>CM020502.1:1855000-3055000 GCA_009823395.1 Thamnaconus septentrionalis | reverse complement strand
GTTTAATAGAGCACAACCGCTACCACTGGGAGATTAAATGTACTGTGGGTTGCGAGGAGGCTTGTCGGGAACCTCAAGAGCACCATTAACCACCGTGCCGCGTATCCCGTTAGCCCATTAATGAGGAGAGATGCAAAGATGCCGGCCAACATAAATTAATGAAAGTCGTCTCCTCAGCGCTCGGCAGTCTGCAGCGGAGCATCTTAACGCGGCAGCGCCGGAGCCTCCAAGGTCGATGGGGAACAGACGACGACTTGGCCACGTTCATGGCAGGTGGTTTATCAGCGAGCTGTCCAGAGGGAGCCGCATGTGTGATGAGCAAAGAAAATGTGTTATGAGAGCTCCCCTGGTAAACTTTCAAAGAATTAATCAGCATAATAATTAGAAGTTTGCTTACCACCTCTGGTGACCCGTATTAATGGGCCTTCTGCCTTTTTTTTTTTACCAGACAGCACCTATTAGCTAGCTAAGTGTGGAAGGATGCACTTTATTCACGGTGCTGATCAGCACCTTTGTAAAATATTCAGCACCGGTAGATTTGTATAAAAGTTGATGGCAAAAACTGTCCTTTATTTTTCATTGGTAACATAAACCTGGGATATGGCCATCTGTTTTCACAATGTCATCGCACGAAATGGAAATTCCCAAAATATTCAGCATTTCCTCCATCCCAGTTTGTCCGAGCGCTGAGTCCCTAAAAAAAAAGAACCGAGAAATTGAGACAATTAGATGTGTTGGGAGCAGTGTGATATTTAGCCTCCCAGTATAGGTAGTTTATTGTCTGCGACACTCTCAGTCACCAGAGCCAAACCAGCAGCCCACAGTCACAAAACAGAGAACAAGTTGTTCCGCTGCTGCCGGCTGCTTCCTCTGTCCTCCAGCCCAGCCTGGCGCAGCTCAGCTGCGGCAGTCTTTACGCAGGACAGTTAGGAGAGTTTTCACACTGGAGGTGCTGCGACTCTCAGGCTCCTGATGGGAGAAACTTTCCGTCCCTGGTCCCCCTGAGCAAGGTAGGAAGTTTGTGCCAGCGGCATTTTGTTGTTTGCTTTCAGTTTTTTCCGCAAAATGAAAAGGTGGGGGTTTTGTTTGAAGAAAAGATGAACATCTGAAGTCAGCCTCCTGCAACCAAGTCAGTGATAATTCAGCCGCTCTCAAATTTACAGCGCTCAGATTAGGATTAGGTGTTCTGATAGCAAGCATTTTGCTGTCACTGTTGTATTTTTTATACAGACAGAGAAACGACTCATGTTTGCGCTTTAAGGAAAGTGTTCTGGGGATGCGTCGCTCTGTGCTGACAGCAGCTTTCCAATAAAGATCAAAGAGCCGCTTGATTTGTGCGATATGTTTACATCTTTTGCATTTGCCACAGCATTTCCCCCCATTGTGTGCCACTGTTTCAAAATATGTGTTTTTTGAGTATCTTCCTAAAATCTACCTTGTGTGAGATTGTTGTGTTTTGCTAGAGAACATTTAGCGTCACTGGTGCTACGCAGACCTTTAGCTAAGCACTAATTCAACACTACGTCTTAAAAATGGTTTCAGTGATTGAAAAATGAGTTGAACGGTTCTTCCAAAGGCAAGAAATAGTGAGTTATTCAACCCGCAGTTAGACAGTGCATTCAGTTCACAAGAGCCAGTGAGTGACACTCACATGGGTTGTGAGTCATCAGGTTCACGGCGAACAGAGTCGTACACAGCGACCGCTTTTACATGGCTGTCAACGGCCGTTAGCCTCTGACTCTGCATTGTTCCGGGTCGTATGCGTAAAACTCTTAATCACATTTCACGTTCACAGCCAAACCGGCTTCAACCGCTTCCTGTCTAACTCAGGATCGAGAGCCTGCCTGCGTTAGTTCCCGTCGCCACTGCCATTGACTCAGTGTGAGTGTTGCCCTGTAAACAGTGACTGGCACTCGGGCATTTCTTTATATTTTGCGGCCGGGAGAAACCGACTGTGGAAGTGTCTCATTCCGTTTCGTTCCAGCGGGCCCTGTAAATGGATTATGGTATGTCGCTGCCTTAGTCATAAGCTTGCGGCGGTAAACATGTGTGAGCCATCATGTGAGTCAGGGCCACGCTGCACCGTGTACTGTACCTACCGCCGTCCATGTGCTTGTTTTTCTGTCCGGGCTGCTGATCTCCGCTCTTCTCTGCCACCCCCCCACCTCTATCTGAATGCCCCCTCTCACTCCCACCTTATTAGATTATGGCATGGATTAGGAAATTCCCTGCACGATGCCGCTCCCATACCTCCTCTAACCGTATTAACAGTCTCGCCATCGTCTCCCTCTGCTCTTCTCGCAGTCTCACGGCACGATATGCAAATCCCCCGGGCCACAGTGGGATAGGGTCGCCGCAGAAGAAAAACACAAGGTAAATATGGCACCCGCATGACCTTCCTCGCCTCGGCGTCCCTGTGATGTTCTGCGCTCTCCTCTCGGGGAGGTCAGAGGTCAGACCGGGTGGTCGGAGCTGCTTCAAAGAGAGTTGGATGTGTTCGGTTCGGGAGACGTGCTGTCGAGGAGATTTGCCTCGAGGCAGCTGATTGTAAAAACTGACGTAGCTTTCTGTGAAATGGCCAGGAATAACTTTTGCAAACTTCCATGTTATCATACTCAGAAAAAGGCCAACACAGTCATCCCGACTGCTGAGTCAAGGGCTTTAATACTATGTCAGACAGGATCTATTTTATCTGGTTTTGCTTTGAGTGAAGACAAGAGTTTGTTTTTCATGTTGCGCATCAGATGTTGCAGCTAAACTAAAAACACTGTGACATTTTAGTTTACTTTTTGCAGAAGTGCAGTAAAAAATATTTATTTTGAAAAATAAAAAAATCAGGATCTCAATTCTAAGCAAAAAACAGTTGTGATTCTCAGGTAATCCAGATTAGTGCAGCCTTAATACACACGTCTTTCTTTAACTTTACAAATGCTCACCGACTCTTGTGCTTCTCTTTCTTGTGCATCACTGGTCGAGGTCGTTCAATGTACGCACCAGTGAAAAACAACCAAACGCAGTCACATACATTCGAGCTATTCACCAGCACACCCCTCAGCCCAGTTGTCTGCGCTGGGTGCAGCATGTGCTCCAGCTCCAGGCGGGTGGGAACCAGCTGAGCAAATGGTCAAAATTCCCGCAGCCAGCAGCTCCGTCTCCTCCAGGTGGCGCTCTGCCCCTCGCACATCACTGACAGCGAGCCTGGCCGCTCCGATTCTGCAGAAGTAACTTTGCAAACTCCAGCGTACGCAGCAAGAGAGTGCGAGTCCGAGGAGAGATCTGCATCCGGCGCGTTCAGCGAGGGCACGGACGCCACTTTTAATTGCCGCCGCCTCCCTCGCCGCTTGCCAAATTATTTTCTCCCCTCCTTCCCCGAGCCTGGAGCAAGGTTCTAAATCGGGGGAAACAATTGATGTCTCTCTCTGAATAGAAAGCGTTGCCCTCAAGGTGCTGGAGTTTGGGCATTTTTCCTGCTCATTATGAGCAACGCCGCTCGTTATCTGCAGCTGCAGGAAAATACACCGCTGACGACGAGTGGCAACTGGGCCACACCTGAGAATGATGGCGACCTGTGTCAGGTGATTTACTGTGTATCAGAATTGCTCATTTGTATTCACACCTGGTAGTATGTGTACAAAGACATGTGGACGCCCTCTTTTATACGAATGTAGTTTTCAAGGTTGAGTACTGTGTGATGATTGGTTGCCAAAAACAAGCTCAACATGCATTTATGGACTTGCCATAGATCTCACTGACCTCATGACCAGGTGACCAGTGACGTTTTTCTCATGAATCTTTCTCAGTCTTGTCTTGGTAAGACACAGATTCAATATCAGTAGCTGCCAAACGCACTGCTTTAACTTGTAATGACATCAAGATTAACATAGATTCACTAGTTTCATTATTTTTTGATGCAGGAGGAAATGTTTGACACCTTGTCAGGCCCAGATTTCCTAATGTGTGGTGTGGAGGCTCGCTAACCTTGCATTTCAACCTTCAAATCCAAAATATTGCCACCTTCCAATGAACAGCATATATTCAGTTGGTCTTAGGATTGCGTCGGCTTTAATTATCATTAAGGATCGTCTTTAACGCAGGTAGTAAATCCTGCTAGCCGATCACAACGGCCAGAGAAGAAGACAATGAGGAAAAACAGGAAGTGAATGCTAATATTGCACAGATGCTACAGTCAGCGGGAAACCCTCTGTTAACAAGTTAACGTTGTATAATTGTGCGTTTGAGATGGGATGTTACTTTGATGATGCATTTTTTTGACTTGTGTGTGTGTGTGTGTGTGTGTGTGTGTGTGTGTGTGTGTGTGTGTGTGTGTGTGTGTGTGTGTGTGTGTGTGTGTGTGTGTGTGTGTGTGTGATTTGCTATGCATGGGATTTCATAGTGCTGACAATGGTGATAAAATGATCCTCATGTACTGTGTGCATATCTGCAGTTTTCGTGACGTTTATGTTGAGCAAGTTGTTGTCATAGAGCTGTAATAGCCCAGGGGTCGGGAACAGTTTTGAACACAATAAGTAATAAATAAGCTTTGAGCATTGGAGCATGATGATGGGACCTTTACAAGCGCTCTCAATGGGCTCTTAGTTGGGATTTTCCAGGTACTAAAAGCTCTCAATGTAGCAAAAGTTTCACACTGTCTAGTCAGATAAGCTGCACTTGAACAAAGTGAGAACAGAATTTCTGAAGCTGGAATGATTTATGAAGCAATACAAAACCAAAGCATCTCTATTGAGGGACTATTGATGCATTTGTCCAGCTTTTCTTTCTCTCACAGTGTGGCTTGCTGTTACAATTTGCCCGCCACTGTCCCACATCAGAATTTTTACACCAGAATCTGTGCTGCCGCGTCTCGCTCTCTGGCTCATTCTGCTGATGCATCATCAAACATGTATTTTGGAAGATGAAAGAATCTGATGATAAAAGGGACTCCCTCTGATTTCCATCTGAATTACAATCTCAGCCTCATTTTCCGACTGTTTATCTCTCATTTTCTCTACTCTGGATGTGCTGCTTCATTATTTGTCCCCCTTGTTCCATCTGCATTTTTTATTTGTATTTTTTTTTGTTTAGCTCTTTACTCCTGTCCTAATTTTCTGATTTGTTCTTCATTTCTCCTTAGTTTTATTTTTCATCTATTTTTTTTGTTGTTGTTGTGTCTGGTCCTTTCACTTCGATTCTACTTGTGGGAGCTCAAAGCTGCTGAGTTGTTAACTTGAACCCGTTACTCATTACTTTGTATGCTTCCCTTTTCTAAACCTGGCAGTTCTTCCTCTTTCCTAATAAGTAAACCAACTGTCACTATTATAGCAGAGGACGCATTTGTGGAGCAGTTTTTTCATTAAAGAGCAGCATTTTGTAGTTTGTCGATTTCATATCAAGCAAGTTGCACACAGTGTCCACTAGATGGTAGCGTATGATGACTATGCCTGGCCATACAATAAAGGAAGGGTTTGACTGGAATTGCAAATCTTGCATCTAATGACCTCAATTCAAATCTGCTGTTGCAGTCATCTAATGTCCATCTTGCTCGATCAGGATCTTTAAAAATCCATCTGATGGCTCCTCCACTTCCTGATGTCAGAGGCTTTTTTTCCGCCCTGAAGCTTGTTTTATTTTTGTGCAACTGTTTGTGTATAGAACGTGCCGCATGGCTCGGCGCATGCACCAACTTAGTCGGCAGTTTCCCGGTTCCGTGCTGCCCGGGTGGTTTAATCGCTGAACCTTGTTCTATTTTTCAGGCGGGAGACACCCAGAGTAAACTTGGATTTATGCAAGTCTCTCACACAGCAACATTAAAGCCCCGCCGCCGCGCAAAAACTGCTGAATGTTGTTATTGCATGCTGCTCGCAGTGTTCCTCGCTCCATCACAAAGTTGCCGCGCACGGTTGTTTCATAATCAGAGCAGCTACGAGCAGCTCCACTGATTTCACAAAATGGAACTTGCTTTTATTTTTATTTTTTTCATAAAATAGCAAATTTAGCCTCAGCAAATTGCTTTAGTGCCTCACCTTTGAACTGGTAATAATGGAGTAACTCAAAGTAAGTTTTAATTTGAATGATTTCTTTCTCTTCTTTTGATTAGTGTAGCCAGTTAATGCAGTAGTGTTTCTTCCAAACGCCTGCCTCGCAATTTCGTGTTGAGTGGACATCGATTGCTACCACTTAAGATGTACTAGATGTGAGAAGATACTTTGTTTACATGATTCAGACTCCTTTTGACTGTCTCTAAAGGAGATTTTAGGATTTTGTTTGTACACCATCTTTGGGACTATAGGATCACATCAAGCCACGATGGCGCAGATAAGTCCGAGTTGTCAAATACGCCAGTGACTGATTGTTTGTGGGGGAACCAACCCCCTGAAAAAGAGATGCGTGAAGGCAAATGGGGGAAAATCTGACAAAGTGAAGTTGTGCTTCTGAGGGAGAGTTGGATAATTCTCCCAGACTCCTCGGGGATGAGTAGAAATCCTCCAGCTGCAGCATGACAAATCAACAATTTTCACTTGCAGCCACGGCGGGAGGAAAAAAAAGAGATTATGGGAGTGCACGGTGCATACTGTATGTGGTGTTTGTACAGCCAATGTACTTGCAGATTGTGCTTGTAAATCTTTGTTTCTCTGTCGAGGTAAAAGAGAGGGAAGGCAGAAAAACTTTGTACGCGTTCAGTCCAGCTTCTTTCTCTTTGTTTTGAACCTCCGTGATTCTCTCACTGTTAATGTAGTCTGCTTTCACAGTCAGCGCATGAGAGTCCTCAACATTCAGTCTTGCTTCAAGGAAGTTGTGAAAACAGATTCCAGCCTCCACAAAAGGACAAAGGCAAATTGTTCTCACAGAAATTGCCAAGACATCTCCAGCTTGTCTTGACCATGCGAGTCCCAACAGACGTGTTAGACGTTATGACACCAGTAGCTTTTTAAATGCCAGTGTACTAAAAGAAGAATCAAATGTCAATTTTTCGTCAGACACGATTTTTCAAGACTTTTTTGAAGGGAGGATGAGTTGACCGGGATAAAAAAGCATTTTTTCTTAAATTCTTTATTATTGTACTTGGACAATGTTTCTGTGAATCTTTTTATGGACTGGTGAGAAAATTGCACTTTTTTCTGAGCTGAAAGTAGCAAAATGTTTCACAATTTCTGCTTCAAAGGTTTGAGCTTGAACTGAATGCACAGCAAAACTTCTCACCCATTTCATCCATTTGTGGGTGAATCACTGCAGCTTACAGCTAGAAAGGAATTCAAGGTTTTTCTGACAACAGTCTAAACAGCTAAATTGTCATGTATTGCAACAAAATTTCTTCCGTACAGCTCGATGACAAATATATTAGCAATCCTGCCGTCGAGAAATGAACAAGCGCCCCCGCATCCTAAAACAGTAAAGCTGCGTTTGTCTGCTTCCGTCAGGTTACCAGGCCCTTCCCGAGTCCCTGCTGCGGGCAGCGGGGCCTCCAGGAGCCCAGGCTCGTCCAACCTCAACCGTCGCAGCCAGAGCTTCAACAGCATCGACAAGGGCAAGCCTCTTCAGTATGCCAGCGGCAACGACAGAGGTGAGTCAAGAGGAGAGCACATCATTGGCCCCCATCGTCGAAATGAGGGCCGTGTTAGAGTGATGAAGATCAGTGGCCAGGCAGCAGGCCTCAGCACCCTTCCATTCTCAATCCCGGCCACTTGGTGGCACCACGGACTCAGGCAGGGGGGTTGAAAGGATGCACCGTCTGCCTGAGTCTGGCTGAAGGTTGGAGTTTCTGTTTATTTAACACGAAAAGTGATTGTTTTTTATTTGTTCTTTTTTTGGTTGGGGGTTGTCTGATTTCTTACTTAGAGTATTTATTGCCATGGCTTAGTACAGGGGTGGGCAAACGTTTTGTCTGGTGGGCCACTGTGGGTTCAAAAATTTGACAGAAGGACTGGAGCAGGAGCAGATGGATGGAATGTTTTGGTGATATGTTTTCTTCTCCTATGAGGAGAAGAAAACATATCATGGGATAAGTAGAACCATGTACTTTAATGTCAATTGAAAAATAACAAAAGCATGACAACAAAATATGTCTTTGAACCCCACAGTATTTCGCTATTTATTGAAATTACTCTTCACAACACTGACAAAATGGATGAAATACAGCTATTCTACTACCTACTTACTATTTACTATTATTTAATTGCTTCAAGTTTGGCAGGCCGGATTGAAAAGCTTTAGGGGCCCCCGGGCCGTAGTTTGCCCATGCCTTGCTTAGTATCTACAGTGACATTAAGATACCTCTATAATGAGTGAGAAATGCTCCACCGCTATCAAAAATTAAACGCAACATGTTGTTTGATTTAATTTAATCTGTGAAGTGGATCTGACTGCTTTCCAAACGAGCGGCCAGCTGAAACTGTCCAGGGCGGATCGTTATGAGGTAGCGGAGATGCCGTGCAGCAAATAGATTGAGTACTTTGCAGTGCATTTCCCCCCCCACCTCCCTTTAGCTTTAACTTACGGTTTGCACAAAAAAGCGTCCACTCAGCTCACTTGTCTCTCCCTGAGATGCCACACGCTCCTGTACGAGTGGAAGATGAAAACGCTGGGGAGAAAACGGTGCAGTTTATTTTTTTTGTTTTTTGTTTTTTTGTTTTTTTTTGCAGCAGGAAAGATGATGGAGACGAGGCAGAAATGATGGAGGAACTGAAAATTCAATTTTACGCAGTATTCCAGACAGCGCTTATTTGTTTCGATTTGTTCTTCAGCAACTCCCGTTTTTGAAGCGTTAAGTTTCTTTTGTCGGTGGCGAAGGAAAAAAAAAAGAGAAAGGAGATAAAACCTTGGTGTTGCTGGGATGAAAAAGCGAAGTGCCGGAGCGGAACCGTTTTTCAGACTATTGTGAAACGGAGAGGGAAAAAAATCAATTGAGGCAGGCGGAAATGTCAGCGACGCAGTGAGAACCTTGTGGGTAAAGAAGGAAGAATCCACCGCGGACAACTCTCAGTGTTTTCTTTCTTGTGTCTCCTCTCCCACAGATGTGTCATGTCACGCCTACTTGGTAAATCCGCCTTTCTCCTGTTTCTCTTTGTGCCGTTCGAGCCCCGTTTTCATGAGCAGTTTACTCAGCCGTACCTGCAGCAGGCGAAGCTGTTAACGTTGGAGCGGCTTGCACACGTTTAGCAGTGAAGTCAACATGATTGGTAAAATATCCTCCATAGAAACTCGTCTTGCAGGTCAACAGTGTTGGGGACTTACGTGTGACGTTTTGGATTATAATTACAAAAAGAAGATAATAATAATAAGTTATATTAGTGGAAAAAATGTGTAGTTAAATTACAGTTACTCATGAAATTATTCATGATTACAATTTTAATTACATCTGATCATTTTTTTCAAAAATAAGGCTGGGACTAGCTTGGCACAGGCACCGCCCTGTTTTGGTTCTCCATTTCCCTCCACAGAAGAAAGTTTGATACTGTTCTGATGTTTCTGATTGGTTCTCCTGTCAAGTTCAGCAATGCAACACCCCCTACCACTCGCCTGCCAGTTCACTTGTCTTTCTATCTGTTTTGAATACCGCTGGAAGCTCAACACTGTCAGGTCTAAACAGTTGAGAACATCTAATCAAATTTAATTAGTTACATGCCTTTGATAAAGTAATTGAAATAGACTGCTAATTTCAATCAGGTAACTTTTGCAATTGTAAATACATTTGCAAAGGAATCTTCCCAACACTGCGGTTCAGTACTGAAATTTCAATCCTTCCCTGTTGTTTGCTTTGGGATCAACACTTACAACAAAAGTTATTTTCTTAATGCAGCATACACATTGAGCAGGGAATGCTCTGTGATGATGCATGACGCTGATGATGGCTCAGCGCGAGCAAACACACAGTCAGGGCGGGTTGTCAGCTTTGACAGAGCAGAGTAGAGGGGGGAAAAAACTGTGAATGTGCTGTTGTTTCCAAACAAAAGCATTTTAAAAGTGAGTGAAATCTTGGAGACTAACAAGCACGCTGACAAAAGCCTCCACCTCCACTCTGGAGATCTCTTTGTGACTGAAAATTCCTTCCGCGCTACGATGCAGCAGAGTGCATTATGACTTTTATTTGTCCGTTGCGAGTTGAAATTTGTTTTGCATGCAGGCACTACCTTTTGCATTTTCAGTATATTTGATGCACGCAGCAGACACTCAGGGCGTATTCACACCTGCCCTGTTTGGTTCAAACTAAACCAAAAAAGTCCCTTTTGCGGACCTTTTGGGCTGGTGTGAATACAAACCAGCGAACTCTGGTCCGGAGCAAACAGCCGGTCCGAGACCTCGCCGGAGGGGTGGTCTCGGTTTTTTTCTTCCAAACGAACCATCGGTTGATGTGTGAGAGCGACCGCACCGTGGCTCGAACCAGTTGTGAAATCACACACCTTTTTACACCTAACAGGCTTCCGTAGCCACAACCATTAGGGGAAATAATCTTTTGGTTAGTATAGTAGAAAGTTTAGTAGCACGTCGTCGGACCGTCAGGCTAACATGAGTCGTGGTTCAACGTGGAGCAATGAGGAGACGCTTCTTGCCAAACGTCTTCGTTGTCGCGAAATGGTCAACATCTCCTCATAAAATCGACGTTGCATCAAAAGCTTCTGATGCTCCAAATTACCTGCAAACGCTTGTGTTGGTGTGAAAAAACAAACAAACATGAGCACAACGAATGCAGCACGCTGGAGATCCATGATTATTTAATTTCCATATTTTACCGTGTTACCCCGCCCGGACCGTTTTGTCCAATGATTTGCACGATCTTTGCACACGTGGGTTTGTTGTCAAACCCTGGGACTTGCGAAAATTGCAATGTCCAATGAACCGCACCAAACCAAAAAGATACATTGTATTTTGGTCCGGACCAAAGAAAGCGAACTAAAGGAGTTTCCTGGTGTGAATACGCCCTCAAAGATGCTATCAGACAAGAGACCGAAAAAATATGTACACACTGGGCTATCTATGAAATGATGAGCACCAAATCGACTGAAAAAAAGTGTTTCAGTCCATTACTACATACTACGTACTAATAGTGCTAATTAGTAATAATGGTGAAGTGCAGTCCATCTAGGAGTTTAGCATATCGTAGTGTGCTCTTCATCACGGCTTTTCTGAAGGAGTTTGGACATCTGGTCACCATTAGCGCAGCTTTTAACGGCATCATTAACCTTTTGTACCCTTGCTTTAAATACAGTTTAAGAAAAACACACCGTAGCCTGTTTAGTCCGTTTTGTGTCATTTTGAAGATGTATACAATGAAATATGCTCATTTTTTTAACACACGTTGACCAGTGTTAGCCACATGCTATTTAAAGGTTAAGTGTGTAATATTTGGATGAAAAACAGACATCAAGTGGTTACATTTTAGATTGCAGTTTCTTTCACTCTTTCTCCCCCTCCCGACCTTACCAGTGAACTACGGTGGCCTGTGCACCCAAACCTGGATACCACGTTGTTGGTTTATTTGAGGACGTTCACCCTAATACGAAACGCACTGTCAGGCAGCAGAGCTTTTTACCAATATGAAAAATCAAAGCCAAATATATATATACCAAGTTCAGAAGAGTTTAGCAAGTTTGACTGGATTTATCTGAGAGAAAGAGGAAAGAGGTCCGCCACTCCTTCGTGACCGTCTGCAGGCATTTGATGCACCAGGTGTCCGTCCGTGCACGATGTGCACGTGTGTGAGTTTTAAGAAACGCTTCATCTCTAATCACTGCTCTCCCCGGGTCCGACAGCATCGTCACAGAGGAGCGCGCATGTGTGTTTCTTATAGTCCAGAAGAAGTGACATTTCAATCCGCTTGCCTCGAAGGAAGGGAGGGAATGGGAGTGGTGGGGGTGGGTGGTGTCTGTTGCCATGGCAACAACAAGTTGCTGCTCGGTGGAGAAGCGTGGCGGCGCTGAGATAGACTGCCTTCAGGGCAGCGGGGGTGCGGGGGATTCTCCGAAGATGGGGTTAATTGTCCAGACACACACACACACACACACACACACACACACACACACACTCGGTCAAACAAATGCTTGTGGCCTCTTTCATGTCTATGAATAAACTGCCCAGGGGGCTGCTGCACTTTCTCCAAGGATGAAGGGTGATACAGAGGACAGACACACTGAAAGGAGTGGGGTGGGGTGAGGGAGGTGAGGGGGGGCAACCAGAAGGGGACGAGCCGAATTCAATTGTAACAAATCGATGGTTCAATTGTTACGTCTTCATGACGGCTTCTTGTCTCCCCCGGCAGTCGACGCATTTGACATCAAATGGAACAGCAGAGCCCGGTGTCAGCGCGGCATTAGAGCCACAAAACGTGACTTGAAGCTCATAAAGACAAACTTTTCCTTTCAGCATTTCCACCGTCCTCCTCTGCATCACGCCAGCCGACTCTCTCGCTTCTCCCACCATCATCCCCAACAGTCAGTCCCGACTCTCAGTGCAAGATTCTCCTCTTTGACCAACACTAACTCAGTGTCCACCTGATAGGACACAGCAGAGGTTGGAAGTATCATAGTACAAATACTTCCATACTGTACTTGAGAAGATTTTTCAGTATTTGTAACTGTGTGGGTTTTTTACTGTTTTTTTTTTATTACTACAGCTTTTTTCCTATTACTCCCTACATCTATACACAAATATCTGTACTTTCAACTTCTTACATTGCGAAAAACACTCTTGTGACTTAAATTCTGTTCAAAGTAATTCACATATTATATGATAGTAGTGGAGCTATTTGAACTTTGCTGTTGTGTAGTTCAATATAAAACCTCGGTCACAGCTCTGTGCGTTTTGTTTTCAGTACAGAGCAAAATGAAATGTAGAAAATAACATTGGTTATTGTTATAAAAAGTGTCAACATCCAATTATGGCTCACTGGTCATAACTATGACTGATCACAAGTTGGTTGTGCTGAAGTTGAAAAAAAAAAAAACTATTATTGAGAGCAGCAGAGCTCTTAGAAATGATCCAGATGCATCTGCAACACCTCTGGTCAGTTCATTCCAGATTTTTCTGTCACAACTTTTTTCATATGTAAAATTATCAACAGATGTTTTGTTTCACTAATGGACTAATCACTAATACTTTTTACTTAATACATTTCGGAATCTGTACTTTTGCTTGGGTAAAGGGTTTGAACCAGTACTTTTGACAGAGTTTTTTTTTAATGAAGTATCTGTACTTTTTTCAAAGTACAGAATGTGAATACTTTTACCGCCTCTGATCAGCATCCTGGATAAGCAGCTTGTGTGACCTGGAGTGAGCCTCCTCCACTCGAGGCAAAAAGAAAGCTATCTGCCATCGCTCAGAAGAGACGCCACACAATGGATTTGCACTTTTATTTTGTCTACTTTTTAGTTTTGTTTAGTTTTTTTGATTTCTTTACATTTGATGTTCTTCCGGACATCGTCTGCATTTATTTGGGCTTGAGCCCAGCACGGGGAGGAAACTGGTTAGTGTCCCTTTCAGACTGTATCAAGGACCTAAAGACAGCTGCGGGTAAATACAGCAGTCAGAGGAGAGTCTCTGTCACAGACGTGAGGTGCTGGTGCTCCTCGTGCATCACAATGTGGCACTTTAAGTTCACGGGGACTGTTGTCAAGACTCTCCTAAGTCGGCCGAGGTCTGAGGCTCCGCCCCCGGCGTCCCCGTCTGCCCGATAGCCTTTAAGCCGCCGACTGGAGGTGACTCACAGCCGGCTGAGCCCTGCTTGCCGCGCTGACTGACGAGCCAGACAGACACTCAGTCTAATGGTGCATAGCTTCATGCCGTCACCACTCCCACAACGTGTCCTCGCCCTTGCTAAAAGTTCCTCTTTTTTCTGCCCCCCTCGTCTCTGTCGGCACGTCTCATGTCTTCCTCCGTATGCTGCACTTATTCCTTAGAAAGCCAATCCGACGTGTGTATGTGTGCGGGTGTGTCTGTGTGTGAGATGGTAAAGTGCCAGGGGAAGAGAATGGCTGACGGCCGAAATGTCATTCAGCCGTGAAAAGAGGAAACGGGCGTAAAGGTCACCTGGCGGCTGACATTAAAACGTTTATTTTACACGCCTGATGGATGTTTACAGGCAGAGTTTTGTTTTGCGCGTGTGTGTGTGTGTGTGTGTGTGTGTGTAGCTAGCTCACTTGGCTCAAACTACCGTACTTTCATTTGACTGTAAATCAGCTCAACACCAAAGGCCAGGATAAACAGCAGTCAGTGTGATAAAAGATTCAATCGCAAAACGCCTCCTAAAATATTAGTATACTGTGTATACTGCATGTCAAGGCAGTTATGTAACAGTCTATTGTATTACACTGATGGCATATTTTAGCTTTTTGTGATGATTTGAGTCAAGAATATGTAGAAAACACTTAAAATTCCGACGTTATGCCCTTCACTAAATGTACTATGTACTAATATGGGCAAAAAATTGGTCATCACGCCACTAGGAATGTTGAGATCTTCTGTGGGATCCGAGGCTTTCAGCTACCTTCAAGCGTATTTATTAAAAAAAAAAAAAAAAAAAAAAAGTTAACGCGAATCCCCCAGAGTTTCTATACGCGTCGCCGCATCGAAACTAGACCCACTGCAGCCGATGCTGTGGCCGGATATTTCCGGTGCAGCGGTGAATTTGAAAGCTGGCAAACGTTCCAGCAATTCTGAAGTTTCCAGTCCCAGAAAGAGAAAACGTTTAACAAAGGAATGGGAGCGAAAAAAGAAAAAAAAAGTCCCCAGATGAGATGAAGACAGCAGTTCCTACACCCACCACTTCCTCAGTACGGGAGCCGAGGCAGCAGCCGAGGCTCGTCATTCTTCCCCTGCAAGTGAATCAACCCCGCTTTCATCTTCTCCAATCTACATGTCAAAAACGCAAGTGTGTTCGGTTTGAGCGATTCCTGGGAGTGGCTGAGAATCTGTAACGGGGGAAAAACTCGTCAGGTTGCGGGGAAACTTTTTCAAACCGAAAACACCGCCAGCAGCTCTCTCGCGCTTGGAATCCGGTGGGGAGTTTTATTTTTTTCCTCTTTGTCCGTGTTAACACAGCCGCCGTGTTAATCTGCCGGCTCTTTCGTCACGGCTGCAACATTGGCGGCCTGTCCTGCAAAGCCACCGTTATCCAGCAGCAAACATGTTGTGACAGGTTGGACCCTATAGAGCCGTAACTCACCGAGTGGAGGTCGGGAATTTAGAGCATTTTTTGATTTATTTTTTGGTGTGTGTGTGTGTGTGTGTAAAAATCCTTTGAGATATCATCCCAATAATAAAACATTACTTCGGGTTCATCATTACAATTATTTGTATATTTATAACAATTAACAAAGTTAATTCTGAGCTTGTGTGAAAGCACAGAAAGCAAAGTGTTCACAAACTGTTGCTTGTGTGGAATGAATCCAGCAAAGCTCCCATGTTTGCAGCTCTGTGCGTGAGTTTTGCCAGAGTTACATAAGCTCATACTGCCATCTGGCTGACATGATGCAAGGAGGTGTTCAAACACTAATTGCAGTATCCTTAAAGCAAACAATAATGTGATTTTTCATCAATTAAATGTTTAACCGATGTAATACTTGATATTTTTGGCTTCAAAATGATAACATCCATTTAAAATGTTACCAAACATGGATGTTACGTGCAGTTCTGGAAAACAGCACTTTGTGCAGACTGGTGTTGTCTCTGGTTCCTTGTCTTTGTCTCCCGTCAGTCAGATTGAAGGTACATTCATCTAGTTTGAGGAGGAAGCTCTTGGTGGAGGCTGCAAACAAAGGGCTAAATAATGCAGTTTTATGGGGGTCTATTATGGTTCTAGGATATACAGTATGGGATATCTTCCACACTCAACAAAAATATAAACCCTTTTGTTTTTTGCTCCCATTTTTCATGAGCTGAACTCAAAGACCTAAAACCTTTTCTATATACTCAAAATAACAATTTCTCTCAATATTGTTCACAAGTCTGAGATTATCGGAGATGATCCATCCCACCTCTCAGTTGTGGCATATCAAGATGCTGATTAGACAGCATGATTATTGCACAGGTGTGTCTTAGGCTGGCTACAATAAATGGCCACTCTGAAATGTGCAGTTTCCTCCCACAGCACAGTGCCGCAGATGTCGCAAGTTTTGAGGGAGCGTGCAATTGGCATGCTGACTGCAGAATTGTACACCAGAGATGTTGCCCGTAAATCAAATGTTCATTTTTCTACCATCAGCCGTCTCCAATGGCGTTTCAGAGAATTTGGTAGCACATCCAACCGGCCTTACAACTGCAGGTCCAAATAAGATACCTTGTGTCCTTTACTTTTAATTCATCTCCACTTTCCTTTCTTTCTTTTTCTCTTCCGCTGCAGAATCCGTGAGAGGCGTCTCCGGGCCAGGCGGGATGAATGGGAGCAGCGGCCTGGGCGGCTCGGTCACCGCCAGCCTCAGCGGGCAGCAGCTGGCCTCCGCCATCCCTCGCCCACCGCCGGCAAGTCCTGGCGCAGTAAATCCATGAACCTCAAGCACAGCGCCACCTCATCCATGCTGCCGAGCCCCACCAGCTCCCCCTCGCCAGCCTCTGACGGGAGCGACGGATCCAAAATGGGGCTGGGCGGTGGAGGGCCACAGCGTTCCATGCTGGACAAGTTCCGGCTGATCAACCCCAGGTCGGCGTCGCGGGCGTCGCCCTCCGTGGCTGAGATGGCCCTGCAGGAGGAGGACGACCTGTCGGAGTACGGCGAGGACGGCCCCGCGCCCGCTGGGCTGGTGTGCGTTAGCGCCGCCGCCAGCGCCCCGCCCAAGCACGTCCCCAGCAAGACCCCGGCGTCCTCCCTCACCCCGCCCAACAAAACCCCGCCCTCCTCCTCCTCCTCCTCCTCGTCCTCCTCGTTCTCAAAGTCGTCGAGCGGTGGCGGCGGCAGCAGCAGGTCCGTTTCCAGAGACAAGGATGAGAAGAGCAAGTCGGGCCGGTCGTCCTCCAAAGAAAGCTCGCCACCCAAAGACGAGCGCGACTCTTGCGGCGACGCCGCCGCCAAGAAGACCTCAAAAATCGGCAGCCTCATCCCCAAGGGCGGAAAGCCGTCGTCGGGGAAGAAAGACGGCAGCGGGATCCCCAAACCGGGGCTCAAGGCTCCGTCGGCCGCTGCCCCCAACCCCAAGGCCCAGAGTCAGCCCCAGGGCCAGGGCTTGAACAGCAGCGGCAACCTTCGGGGCGGCGGCAGCGGCGACAGTGAGAGAGCCAAGCTGATGAAGGGCGGCGGGGGGCAGGGTGGAAGCTTCTACATGCAGCGCTCCATGGGCGGGCCAATGGAGGGCAAAAGGACCAGCATGACGTCGTCCACCAGCACCTCGGCCCTGTCCGGTTCCAGTGGGACACTGGGAGGAGGTGGGGGTGGTGGTGGTTCAGGAGGAGGCGGGGGAGTGGGAGGAGCGGCGGTCGGCGGGAACGGAGTCGTTCAGCTTCCCCAGCAGCAGCAGCACAACCACCCCAACACGGCCACTGTTGCCCCCTTCCTGTACAGGTAAGACTTGCGGGGACACGTTTCCATGTTTCACTGTATTTTCCACCAGTTAAGTCCAGTGGTTCTCAACTGGTGGAGTCTTAGGGCACACATTTTTTGTCTTATCATGATATCGTGACCCCAAACACACATACACACCCAAAAGGTGCTGAAAAATTGTTTAAATCTCGCTCTCACCTCCACTCACAACCCCGCCCCTCCCCAAACCCCACACCCCCACCTGCACAGTCATTACCGGACCAATTAGCAGCCGCCGCCTGCCGCTCAACAGCGCCTATTATTGAACTGTCAGCGTTTCGTCGTTCAACGCGTGAGATTCCAGACATTGATGGCTTGTCTGAAGCCCCCCCTTCCCTTCCCACCGCTTCTTCTGCTCGCTCGTCAGAGGTGCACAAAGTGGGTAGATCAGCACAGTGGGGCTGATTTCTCTCTCTCTCTCTCTCCTGCTCTCTCGCTCACTCCTGGAAGAGCAGCGGTAATCCGGAGAGGGGGTTGGGGGGGTGAAGGAAGGAGTAGCCAAAGTCTCCGGGATCCCTTTGTGCTCTCAGAGAAAGAGAGTTAGGAATCCCATTAAACAAGACTTAATCCTTCAACCCTTCCCTCTCTCCCTCTCTCTCTCTCTCTCTCTCCCTTCTCTCTCTCTCTCTCTCTATCTCTCTCTCTCCCTCCCCTGTCGCCCTCCTCCTCCGAGGCGCACGTTCAGCGACTTTCAAGCATCAGCTGTACTTAAATCCCACACATTAAGCAAGTTATCACTGCTGTGGCTACCAGCCCTGGACGTAGCCACATGGCTGGATAGCAGGCGATGGCTACCAAGACGGGAAGCAGGAAGGCTGGAGGTGTAAATGAACACCGCAGCCCACGCAATGGGCTAAAAGTAAAAGAAAAAAAATGTAAAAAATAAATAAATAAAAAAAACAGAGTGCAGAAATTGGTCCATCTGTGAGTTTCTCCCACAGGGTTCTGGGTTTGAGTTTTGCGACTTTCCATCATTCCTACTCCAGCCAAAGCAACAGCTGGTCCTTGCAGGAATGTCTTTAATTTATTAAATTAGGAGTTAATTTCAAGTTCACTTTTGGAGAGAAGAACTGGAATTGGTCCCCGCGTCTTTCAGTGCAGCCTGCGCGGCACCATGTCATTATTCATGGTGGAAAAATGCAAAGATGGTTGGCCGCAGACAGGACAACATGAAGCACATTTTTGAACCTCAGCTTTGTCATAAACAGATATTTGTCCAGGCACTCCTCCAGGTTGTAGGTGTAAATAAGAATGATTTACGTATTGCATAGATAAACTGATTATTTTTTCTTTCAATTCCACTTACCCTAATCCTAATCAGGCTGCCTCTGGAATAAATACTTAACAAATTAAATCACATTTGATGGAGAGAGAAAGGAAGAGATGTTACCTGTGTCGATGGAATCACCTGTTACTACCAATTACATTTGTGTGCCTTCATCTTCTGGATGAATCTTCAAAAAAAAACAAAAAAACAAAAAAAAACTGTGTCTGATTTGACTCACTGTATGTCTGTGGTCTCTTGTCGTTTAGAAATCAGTTAAGACTTGGTGATTAAGCTGTGTTCGGCCAACCATTAGGAATAATTTAGGTTTTTGTGGCTTCAGACTCCAGACATCTGGTGGTGGCATCTTCCCGGGAACCTCAATATGAATCTAGACCTCTTACGATGCCCTTTGTTTTCAACAGTTGGTCTCCTCAACGGAATTTTTGTGGTGATATTTGGCTCTTAAGATGTTCCCAAAATGACACAATCCTGTCTGTGCTTTTTGAAGCATGGTATGCTGTCCCTTTATGTTCCGCACCAACGCTCATTTTTTTATGTGCACATTTCCTCAACCTCCGTCTTCAGCATCCCTCAATTCTTGCTATAAAATGTTCCTCCTAACCAGCCGGGCCCTTCGCCCGCAGTCATCTGCATTCAGGCAGGAACCCTGTAAAGACCTCCTGCCGCGCCGCAATTTGCCACCGTTTTCAGCCTAATTAAGCATTTTTAGGCACCGTTTGCGTCTATTCCCACCTCAAGTCACGGCCCCTGCCAAGTTTAATGGAGCCGCATGCTTGTAGAACACTCGCTGCAGCAAGTGTGCGGGATCGATTTGCATTCCCCGTCTCACACAAGCAGGCTTTGCCGCCGCAGACGATCCTTTTTGTAGACTTCCAAGAAACCCAACAGCGAGTCGCTTAAGCCGCCTCAAATGTGTTCCTCTATTTTATTTTTTTTCTCCGTTCTGAGCAGAGTGCTTCACCACAGTTATCCGCCTGGTTTTTGTTACAAATAGAAATGCTTTCATTCCCAAACGACATTGCATTGGATTCTGTAGCCAATGGCACATCGGCTTCCTTTTAGTTGGCACAACCAGGAAACACTGCTCCAGGCTGCGCCCCAAAAGCCCCAGAAGAAGATGGCAGAGAAAGAATACAGGAAGTGACTCTAAACCTTGCTAATAATAAAGAGCCGTGAACTTAGCGCTGGCCTAGACATGCTCTGAACATGCTCTGAAAAAAATAACTCTTATTTTATCCCATAAATATGATAATAAAGTTACTCCCCATAGTCTGCTTTCTTCATGTCATTTTATCCACTTGGTTGCGCTGCTTCCATTGTTTGAAATGACGGTAGAGTTGTCATCTAATCATATTCCAGCTAGCTCGTGTTATCAGGTTCTATGAAATCTGCATTAGGCCTTCAGAATCAACATTGCAGGCTCCTGTTTGCCGTAAGTGAACAGACCACAGTCAGTTGCGTTAGCCACTCAGATTTCGAGTATGCGATGCCACCTTATGCTGAACTGTGATTGGATAAGAATGCTTAGCCAGACAGACTTAACGAACCCCCTCTATGTGAAATGCACGGCCTGTATTTAAAAAAAAAAAGAACAGCGCTGATGGATTTCCTCGATGGAGGGCTTTTTATTTTTCTCAGGAATGACTAACTTAGCCTGGTTTCAAATCATTTAAAGCCATACTATTAATCTGCCTCACTGTATTCCTGTTAGTGCAGGCAAGCTCTAGTTTACTTTCGCACAATCGTCCCTGCAGCAGTTTTGCTCATATCTTCAATGACATTTTGCTTCAATGTGTGTTGCTATTGTTGCTTCCTGTGTCAGTGAGTGTTTAGAGATGAGGGAAGCTTGCAGGAGGGATAGAGAGTGTCACAAATGGGAGCCTTTTTTTTATCAGCAGCTCTGCAGGTGGTGTAGGCACACGCCGCGCACGTGTGTCGTGAATACGAGTGAGAATTAAAAAAGCACACTGGAGCTTCTGCTTATGTTTTTTTCATCTGTAGACGCACAGAAATGCATGTGCACAGAACGAGGGTCATATTGTGACGACCCCTTGAAGACGTCCACCTGTTGTGCTTTTTGTGGTCTGTTACACTTTAATCAAGATCCCAGTGGATTTTGTAATGATGTTAAATTTAAAAGCATCAACATGGTTCTAATGGTGGAAAAGAAATATTGTATGCAGCCCAGGAGTCTTATTGAGAAGTAATTGATTATTTGTTCCTATTTTACGTTAAATAAACTGACTTTTTGCTTCCCTCTGATAGTGTAACTGGAGCAACTCATGTATAAATACAGACAGATCATGAACGCATAGGCAATCAAAAGCAGTCTATCCACCTTGCAAAAAGGATTTGATAGATTTTCATTGACTTTTTGCTGCGGTGTTTCACAATAAGTAAAAGATAGACTGAAAGTGACCATGTGTTAGAGTAACAAAAATTAAGCCAGTTAGTTACTGGTTTCCCATTTGCAGATCTGAAAACTCTGTTATAATGAAAGAAAAATAAGAAATTAATCTTTAGATCCAATTTCTAATCCCAATCTTTCGTAATCCGAATCTCCTATCCAGCCTACCCCGCGGCCGCCCGACTTTATCGGACATCGCAGCCTGTCCACGTACCCGCTTGTTTATTATTTGCCTCTCTGTGCCTCCAGGACCTTCTCAGAAAACGACTGCACCATGGTGGCCCCAGCCGAACCCTGCCTCAGCCCCACCAAGGGAGAGCTGGTCTACAGCAAGACAGCCAAACAGTGCCTGGAGGAGATATCAGGTAGCGCGTCAATCTCTCCTCTGCCCTTCCTTTTGTGTGGGTGTTTTGAAAGTGGATGCTGCCTCTTAGCACATGATCATGTATCACTTGAGCTATCTCTGTCGAGACCGCGAGCCTCTGCATATCGAGATCTGCATCCACGCAGTGGTGGCGTACACACTTTTTAGGAAATGTAGGATTGCTTTTGCATGTGTTATGCTTTGTGGTATGAATTTCTCACACTAGCTAACGGAGAGAAAGAAGAGCAGCCTGTAGGATTCTGCACTTGGCAGAAGAGGATAGTTGAGTCGAGCTCCAGCTTGTCCAGGTTCATGATGTAACTGTGCATTTCTCACATTGTGTTGTGTGTTGCCAGCATTGCCTTTGTTCAGAAAGTGTTTTGACTTGACTTTTTTGCATCAGATCAAAGTCCAGTTTGTATCAACAGAACACTCAAAAATTGATCGATTGATCGTCTTTACCAGAACCAAAGCTGTCAATCCCTAGGACAATGCTTTTCTTCATTCACGTAACTCGGCCCATTCACCTACACAGCCTCCACGCCAACAAGGAATTGTGCTGTGGTGTTATTTTTATCTCTCTGCATGCCGTGGTTGGGTGAAACAAAGAATGCAATGCAACCTGAGAAAGGCACAGTGGAAGTCAATATCTCACGCCAGTGCCAGTGTGTGTATTCTGACAACTAGGCTGGCATTTGTGATAGTGGTGGGAAGCCTTCTTCCCTGCGCTGGTTGGTGCGGGAGTGCTGAGTGAAAAGGTCAGCGCTGACGGTACGACACGGGGAGCATCTGTGGCTCTCTGTGTGAACTCCCGCCTGCTGCCATCATCTGTTACAATCCCACTGCGCCCCCAAAACCAAACACATGACGAGCCGTCAACAGGATTTGTGAGCCCTCCATTGTTCATACCTGCTGACGATTATAACTATACAAAAGGCTTTGCATTTGATGTGTGCTCTCCAGTGGTTTCTGGTGGATGTTTGAGTTGTATATAGATGGGTGGTTTGCCAAATCAGTGTCAAGGGCTTAAAGTTTAAGTGTGTAATATTTGGAGGTTTTGAGAAGAAACGGCAAAATCAAGTGGTTAGGTTTTAGATTGCAGCACCCACTATCCCTCTCCCGAGCTTGCCAGTGAACTACGGTGGCCTGCGCACACAAACCTGGATTAATCGTCCACCTTCTTCTTCATTGGTTTGTTTGAGGACACCAGCGTTCACCCTAAATACGAAACGCACTGCCAGGTGGGCTGGATTGTCCACACAAGGCTGCCTTAAAAATATGGTGGTGAAAGATGGCAACTAACTGGGGGCAAGATTCTTGATCTATGGATATTCTTACTATATATATAAATAAGAACCATTCTACGTAGGAAAACAAATGACTTTCATTGTACTGCAAGTACACACTTTTATTAATGTATTTATGGGCAGTATGCTAAGCTTTTTCCAATATAAAAATCATTAATGAAGCCAAACTTTACACACTGGACCTTTAAGGAGACTGTAATTCACTTGATCTCTTTGACTAAATTATCCACCTAACTCAGTAGATCTCCAGAAAACATCTATAGGCCTTTGTTTATAGCCTCTTGCAATAAGAATAAGACGCCATTGCACCTTCAGCATTCGTTTTATTTGGAGCTGTGCCGATGATGAGATCAAAACAAGTGGTTGGCCAGAGCAGCATAGCCAAATCTCCAGAGGTGTGTTTTAGCTCATGCTTTCTGAAAAGTGGAGCAAGCCAAAAATAAAGAGAAAGTAAAGGGTGGACTTTTCCAGGGAGTTCGTTTGACAAGAGGTTGCAGTGTTCAAAACGCACACACAAAAAAAACAAAAGTTGCTCCTGATGAGGGGGTGAAACATATGCAACCTGCAAGTTGTAGTCAGTTGCATTATTTTAATTGTAAGGCAGCTTTGTGGTCAGAGTGGACGTCTTTGCAGTGCATTTGCTTTTGATGGCTGTTAATTGGGGTGTGAAAACCAACCAAGTTCTTCTGTCAGACATTCCCTACGAGCGTGAATCTCACCAATGTGTATTTGGTCAGATTTCAGATTTCACTTTTTTTTTTCTTTTCTTTTTTTTTCACTAAGATTTTATCTTGCTAAAATCCACGACAAAAGTGAATGTTGCCGAAATTCGAATAAGAAAAAGGCAAAAACAGTCACGAGTAAGATGTCAAGCTTAAAGTGCCCCTCAAACGGCGGCGGGGTGATTACAGGGTTTTGGTCGGTCCAGTCAGTGGTGACATTCCGGACATGTTGACCCGGCTGAGGCTTTTCCCAAGCCCCGTCATTTCAAGAGTAAAGTTAGACTACAGCGCTCGCTGACCATTTCCCTTTGTTTGGACTCCATTATAAACACTTGTTGCATATTCTGCGGCCCTTTCACGTCCTCTGCCTTCTGGTGGGGAGAAAAATGTACCCAATAAGCGATGGGAAAAAGTGTTCTATTCCCATAAAAGTGTTGTCACATCACACAAACACTACGGGCCTTCGTCAACAGCGACAATATCTGAAGATCGGCGCAAGAATGTCTTAATTTAAACTTTTGAAGAATTATTTGTAGTGCAACCATTCCTACTCCGGGGGAATGGTTGCAATCCTATTTTTGTGATCAAGAGCACAACAAAAAATGCACAGAAAGCTACTCACTCGCGTGGTGATGAGTCATTCGCTGTGTAAACACGCAGTATTGGCAAAAAGCTGCTGGCAAATAACCAGGACTCAAACAATGTGAAGAAAGAAAGCTGTGAGCGACGACAGCGGGGCTGAAAGCAACGGGCAGTGAAGGCTGTGGGTGGATATCTCATCCACTATCGCACTTTACACGCAAACAGCAAACTGCCCATCGTTGTCTGTCCACAGATTTTCTCATTGGATGTTGTTCATCTATAAATCTGTTTCTCGACTCATCCCACCAAATCTCTGTGCTTACGTAAATGTCAAACGATTACGGTTTGTGGTCATATAGTTACTTGCAAATGTTAGTTCTCCAGTGAGAACAAATCTGGTGAAAAGACTTTTAAATATGCTGCTCCTTCGACCTGGGATGACCTTCAAAAGGACCTGGAAGTGTAAGGTTCATGACTGTGGGTGTCTTTGAATCCTTTTTAAAAGATAGAGAAGGTGAGTCTCTCTTAACCTGCAATTGCTTTTAAATTCTCGTGAATTCCAGTCTCTTCACTTGAGTCTTGTTGGTACTTAACCACCGGTTATTTTCACACGTAATTATTTGTGCTCCAGTGACGCTTGTCTGAATGTATGGTCCATATTTTTTTTGAGGTGTGGGGATGTCCTGTTGTATATGCTGCCCTCTTGGCCAGGTCATTCTTGAAAAAGAGATGTTGATGATGATGATGATGATGATGATGAGCGACTGACGGCGGTCGCGTCCTGTTCCGCACTCTCGTTTTAGATCCGATAAGCTTTGCGGGGCGGCATTTAATTAAGTCCGGTTGGCCAGAGCTCGCAGGTGTCACGCTGCGAGGCGGAAGACAGAGGGTGGTGGGTGAGGGGTGAGGGATGGGGGGTTGGGGGGGTGGCAGTCAGAGGAGCCAGGGAGTGGGAAGGTGAGTGGGAAAAGTGAGCGACTGGGAAGGATTTAACGAAAGCAAGGCTGACAAACGGAGAAGGAGAGAGAGAGGGAGCGCGTGTGCGCTGGGACGAGCGAGAGAGAGAGAGATACGGCAGAGCTACGCTACGCATGCCGGTTAGCGGGAGGCGGGAGGTGGGGTGGGGAGGGTGGCAATTAGAGGAGGGGACAGAAGGTAGAGGCGGAAGGCTGGGAAGTGGATGAAAAGAGAGGCTGGGAGATAAAGCAAGCGGGTGCCCAGCCGGAGAGAGGGAGAGAGAGAGAGAGAGAGAGAGAGAGGTGGGGGGGTGAAGCGAGATGTAGCGACTTGTTCGTCCACGCCCCTGACCGCGGCGAGAGAGAGAGGGAGAAAGAGACGGATGAGCGCGAGAAGGCAGAGGGAAAAAGCATGCAGACGGTGGAAGGAGTGGAAGGAGCGCTTCTTTTCTTCCTCCTTCCCTCCCTCTTCTCCTCTCGTCTCCTGCGAGCATGAGCGGGCTCAGCCATGACTCCGGACTCCACCTGCAAGCCTGAGACGCCGCTTTTCTCTCCTCTTCCGCCGCTCAGAGGAAAGCAGGGGGTGAGGTGCGGGGTGGGGAGAGGAGGCAGGACGCGTCGCCCCCGGCGCCGCCACCACCGTCCGTCCGTCCGTCCGTCCCTGCCTGACAGCTCGGCCGAGATGTGACAGCAGACGCAGGTAGCTCCGCGCAGATCGGACGCGCTCCACTGGTTGCGACCGGAGAAGGTGGAGATGAAGAGGGGGGCAGAGTTCTCCGTCTACCAGGGGGGGAGTCCGGCCCGCCGCCCGCCGCCACCGCCCACCCCGCAGCCCCCCCTGCCCCTACCCGACAACCTCAACCTGCGGCTCAAGCAGCGCTCGCTCACCAACCTCACCCTGCTAGGTGACGGCGAGCAGCGGGCGTACTCCCTGGAGCTCGCCGCCCCGCAGACCCCTGGAGCTGGAGCCCATCGCCCTGGGGGCAGCGGCGGCGGCAGCCCCAGGAAAGAGGCGGTGGCGGTGGCGAGGGGCGGCGCCACCCGGGGCGCCAGAGCCCGCTCCCTGTCGCTGTCCCTCACCAAGGTGCTCTCCCTATCAGAGCACTCACTCATCCCGGTGCCGTGGCGATGCACGCAGAGGGCGTCGTACGGCGGCCACCCGCGGGCCGAGCCCCCCCGGGCACCCCGGCAGGACCAGGAGGGGGACGGGAGGGACAGGGAGGGCACGGACGGCGGGAAGCCCCCACCCAAGGAGCGGGACGGGGGCGAGTACTGGGCGGAGGAGGAGGTGTCGGGAGGAGGCCCCCGGGAGGGGACGGCCCAGCTGGACCAGGAGGTGATCCTCACCATGCTAGGTGACCTGGAGCAGGTCCTGCACACCCGGCCCCGCCCACGTAAGTCTGGCAGTTTGGCGGCGGCGGCGTCCAAGGATGGCAAACTCCAGCAGAACATTGTTCTGTTTTTCTTTTGTTTTTTCTGCTAATGCTGATGCTTTATTTGGTCAAGCCCCCCCCCCAACAGGGTCCAATACAGCGGCCCATTCATTTCAATGGAGTTGCTCACCCAGTGCGCACAGTGAAAAAGTTGTTTGGGTTCCGGCATGATGCGGCCCCACAGATGCTTGTAGCTGTCGTGTCACTGCCCATCACGCCTCTGTAACTCACGCGATGCATTAGGACGCATGGGCCAATCAGAACGAGCGGAGACACAGCAGCATCACGGGAAGTTAAAGATTATTGTGAACAGTGTTTCAGGTCAAAGGTCGTCTGTCAGCACTTGTATTGCAGTGTAGTGGGAAAAAAGGCTTTTTTCGGTTGTGTGGGTGTTTTTGGCTGCAGTACCTCGAGTGGCCACTGGAAAACATCGCAGCGCTGCCATATTGTCAGTCTGGTATCCGGTTGTTTTAATAGACCCATGATTTTATTGCACCGTTTAAATGGAATTTGTGTCAGGAGTGTTGGGGGTCTGTGCGGGCCGGCAGCAGCTGGTAAGCAGAAAGGTATCGATGGGGCCACCCAGCTACGCACGTTCCGGTTTCCCTCCGCAGCCCCACTAGCATACAGATTTCTTTGAAGGGCTCCTTCTGTTTCTGTGAACCCCTTCTTTTTTTAATGATCCTCTGTGCACAAACGTGGCTTTGACGTGAGACAAAAAGGAATTTGTGGGAAGGAAGGAGGGAAGGTTCTGCTGATAACACGCCACTGCCAGTCTGTGAGGCCACATTATTGTTGGAGGTGCTTTCTGCAGGTTGAGGCTTTATGCAGCGAAAACCTCCAGATGCAGGTGATGGAAAAAGCAAGTGCCGCTTTTATTGCTCGCACCTGCCCCAGCAGCCCCCCGAGATGCGGCGAGCGTGAATCGATGCCGTATTATTACACCTTTCATCACCCGCGCGGTCGGAACGCTTCCCTCCGTGCCCACGCCTGCGTGCACGTGTTAGAGATCGATGCAGGTCGCCAGGTAGGCATGTGCACTTTTTAAGAGCCACCAGCTCGCTCCCCTTCCAAAGTATCGAGCTACTACGGCGGCTGTGGGTTTAACCGCTACACGTCTGAAACACAGGGCCGTGCTACCGTGCACGGCGGGCGCACGCACGTGTCGGAGCTGCTCCACTGACACGCCGACAAGTGACAGCCGAAGCGTCGTTAAGACTGAAGGGTGAACAAAATGCTTGAACAAGGACTTGGCTAGCATACAGTGCTGTTTAGTTTAATGTGTGCGTGCGTGCATGTTTGTGCGTGCACGTTATAATTAGGTGACTGCTATCATACTTCTAATAGTATTCAGCCCAAATGAGCGGCATCAGTAACAGCTAACATGCATTATTCAAAGACAGGGGGGACAGAGTGAACTGGCACCCACTGCTGCTTTGCATGCATATAATCTGGACTGTATTTGCATCGTGTTGCATCCACTCGGTGAAGAGCGCCGCTTTTTATTATTATATACCGACTGGTGCCAGTGTGCATGCACACTCTCGGGTGTTTGTAGGTGTGTGCTGCGGCTGCGCGTGTGTGTGTGTGTGTGTGTGTGTGTGTGCCTGCCACCTCTCTGTAGTGTGGGGTTGCAGAGTGCATGGAAGCAGCTTTATGCATATGTATAAGCAGCCACTACACTAGGACACTTGGTGTTTGGATTTTTAAGTTGCAAGCTTGATCGTCTGTTTCGAGCCTAAAATCGGTGCTGAGTTTGTAAATTGCTAATTGGCATCATGTCGGGTAGAATCTACTTTTTTTTTTGTGCGTGCATGCGTGAGTGTGTGTGTCTATTTCGGATGGATTAAAATCAAAGTTTGAGATTTTAGCTGAAATAAATAAACATAATATATAAAATGTTCAGTCGTGGGAATAGAAAATGAATGATTGATGTGTTATGCAATAAATAGTGCAACAGCTAATGAGAACATTAAACAGCTGGACATGTGCATTCCTTTTCATATTAAGTCGTTCCTCAAGGTTTGTACAGCCGCGTCATATCACCTCTTAAATTTGCTTCGAAAGAGATGCAGTCTGCTGGAGGTAATGGCCATCAGTCATCGGAACGTTATTTTGCACAGAAACGTGCAAATTCGCCACAAACACAATTATATCACTATAACTTGGTGGCTGTGTCTTCGTAAGTCTGCATAGGATCAATGTACCCTGTAACTATTGGCCCTGTGGTTGACATCCAGTTCCAGCTGGGTGTTCAGGACAGTGTGGCTGCCCTTCCACCTTCTTCGGCCTTCTCTCAGTTTGCAGTGCAAAGACCAAATGTAACCTCCATTACCCCGACCCGCTGTTTACACGCAGGTCGTTACAGAGCACGACACGGGATAATTGGGGTCTTGTTCCAACTTGATTTTCTTTTTTTATGTGTGTATGAACAGTGAGGTTGAGACGAAAATATGAGTCAGACAGTGCAGCATTGGAGGGGCGGGGGTTCTGTGGTAAGTCAGTTGTTCCAATTACAATGCAGGCAAAACAAATCATCCATTGAATTGTCTTTCTTACCAGGTCAAAATGCAGTTAGTGTGAACAGAAATGTAATCCCAAACATTGATTTTTAGTGCGTAAAATGGAAAAAAGAAAGTTGCAGAGGGAAATAAATCCTTGTGGTAGCACATTGATTTAAAATAGAATAGCAACAATAGAGTGCAAATAGAAGGAAGACTATTAAAAATAAATAAATAAATAAATAAAATAAAGCCAAATATTTGTAGAGTAATCAAGGAAAAACAAGATATTTACATGTGATGGACAGTTGGATTATTCATAAGTTATCTATATAATATTGACATATGATTTGTTCATGTTGGTGTTCTGATCTCGGTGAAGACTGCCGGGGGTCGAGCCTGTGTATGAAGCGTGCGAGTTCAGCTGCTCACCGAGGCCGTCACATTCGTCACGGTGTTCACATCAAAACCTTGTTCGCAAAAACGGGAGTTAAAAGGGTGGAACAGAGACAAATTGGCGGCTTGTCCAGCTTGTAACCCAGCCTTCGCCCGAGAACCTCTGGGACATCGGCAGTGGAAATAAATACTGTCGGTGTTCATCGGAAATCAGTCCGCACGGTCGCTGTTGTAAGGCGACTGTGAAGATTCCTTTTACTTCCCCTCTGCCAGCGCTGGAGCTCTTTCATTCCCTCTGCGCTCCTGCGGGAGCCTCTTTGCTCCTCCGAGCTCCAGATCAGCGCTCGGCTCATTGCGTCACCTCCTGTTTCATGACGGTGCTTTCTGTGAGTGAGCCCCGCCCCGTTCGCCGTGACTGGGCATCCATTTTGACTCTCCTGCCACTCGTTAATCACCCGTTTCCAAGGCACCTGCCCGCAGACATGGGCCGGCGTGACGAGCGCGAAGTCAAGCCTTAATTGGATGCGACAATCCACAACTGGCAGACCTGTGAGGAGCCGTCGCCCGTGTTTCCAACTAGGTTTAGCTTTAGGTCTTATTAGTATGGCAAAACCATGCCATTCTTCCTGGGGTCCTCATTCATCAATCAAAAATTTGTATGATTATACATGTAACAGTCAAATTGTCTTGTTTTTAATGGTTGTGTTTGTGAGATTTGGTCAATACTGGTGACTTATAAACAAAGGTTACATGTTAGTTTGTTGAAAGAGTACTGTTTCAATAGCAGCGTATGTCTGTCAATGACAGAAACCTAACCTTGGGACCTTTTTTTTGTTGAAAATTGTATTGTGGTTGGATGGTTGTCTCAACCCCCCCCCAAAAAAAATCAAACAAAGTAGCCACATGTCTGCCCAAAAGAACTGCGCATGGTGCAGGCCGACAGGCTGAGTCATCATAAGGCTCCCCCATTTGTCAGCAGTGGATAAGAAGGTTTCATCTTTTTCTGGCTGGCTGTCACTGATAATTGGTCGTCATTGCGTCCACTGACCAAGACATCCCGCAAAAATTCTCTACGTCAAATGCCCGTTTCGCCTCATTGTGTCGGCGTGCGAGTATGCAAGTGTGCGTGCAGGTCCAAGGATTTCCGGTGAATCATTCAAATCTTGTGTCTGCAGGAGAGGATCCCGAGACGAGACGCATGAGGACAGTGAAGAACATTGCTGACCTGCGGCAGAACCTGGAAGAGACCATGTCCAGTCTACGGGGGACCCAGATCAGCCACAGGTAGGCTCATGCAGATGGTACCAACCCATCGCTTCGGACAGTCTCAGCATTGTGACATGTGACATATCACTCTTTTCAAAACTCTTCTCTTTGATTCCGTGCGATAAGATATTGAATGGCAGCTTAGTGGTAAAACCCGTAGTAACTATTACAGCAACTTTATGGTTCTTTTCGTTTCACACAAGTGTCCTTATTTTACTCTACCTGGAGGAGTGATTTCTCTCCCAACAGTCAAATTAAACTTATTATGATTATAGTCAGACATGTTAACACATATTTTAAAAGTCCAGTTCTAAATTAACTTGTAAAACCAGCAAAACATCAAAAAAATGTGATAAAAGTGTTGGATTTTATCACATATTCAGAAGCACTTTTTGTTGTTTAGAGTTTTGGCTTGTTTCATGCCATTTTAAAATATTTATTTAGTATTTAGTGCATGGTTAAATGGAAAATATATATTTTTTTTAGATCTTGCAGGATGGGTTTGTACACTCTGTCTCATAGTTTTTTTTACAATATTGTCAGGGTTTACTCTTGTTTTCCCATGTAGTCACTGGATTCTATCCATCAAACGCGCAGTCATAACCTCGGTAACTGGCCGGTGCTCTAAATGCAAGGCATGAAATTTTGCAGCCCCTGTAATTTATTCACAATGCTTAATAAAATGTTATGACTTCTTTGTTCCGGCAGTTCACTCCGCTTCTGCCGAGGAAGACAGATTTTTTTTTTTTTCCCCCGATCCGATTGATTATTGAAGTGTTATCTCTGTGTTTGGGAGGATCGTCCAAAATGACTTTGCATTTTACTTTTGCGTAACAACTCAGAAGGGATCATTTACAAGTCTAAACTCAAATGAAAAAAAAAAATGTTCCCATCTGCTCGCAGTGGTTTGGTTTATTATTTATACTTGTACTGGCATCAGATGAGTGTCCCTCTGTGTTATGTCTCACCAAGGCTGCAACATTTGCCTGGCAGGCTTCAAAGACGTGACCCCCCCCCCACCTGGCTCGCTGCAGGCAATGTGCGCCACCGATCAGGCACTGTTTCAGGAACTAATTGGGAGCAGGGAACAAAAAAAATGACTTCGTTGCAAGATTTTGCTTTACTTGAGAGGCAGGCTCAAAATAGAGTCGCATTGGTTTTCCAGCTGATCACCAATGAGTTAGAAAACTCATGTTTGGATGACTTTGTCACATTTTCCGCAGTTACATAGCCAACATTATATCCGGTGCCAGTCAAAAGTTTGGACACGCCTTCTCTTGCAATTTTTTTTCTTTATCGTTCCTACTTTCTACATTGTAGAAATATGCTGAAGACAAATATATGGGCAAGACGTGGAATTATGTAGCAAAGAAAATAAGTGTTAAATAACTCTAAACATGTTGTTTATAATAGTGAAATAATATGAAATGTTACGTATTTCACACTTTTTTGTTGCCTTCATAACTCATTTCATATGTGTTCATTTGTAGTTTTGATGCCTTCATTGAATATTCATGAAAATGAAAGAAAAAACAGTAAATGAGAAGGTGTGTCCAAACTTGTATTGGTTGTGTAGATGTATAAAAAAACTCAATGTGGTGAAACTTCACATTAGATGGACCAATCAGATTTGTTATGGCTGGCTAAAGCAGGTCACTAAATAATTTTCCTCTTCTATTTGTAGTGTAAAAATGTTATAGAGGCTATAGAGGTGAGTACAGCTCCTGAGCTCATCCATATTTTTTCAAAACGGCTTAACAGTTGCTACTTGCTAATACCTATCAACCCTTTATACGTAAAGTTAACTATGGTTATTAAAAGGAAGCTTGTTTATGGAATACACTGACCTTTTAAAAACAATTGAAAACACTGTACATTGAAGCTTTTCACAGCTGAAGTCTGAGTTAACAAACAGATTTCAATTCAAGTCGGTCCCATTTTCTTTTTTTTCTCCACCGCATTGCAAGCCGACGTCAAAGGAGGGGGAATAAAATGTCTTCTTTTGTGATCTCGCTTTTCGATGGCCGTCGTAATCGGGCTCCTCACACATCTGTTGTCCTTGGAAAGAAAAAAGGGAGAGAGAGAACGCCTCCGTGACTCACCATACGCGGATTATCACGCTGATCCATCCGAGAGATATGTGCGCGGCTATTAATGACATTTCCCGCATTTACCATCTTCCTGATGTCTCCTCGATTTAATTACAAAAAAAATCGCACCGCCTCACTTGCCAGCTGGCACATGTGTAATGACTGGCTGAGGATGATGGACAAGCGGCACCCATCTGCGAGCCTCGGGCCGCATTCTTACACATAGCACGGCTAAGGCAAATGCAGAACGTCCACGTTGGCTAACGACCCCCCAAACCCTCCAACCTCCCCGACTGTGGACCGTTTTTTGGAGCCCCTTCTTCTCCTCCGGTCTATTATTTAGCGTTTTGCTCCCCATCTGCAGAGGAAAGATGGCGACTGGGCTGCCAACAGCCGTGACAGATTGCACCCTCTGTGTTTGTTTTCTACATCTTTATTGCCATGAGAGAATCCCAGCCAGGCGCAATCGATACAGCGCCGCTATTAATCCAACGGGACGTCGCCCGGCCAGATTGGCTCGGGGGCTCCAACCTTCGCGCACGCCGTCTTCACTGCGTTACACACACAAGTACAGGTGGGGTGAAACACGTCCCGATCCGCTATCACTTTTGGGTTGGACGCAGTCGGCATTTTACAGTCCAAGCGCGCAATAAGCTTGAAGTCAATTAGCAGGAGCTATTATTGGGAATAATTGGATGCAATGGAGTAAGCGGGGCCCCCAGAAGTGTATGGCCGTGTCGGTCATGTTTATATTCTGGGTGTCAGGACAGCAGCGGGGTATGCATACCAATTGTGCTCATGATAAAGGCCCGGCCAGACCATCCTAATCTCCTTCTTGGATAAGAAATGCCTATAATCACCATGAGGCTTTGAAGAACCTTTAGTAATTAATCACTGTTATGCTCGAGCAGACATGACCATCATGTTCATCAGTGCGCCTTTCGCGATCCTGCGTCTCTCTCTTTAAGTGCGAGGGGAAGAGAAACAAATTATGCAGACTTAATGTTCAAAGGCCTCAGAAGTTTAAAGTCGGCGCTGTCCTGCCAAGATGAACGTTTGGCTTTTTCCACAGCACTTGTGATAGAAGTTAAGGATTTGGTGGCAATCTCCATTTTCATGAGCTCCCTTTTGAATTGTTTTGTAGCTCCAGCCAACATTAAAAAGATGTGGTTCCACATCGAATAGCAGAGAGTAGGTGGATGCTGGACCGGCATTAGCATATAAATACATATGCCTTGCGTGCTTTGCAGCAGTCGGCCAATTGTCATGCAGTTTTTTATTAATTAAGAAGTTTGTGGGTGCATCACAACAGCCGATGTAGGCGGCAGAAGCACGAAGATGCAGCGTGTTGTTGTCCGTCTCTGTGGTTTTGCCCTTTACGCTTCAATTTGCAGAAGTCTTACACGTCACAATGGCTTTGCAACAGTGCATGAGTAAATTGTCACCTTGCTTATTGCCTTTGCTTGCCTCTCTCCTTTTACTTGCCGTTTAAACACTTTCCAAATAGAAATGTTTTACTTGCGAGTTGACTTTTGAGCAAATAGCATCAGGCTGCAAATTTAAATGGAAGCAACCAAGGTGATTCATCCATGCGGTAGGAGGCGTTGTATTGTGTGCAACACAAAGCATCTGCCTTATGTTTACATGTTGCTGTGAGCAGCTGTGTATAAACAGTTTGAGAGAGGGTAGAGCTGCTCGTGCAAAGTTACTCCTACCCTCTGATGCACACATAAGATCTCGAGTGCTCACTCGCTCAAGCGCTCGTCACCAATCTGGCATGCGATTGAGATTTTGATATAAAGTGTGGAATTAAAGGTGTAATATAATAGTATGTAATATTTGAAGATTTTGAGAAGAAACACTGACATCAAGTGGTTACATATTAGATTGCAGCACTCTTTAGCTCACTGTCCCTCTCCCGAACTTTCCAGTGAACTACGGTGGCCTGCGCACTCAAACCTGGATACTTCGTCCACCTTCTTCTTCGTTGGTTATTTGTGGACGTGAGTGTTCACCCTAAATACGAAACGCTCTGTCAGGTGGGCTGGATTGTCCACACCGGGCTTCCTTAGAAATATGGCAAGGCAAAATGTATTTATGGGCAGTATGTTAAGCGTCTACCAATATAAAAATAAAAAATCAGGTCAAATTGAAAGTGTCAGTGTCAGGGTGAAACACTTCAAGGACAAACCTGCTCCCAGCAAGCGCAGAAGGGAAATCTTCTCCGCAATGTTGTTTTCCTGGTAATTTCTGAGGGATCCCCGTCGCATCCCACTGGGATTCATGCAACCCGCCAGCTGACATTTTGAACATAATAGCATCACCCCAACGGGTTTGTTTATTTGCTGTTTACATTTGGGCCACAGAGAGAAGAGGGGGAAGGCGAAAATTATTCATGGCTTTCAGTAAATTGGGAAGATAGCTGCTGGGCTGGTACGGAAGCTTGGACTTGGACTTTATTTTGTTTATTTATTACTACTGCCGCTCAAGCTAGCGTTCCAGTACAACGCACAGATGGAGAGAAAGGTTTAAAAAAAAAAAAAAAAAAAAAGGCCTGGATTACCAAAGTGGCGTGTTCTGAAGAATAATGGTGGGTCGATGCTGGAGACTTGCTTCAGTCCCTGGCTGAAGCTAACCTGGCAGAGGCGACTCCTTGCAGTCTGACAGGGAGATGGAAAGTGACTCGGCGGTTCTTGCGTCGTTACCCAGCAGTGTGCGTATGGCAGGTGCGTTGGCAGAAGGGGTGGAGGAACTCCCGCAGTGAAGCGGCATGCCTCACCTTCCTAATGTTTAACTGTGACTCTGTAGACTTAAATAACATGATATTAACCAAAACGAGCAAAAATTGTGACCCAGAAATTACATTAAAGACAAAAACAAGCCTTTTTTTGTCAGTTTTTGTTCAAGTGTGCTAAAGTGCGTGCAAGCACATACATTTCTGGAAACCATCCCTTTATGATGTCACAAAGAGAACTAATACTGTCCTTGAACCTCATTGGCGCAAACAACAACACTTGTACTTATGTGCATCTTTTTGGGCAGAAAGCTTAAAAAAAAAAAAAAAAAAGCAAAGTATATTTGCAGGAGGTTGCAACCAGAAGGCTAATTTTTACATCAACAAAAGATCCCATAATTTGTCTAACAAGTGGCCTTTAAAATTATTTGCAACAGCTGCACATTTGTGGCCTGAGTGACGCTTTCAGTAACCTGTGCAGCTCAGCTGGGGCCAAAGTTGGAAGCAACATGACGGCACCGGTGGGAAATTTAAAATTAACTAACAGTTAGAACCTTTTTAATAAAGGACCCATTTTTGCATGTGTAGTTACAGAGACATACTGTGTGTAGCTCTGCAGTATTCCCTCTTTCTCAAGTTCAGCACATTTGACATTGAGAGGCCTCGTTAACAGCAGTGAAAGGTGCTTCCTGATGTTCACCATGACTCCCTAATGACCACTCAGATTCTTCTACCACAACTGTCGTCTCTCCTTGCCTAGATGCCCGCCGGGTCTTCAAACATAGCGACGCGGTGCTTCTAATCTCAGGAAATCTGACGGCGATGATGCTGCATTATGCTGTGACAAACGACTTAAACCACGTGAAAAATTTGAATATACCATAAATGCAGTCCGTTTAGGGAAGGATGGGTGTGTGAGGTGTCTGAGAAGCTTTTTTTTTTTGCATGCTCATTTATCCCAACACCTACACACACACACACACACACACACACACACACACACACACACTCCCAGTTTATCTGCCCCTCCCCTGCCCTTCCTGCTGCACTGAGATAAAATATAAGCTGATTTAGAAAGCGGCATTGTGTACCAGAGCCTAAATTATTTGAATTTCATGCCGTGGCAAATTGATTTTGTTTTGTTTTTGTTTGTTTGTTTGTTTTCTCTCCCCTTTTCAACCACGATCACTTGTCAGATAACTGTTGCAGTTTCGTTTCAGCTGTTATTTGAACTGCTTTATTCTGTTATTGTTATACATGGCTCTGTGTGTGTGTGTGTGTGTGTGTGTGTGTGTGTGTGTGTGTGTGTGTGTGTGTGTGTGTGTGTGTGTCTGCGTTTTTGTTGCGAGAGGTGTTGATGGATATGTGTTGTGAATATCGCTGGGCATGAGTGACCCTGGAACCCACACGCACACACACAGGCGATCTCACACCTTTTTCTTGGCTGTGTGCCAGACATGCATGAGGAAGTCACAGATTTTGTCACGACCGAAGCAGCAGCTGGCATTGTCCTGCTCTTCAGTCTGTTTTTCCCAACAAATATTTTGTAAATGATTGAATGTTAGTTGCTCAGGACTAATCAGTAGGGGTAACAGAAGAATGCTTCAAAATAGCACATTGCAACTAGCTAAAAGCTAAGTATGGAATCTACTATATTGCAGTACTGTATATCTCAATTAGCTGATTCATGCACTCATATTACAAGTGCTCAATCTTTTGCAAATTACTTCTGGTGTATATTAAAATATATATAATCCGTCTTTTCTGACTGCATAGAGCTGTAACCTTGAAGGTGATGTTTCAAGAAAACCTAGGTCCCGCCCCTCTAATCTCTTGTGCTGTCACTCACTATGTGACTGCAGTGCACTGCTTCTCCCAGCAGAGAGAGCTCACGCGAGGTGCCACTGCCGCCAGGCTGTGCTCCATGTGTCGGGGTGAACCGGGTCGCAGGGTTTGGTGCATCCAACTGGCTGTGAAACGTTGTTCACCTCTGGACAATTGACTCGCTTGCAGCTCTTGTGTCTGACGGTGGCAAAATCGCTGTTGAGAAAATGTCGCAGTGCTAATTGGTGTAAGCCAGCTTTCAAACCTTTATTAGCATTACTTTCGTGTGTTTTGTGTGTGTGCGTGCGTACGTGTGAGTGTGTGTGTACATTTTTTTTTCACAACTTCAATTATAGTAGCTAATTCCTCCTGACAATATCACGCACCTCTCAAATGAGGCCATACTTCATACTTTACTTCTCTGTTCTTCTGGCACTATTTTGATTTTTAACCCTCTGTCGGGTGACAGGCCACGCCCCCAGAGCCTCTGAGATCACCACAGCCACCTGGTTTTTGTCTTGTTCTAACAAAGAAGCATTTTCTGGGGGTTGGGGTGGGGGGATGGCTCTTTTAGAAGCCGCCAATAAAAATCTTTTTTACTTCTGCCGAGTCCTCTCGAGTTGACGCACCGGAAGAATCTTTTAAACTTTGGGAAGGTCACACGCACGCACGCACACACACACGCACGCTTCCACACATGGACAAAGGCGGTGCTGGAAGCAGCAGCGTGCAGTTTGGAAGGTAGCAGTGCGGACGGGAGACGGCTCTCAATGATACGACTGATCCGTCCACTCCGATGATTTGCCCTTCACTCAAGCGTGCACTTGAGTTTCCTCAGTCAATAAGGGTTTGGAGCAGGAGCCTTGAGTTGTGCATAACTGTCAACATATATATATATATACATATACATATATATATATATATATATATATATATATATATATATATATATATATATATATATATATATATATATATATATATATATATATATATATATATATATATATATATATATATATATATATATATATATATATATAATGACAGTTATACATATATATATTATTTTATTTTTATGTTACTTTTTATTTATGTTTTATTTTGATCGTACTTGTATCTCTCTTTATACTATAGTTTGGTTCTTTGCATACCTTTTATTTAACTAGTTCCCTTGTCAAGCTGCTAGAAATGCAAATTTCTCCTGGAGATCAATAAAGTATCTGTCTGTCTGTCTCTCTATCTCTCTATCTATACTGAGTCTATACCGGATGCTGTCAGAAATCTGTGACCACTCACTGCCGCTGCCACCAGACTGACTCCTGACCTCCCTCCTTCTCTCCTCTGCAGCACGCTCGAGACGACCTTCGACACCACGGTGACCACCGAGGTCAACGGGCGGAGCCTACCAGCCCTGACCTCACGCTCCTCCCCCATGGCCTGGCGTCTGGGTCAGACGCAAACGCCGCGTCTCCAGGCGGGCGACGCCCCCTCACTGCCCGGCGGCTACGGTGCGCCCCGGACAGGCGCCGCCAGCTCCGGCGCCACCTCAGGGCGCTACAGCAGCCACTCCGACGCCTCCAGGTTTGTGTACAGCGCCCCCCTGAGGCGGGCGGCGGTGGCGGCGGCTGCAGGGGCAAAGGGGGCGGAGCAAAGAGAGAGGGGAGGAGGAGGAGGAGGGAAGCACATGGAGGTGGCAGGGTACATGAGTGATGGGGACGTCCTAGGGAGGAGCAGCCAGATGGATGAGATCACCAGCGGGTAGGATGGCCAGGGTTTCACATGTTGATGATGCTCTGATGAAAATTCCTCTCTTGATCATTTATTCATCAATTATAAATAAATCTTCTTGATTCCATTGATAAATTCAAATTAGCCTTCAGCACTGTTGTTGTTTTGTTTTGTTTTTTCAATTATTTTATTTTTGTTAATCTGCTAATGCCCAGAAAGTTTTAGTCTGCTTCAAGGGTTCCTGTTTAACTTTTAAGTAAACAAACAAGTTATGTAATGATCTTAATTAGCTCACCAAACTCAATTTCTCTATCATTAATTACAAACAAATGCTTTGGGGTGTGATTGCTCCTATTTATTATTTTCAGAACTTTTTAAATGGTTATTTTGAAACATTCCATTGAACATCTAGCATGACAGTAGCAGATATTGCATATTGTCAAATTTAGATTATGTGTAAAATGATTTACATAGCAATGTTCTAAATTATCTGATGTGTAACTGCTCCCTTGTTGTAAGCAAGTGACAACTTACAATGAAAATAACATGGACAGCGCCCCAGAAATTCTCATTTTACATACTTCACATTGTTGCAGAGTTTTGTCCCCTTTGAAAAGTCTCATTTGAAACATTATAGAAAGTGCTTTGATATCACTTTTTGCGGTATCATAAACACCTCATAAATTACTCCTCTTATTACCCCAGTCCAGACTGTGTCAGAAATTCTAGTGAAGCCTTGTCTTCCTCTAGCTGCCGAGGCTTCACTCATCTGCCCCGGAACATTAATACAACTAACACGCTAACGCTCACCAAGGCTGTCGTAACTTTTTCATGTCTGGGATGAAAAGACTTGTGTGCAACATTTGCATGAACCTTGAGGAACCCGCCTCTGCGCTGCATGACTCGACATTACATGACCCCCCCAAGAAAATGAGTAATGACACGCATCTCGACCTTCATCCATTCACTGACAGATAGCCTGATTGATTTTGTGTAAAAAGTGGTAAAAAAAATAAAAAAATCGCACGTACTGTCACCCCGGTGCCCTCACAATCCCGCTTTGCACCTGCAGAGCTGAGATTTCAGCGGCGAGCTGAGAGAGCGGCAACGAGCACACCGAGGATTTAAGACACGTCAAGCACAAAATGCGAGGACTTGTCGGAAACGAGCGGCCATTAGCTAAATCACTGCCTTAATTAACTTTGCGCTAATGATCTCCGTGTGCTGTGAGCCGTATCGGAAAGCTCTCTGGCTGCAGCCTCACATCTTGTATCCTGCAATGCTGAATAAACCCGGAAAAAACCCTGATCCTTTTTTTAAGTTTTAACATGTCGCCCAAATGGGGCTCATTAATCAGATTGCACCAGTGAGTCCTTCCTGGTTGACTTTAATGAATTATTTCTGCCGCGTGTATTGTCAGAAATGTATTAATGTATATCAACTGTCTGTAATCGATTGGCCTCCCTCCACAGATACCTTACAGACGGTGGCCTTCATCTGTACGCGCGGAACACAGGCCGAGCCTCAGATGTGACTTCTTCTCGAGAAGTATCTCAGCGTGGGAGCAAAGAGGTGCAGGGCGACATCGACAGGTAAAGACAGAGTCAATCACAGAGCTACATGCTTTTGCCGATGTGCGTTTGAAACGGGTTTGTGTTTGTGTGAAATGTTTTTTGTCATGTGTTTGCTGTTAAAGTTGCGACCTTAAACGCAACAGCTGCTAAAATTTAAGTCTTAAACCCCAAAGTAAAAACACAAGTCTTTGTTTTCTGGACCCAAATTACTTATTTGAAAGAAAAAATCCTGAAAAAAGATATAATGAAGGCATCCTTTACCAAAAAAAAGTTGTGAATCAGCCAATGTCCTTCTGGAGCGACTGCCAGGACATCTCCCTCCCGCGGGGGCTGGGAGGTGAAGACGCCCGGCATCGATTTAAAGCCGTCAACCTCAGACTTCGATGACAGGCTCTCACAGGGGCTGCTGGGAAAATTGACTGTCACGGTGGCATCTCCCACCATCGCGCTTTCAACTTGGGCCAGGACTTTATTGATTAAGCAATCACATTCTTTTTCTTCATATTAATGTCGCATAGTAACAAATCTGGTTGGTCCACTCGAGAGACATAATCACATAGTTCACCAAGCACCTCTTAAGGCTATTCCTCACTCTCCAAAGAAAGTCCTATGCTCTCTTTACGGAGGTGAATCTGTGACACTAAACCTCCTGAAGGTTGAAGGAAACGTTTCATTTTTTTCATTTTGCCGCACCAGGTTCAGTGAGCTTCGCTTGAGCGCCGCGCTTGCCGCTTCCGTTTTCGCTTCCTGTCAAATCACATCTTTTTTTTTTTCTTTTTTTTTTAAACGCTTTCCGTCCGTACATAATCCAATCGCCTTCCAGCTGAGGCCACGTGATCTGTCCGAGTCCCGTGCTCCTCACGACAGTGGCTCCGCGGGCCATACCGACCGTACACGTGACCGGCTGAGCATCAGAACCACCGGCACATCCTGACCGCAGGTTCGCAATGGGCGCTCAGGCTGCCCTCCCCCCTGTCAGTCTGAGGCAGATCCGCCTGACAGGCTTTGACGGTGAGGCAAGGAGATGGATCAGATAGGAATAAATATAAACCCTGTTAACTGTCTGCCCCATTTTCAGTTCCCTGCACCCTCCCTGCATTGCATGCACTGCATCTCCCACATTTGAATATTTCGCCTAAAGTGTCTCTCACCTTGCCTTGATATGAATCCCCCACCCCCGCCAAGCCTCCCTTCCCCCCTCCCAAAAAAAAAAAAAAATCAGCTTTTCTCAGCTAAAGTCTGGGCCTCTGGGGCAATGAGGAAATATTGATGCCAGCTTCCCCTTCAGATGCCCGCTGGCAAGAAATCCCTGCTGGATCAGAATCTAAACTCTGGAACCTTGTTTTCTTTTGCTTCCCTTATTTTTCCTGGTAGAGCAACAGTACGTGAATGTCGACGCACACACACACACACAGCACACACCAGCACACACCAGCTTCTCCTACCTGCCGCTGACGTGCTTTCACATTCCGCTGACACACGACAAAGCACAGGGGGTGAAATTCATTTCGGAAGCAATCGCTCTCCGGGCCTCACACCTTATAGCGCCGGCTTTAGTTCCCACCGCGGGACAGGATCTGCCTCCCGTGATTGGTTCTTCTTTCATCCCCAAAAGCGGTTCGACTTCTTTCCCCACGCTGCCCCCTGGCTTCTTATGAAATGAATAGCGCTCAGACGAGTTTAAACGGTGTGTTTGCTGTCTTTCAGGGACTTTCCTAACTTCACCGACACACCTGTCCGGGGCTCTATGAATGACAAACAATGCCCTTTTTTTTTTTTACATTGACACTGTTAGATTCACAGAGCACATACATTGAATCTATAGTTGCTCTAATGTCACTTATGTGAGCGGACTTCAAACACATTTTACCCCCATTAGTACCTGTCACCTTTCTTCTGCATGTCTGCTTCAATTTGGCATTAATATGTAGAACATAATGCAAAAATAAAAAGATATCTAGTGCAGTAAAACTTTGGCACATTTAGCATTTATTTTTAATTTGCCAATTTAAAGTTTAGCTGTTGTTGTTGTTTTTTCAATATGTAGCTATTTCCTTCCAAAGCAAAGAAAAAAGAAGCTACGATTTTTGTCACATGATAACTTGATGTGCTAATTCAGATTTTTTTTTGGGGGGTGGGCATCAGCTATCTAGTATGAGACAAAAGTAAAGATTTGAAATAGTGTGAAACATGCAGCCTTTAAAGTATTAGTCAGCAGTTGATTAAAGGTCCGTCACTGCTCTGATTTGTTTTGTATTGATCCCCTTTGGAAGTGCATTTTGCCTCATTGTCATTGACCGCTTACAAATGTGGGCACCTCTGTCATCGTGTCTGGCAAGAGGCGCTTAATGCTAGCATAAAGATTGTGTCTGCTTCAGAGTCGGCCTCTAGGGTCATTTCTCAGCTTATTAAAAAGTAAAAAGCACCAACCACGCTTTACGCCCTGCTCGTCGCTCTGCAGCCACAGTGTGTTGTTGTTGTTGAGACGGCGTCACCGTTGTTGCTTTACTGACTCTTCGAGTCGACAGTAATAGGCGCCTCATGGCCCCTTCAGTCGCTAGCGATTGCATAAATGAGAGAGCGGAGGAATGATGGGTTTTTTTCTCCTTTTGTCTGGATGAAATCAGTTGCAGCCCTTGCAACTGTTGCACTCCACACATTGCAACAGCAATGTGACACTCAAAAGGAACGTGTTCAAACAAAAAAACACGACCTCTGGCCCCGCCCCCCCCGGCAAACATTCTTTATAAGTAGGAAAATTGAGGGAAATTGTTCTTCTTCATGTTCTTGATGGAATGTGTTGTGGACATAGATTAAGATTGAATAGAGAATCCAATCTTTGTGATTTCATCAATCGTGCACAGATGCAACCTGGCGCATTCTGAAAACCTCAGACTGCACTAGTTACCCCCCCACCCCACACCTCCCCAACTCCCCCCACCCCAGGCCTCCTCCACTGGTCTCCCACCAACCTGGCGGCGCTAAACAGAGCTCCCGGGTGGCAAAACACAGTGGCCGATCTGTGTGTAAAAAAAAAAAAGACCCTCCCATGTGGCTCATTATGCCCCCCACTCACCCCCCTCCCTCTCCCCCATCATCAAGACATCCCTCCATGTTTCCCACTGAGGGTTCGCCTCACCTGGGGACATTCACTCGGACGACTCGTCACGTCCTGCGGTCAGCATGTTGAGCGAGACCATCTGGGAGGAGGTGAGCGCAGGCTTCAAGTCCACTGCAGGAGACACGTGTTGAAAAATGTCTGGCTGGCGTTCGATTTGCCGTCTAGGTTGACGGGACAGGAAGCAGCGTGACATGTCTCTCTCAAATTTGTTTGTACGTCGCCGTCGTCACACTACAGAGATAAGATATTACAGAACACCACAGGCTGTATATATTTCACAAACTGATGATGACCTACCAGGTTTTTTACTTTGTCTAGGGTTTACGGAGTATAGTGATGGAAAAAAGTTTTTGGACACCTTGTGCATTTGTGATCTACTGTGTTGCGCTAAGAATCCGTTTCAAGTCTGCAAGCACAGTTTAATCCAGTGCCGTCACCAACATGTACTCACATGCTGCACGTGCACTGATCCGTCCAGCTCAGGACTGGATGTTTCGGCAAAGTAACGTCACCCAGGGAAGAACTACAAGAATTTAGCTTTGCTTGTTTTGCCTTATTGACAGTAAACAACAACAAAATAATTTTCATTTGTTTGTCTTCCTCTGATGCAACCTTTTCAAACACACAAAAAATAATGACAATAATTGGGATTGCAATATAATATAATATTATATAACCGAGGGGGGGGGCCCAAATGCATGAAATGAAGCAGTGCATCGTATGTTGGCCGTTAATAACTCTTACACAAACAACAGCACACCGTTGCTTGCACTCACTGCTTGATACAGTGCCAGTTAAAGCTACTGAAGCTACTGTATGCGCTAATTGCTGAGTGCTGATGGGTGAAATGGGATCGTCGTTTTGCCGACTCCCATGAGGAACAAGGAAAACTTTCTCCAACTTTTGCCAGAAAAATTCAGCTTTGCAAAGTAAAACCTCTTTATTAGGTAATGTCAACATACCATAAGATACAAAATATATTTAATCAATGGTTTTAATGCTACATTAACATCGCGTTGGATCTCTGAGTTCTCCTTTCAATCCAGCTGCCTCTTGTGCTGTATGCAAACAGATCTCGGATCTGCACCCCCGACGTAGGCAAACAACCGAAAAGCTCCGATTCAACTTGTGATTAGTTCATTTTGAACAACAAGCAGCGTCATTTGGCGCCGGCCAAAGGCGGCTGTCTAAAAATACCCTCCTGTCATGCAACATAGATGAGCGTGCGCTCGCTGCTGTACTGTCAGGAAAGAGCGAGAGAAGAAACGCCTAAAGAGAGCGTTTTGACACTGACAGGCTCCCCCATTCTGAGCGCCCACATGAATAAGTAAGAGGGCCTTGCTTTTAGAATAGTGTGTGCGTGCACGTGCGCGTACACAGCTCCCTTGCTCAACCTCATGTCAGGGCGCAAGAAAGACAGCTGGCTCGGCGGTTTGTTAAAACTTTTGGGGATTGTGGACAAGTGTGTGTGTGTGTGTGTGTGTGTGTGTGTGTGTGTGTGTGTGTGCACGCACGCGCGTGTGTGTGTGTGTGCGCATGCGTGTGAGAATTTGTTTTTTTGTTATCCATTTGAAAACAAAGACTTTCACCAACTACATTTGAGTGTGTGTGTGTGTGTGTGTGTGTGTGTGTGTGTGTGTGTGTTTGCAGAGCAGGATCCCGGCTGTCACTCTGCTGAGCAGTGACAGTCATGGTGCGTCAGTGCTGCTGTAAGCAGCGAGGAGATTTGGAGGAGAAGGGTTTTTCTTTTCTTTTTTTTTACTTTTTTTTTGCCATCAGTGGCAAAGCCGGTGGTTATATAAGGTTCTGTGTAGTTCATCTCTGCCAGGGGGCGCCGCTTAGGAAGAAAATATCCTGGCTCAGATTGCACCTGAAAGCGTCAGCTCTTCCCGCTTTCCAGCTTTCTGAAGTCGCTCTCTCACCTGCCAGTCTTCCCCTCTGCCTCTCAAACGTTTCTTCCTTCGCCTCCGTCTCCCAGTCTTCCCGCTTCAATAGGCGGCGTGCGCAGCCGCCCGGGACAAACCTGGAAAAAGTGCACCGGTAATTGGGAGAGGTCTCGCTCAGCTTGGCGGCCGCATTCATTGCGAATGCGCATATTCTCACTGGCTCGTGCAGGTGCCGCCACACAAATTGTGTGGCTCATTGGATTTCACACCCACGAACCATAATTAGTCACCCATCCTTTCAGTGAAGCACAAGGGAAAGTCTAATTTTCTAGAAGCTGAGGTTCTCTTTTCCCTTTATTTTAAAACAATTTATCATTTATAAAAGCAAAACTTAAATCTTAAATTCATTTAAATATTTGGCATACACACGTATACTCCCACTGTTTACCATGCATTTGAACATCTCCCCTAAATTACATCCAGAGCGTGCTGCACACCACAATTATCTACTGTACTCGCTGAATTAATAAGTGAAGTCATGAAAAAAGTGCACAGTGATGAAATAAACAGACACCTGGCCTACTTTCAGAGTTTAGAATCCAACACAGCCTCTAAGACGGATAAAGATGTGTGCGCTTTGACTCTCTGAGGCTCTGAGGCTCTGAGCGGCGAGTGTCCAAACACGCTGTTTCACTTGCGAATGAACTTTTTGCAGTTTAGCGGCAACACTGTCTTTTTAAGGTCCTGTATCGTACCCATTTTAAATCGCCAGTTTTTTCGAGGGGAGCAGCCTCCCCGGGATTAATTATCAGGGAAAAAATATCTCAACAGATCTTCCGTGAAGCCCTCTGTTTACAGCCTCTAGCCGAAAAAAAAACTCCAGGTTTTGCACACGCTCCCTTTTGCACGTGCATGTGCACGGTTCCGTTCAGGCCTAAACTGGATGTTCCAGCCAGGTCATGCTTCTTGCCGCACATCAAGGGCTAAGTACAACAATTTAGTTTTGTCATTATTTTTTCCTACACCTGTTCACTAAGCTTGTTGGCCCAGCGGACTGATAGGAACTTTTGACCCCAAGCGCTGCACTTCACGCAGCATTCCGTGCCTTTAGAGATGATGTCATCTTTGAAGAACTCTGCTATGATCTGGGAAATTCACCAATGGTCTGTATCTCCTCCTTGCAGGGGTGAAAATAGCTTTCCAGGAAACAATTTCTATCCATTGCTTAAGAGTGTTTATTGTAGCCACAGGTGTACAATGTGTTCTGAAAGCAGGTGTGGGCAAACTATTTGACTCCTGCGCCACTATGGGTTCTAAAATTGGACTGAGGGGCCGGAGCAGGAGCAGATGGATGGAGTGTTTTGTTGACCCATCTCATAGGAGAAAAAGTAATTTGAAAATGTAAAAATGTAAAAAAAAAAAACTTGAGCCTGAATGTCTTTTGAAAATTAACAAAAGCGTTACAACATAATATGTCTTTGAAGCCCCGCAGTGTTTAGCTTTTTATTGAAATTACTCTTGAAACAGTGAAAAAATGGATGAAATACAGCTAACAGCTAGCTTAACGGGCCACATATGGCCCTCGGGCTGTAGTTTGTCCCTGGCTGTCTTAAAGATTGCAAGGTAAAGACAGTGCATGCACACTCACAGGTGCACTAGATGTCCCAGGAAAGATATGTTGCTCTCCACATCTGGACTAAGGTTGACCAGAGACGACGAGGTTGACGCGGTAATGCCGGGTGAGGTCAGACCTGCCTTCTGTTAGCTTCCGTACGGTCAAGTCGTAGATCAGCTCACATGGGTCGCGTCGGCCTTTGCACTTCATGTTTGCGTCCTCTCATTAGTACTGCAAGCAAGTGCAATCCGGTAGGGTAGAGGAAGAGGTGCCTGATCCCACTGAGATTTATGGGTAGTGGTGAAGTCACATCGGTGACTTGTGGATGAAGTCACACATCGACAGTCCATCTGAGTGACTGTTTGCCAGGCTATCAACTCGTGTTTATTCTGGCTGGAAGACATTATATTAACATTATGAGAACTATTTCACATTGCAAAAAGTCATTTTTGGTGGTAAGACTCTAGCGCTGGCAATGGAATAAAGTGTTTGTTTGACTTCAAAATCTTTTTATTGCCGTACCATATATCTTTATCATAATGTGATGTATTACAATAGGACAGCAAGGTGATCCACTGGAGTTAGGTTGACAAATTGCTTTTTTTTTTTCTTTTTTTTAAGAGTGAGCGAGACTGATTCTCTTCATTGCTCCATATGGTTCCATTATTGTCTTGAGGTGATTCTAAACTTTTAATGGAATACGTTTGCGCGTTTTGAAGGCTGAGTGTTTACAGCCGTTGGAGAACCGAAGCTTGTTATGATGTTCGTTTGAAAGATTAAATTGTCTGCGTGCGTAGTGAGTCAAAGCGTCGCTGTTGTCTCGTGCTTGACGACAACAAGTGAGATAAAAGAGGAGGAGCGAGTAGGGAAGTGTTAGTTAGTGGTGCTTCTCATTGAATTAATAACTCAGAAAAACAAACAAATGGATTGTTTGACATTGTCATAGACGGTATTAGAAAACCATTTTTAAAAAGTTCTCTGAAGCCGCTAACACATCAGCGAGCTATCCAGAAACGAGCAAAGTCTTTTAACTTTACTTAAACTATATTTCAAAACTGATTCCTCATTGTTCCTTTCACATACGACACATTTCCATTGTCATGCTGATGCACTGGGGTCTGAGTGCGGTTGGGGACCTTGAACGACCCCTAGTCGTGTGTGGGGTGTGGTTGCAAATGACATATCAAACACATCTATGCAAACACATTACAAAATAATTTTTTTCGGGAGGGCAGCAACAGAATTAGGGGGACAAGCTCGGCTGCATGAAGCTACAAGATCAGGAGTTGGGGGTGGGGAGCGCGTCCCACTCATCCCATTCATCTCATTCATCTTCCGACAGGCCAAATGAGCTTGTGAAGATAAAAATCAACAAAGCTCCCGTCGCCACTAATTCACTTTATTGCCATGGAGCCCGACTCTGTTGTGGATTACGAGAGCGTAATCTTGTTAAATGACGGGCGCTGCGCCCTAATTAAGGCAGTCAAACATTTTATGAAGCTGCGCTGATTGTGGGGGTGCGTGTCCGATGATGACAATAGATGGAGTGAGCCAAACATCACGTCAAACAGATTTAATCAAAGAGCTCAGGGGTCCTGCAAGTCTTTGCAACAACTGAGCTTGGGATGTGACTCTACGATGAGAGAGAGAGATCATTGAAATAAAGGATGGGGCCATGAGGCTCTGTAAACATTTTCATCAATAAAGTGTTTGTCTAAGCAAACACTTTATAGGAAAAAAGAAGCAGCAAAAGCAAGCAAAAGAAGTTCCTTTATTTTGAAGGAGTTCATTGACACGCATTCTGAGTCTGCTCTGGAAAGTGATGCGTCATTCTGACATTCAAAGCAGCAAAACCAGTAAAATAAGACCATGCACTCATCCCAAGGAGACACATGCTGTGTCTCAATTCAGGGTCTGCATCCTTGAAGTACGCATTTTGAAAGGAAGTTGCGTCATAGCACTGCGCGAAGGCTTGTCCCAATTCCCAAGGGTCCTTAGGACGCTCAAAATGCGTACTCGGAACGCGCCCTCGTTTTAGCCTATTCCAAGGATGCACCGCTACTATCCTTCGCGTACTTATGTATCCCATGAGGCAAAGCCTCATGGGATACAAAGCATCTGCAAAGCATCGTGAGATCTTGGGAAGTCAGCTGAAATTAGCGGCATGTACTGGTAAACATGCTTCATATAAATTTAAGTATTGAAATTTCACATAAAATATGCAGTTTTAAAATAGGGTTTTTATTTATTTGAATATCGAACGGCATCGTTAGATGGCGAACCAATGGTTAGCTTGATGCTATAAAAACGTCACTTCCGGGGTTGGCCAGCTGGAGGGAACGGCGGTGACGCAACAAGGAAATACGCCGAAGGCTAGACCGTCCCGTGTGGTTACAGGGAGGCGGGGTTTGGTCCGTCCTTCTAGGCCGGGTCCTCGAAGGACGCTTCCTTCAGACTGAGGATGTTCGTTTCGAAGGGTGGCAGACATGCCCTCGCTGCCTGGTCAGCTGAGGACACAGTTGTTCTCTACAGCTGCATTGCAGCATGAAGCAGCTTCAGCAGCCAGACTGCTGACATCCTGCCGCCCGTCACTGCCTGGCAACGGGCGCACTGAGCAGCCCGTCCCTCCAAGGTCACTCTGCTCCTTCTTTTCTCTCTAATTGAGTTGGGATGGGCACAATTTGACAATTTGGACGGGACTCAAATATGTTTTCTCCTTCTGCGGCCAAAGACATCATTAGAATTCTCTTTTATTTTAGTGAAATTTAAAAGTCGTCTTTGCTCCTCTTTAATCAGCCTGTCTCATTCTGAAGCGGCCAATTTGAGTTTGTTTGACGGGGCGTTGGGTGCATTATAGTTTTCCGACATGAAGCTTTGATTATATTGTCTGAAGACATTCCCCATGTTCGCACTTCCTCAGTAAAAATCTTTTTCTTAGGTTTCTAGCAGACTAGGCGTCTTTTAACTCTACGTGCTTTGGCAAAATGTTGTCCATCTTCTTCAGAGTGAGAATCGAAAAAGGAATAAAAAGCATTATTTATCTCCCAGAGATAAATAATGTTAATGATTATGGCCACTGTTGGCCATAATCATTGATAAGAACATACAGTGCAGTGTTTCCTAATAGTGTGTGGGGGGGGGGGCTGGAATGGCACTGATTAAACCAACATATTAAACTTGCGTTTGTCCTCCTGAGCAAACAAGAGCGCCTGGACCCTCTCACAGCTCATCGGCCTTCCTTCTTGCTCCGCTGGCCACAATCTCTCAGCGTCAACAAGGCGTGCGTAATGCCCTCCCAACCCTCCCCCTCGCCGCCAAGAACCAGGCAGCGACAGACTTTGCAGAGCATCTCGCACATAATGCATGAGATGGCTTCCAGTCGGAGCCTTCAGGCAGAGGCGCTCTCGGCTCTGGTCCAGGCTCCCTCCTCCACCTCCGGGCTCTGCACTGCCTCGTCATCCCCCTTTAATTAACCCCTCGGCGGCCCGACGTCCGACAGTCTCTCGGAGAAAGGCGAACAGGCCGGTCCCGTGGAGAGGTGGGAGGGACGGCAGAGAGAGAGAGAGAGAGAGGAGGCGGGGGGTGGGGGGAAGTGAACGTGGAAGTAGTGAGGTCGTCCCGTCCTCCTTTGTCTCCCAGTTGTCTTTTGCTCTCCGGGCTCATCCTGGTCAACTCTCACAAGACTCCGTCTGACTCTTGCTTTTTTGCTTGACATAACACCCCCACAACCCCAACCCACCTGGTAACGGGATCCCGACCGCCCCCCAACCCCTTGCATAGCAGGTAAGTCGACTGCAAACTTGTGTTTTTTTGTTGTTTTTTTCCGAAAATTCAACTCGTTCTGGCTGACCGACGTTGAGGGATTTGGGGATGTTGAGAGTCGGTTTGGTCACTGCACGCTGGACTTGGGGTCGGGGTCCAGCCCGGCCCGGTCCCGCTCGGTCAGCTTTTTGAGCGCTCCATCGTGGTGGCGGTCAGCTTTTACAGAGCGGAGGAAGGGGAGAGGAGGGCAGTCCATCTCAAGTCAACACTGTCAGAGTGGCAGAGGATTATAGTAGTGGCAAATGGGGATGCCATATTTATTCGTTCTTCTTCACTTATAGTTCTTCATTATTGTCTATAAGAATCGTACATAGAAAACATCCATCAGCTGTCGGTTGGTTTTCTGTTTGATTGTGCAAAGCGCTTCAAGATGCCTTTGAAGTTTTGTCTAGTGCTCTGTCAATCAAAGTTGATTGGTTGATTGACACTATAATGATTTGGCCACACAGATAATTGACTAAAGCCTTTCTTATATCAATTAAACTACTTGACGAAAAGCTTTAATTATGCGTCCTTGTTCAAAATAATTTTCAACTTTTTCTTTTTTCTTTTTTTTGCAATGTCATGATGGTAACGATATTGCTGTTTGTGTAGTTTTAGAAACATTCCAGCTGACTTTAGTTCCTACCTCACGGACGAAAACAAGCAGGTCATGAAATATTCACGAGATCAATCCAGGAGATCTGACAGAATGGTCAAGCCAGGACAGATTGAAGGAATCGATGGGTACAGCAATGTTTAATGTTATAAATAATCTCATTATGTCTTTGAACTTTAAAGTTTTATCCCATTTCTGCGCAGCTTGTTTGTTAGAAGTCTTCGTACCTATTGAAAGTTGAGAAAATGTAAACACTGCAAGTTCTCAGGTCAGAGTTCTATTTCTATGCTGTCACAGAGAATGCATCGCTTTCACTTGTGCTCTTATTGTTTCAGCCGCAGTTTGGTTTTTTAAAATGATTCTTACGCCACACACGTACACATTTTTTCTTCCTCCCTCAGTGTTCTTATGTAAGAGTTCCGCCGACTGAATGCCCTGATGTGGGCGTCCCACCTGTACTCATTCAAACACAATTCCACAATAATGTTTTTTTTCTGCGTCGCTATTTGCAAAATCATTTGTCTCCATAAAACAGTGAGATGCTGCCGCCCGTTTTCGCCCTTTGTTTTCGCCACTGCTGGCCTTTTTTTTCCCCTATCTGCCGTATGGAAACCGGTGCGTTGAATACTGCATGAGGAGAATGTGCGCTCGCTTGAGCGGAGCCAGCCGTGCGTCGACGGAGAGGGCCGCTGGTGCTCCGTGGCTGTCGTCGTTTCTCATCTGATGCACGGACGACGCACTGCATCTGTTGTTCGCTGCCTTGCTGAAAGCACCTCGGCAGCATCTAAAAAGACTTTTTCCAATTGCTGCTTTTAATCCATAAAGTCTGCGTTATGGCATCATGCAGATTGAATTGAATTGAATTGATTTGGATTCATTTATTGTCATTATATACAGTTAGTACAACAACATTTAAAAGTGCCCTCCTTTGGTGGGTACAGCAAATCAGTGAATAGATGTTATAGTAATAGATGTTATAGGTGACGCTGATGTCTCTTGAGGCCTGGCTCACTTTGCGTCAGCGGCGCCCTGTTTCCTTTATGGCATGAGAGAGACCAGCGTTCTCCACGGCCGCCCCGCCCCCTCCGCTCGCTACACACTTGCTTCGTTGTTAATTTATGAAGTTATGTCACAAAAGTCTCCCAGGCTGGAGGGTTATCGAGTTTGCCTGTGCCATTTTTAAAAGGATTCACCTCACATCCGCCAACCCATCCCCTCCCTCTCCTGCAGGAGAGGCAGCGACGGCGTGCACGTTTGCAGGTCCGAGGGGGGAGGGGCCTCAGTTGTCCGGTGGGCCCGATTCGGACAGATGAAATATTGAAGGCAGCCTCGCGGCGGTGCCGTGCACTGCCTATTGTTTTGTTTTGTTTTCTGTTCCGTCTGCTTTAACCGACCCGTTATCCCAAGAAGACCCGTGGAGCGCTCGTCTTACCGCAGTCCCCGCTTTTCTCACTCATGCAGACAAAACACAGTCACCTATCGCTGTTTGACTGAGCCGCTTGGTACGAAAGTAGGAATAATTTCGGGTTTTACATTGATGATGAGCAGGGTTTCACAAGCCTGCGGCCAGATTTTGGCACCACGACTGTTCTGCAACAACGATGGCGTTTTGAACACATTTTCACTGTAAACTCAGGTTTCAAGGATTCAAAGGACGTGTGAGAGAATAAAGACACCGCTGCTCCCTTTCTGTATTGCGAGCACATTAAACTGCTCAAAATTGTCCATTATTTTTATATTGAAACTGTTTTTACTACTTGTTGGATTGTTCAAAACGTCCAGTTGCAGTAGATTTAGTTTCCCCAGTCCCCAAGAATTCTCACAACAGCACTTATTTTCTTGCAAATCCACTCTTTCATCCAGTTTTTGTTTTTTTTTAATCCTGAGCAACTCTGATCTGGTCTCATGATATGAACGGTACACTTTACTTATAATTCTCTGCACAAGAGCTCCCGAGAAAGCCCATTTCAGATGCACATTCAGAAAACCACCGGTCTGGCTGGTTGCTTCCTCTTTATGAATTGGTAGAAGGTCAGCAGCTCTCAGCAGTAACTGACAGCTATGAAACAGCCGTAGCGAGAGTCAACAGTGACCCAGGCGTTAACGCGTGGGGAATTCACAAGGCAGTGCACGTATGATTCAGTGAGGGTGTCTCTGTTGTTTTTCTGTTTGTTTCCTCTCAGCCCAATCCTTTAGTTTCTGTTTCTTGTTCCACCCAAATCCATTTGTTCATTAATGGGATTTGCTTTAATTCACAGCAGCTAATTCAAAGGCCGATTATGACGACTGTGACTCACCGGTTAAATTAGCCCAAGAAATACTTAAGCACATTACCCGCAGTTGAAAGTAATTCTCCAGAAGGGAGAACATCGCAGTAGCTCGACCACCCTGGGAGGAGAGAGCCATGTGTTACGTTTACAATTAGCCTGCCGTTTTGATAAGAAGTGGAAGCCGGAGAGCTTCCTCACAGCTATCTGCTCTGGCTTTCTCGTGCAGTGACAATACACTTCTCGACCATGCGCCCTCTTGCTGCTGTCTCATGATCCATTTTTGGTACCAGAGCAAATGTTCTTGTGTTTCAGGTACATGGGCCAAACGTGGCCATCAAACAGGCCTGGTGGATCTGGCACTGCGTAGTTCCTATCGCACCTCCTCTTTTTGCATTCTTCATATGGGATGGAAATAATACATAATACATACAGAAGTGTATGTGGTCAAGTGCAGTTGACTACAACACTAAAGTGGGAAAAGAGAAACTTTTCTCCTTTTGAAGGAATACTTCAACTTTTCAGCAAAGTCCCCTATTGCCATTATTCCTCGTCACATGATTACCTTTAATTATCAGAGTCTGCTGTTTTGAGATAGACAGTACAGCAACTAGACTCAGACTGTTCAACTCCTTTTTGTTCACTGAGCAGCTCGCATCTCTGGTAATAAGTGATTTTTCCGAAATTCTTCAACTCTTCCTTTTTACTAAATTTTGGATTTTATACATGAGATCAGGGATTGGGAGGGACCCACCTCGTTTAAGGTCATCTGTGTTTTCATCGCTCAGTTGCTGAAATCCCCTCACAAACACACAATATTGTCCAGAAAGAAAGAAGTTTGCATCATAAAGGCCAAACCTGTCATCTGGAGCGCAACCAAGCCACTCGGGGTCAGTTTATGTGTTGTTGTTCCATCTTTTGGTTCCATCTGCCCTTGTTGCCTGTCATGCACTCAAGGCAGGTCTCCAAGGAAGCTGCACAGGTGCATTGCAGCTCTGTGCAGTTGAAGCCTGGCAGGAGGGAAATATTGTGATCAGATGGTCATTAAACACAGGATGTGTTCCTGCTGATTAGTCACCAGTTCCTTTCACACGTTATGTGAAGATTTCGCTGCTTTTTGCGTCATGTTGCACTGCAAGCAAATGCATCAACCAGTCAGTTGACAATGGTTGCGCAGCCCAGGCGCATCGCAGCCGACTCCCACAATGACATCGGCAACAACACGAACAGTGGCTGTCAGCTTTTTGTCTGCCTTTCGTCTGCATTGTCTGCATCACACAGCTAAGCAAATGAGGTGTGGACATTAAATAACAATCCTGTAGACAACATATGGCAAAGTACTGTAGGTCAGATTAAAAGGGAGAGCACTGTCCTGTCAAATGAGGCAGCATTCTGTCCCACCAACATCATGAATTCAGCTCACAAGTGGTCATGGTGCTCCTCTAAGAAGAAGTTGAAGGTCAGAAGTTGAAGGTCTTCCTCTTGACCTCTGCGTCGTAGGTTTCAGGTGGATCCAAATCCATTGAAGTGCCTCGTCAAAACCATCTGTTTTCCTTTGTGGCCGCTGCAAAGTTGTGTCAAAGCAGCAGCCTCTCTTCTTGTTAAATGACCGAGCGCGGCCTTGAGATTAATGATGCCAAAGATTGACGGCAAGGATACCATTTATTTTCTCAAATGACAAGCCACACTCTTTCTTCAAGAATCCATCCACGAGGCACCTTGCCAATAATGGCCTGGAAATGAAGGAAAATGAAATCTCAAAATGACAGATTAAAGAGGGATTACTTTTGATGTTCAATACCTTGCGGGGGCTATTATTTGGCACTTTTCTTCCTTTTCACGTGGCACCGGCCTCTCTCTTCCTTACAAAAAAAAAAAATCACCCAAAAGACTACTGACTGGTGGAGAATGGGTGTTTTATTTTCCCAGACTGAAAAAAAAAACCCTCACATCATTACAGCCAAGACGGCACTCTGGGTCACGGAGCTGGTCAGTGGCTGCGATAAATGTTTCTCATTTTGAACCTGCCAAAAGAAAATGAATTTGCGCTGCACCGCTGGACATCTGGGTTGTTGGGCGTCTGCGCTGTGCCTAAACACGCCACAAGCCTTCCACCAGCGTGGGACAAATGCAGAGCGTCGGCTTTAAATCTGCTGTAAACGTTTATTGGCAACAATCTCCTGCAGCCTTTTGCTCAAACTGCAAATCTGCTGCTTGTTGCTGGAGGCGGGAGAAAGTTCTGTTCAAGTGGCTTTAGTTTAAACATTGCTCAGTCTGAAGACAGAGCGTTGCTAATGAATGGCAAGCTTGATTTCAGCATAGCAGACCCTCACAGTCATCGATTTTCTTTTTATTCTCCACGCAAAGTTTAGAAAATCTATAACGCTATTATCTCAAGCAGACAGTCCCCCATTCAGGTCTGGACATTTCCACACTTCCCCGCCCTCCTCTATTGTAGGCTTTAATGAAAAAAAATATATATATATTTATATATATGACTCATTATTCTCTCATTTCCAGCCTGCCTTTTGGGTTTCATCCTCGTCTGCCATGAATTATAGATGTGGAGCTCGAACTGGCCCGCCCAGCCAAAGTGTAATTAGCAGTTAGAAAGTTGTGTCAGGTTTTTAGATCCGTAGAACCGTTTTAAATGCCGTCCGGCCCCCGAAAATATAACTATTGAGGAAATACGCTGAGAGAAAGGGTCAGCCGTTTATTTCGCAGTCTGTTGTCAGGCAGGGTGACGCCGATCGCAGCATCGCTGAGTCATTTTGTTGTTATTGATCGTCTCTCCCTCCGCGTCCGCCTGACTGTCTGCTCCAATCATTTCCCCCGTCCACATTTCAAATGAAGCTCATTGGGATGTTTGGTCAGAGTCATCAGGCACGCTAGCGCCGGGGCCTGTTGGCATGGAAACCAATTTGCGACACACAATGGTGTTTGCCCATTACAGGAACATACCGCGGATGTTTACCAACCTATTATTCCTTTGTAGTTTGAACAGCTTGTGTTTGAAAACGATCGTAGCGTGATCGCTGAGGAGGGGCCGCTGTTGTGGCCCGTCCGTCAGCCAGTTCCACAGCAGCTGAGTAACGAGGTGCTAACGGAGATCATCCCTCAGCCGTGGCTAATGAGGGGCAGCTCAGCAGCTAATGAGCCACAGCCTCTTTCACTCTTGGGAAGAATTAAAAAGCAACTCAAACACCCACAAGTCAGCGGGGTCTTTCAAAGACAGGAACAGAAGTGATCCTTAAAGCAGTTGCAAATTTTCCTAAAGCCTGCTTGCCAGGCTGTTAATAGACATCCAAATTTGTGATTAACCTTCATATCTTTTCTCATCAGCCCTGCAGTTAAATGTTGAGCAACCTCAGTTATTAAAAAATGAGGGTCGTTGCGGAGAGATTCCAGCAAGCTATCGATGACCTTTCGCTCTTCTCTGGTCTGTTTCTCTCCGTCTAGCTGGGACGATAGCAGCTCGGTGAGCAGCGGCCTGAGCGACACATTGGACAACATCAGCACTGATGATCTGAATACGCCTGCCTACTCTGCCGGCAGCTCATCACGGAAAAGCAAAGGAGCACAGGTAACACAAAGAATAAGCTCTTATTACTTAGGAGTTTATTATTTTGTAGCTATTTTAGCTTCTTAGCTTCATAGCTCCATGTCGGCAGCGGAGGTTGCTCACTACCTTTTTCCATTAATGCTATCCACAGATATGGAGCTGATCTTGTCTAGCACTTAAATGCCACACAACAATTTGACCTGCTCACCTCAGCTTTACTTTCTCATTCTTGCTGGCCAGCAGTTGTCGGGGTGACAGGGTTCAAATCTAGCAAGGTGCTATTTGCTAGTATACCGACGTGGGAAGTGTACATGAAGTTTCTAACAGAGCTGTTCGTAGACATTCTAATAGCACGCTAAGGTACAATGCTTGAACAATTTTAAAGAAAAAACTGCTGATATGTATGTATATTTGGAAACCTGACAATATTTAAATAGAAACAATTCAGCTGGTCTGTAACACACTTTGTATCACACCCTGACAGAAGCTGCTTTTAAAAAAAGTCTAGATTTTTTTGATCTTTAGTGAGTTAACAAACCACAAATAAGGAAATGAAACTGCCGACTGAGAGCCAGCGTTCAGCTCTCCACCCTGGCCGATGCTGTTGTCTGCCAAGTTTCTTTGGCCCCTCCTGATATACTCAACAGACTGGGTCCCTTTAGAGACGCTGGTGTTACTAGGGAGACTGGCCATCTGTCAAGGTAGCTAGTTTATTACCGCACAGTGTGTGTGGGTGTGTGTACGCGTCCCAAAAGAGACAATGTGGACATGGGTGTCTCCAAAGACTGCTCCGTCCTAACACATGCTTTCGCTGCTCTGTTTGTTCAGCCACCTGTGTAGTCTGGAGCTGTGCATGTCTGAGTCATATTTCTTACAGGCCATATGCGAGGTAAGATTTCTCTCACCTAATATCTTTCTTTGACGTCCACATCTGCCCTCACCACCGCCATGCAGTCACAGAAAGGAAGCAAGTCCAAGCATGCAGAGCAGGAGGTGAGCAGCAGCTGGGCCGGTGCGGAGGACCTGAAAAAGGTGGAGGAAGAGCTGGACACAAGCATGGACCCCGCCGGCGGCTCACCTCGCTGGAAGTCCTCCGCTCCCTCCTCATCCTCTCAGGCGCAGGGCCAGTACGAGGACGGCGGTCAGAAGGCCGCGGCGCTAGCCCAGATGTCTCAGACGGGCTCGTGGAGGAGGGGCATGACGGCCCAGGTGGGCATCACGCCACCGAGGTCCAAAGGCGCCTCAGCCGGCCTCAAGACGCCAGGTGAAGCAAATTTTCAGAGAGAATGTGTTTTCCTGAAAGATGGAAAACAAAATATTCATTCAGCAAAGTTGGACGAACATTAAGTCCCATTTTTCTAGCATTCAGTAGAGATGTGTCACAGTATCTTTAGCAAAAAAATGGGGTGGGGCGATTTTGTAATGGTTAGTTCCAATTCTGCAATAATTTCTTACCTCGAAAATTCTTCCCCCTGGCACCTCCAGGAGGCTGGAGATTCCCCGCACTGCTTCGACACATGCATTCCCACTCAGCACGTTCAGCAGCTGCATTGTACATAAAGTATTGGCTTTCTCCGTGCAGCTGGCCGCCAGCCCAGTGTGCACGCTCCTCGTTCAGCCAGTCTTGTAGGCTCAGGTGTTCAAAAACAAGAGCTTGGCAAAGAGTCTGCTGAAGGTTTATTTATTGTATTTTTTCTCCAAAGTAAAATAAACAATTTTATTTCTTTGAATTTACACAATTTAAGGTCGAGTGTGTAAAGTTTTTTAAGAAGCCCACCTGACAGCGGTGCAAGATGGCAGCTAAGGAGCAGGACCCTTATTGCTCCATGTATATTCTTGTATATATTAGAAACATTATATGGGTAGGAAAACCACATTACTTTTAATGTGCTGCGAGTATACACTTTTACTGCTGTATTTATGGGCTGTATGTTAAGCTTTTACCAATAGAAAAATCATGAATTCACACAAATTTTACACACTTCAATGCAAATCAACAGGCAAAACTGACGACGCCAAGGCCTCGGAGAAGGGCAAGGCACCGTCCAAGAGTTCGCCCAGCATCCAGCGCTCGCCCTCGGACGCCGGGAAGAGCAGCGGGGACGAAGGCAAGAAGCCCCCCTCCGGGATCGGCCGCCCGCCCGCCGCCGGCTCCTTCGGATACAAGAAGCTCCCTGGCGCCACGGGCACCCTGATCACCTCCAGCGGCGCCACACTCACCAGCGGCTCGGCCACCCTCGGCAAGGCCCCCAAGTCCTCGGCCGCCCTGGGCAAGGGCGCGGCCGTCGGAGGCGCCCGCAAGACCAGCCTGGACGGCTCGCAGCCGCAGGACGACGGCGTCCTGCTCAGCTGCAGCAGCTCCAAAGTCACCCTCCAGTACCGCTCGCTGCCCCGCCCCTCCAAGTCCTCCAGTGCGGCGGCGGCAGGGCGCGGCAGCAGCCACCGTTCCAGTTCCAGCAGCATCGACTCCAACGTCAGCGGCAAGTCGGCCGGAGCCGCCGCCGCGCAGGCCAGCGTCAAGCGGCGAGACGGCAAGCTGAGCTCGGACCGCTCCAGCCCCGTCACCGTCACTGTCAACCAGACGGACAAGGAGAAGGTGGCCGTGTCGGACCAGGACGGCGCCACCGCAGCGCTCTCCACCTCCCCCAAGTCCAGCCCCACCTCCTGCTCGTCGAGCCAGTCGGGCCTCCGACAGCCGGGATCCAAGTACCCCGACATCGCCTCCCCGACGTTCCGCAGGTCAGTCCCGCAAAAACACTCCAAACACGCCCGACCGCCACCGCCGCTCATGTGCGTCCTCGTCCTTCCACCATGTGTCTTTCTCTGTGACTTCACCGCACATTTTGGTAGAGGCTTGGTCTTTTCAATCGTGGGGGGTGAAACAGTTGGCTCAGCTGGGTAGCAACCCCGCTGCTTATACCTTGTTTCAGTATTTAGCACCTCGGAGAATATCACTAACACTCAGTGTTGGGGAGTAACGAGTTAAATGTTCCGTTGTTATGTTATTTAATTACAAATTACAGGTAATTGTAATCAGTTACATTACTGGGAAAAAACGGGATTAAATTACAGTTACTTGTGGAGTTATGTATGATTACACGTTAAATTACATTCGACAAATTTTTACAAAACAAGGCTGGACTTTATGTTTGAGGTTTGAAGTTTATTCTTGTTGCTTTGCGTGTTTTTCTTGTGTACTGGCTTGGCACGAGCACCGTCCTTTTCTGTTTCCCTCCATACATGAACGTTTGATACTATTCTGATGCTTCTGGTAGGTTCTCCAGTCTAGTTCAGAATTGCAGCAGCCTACCACTCGCCTGCCAGTTGAATTGTCTCTCTCTGGAGCGCTTTCAATTCTGCAGGAACAATGCGGCCAGTGCTGATAAAAAGTTTCACAGATATCTAAAAAAGGCCGCAAATATAATTGTTTGATGCAAAGAATGTTTGCTTGCCATCAAGATGTTGTCAACCTTCAAAATGTCCATGTCGAACCTCATGACACATCTGACATCTGACATGCTGGAAAATGAACACTGTCAAGTTTAAACAGTTGAGAATATTAATTCAAAATTTAGGAAAGCAATCAAAGTGTAATCAAATGTAATTAGTTGCATTACTTTGATTAAGTAATTGAAATAGTTGCACTATTTTTTTTTTTAAATAATTTTAATAAGGTAACCAATTGCAGAGTAATCTTCCCAACACTTCTGACAAATATTTCTTGGGATTTTTTCACTGAATGTTTTCCTGGAGCTCCCTCCTCTCCAGAACCATGTGACAGCAAACGGGTATTGACTCAAATCAACTACAGTGGTGCTGTGGTGCCTCACCACTCCATCACCTCCATCAATTTTCGGCGCACTTGGGTTGCACAGAACCAGTAAGAGACTCTGGATAAATCGCACTTCGGCACCCTCGGAAATCTGCCTCACCAGTCTTGATCGGGATGGACAGGAAACAGCAGTTCCACTCCGCGGCTGCCACCGACTCATTAAGAGCAAGCGTCTGACAGCCACGTCCGCCCTGTCCAATCTGTCAAGGCGACCCGTTTCATCTGCATGTCTGCAAGTTTCCTTTTTTTCCTTCTTTTTAAACTATCTTGTCTCTCTTCCAGATGCCTGTGCGGTTTGTTTGGTGTTTTTTTTGTTTGATGGCCGTGACGGGATGGGACGGGCGCAATAGGAGTCTCAGACTGTCTGAGCACATGTAGGAGGCAAACGATTAGGTTATTTCAAAGTCTGAGGGGAGGGGGAGGGGCTTTGAGACAGCCAAAGCTGCGAGAACGTGCACGTGTCAATGTAAGTTACCGTAAGTTTGCGGCTTAGACGCGACGCCGTTTGCTGCAAGGGCGGTGGAGGGTAAATGTGTTTTGGAAGTGTAATCAGTTTCTATGTAGTGTAGAGTCAGAGCGAGGATGTTCCTGCAACAGTTCCCTCGACTTTGCAATAACACTGCCCAAGTTTCCTGACGGCGAACTCACAGTTTTCCCACAATCGAAACACAATCCAATTCATTTATTGAGGACTGCGCAACAAACGTGTTCTACAGTAAGGATGTGGCTACTATGACATCACATACACCGACGGTACAACATATACAGATACAAATACAGCATAATGTGGGCATAGGGTATACACAGCCAGTACAAGTGTCTGTTCATAATGACAAGCAGGGATGCCTGTGGATGTCTTTCTGGTGGCTGACAGATTCATTTGTCAAAGGTAGAGCCTGTGACCCGAGAGTGTGAATCACACAGGTGGGTTTCTGGAACCACCTGTTGAGTGGTTTGATTCTGTTAATATTATCCTGTAAATAGAGGGGGAACCTAAGTTGAGGGGTATGGGATGGAGGGTCGGGGGAGGGGTTGAGAGAGCAACTGGCAACAAAATACAATATTTTGGCTTTAATAGAAGCAGACAACAGCATCACGTTATTAACAAAATTGATAATGATGAAAAACGGAAAAATAAAAAAAGGTAAATACATCAATAAATATAGATAACCATAAGTAACTGAATAAAGAATTGTCACTGTGAAGTGTGAAGAGGGTGCAGCGGTCAAAGCTTCAGAGGTGAATGGAGTTCACAGAGTTCACAGACCTGATGGCAATGAGGGGCAAAAAGCTGTTTTTGAATCGAGTTGTTTTGGCGAACGTGGATCTATAACTAATCAGCTCTCTGTCGGCACCTTTTCTCGCGAGGCTCTCGCTCCGACGCCGCTCGACTGTTACTGAATGACTGCACCCACCTCTCTACCTCCCCACCTTCCCTCCCTCTCCCAGATTGTTTGGCACCAAAGCCAGCAGCAAGGCCAGCTCCCCGGGCACGCCCGACTCTGGCAAGTGCCCGTCAATACTGGGCAGCCCCCACGGCACGCTGGCGAGGCAGGCCAGCCTGGACTCGCCCTCCTCGGGCACGGGGAGCCTGGGCAGCTGCGGAGGCACCAGCGGCGGCAGCAGCCCGCTGTACGGCAAAGCCCCCGACCTGTGCGCCGACTCGCCGGCCTCCAGCCCGGCCTCGGGCCTCTCGCTGCCCTCAAACGCCCGGCCCTGGCCGGCCTGTAGCTCGTCGGCCGGCAGCAAGGACACGCTGAGCTGCCAGAGCATGACCAGTCTGCACACCAGCTCTGAGTCCATTGACCTGCCGCTGGGCCACCACGGGCCCAAGGTCACGCGCACCGGCAGCGTCAAGTCCACCCTGTCCGAGGGGTGAGTAAGGGGAATACGATGGGTGCTGAATCGTATTCATTGTTTCATTTGAGAACAGAGACAGATAGTGAGTGTGCCCCCACCCCACCCCACCTCTCCCTCCTAGCCACAAGTCAAGAGAGTGAAGCCAGAAGAAGAAAAGAGCAGTAGCAGGCAGGAGGAAAAGAAATGAAACCCTCTTCTGTAGCTTATTTATTGATTTACACAGTTTTTACGTAGTTTTAACACAAAATCTAAAGGTTTTTTTTTAACTTTGCAATCTTGCATCATCGAGATAAATAACTGATTGACCCGTTTACCACTAACCACACACTGTTATTTTGAGCCTTAGAAGGATAGAATCAACACAAGACATAAGTCAAGACTAAAACCAGGGTTCATCACATCATCACAGATTTGCTTTTATGAAAGTACCAGGAAGGTCAGATTTTTTAAAAACTGACCTCCCCCCCCCCACACCGTGCAGCGTGCAATACAAGACATGGTAATAACATGATAATAAACAGGCCAAATGTTACACGTTCCTCTCCACAGATTAGATGTGTGTGTCTCAAAAATGAAACAGTTGTTGTCGTTGGTTTGTTGAGTGTATGTTGTTGTACTGTGACGCTTTTCCTGTGTTGTTGTTGTTTTTTCTTTTCCTCCACCTGCGTATGTCTCCATGTCTCTGTGTGTATGTGTCAAACCATTTATACAAAACCAAGTTTTTCTCATGTATCAGAAGAACTTTTTTTTAAGTGATTTTTCATCTAATTTGCTCATCCTTTTGTATTTTAACAGCATGCCTCTTGACAGAAACACGCTCCCCAAAAAGGGACTGAGGTACAGAACTCATGCAGATGCAGATCCTGATCTTTATTGTATTTATCCATGCAGATTTTATTTATACATTTGCATGGCCATAATAAGTAAGATACAAAGTTTCCATGTGTTTGCATGCGTGGCATGTTTTTTTTTTTACACACTTTGATGTAACTTGGCCTAATGACATAAATTAGGATAAAGTAGCTAATTTGATGTAAAAAATAAATAAATAAATAAATAAATAAATAAAGGTATAATAAATACATAGGATTATTACATTAAATAGCTGTTCCATGTAGAGAAACCATAGAAAACATAGTTTAGCTAACTACGTAGCGAGAAGTGGAAGTACAAATGTGATGCTTGTTACTTCATTAACCACATTATGGCATAAATGCCTCTGTCTATATTTTCTGAGATTAAATCTCTCAAAACAACAAAGTAGCTGAAAAATAAAATAAGATGTAAGAGATTTATGATATTTTAATTATGAAGGTTATAAACAATGTGTTTTGTATAAATCATATATGACCCATGAGTAAGGAAAAAAACACAACTGACCCTATCCAAATAAATGGAATGGCTGCTGTATTGAGTGTGCACATGGAGAAGGGAATGCATGGATTGTGGGTGCCTGGACTAAAGGGAAGTTGCACTTTTAGACTTTGTGATTGATCAATAATGCATGGACTTTCAATGATGCACTTTTCTCTCACTGTATATGACGATGGACAGTTAGTCCTCTTGCGAATGATGCAAAACTGTCTGCGCGAGTCGTCCCTGTGACGCTGAGATGATGGGAACCTGGTATTGAGTCCGATTACGATCACAAGCAGCTGTCAGTCGCACGATATCAGCCCAGTCTCAACAGTCAAAATAAAACCCCATGATCGAAATCATCAACACTTGATGATGGTACAGTGCAAAAACTGTGTGGGTGGGAGGTAACTAATCATCATTCAGGGTGTGGGGGTGCAGGACTTTGATTGCTGACTGAAGTCAGAATCAAAGTGCCCAGAAGACGACTTCCACAGAGGGTCCTTCTTCCGCCTGTTTGCATGCCTGTTGCCCCTTTTTGTGTCCTCACCACATTTTTGATCACGTGCACTGCAATGGCAGAAACGTGCACCCCCACCACCACCACTCTTGCCCCCTCCTCTCTCCAGAGTGGACTTAAGCCTCTTGATGACTTTTTTTTGGTCTCTTTGGCCGCGAGGGAAGACGCAGAATGGGCACTTTTGGCCGCGACTAAAGGAAACGAGATCGAAATACCACAAACCCCATTCATCACAGCGACACAAACCCTGCAGGGGCTCAAACTCTCCGGCCAATTATACAGCTCTGCTGCTGCAGGGCCAGGGTGGAGACGAGCTGCTTTCATAGTTTTATTGCAGCGTTGACCCCATGCTTTGTGGGGGGCCGAGGCACATCTGGTCTAAAACTGCACCCTCTGCCTGTTGGATCTGATCTTCACTTCAACCCACACAAATGAGCTCACTGGTCCAGCTTATGGGCGTTTCGATGGCAGGGGGTGGGGGGGTCGCTCTGCATCAGAACCTAACCTCTCCAAAGCTGCTGCATCACGCCTTCCCAAAACTCAGCCAATCCACCGCTCCAGGGGGGCGGAGCCGGGTCACATGTGATGAGCGTACTAATGGGGTTGTTGGACGGAAGGCGGCGATGAAAAGCGGACCGAGTGCAAACTCAATTATTATCTTCTGGGGATTAAATGTGGCCAATTGTCATGTGGGCGATAAGGGGGTTTGCTGCCGCTGCTGCCGCTGCTGCTGCTGCTGCTGCTGCTGCTGCTGAGCCTCTTTGGTGCTGGGGAAGAAGAAGAGACGACACTGTCAGTGTCTTTGGCAAAGCGCTGCATGTCATGTGTCTGCTGTTGAGATGCATGGCGTCATTCGTGGAGAGCGTCGCTTGCATGTTTTTTTTATTTCAACATTTGTGGCTTTGCATTTGTTCCGTCACTACAGAATGATGCTCCTCGCACTTTTCACTGGCTTCACAAGTTTTTTTTTTGTTTGTTTGTTTGGACCGGTTGCAGGTATCCTCCGTCCTCGCGGCAGACGTCCCACGAGGAAGGGAAGGAGTGGCTGAGGTCCCACTCCACAGGAGGGCTCCAGGACACGGGCAGCCAGTCCCCGCTGTCTCCTCCGGGGGCTTCGTGCACCACCGCTGGGAAATACCACTACTCCAACCTGTGTAGGTCCACAGGACAAGCATATCTGAATGACGTGGCTGGCATCAAGTGAATGCTCAGCTGTAATATGTTTCGGATTTCATCATCTTGCATAAATGTTCAGGTTACCCTTTAGAGTGAACTCCTTCAAACACTTCCTGGAGTCTCAGCAGGGGAGATATAAGAAGATACTTTTTTTTGTGTCTTTTTGGAATGTTTTAGGCTGAATCAGAGTCAAATAAATCACTATAAACAGTTTTTTGCCCATCAGGGAAAGATTTGTAAATAAATAGTGTAAATTGCTACTGAGCCAGATCGAGGTGCTCGAGTTTGCGCATGATGTTTTTTGCACGTTTTGTAGTTCGCCGCCGCAGCTTAGAGTTTGCCCTTTATTGGGTGATGCCTCAATTATTTCCATATTTGTCGCTGGTCATTCATCTCCCTGTGCTGTACGCTGTTTGTTTGTTTGTTCTCTTGTGCAGTGAGCCCGACCAACATCAGTCAGTACAACTTGCCAGCAGGTGGCGGTGGTGGCAGCGGCAGCGGGATGAGCCGCTCCAACAGCATCCCCGCTCAGGACTCCTTCGACCTGTACGGGGAGGGTCACCCGCTGGGTGGCAGCGCCAACTCGCTGGAGGAGCGGCCGCGGGCCATCAGCCGCTCGGGCTCCTTCCGAGACAGCACGGACGAAGGTGAGAAGAAAAAGTCATCAGCAGACAACCAAGACGCTGTTTACAGGTCGTCGTCGGGCCGTTTCGGTCACACATTTAATGGGCTCGCGCTGTTAGCGAGTCCATTCACTCTGTTCCGATCACTCTGGGTGGGCAGTCGAAGACGCTGTGGTCTGTCCGCACAGAGGTCAGATTTATCACAAGCAAATTGTTAAAAGTACCTATTGTCTTCATGGTTTAGTTGTCATGCGCTAACAAGGCTGCTGGTTGACCAAGTACTTTTTAAAGGTCAAGCGTGTATTATTTGGAGATTTTTTTGAAAAGAAACAACAACATCAAGGGGTTACATTTTAGATTGCAACACTCTTTCACTTAAGTCCCCTCAGGGACTCTGTACCCTCCCTCTCCTGAGCCTGCCAGTGAACTACGGTGTCCAGCGGGCACAAACCTGAATACCTCGTCCGCCTGCTTCTTAGTTGGTTTATTTGACGATGCGAGCGTTCATTCTAAATACGAAATACAATGTCAGGTGGGCTGGATTGTTCACCAGGCTTCATTAGAAATATGGTGGTGCAAGATGGCAGCTAACTGGGAGCAAGACCCTTGATCTATGGATATTCTTATATATAGGAGAACCGTTGTAAAGGTAGGAAAACCAAATTACTTTTATTGTACTGTGAGTATACACTTTTATGAACGTATTTAAGGGCAGTATGTTAATGTTTCCCCAATTTGAAAATCATAAATCAAGTCAAATTTTACGCACTAGACCTTTAGCTGGTAGCTCACATTATAATAATATTTTAGCGGAGTTGCCAAGCGCTAACAAGGCTCCTGGTTGACCAAAGTTTACAAGTACTTTTTAAGACTGGCCACGAAACCATTGCAGCCAACACCTCCGTGTGATGCCATTGCCTTTTGTGAGATCACAAAGGGCGCCAACACTGACAGAGTACCCACTTCTATCAGTGCATTAACTGAAAAGGCTCTGGGTTTCTCTCTTTCCCGGGGAGTTCACTGACCGAAAACATTGTGAGAGTGATTTTTTTCATCATGTCACAGTCACAACTCGTCAGCCCCTTTGCATCATAACAGCTTTATGTTCTGGTATACACCTGACTCTTCACTGTTCTATGTGTTCCCAGTCCACGGATCATCGCTGTCTCTGGTCTCGAGCACCTCTTCGCTCTACTCTGCGGTAAGATGCCTCTTCAGCCTCAGCCATAAGTTTGCATTTTTAATGGAAATCTAGTAAAAAAAAAAAATACAAAAAAATACAAAATTGTAGTGTTTGCAACTTTTTACAAAAGCTGCCCATTTAGTAATGTCTCCACAATCTTATCTTAGTGTTTTCCAATGAAAGAAATAACATAATGTATCTGAAACACAGGGGCATTTCAAAGCTTGACATTCCCCAGAAGAGTGAAAAGTAATTATTGGAGTTTTTTTTTTTCCACCACGTGGCCAGAAAATACTGATATGACAAATGGCTGCTGTTTCATTTTTCTCCCTCAATGGGCAAAGGAATAAAGCAGCTTTCGAGCTTCACTGATTATTTTGTAACCCACCGTATTAACAATCCAAAAGTCAGAAATGAGTTTTTAAACTAAGGCAAGCGGCAAGTTTTCTCACTGGCTGTGTCTCCAACTGACATTTGGAGAAATCGTGTTTTATCTAAACGGGCAGTGATGTTTTTTTTTTGTTTTTTTCCTTCCATTGATGCACAGCCAGTAGGCCACACGCACCCTTCCAAAATATCTGCAAAGCTTAAAAAGGAACGCCTTTATCGAGCACTTCTAACATACCTTTGGCTGCGGCCATGTCTTTCTTCTCAGAACACAGACGGCCGTCGCTTCGGCCAAACAGCAGATTAGCTTTAGAGGAAAATATCGATTACAACTCAGGACTACATTCTCGAAATTAATTCGCAGTTGCGTTTAAAAGCAGCAAAATTTATCATTCCAGTCAGCGTCACTACAGCCTTTTGCCGTTTTGTTGTAACCTGCTTTTTATCCTCGTTGACTGAAATAATAATCAAAGTCTTTTGAATCTAATGCAGCTCTTTGTGTGCCACGTTGTGCGTTCTTACACATACCGTGTGTGTGTGTGTGTGTGTGTGTGTGTGTGTGTGTGTGTGTGTGTGTGTGTGTGTGTGTGTGTGTGTGTGTGTGTGTGTGTGTGTGTGTGTGTGTGTGTGTTTCCTTCTTTCAGACGGAGGAGAAAGCGCACTCGGAGGTAAGGATGAGTCACCCCCCCTCTGCTGCCGTCTGCATGTCGGTCTTGCTTTGCCGCCTTCTCTCCTGCACACTCGCACCAGTCAGGGGGTTTAAGTGCTTCGCTCACGAGTAGTGCAAAGAGCGGACGACAAGGTTGTGGAACCCGTGTGTGAATGTCACGCGTGTTTTGCTGACCTCTCTCCGTCGATTAAATCAGAAAATAATTGGGGGGGGGGTAGTATTCTCCGATCAATTTGTCACCATCATTGATGATCATGGCTGTGAAATGGAACTGAAGGTGGATCGATGACGAGCAAATTTTACACACCACATTTTAGCACTGCATTGCTTTTGATCATTTCGAACGACCTTTCTGTTTATTCCTCTTTGATTTCACTGAACTCCATGACCTTGCTCTGCTCCATGGATCATTCCATCAGGAAGACCTTCACTGCACATGTGCAAATGCATGCCCCTCCCTCCCTCACCCCCACCCAAACCATACTGCTCGATTCACCACTGACTCTTCTGACTCTTCTGACTCTTCTGCAATTTTCTATTTTCCTTTCTTTCATTTACCTTGTCATCCTCCTCTCATTCTCTTTCCTGTCTCCACCGTTCATGAATTTTAACTCAAGTTTGGTTTTGACAGTAATGGCAAATACTTTGTGGTGTGTTTTTTTTTTTTTTTTTTTTTTTTGTTGTTTTTTTTTTTTTTTAAACTTAGCCAGACGGTTGAGGTAAATCATTTTAGGTCTTTTTAGTCTCCTTAATATGTATATTATATATGGATTAAATGATTTGTTATCCACCTTTTAAGATCAGGTCAAATTTACTGGTGGAAGCTTAGTGAAAAATGAATCATGGATTGAAATCGATTGTAATTTCAACCTAGTAAAATTCAAACCTACCATGGAGAAAACAAATCTCAGAAACAAACGGAAAGTGTTCCTGCTGGTGGGGCCGTAACCGCAAGAAGATTTGAAATCGTCTCATGTCACTTTTGATGGGTTGATTTGATGCCACTTGACATTACCAGGTATTTGCAAATGCTCGTTGACCCCGGCTTGCGCGCACTGACCTCACGCCTCCCGCTTTGCTCGGCGCAGTCTGAACCCGTGAGAAGCTGTGGCTTGTTCTAACCCCTGTCCCTCCAGCCACATCAGTACATGCTGTTTGATGGAGGCAACATAGTGTTAATTTTCACTCTTCTCTTTTCAATCAAGGGCCAAACAGTCCAAAATTCCACGGTAATCCCTTACACTTTGTGTTCACACGTCACCCCACTGTCTTTTCATCAGAACAAAAAAAAAACACAAAAAAAACAGTACATCATATTCATTATTTTTGACTTATTTTCTTTGCCACAGGAGTTGCACTAACGCCTCCCTGCATTTACCTTCATCTCATTCTGTTTGCTGCCTGCCAAGTCGTAGCCCCGCGCTCACCTCTGATTTTTTTTTTCCTCTCTCTCTCTCTCTCTCTCTCTCTGTCTCTCTTTCACTCTCTGTCTTTCCTCCTTCATCCCAACCAGCAAATCAGAAAGCTGCGTCGCGAGCTGGACGCCTCTCAGGAGAAGGTCGCAACCTTGACTTCCCAGCTGTCCGCCAACGTAAGTGTGTCCGGACGAAAACGGGCAACCTTGTCTGCACGACCGCCTGCTGCCGCCTGCCGTTGAGACGGGCAGCTTTCTGTGGGAAACCGCCAACCTCAAAAAGAACCCACCCCTCTGAGGCCGACGGTGCGAACGTGCTGCGCTTTTGTCTCGGCGAGAACGGGAGCCTCTCATAAACCCGCCCCAAGCAGAGAGAATGAAACAGAGGCAGAGGAAGCGGGGAAATGAGGATGAGTGAACCCAGGCTGGCGCGCGTCACGTGTGGGCGAGACAGACTGAGACTTGGGGACCCTCAGACTCAACCCCCCCCCCCACGGACACACATTTCACACACACACACACACACACACTTCGCCTCCTCTGCCTCCACTTCCCGCCCTCAATGCCAAGTGCCTGATCAAGCGTGGAGCCAGACGGGAGGGGGGGGTGCGGGTAGGAGGGTCTCAGTTGCGGTCCGGCTGCTTTGATCACAAAGTTTCGCCGAGTCGGAGCAGAGGGATAAACTGCAGTCGAGAACTTGATGGGTATTTTTGCAGCGACGGTCGCGGAAGCTTTTGTTGTGCTGGTGTCGGGCAGAGCTTTTGCGAAGGCGATTAAAGATCCAGGACTTAAGTTTGAGTTTGGCGGCTGCCAAGACGACACATTCTGAAGTGCGCTATGGACATACAAGTCAAAAGTAGAAGACCAAATTTCGATTGCCACACGTGCTAACTGATTATTGTTCAATCTTTGCCGTGTCACTCGCTTCCATCTCAAATCTTGCACGTCCTGCATTGCCTGGCTGCACTCGAGTTTCATCCATCGTAGCATTCCACAGGAAATCAAGTCACTTATCGTTGGGGGCATAACGGAGGAGGTAATGCTGCTAGCAGCCCTTAAAAGTGCCGGAAGATGATGTAGAAATCCAGGAAGTAACAACAAGCCTTGTTAATTCTGAAGACTAGCTACTTTGGCTGCAGTTATTTTTTATCATTTCAAAATTGAGAGCTTTTCCATATTGGACAAACTTTTTCTCCTCCGCTGTGTCAAGAGTTTGTACAGAAATTGTGTGTTTGCGGCTTTATGCTGGCAACATACGGCTCACTTTTTTTGCACCAATTGCAGCCTTGTGTTGTGTATCTACCTGGTTCATCAGGCAGGCAATTGTCATTTTTGTTATAGGTCTTTCTTCTTTCAAATGCCCCCATTCTCTTCGTTACAGGAGATAAAGATTTACAACGCAAGAGCTGAATAGTCCAAATATTTTGTTGTTGTTTTTTTTCAAAAGTTTTATGCTTGTACCCTCTCTCTCGCTGAGAGTCCAAGGCCACGTCAGACTAGTGACTTTGCAGGATCACTGCAATCACAGAATGCTTCCATGATGATGCCAAACGCAGTGACTGGCTCCTCCTCTCGGCAGGCGCCTTGGAGGAGTGGGTGGGTCAACCATGAGGAGGTCTCCATGGCAACTCGGAGGGTGTTGCTCATCTTTTCCTGTAGGCGGTGTGACTGTATCATCACATCAAAAAAAATTGACGGTCCCAGTTTTCAGATGAAGAAAGAAACAAGAAAAATAATTTGTGCAGGCACCCAAACATGATCATGCGAGCACAGGCAGTTTGGAAGCAAACTGACTGACACATGTTCTGTCTCTCACACATTACTCAGCACCGGTTTGCAAATGGGGTTTATTACAGTCATCTTAGTTGTGCTATTTTTTTTCCAAAATCTTATGAAACTGGTTTTGTGGTCCGTGTAAGTTTCTCTGCACACACAAAATGTTACCAGCTCGCAATTCTCGTGTGCGTGTTTGGTGTTTTTATTTAGTTTAATCTGAAGTGTGAATTTTTGTAAAGAAAAAGAAATACGGACGGTTTGTTTTGTGCAGCAGAAGCAACATGGCGGGTTTAAAAGTTCACTCAGCCCCTCCTCCTCCTCCTAATCCCTCCTTCCTTCTCTCCCTCAGCGTTCACTGTCCCTCTGACCCTCTTTGTTCAGCCCTGTTTCTCCCCCTGTGCTTTCCAGGGTGTTTAGAGAAGAAAAACCCAGCAGTGAAACTGGCGCACAATGAGGCATCCACGAGGTGTATTTTTCCCTCAACGCCACCCCGTTCCACTCGTTATGTTTGGCCCACCAACAGCTTTTAACCCCACAACAAAAACGACAATCCGTGGCACGGCAACATGGTCGCACGGTGCAGCACAGATGGGTCGGCGGTGGGGTACGCGATAGGGTCCGATGGGCAGCTCCCACCAGGCAGACAGGTGGCCGCTGAGGGGGGCGGCGTTAAGTCGGAGCTCGCAGGTGGAGCTGGAGAGATGAGATGGAACAGTTGGCATTTCCAAAGGTCAGGACCGTCGCTGATTCGGCCAGGATGTCAGTGAGTGCGCGTGTTTCTAGATCTTTGACAGCCTGAAGTTCCCAAAGGTTAGAGAGCTGTCCAATTGCAGGGAGGCATTCTTTTTGTATGTGTGTGGGGTAAATAAAAGTTGTGGGAAACTTGGATTTTTTTTTTTGTGCGAACGCTCATTTGACTTTGCACGAAACACAGGTTTTCTATTGTGTTTGGGCGTGATTGACCTTCCTGTGGCACCACAGGCCTTACGGCGACACAGAGTCCCTGGCTGAGGAGGTGATGATAGGCACACAAGTACATGGACAAACCTGACAGAAGCGCAGCCACAAACGTGCAGCCTGGTTTTTGATTTTCTACACGTGATTGAAACAGAAAAAAAAGCAAATGGAAACTGCAAATGTCCGATCACAGGCTCCGAATTTTCAAACGCGCTTGATTTTGTGTGACTGAGGCTCAGAAACGTGGATTTCCGCTTTGTGCTTCACAGGCTCACCTGGTCGCCGCTTTTGAGAAGAGCCTGAGCAACATGACCTGCCGCCTGCAGAGCCTCACCATGACCGCCGAACAAAAGGTACGAGAGCCCAGCCCTGAACTCGGATGTGAACTGCATGGGAAATTACATGGCAAAGGGATTACAGGGGGGAGAAATGATTAAACACGGTTCCACACTGGAAACGTAGAAAGTAACAATGAGGAAGAAGGGGAATTAATAGGTACTTTTATCTGTAAGTTTCACTTCCTGACCTGCGGTTTGAAGGATTTCTGTTGAATTTGCCGTGAACATTTTTCTCATTTTACTTCAAGCCTCAACTGAGGCGTTGCACTGCCACTGCTGTGTTGAGTGTGTCTGGTTTGGCAGGGCGTATCCTGGGGTCTAGCATAGTCCCCCAACCAAGAAGAAGAAAAAGAAGAAGAAGGCCTTTATTAATCCCACAATGGGGAAATGTGCGTAATTACAGCAGCAACTGTATAGTGCCAAAAGATGTAGAAAAATATTAATTAAAAGAAATAAGGCAACATAAAAATAAAATCTTTGTAGGGTATAAACAGAAAACAGAAAGAACAAGATATTTACATCTATATACTGAAATATAAGTAAGTCTTTATTGCACCTTGAGTGGTTAAGAGGCTGCATTATTGAGTTGTACAGCCTGATGGTTGCAGTCAGGAATGACCTGTTGTAGCTGCTCCTTCTTGCACTGAGGGTGCAGCAGTCTTTGGCTGAAGGAGCTGCTCAGGCTCTCCACAGTGTGGTGCAGGGGGTGGGAGGTGTTGTCCACCATGGATGTCAGCTTGGCCAACATCCTTCTGTCCGCCACCTCCTGGATGGAGTTCAGCGGACAGTCCAGGACGGAGCTGGCCATCCAGTTTCCTCTGGTCCCTGTCTGTGACTCCACTCCCCCAGCACACGATGGCGTAGCACACTGCAGAGGCCACCACAGTGTCAGAAAAAGTCCGGAGAAGGGCCCTGCTGGCCCCGAAGGACCTCAGTCTCCTCAGCAGGTGGAGGCGACTCTGGCCCTTCTTGAATCAGTGAGACAATTTCTCTCTGAGCCAGTAGAGAGCCTACCAGAGCTCAATTAAAGCCTATTTTAAAAGATAGTTTCAAAATATATTTAGATATATTGCTGAAACTCCCTTATGACATGTTACAGAATTATCTTTTAGCCAAGCTTCAGTTGCAGCCGCGTGAGAAGATGCAAAATTTTGAGCCTGTTGCTAGCTTGCAAGCTGGTATATAATGTGTATAATGAGAATATAATGACATATGGTCACAGTTCTAATAGAACAGATGTTATATTTGCACAAAATATCTATTTTAAAGTAAGTAAATAAAAATGTATTCCTTTTTAAAAACCACCCACCCCACCCCAAGACCTCATGCACACCCGCCCACCCAACCCCCCCCATCAAAAAAAAAATGCATACTCTATATATGTATACATCATCCTTGCAGGTTAAGACCAGTTCACCTGCAGGCTGAGGCTGGATGTGACCCGCTGGTCAAAGCATCTTAAAAGAATTGCTCATTTTTTTCAGAAGCCATTAATGTAATCTTCAGAGGTTCTCCAGAGATGATCTGCTTCCAGGGCCATTTTCCAAAATATCTCAAGCTCGGGTGACCCTGATCACGCCGCAGCTTAATGTCTCAAGACGCCTCCCCCCTACCACAAAGTGAATCCCCTCCCGCTGTTCACACAGGCGCACATTCGCACGTGCGCGCCCATGCGTGTGCATTTGAACAGCGCTGATGAGCCCTGGCAGCATTTTTTAATCCTCTGTAAATTAAAGCAGGCTGGGATCTGGTGGGATGTCTTTCTAAAACAAGGCTGTCCCAACTTTTAATTAAAGTGGAAACCCTATCTGCAACCCTGGTCGGCTTTTCTGCCAAAGCAAAATAGGAAACTCCTCTTATCTGATCTGCTTGGTTCAACAGAACAGGGTTGGGGTTTTTTTTGTTTGTGTTTTTTTTAGAATGGTAGCAGGTGGTGCTGGGGTCGTTGCTAATTCCACCAGGGGAGGCTCATATCTTTCGCCTTGATTCTTGTCTCTGATTGCCATCCACTGGCGTCAGGGACTCGAGTTCTGTTCTCTGTGACGCAGTTTTTTTGTCTCGATTTGGCACGAATACAGAACGTTCTTCGATGTGCCATCGTCGGTTTTTTTGTTTTTGTTTTTTTTGTTTTAAGTCTCTCTATCTCTCTCTCAGGAATCCGAGCTGGTCGAGCTGAGGGAGACGATAGAGACGCTGAAGACTCAGAACACAGACGCACAGACGGCCATCCAGGTGGCGCTCAACGGCCCGGACCACCTTCACAAAGGTACGGGGGATCAGCAGGGATGTTGGGCCGTTGTCAACTCATCTGATGTTCTGAAGGAGGCCATAAATACCTGAGAGTGTTGGATCTTTAGCTTGATTGGTCCAGGAGGGAAAGATATTTTGTTGTTTTGGGAGGCCTTGATAAGTGTTTCAGTATATCTATCTATTGTCTATCTACCAACCTAACTATCTATCTAGCTATCTAGCTATATATCTATCTATCCATCCATCTGTCTATCTAGCTAGCTAGCTGTCTAGCTAGCCATATATCTGTCTGCCTGTCTATTTGTCTATTTATGTACCTGTCTGTCTGTGAATACTTATAATAATAATTAAAGAAAAAAGTATATATAAAACATGATGTGCCGCCTAAACATTATTTAAACCTACTTGTACCATTCAAATTATTTAAATGGCAGAAATGAAAAATTGCAATATTCTATTCAGTCAGGTCTTTGATGTAAAAATATTGTGTGGAACAGCCACCTGTGAAACATGTTGCATGACACCAAATCTAAGGACGGCGTTATTTCTTGTTGCTCTAAATAAGATAAACACATACTCGAGACACTTGAGTCGCTTGGAGCCACGTCTTCAATCAGTTCTGCTCAACCGTGAGGAAAGTGACTTCTCTGCTATCGTTTTCAGACCTGCGGATAAGACGACAGCATTCATCGGAGAGCATGTCCAGCATCAACAGTGCGGCCAGCCACTCCAGCATGGGCAGCCTGGGCAAGGACGCCGAGGACAAGAAGAAGAAGAAGAAGAGCTGGGTAAGTCCAGGCACTCAAGGAAAGAAAAATGACTGAGTGTAAAAGTGGAATGAAATTGAAAAGCCCCAAACAAATGCAACAAATAATTCCACATGGATGACCCGCTGCCGTTTGGCCTTGCATGTTTTCACGCTGGCAATTCAGCTGATCTCTGGCTGGCTGCCAGAGACACAGGAAGTTTCATGTTTACTCTTATCTTTCAAGCATTTGTTAGACATCCCCATTTAAAAAAAATACAAATCTAAATATTCAGGTGCAGTCAGTATGCACTTTGTGCCAGCTATAGAGATGGGCTCTTTGTATCCTAGAGGAAGGATTTTTTTTTTTTTCAAACAAAATATAGTTTAATTCACTAGAAAGGATACAATATAAACCTTAATAAAAAATATAGCTCTCATACATCTGCTCAGCCTTTAACTGTAAGCTCAGGAGCTCTGAGTGTGGCTGCTGCAGCAACTCTTCTTTATTCAAAACATAAAACAGAAGCAGTGTCTCTGCAAACAGCCTCTAACTTGACCTTTTCCTGCGTAATTTTATATAATAATAACAGCAATTTCAGTATGTTTCCCCCAATCATTAACTGCAAATTACGTCATGGCAGTTGTTAGCAGGTGTCGTTTGAAAGTCAGTGACTTCAGCGATTCACTGATCGGTTTTTCATTTTAAAAGTGTCCCTATCGTGACGACATTCGGCAGAATCCTATTTGGATTTTTAATAAGTAACAGCACCTCGGCCTCACAACGTGCCCTGGTTCCAGGGTGACCGTCGAGCGGAGACGACCGACAGTAAAGAGGCCAAGTCGGGGATGTTGCTGTTATTTCCTAATGTATCCGTTTATGTTTTAATTAGGCGTGCATATGCAACAGCATGCAGATTAGTTTGAAAAGAAGCAAAGGCTGGAACGTGTAAGCTTGCGAGTCAGGTGGGTTGAGTGCTGCTTGAATGTGTGTGTGGAGAGGAGGAGGAGGCTGCTGGGTCAGTGTGAGTGCTTCAGCGGAGAGCCTCCTGTCCCTCTGAGCTCTCCTGGAATTAAGAGGTTCTGAAGAGGCACGACTGCCTCTCTGCTTCTGGCTCTACACAAAGCGAATTTTTAACGGAAACGTTGTGCAAATTGCGTTGATGCTGATATAGAACAACATGCCGACATGAGACTAGTCCATGTTTTACTTCTTTACTGTGTCCCGCCCTTGGTGATGTCACAAGGGACGCTGATGCTACTCAGCTCCGTGACCACCAAGGTGTTTAAGTTGCCTCATGGCCGCCTGGCATTTGTCCCCTTTTTAAACAAAGGTGGAAGTTCCAAAACTTACATTATGAGTTTTGGCTCATTTTTTGGATAGTCAAAAATCCCATTTGCAATGAATTAAATTGCATTGAGTAAGAGACAAAGAGGCAAGGATCATGAAGAAAACACCATAAAGCAAAGGTTGTTTATTGGTTGTTTATGTGCACAAGCACTGGAAGCCATGTCCGGGAGAACTTCAGAGGGTTCCCAGAAAGTTCAGACCTCGGTCTGTCCACATGCACAACACTTTCAAGCTCCCTCAACCGAGTCCTAAACTCGGTAGCTAAATACGATCTAGGAAAAAAATGTGTTTAATCTAGTTATAGAATAATGCAATCCATGAGTCTAGTGTTAATTGAGCAAGACTTAATATTGGTTAATACTTCTTCATCCCATATTTCATCCTCGATCTCAATACCAAGCTCACCTTCCCGGCCTTGCTTTTATTTCAGCAGTAGACCAATCTCGCTGCAGCCCCCCTGAGTGGGACGGACGGGGCCTTAGCCAGAGTGCAGAGCCAGTCGTCAGCACCTTCTGCAATCTAAAACCGACTGCCCTTGAAATAAAATGCACGCTGACACCCCCGAGTTTCAAGTCAAGGCTCTCAAATGCAAATCAATCCCTCAATTAAGCAGCACTTAATTATTCATTTGCATTAATTCTGTGCTGCCGGACGTGTGTGGCGGCTGTTAGAGCCGAGGAGGTTAAGCAGGGGAGAATGCACGAGTGCAGCCCATCCCAGTGGTGGGTCACATGAAAGTGTTGCTGATGTCAGTGTTGCTGTTCACGCTGGCAGTCATCTCAGCTGCTGTCTGTGGCAAACGCGTCCTTTGGCTTTCACAGTGAAACTCCACCCCACTTATTGTAAAGCCAGATACTTAATCAGAGGCGTCACAGAATTATTTGCTAAGTCCAGATCTAAAGGAAATGGTGTATTTCCTTCAAAACAAGAAAAAATAACCAAGATTATCTTTGTTTCAACTCTTTTGATTATCAGTAAAAGAGAGTTTTTTTTTCTTGAAAAATGACCAGATTCTCTCCCATGACACACGTCCAAATGCTCATACTAGTCACATGATGGGGCGAAATCAACTGACGTTTGAGAGAACCGACCTTCTGGGTCAAAGTTGGGTTTTTTTTTCCTGCAGAGACGGCAGCCAAAACAACAAAAATACTTTTAAGTTAAATTAGGTAAATAAAATTAAAGTCAGTTAGTAGATTAGATTAGATGTAAAGGACACACTGTGAGTCACTGTCTCCCACATGAGACAGTCAATTGAGAGGAAAGGTCAGGGTTCCTACTGACTTCTTGAGGTGCCTGCTCGCTCTGAGAAAAACAAAGAGACAATCAGGGGTCATGGATGTTATATTTGGGGAGGTCATGGACAGGCTGGAGGCACAGATTATCCTTCGAGGTATTACAGTTTTGCATGGGAGCCTCGGGGCGCTCTTGAAGCCAGCGTGTGTGTGTGTGTGTGGCTGCGTGACTTAATGGCGGGTGTGTTCTGCATCTTCAGGTGGCTGATTCCATCCCAGCTCAGGTCAGTGGCTTCCACCAGTGTCTTCTGTGTTTGTGTGTGTGAGCTAGCGTGTATGTGCTGTGGTGTGCCCCTCCCCCCTCACCATCTGTCTCTCGAAACAACTTCTTTCCCTCCTTCTGGAACGTCGGCATGGACGCAGAGAAACTTTTCCAGTCCCTTCCCCTAATTCTTCCTCCTCCCCATCTTCCCCTTCCTCCTCATCCCTCTCCTCCCCCTCCTCCTCCTCCATTGTTCATGTTGTCTGCCTGTTCATCCCCAGTTTTTGAAACGTATTGACCCAGCCTGGCGTCCCTCCCGTTCTCCATCTCAACTTACAGCCCTGCTTTTCGCCTCCCTCTCCCCCCCCGAAAAAAAAACCTGACAAGTGGCCACTGCTTGGAAGCAGCTCGGCGTGACTTCCTGATCGGGAGGGCGTAGAGCCACCAGAGCCCCGTTTTTTTATTCTCAAGAAAAGCATCACGCCGGTGTCGGACACTGCGTTGACACTTTGTTTTTTGTTCCTTCGTGTCTTGCAGCTGCGCAGCTCCTTCAAGCAGGCGTTCAGCAAGAAGAAGACCAAGTCGCAGTCGCCGCACGACGAGATGGAGGAGATGAGCGACTCGCTGCCATCCTCGCCCAAGCTGCAGCACGAAAACCGGCAGGGCAGCGTGGCCACGCTGCGCTCGTCTCCCTCCACCACCGAGTGAGTTTCCCACACAGGCGCCATCGCGGGCGCCAACGCCTCCGGGAGACTCTCTCTTGCTCTCTGTCCCCCCCTGGTGGCCTGCATGTTTTGTCGTCACGCATATCGTAAAAGCCGACACATCCTGTTGTTGTTGTTGTTTTCTCCCTCCTTTGTTCCTCTTCTGAATTCTTTTCTTCCTTTTTTTTTGTACCGTTACCTTTTCACAACGTCTGCAAAATCCCTTCCTCCGCCACTTCAACCTTCACCTCCTCTTCCTCCTCCTGCGACCCACCCCCTCACCTAACCCCACCCCACCTTTGTAGCAAGTGCTCTTGCGCTAGCAAATCCTCCCCCGTTTGGACGGCGACGAAAAAGCAAAACGGCCACATGGTCTACAAGCACCGATCCCGGTAACAGGCACCGTGTGGCATGCTCCCCAGAGGAGTGTGTGTGTGTGTGTGTGCGCAGTGGAGGTGTGTTGCTGTGTTTTCTGCTGCATCCTAGAGGCATTAAAAAAAGAGACGCACCTCCGCCAGTGGGAGGTGATCAAAGCGAAACACAACCTCGCAGTGACCTGTTTGTGAACAGTTTCTGTGAAAGCTGTTTCAAAAAAAATCGGAAACCATCGTCTTGTCTCTTTTAGCCAGTCAGAAACAAGCATGATGGGGCCTCTGGTTATTTTTTTAAACGTTCTTGTCCTTGAGAGGCACTGCACGGTGAACCTTCCCAAAACTGAGTCCTCTGCCAAAAATCAGATTGTGATTGTGTGTTTTTCCAACGAGTAGCCTAGTGTTGCATTGCATCTGGCCAGTTGGTGAACCAACACTGTGCCTTGTGTGGTGTCGGCCGGCTGCTGCGTGTCACACATTATTTTGCATGTCGTCGCCTCCAACGGCAAACATCACGATGCGGGTGGTATTTCCTGACTTGAAATGGAAGGGATGCACCGATACCAATACCAGTATCGGTTATTGGTACCGATACCGGAGTTGAGTACTCTACTAATACTAAGACACGTGCCGATACCATAACACCGATACCAGTTGTGTATATGTATGTATATGACAATTTTGTCAAATTTGTGTTTGAAATTGAGTCACCCCATGTTCTAGAAAAACATGCTGAGGAATGTTGAATGAACCAAAGAAAATATCAAGGTGATTCTATACTGTGTAATGACCTTATGAAGTACTCGGTATCGGTGAGTACTGAAATGCCAGGGCTCTACTCGCTCTGTGAGAACGTGGTATCGGTGCACCCTGAGGAAACGTTCGGTGGAAGTGGAGGATTCGCTGTCCCGAACTCGGCGCTCTCGCCTCTGCTGACCTCCGTGCTGCCATAACCGTCGAGGTGACCCTCCTCCCCCTCCCTCCCTCTCACCCCGACCGCCCCCGACCTCCCGCCTCCCTGTGTGTAATCCCCGACGGCAGGCTGTGCGAGTGCACCGAGGCCGAGGCCGAGATCGTCCTCCAGCTGAAGAACGAGCTGCGGGAGAAGGAGCTCAAGTTGACCGACATCCGCCTGGAGGCGCTCAGCTCGGCCCACCACCTGGACCAGATCCGAGAAGCCATGAATCGCATGCAGGTGAGTGGAGCAACGCAGGGCGGCAGCTTTGTCTACAACACTTGTTATAGCTGTAACAAGGCTGTGGATTACTAACTATTAACCAGCAGATCAGGTTTCAGACGCACATCCCAGACTTTTTGGCTGAAGTTCAGCACTTCTTTTCGCCAACAGTGACAAATCCAGAGGTGGGAAGTAATGAAGCACAAATATTTTGTTACTGTACTTTTTCAGGTATCCATACTTTACTTGAGTATTACTTTTTCTGGCAAGTTTTTACTTTTTCTCCGAAGTATCTGTACTTTCTACTTCCTACATTTGAAACATGCTAATTACTTTTGTGTGTTTAAAAGTGTTTCAAAGATACAAATTGTGTCTAAAGTAATTGACTTATGATTTATTATAGTTGTTGCTACTTAAAGTGGAGCTATTTGAACTCTGCTGTTGTGTATTTTTCCCTCTTACTCAAGTGCATTTTCTGACTTACTTTCACTCCAGTAAAAGAGGTGAATCACTACTTTGACTTTTATCAGAGTATTTTTTCCACAAGTATCTGTACTTTTACTTTAGTACAGAATGTGAATACTTTTGCCAACTCTGGACAAATGCACAGACAAATGCTTTAGTAGGTCTCCTTGTATTGTATTGTAACTGGACTTTTTTTGGGTCTTTGGTATTGAGACAGTTGGAAATGAGACATATCTAGTTTTGTGGGACGTTGGTACCGTAGCAGCAGACTGCGACACCAGATTACAGTTTACAGTTCAGTCAAGCGGGCAGAATGAAAACCTGAGAGGGGCTGCTGTCAATGAATAAGGTATTGATGCCCTTTGTGGCATCACAAAGAGATCCTTTTTTTTCCCAGATTATTGTGATTTATCATAACAGTAGAACAGAGCAGGGGGGGTAAATTTATTTTTAAGGTAGACTTTTATTTTGGAGTTCATTGACAGGCTCATGACGCACATTCTCCATTAAAACATCGGTAAAGCGGATTACAAATAACATGGGACCTTCAACTGATTTCCCATGATCCCGCGCTGTCACTTAAGGCTGAGAATTTTTTCCCGGTGGAGGAGCACCATCAGTTACTCATCAGTTAGCAAACTTTTGGTCTGCGTCTCCTTTTTTCAAACTCAAGGTGAACACACTGTGAAGGTGGAAACAGGCCTCGCAGGCAGCTCCAGGAAGTTGAAAGCACAGCGACTATCCCTCCATTAATCCGTTCCTGCCTTATTTACATGTCTTTCACCGCGCCGCCCGTCTCAGTTCAAAGTGGATTGTTCAGCGGTTTTTTTTCGCGCTCCACGAAGCAGCGCGCAGTCAAAGAACGTCCCCGTAAACGCCTTCGGTTAAGTGGATTTCCGCAGACGTTGGGTTGCCTTGTCTGCGGAAGCCTATAGTCTTCCCTCAGATCTGGGGATCATGTATAAGGCTCCTTATCTGAGCCTCAGCCTTCACTACAAAGAGGGCCTTGAAGATCAAAAAAAGCACCCATATCCTTTAATTCCAATAATACTGATTCGGAATAACAACAAAGTCCAGCCCAGGCAGTGGAATCGCTCCCTGCTGCCGAGGCCGACTTGCTCTTTCTCTCAAACTCCTTCTTTTTTTCTTTGTAAATCTCTTGTCGACAAACAGAACGAGATCGAGACGCTCAAGGCCGAGAACGATCGGCTGAAATCCAGTGGCAACGCCACGCCAACCGCCACGCCCATCAAAACGGCCCGGCCGCCCTCCGAGACCTCCAGCACGTCCTCGTCCTCCTCGCGTCAGTCCCTGGGCCTGTCCCTGAACAACCTCAACATCACGGACACCATCATGTCAGGTCAGTTCACCGTCACCTCCGCTGTCAAGTGTTTGACTCGATCAGCATCAGCAGTGGGACGTTTTTCTTTTCTTTTTTCCTTGCTTTTTTTTTTTCTTCTGGTGAGCGAGGTGTGAGCAGGAAGCGTTGGCGAGGTTGAAGTGATTGAAACAGACTTGAAATGAAAGCAGCTCTCCCGCTCCCGCCTCATCTTCTCTGTTACCAAGACCTCACAATATTGCTTTGTCGCCGAGATTTCAACTGTTAAATCGCATTCGTCCAACTTTCCAAGTTCCAAACAAAAGCGTTTTGACTCACTCCTGGAATTATGTAACCGTCCGGCTTACTTTCAGGCGTGACAGGCCCAGGAAGCAGCTGCCGCACGCTGAAAAGAAACGCAGGAAGTCGCTGCGAGTCATAGCTGCCAGTGTAGTCGCACCGCTTTGGTCAGAACTAGTTGAAATTTTAACAATAAGAATAAGTAAGAGAACTGTTTTTCTGATTGACTGTGGTCTAGTTCAGGGGTTCTTCAGCTGTTCAACTTCATGGCCCCCCAAACAGCATCAGACCAACCCCCCTTTGCCAACCAACAATGTTACAAAATATGGAAAGAAACATACATTTTTAGTATGTTTTCTTCTTCTCCTACCTTTATTTGTATTTGTATAGAATAAGGATACTTTCAATGAACAATTTTTCTTTCTACTTAATGTATGTTGCCTCATATTTTTTTACTTCATCTGGACAATTCTTGGGGGGTTTTGCAGCACAGCTGGGTGGTTGGTCTGTTTCTTTGGTCTCTTTGTGACAAAGCTGCTATCCATTTGATAGAACCTTGGGCAGCTTGAGATGCAAATCACCTTGAAAAAAGGTGCAAACGTCACACACACAACCCCATGAACAATGTTTTTGACTGGCAGGCAGTCATATGATATAATATTATAAATAATATTTTAAAATAATGGTTAAACAATAATTAGATTGGATTTCATAGTAATAATTAAACGATCATTTATTTATCTATCTGCATTTTTTTTTGTATATTCCAGCTTTCTTGAGTGTTGCTGTTTTTTTGCATTAGAAACAATTTAATTTGTTTCTTGTTTGTTTGTTAGTTTTTTTTACTTTGGAGCCTGTTAAAACCTGCAGGTGCAGTTAAATAAAAACCTTGCAACCCTGGCTTAAAAAGTGCCACGTTCTTCCATCCAGTTAAGCTGCAGGAGGCAACTCATGGGCTACAGCAGCTGCTGCAGCAGTAGCATCTCTCCCTCGGCGTCCAGCTGGATTAGCTGCCTCTGAACTTCCCACAGTAAACGCAGTAGAACTGCGATGGCGCAGTGGAATGATCCAGAAGCGCCCAGACGAAATGATGAAACAGCAGCTCACTCTGCTGCGAAGGGGCTGTGCGGCAACAACATGCCAGGAAAAAAAAAAAAAAAAATCTCCCCTCTCCGCCTGCCTGCTCTGTTCGAGAAGCCAAAAAGTTTTTGTCCCTCCCACTCGTCCCGTAATTAACGCAGAAGGCGCGACTCTCTGGGAAGACTCGGGCCCTGGCTAATTGATGGAAGGATGAGCCGAGTGCAGCGGCGCGTGGGAAGACGAGTGGGCCAGCGCGCCCTTATCGCCCCGACACAGAGCCCTCAGCGAGGGGGACGCAGCCGAATACAAAATAACCCTCCTCCCATTTCCAACACGCCGTGTGAAGTTGTGAGTCGTGTGCTGCTTGTCAAAGGTTACAGTTGGAAGGGAACTTCTGGCTGCACGCGAGGCTGAGCGACGGCCACAATCTTTGACTGTTTTATGTGACTGTTAGCTGCGTGAAACACTGCCTGATGCTGGATTGGTCAGATTTCACCTCCAAGGTGTAGTTCATCCACTAGGCCACACTCGAGAAGAAGGCATTTTCAGTCAGTTGTGATGAACAATCATGTTCCTCTCTGGACCAAACGCTGGGAGGTATCAAAGTGAGAAGCAGCTTCTCAAAGCTACGCTTAAAAAAAAGCACAGAAGAAAACCAGGAAGCTTCGACAGGTTGTAAACAGGTGTCTGATGTGACTCTGATGGCAGCAAGCTGATTTTCTGTTGTAGCAGTTAAAAAAAAAAAACTGTCATGCAATATGATAGACACAGTGTTCATCCAAGTGGCCTGCCTTTTACAAATGCATTCTACGGGCTCCTTCCCATATGGATGTTTGTTGTTCATCAAAGTGATTTTTGCAGGCATTCAGTCTGGCTAATCTCTCTACGTCTGCAGGTAGCTTGACGTGTGATTTGTAGCGCTCAATTGTTTTCGCGGGGGTTGAGACTTCCTGCGCTTGAGCACTAAAGTTCATCTGCTGGGCAACAGCTCGTGACACGCTAGTGAAAATGCAGGCTACATTTTTAGTGCATGCTGTTTTCAAACATGGGTTAAAAAACCAATCCCAGACATTGTGGGTCTATCTTTGTTTTTAATGAACTGGCCGGTAAAGATAATTAACTTGACCTTGTTTCAGTGAGTCAGTTGTTGCTCGCCGCTGACTTGCTTCCCATCAAATTGTTTCCATGTTTACCTGTCGTTGAATTTGTTTGGCTTTATCCCATTTAATTTCATTTCCAAATCTCCATCTCACCAAAAAAAAAAAAGAGAGAAAAATCTCGGCATGAAAATATTGATTAAATCTGAAAGTCATTATGACTTGAAAGAAACCCATTAGCTGTCCCTCACTGCACAGCCGTTTGGTCCGTTTCCAGCTGCCAGCGGGCAGAGCTTGTTTACACGGAATCAGAGCTACAACAGAATGATCTGATTGGAGCTGAAATAACAGAGAGGTTTTTTTTTTGTGTGCTGTCGTTTTGTTTTTTTTCCTCAGATATTCTGCTGGATGACAGCTACGAGGGGAACCTGCGCAAAGAGGGCCGCAGCGTCAGAATAGTGGTCAACATCAGCCGCGGACCCAAAACCAGCAAGGTGAGCGAGAACTTCTGCCCTCCTGCATTCTGTGCTGAATGAATCTCATCTGGTGTCGGTGTAAATGTTGCAATGATCTCATCAACCACTCAGGCCACGCAATGCCACGAGTACCTGATTGGCTCCATAGGCGTGAGCGGGAAAACCAAGTGGGACGTCCTGGACGGAGTCATCCGACGCCTGTTTAAGGTAAAGAGGGAGCGTTACTCAAACTGTCTGCGTTTCTTCACTCGGGTCACACGGACTTGTCATGTTACTTGTTGTCATGTTGTCAATGTTCCCTTTGATCTTTTTGATCAAATTAAAAACATATTTTTTGTAAACTGAGTCTTTATATCTAAAATATTATGAATATGAAGTAACAATGATTGTAATTGAAGTACCAAATGTAAAAATATATATATATATATATATATATATATATATATATATATATACATACATATGTATATATATATGTATATATATATATATATATATATATATATTATGCAGTAAATTGTTGTGGGACATTACATTTAGTTTAAGCAAAAAGCTAACAAGCATGATTGAAATTACTGAGCCATAACTCATGTTTGGAATTTTTTGGAATTTTTGAAGTAAAGCAGTCCCTCTGTTATAGGTGTCTTTAAGCAAAAGTACACACATATATTACGCAGTACATTGTTCCTTTTCAGTGTAAGAGCCTCAACAGTGGTTAATTTATTGAGATGCAAAATATTACTGTTATATTTCTATATATAGAAAAAGAGTTCCACAGCAAGTTATACAATCACACTCAGAGGTACTGCAGATTGTTTTTCATCTGTCATGCAGACCATTGTCTGTCTTTGTGTGTGTGTGTGTGTGTGTGTGCGCGTGTGTGTGTACGTGTGTATGTGTATTTGTGTACTCTCCACACACTGTAGAGGTGAATGTATTGTGTTTAAATTGCCATGGGGGGAATAAAAAATAGTCAAGTACCGCTGTTATTTCAAGCCTAATCAATAGTCCAAGTCTTCACGCTTGACGAGCCTCTGCGTCCCTGCAGGAGTACGTCTTCCGAGTGGACCCTCTGACCAGCCTGGGCCTCAGCTCCGACAGCATCACGTGCTACAGGATGGGCGAGGTGGTCCGCTCCCACTCCTCTGAAGTGCCTGAGCTGCTGCCCTGCGGCTACCTGGTGGGCGACAGCAACGTCATCAAGATCAACCTCAAAGGTGCGGCCGCCTGCCAGGGGGGGAGAAATGTGAAGTATTCATTTCAGGGTCGGAAAACCAGGTTGGCTGGAGGATTATATTTAGCCCCTCCTCCTCCCTCCTCTCTCTCTCTCTCTCTCTCTCTCTCTCTCTCTCTCTCTCTCTCTCTCACAGGTGTAAAAGAGAGCAGTATCGACAGCCTGGTGTTCGACACGTTGATTCCGAAGCCCATCATCCAGCGGTACCTCAACCTGCTGATGGAGCACCGTCGCATCATCCTCTCAGGGCCCAGCGGGACGGGCAAGTCCTTCATGGCTGCCAAGTTGGCCGAGTACATCATTTCCCAGATGGGGCAGGAGGTGACGGAGCACAACGTGGCCAGCTTCAACGTGGACCAGAATTCCAGCAAGGTGACCGGACAGTCTCGGGGGAAAAAGATGGCATTCCACATATTTATATAATATAGTTGTACATCCTTTAATGAAACCACACCTGCAGTCCTGCACCAGTCCAGCTTTTATTAGCATTAGCATTAGCCTCGTTCTGTATCTATGACACCTACTGCACACCTACCCGTGCTAGAGAGAAGGATCCCTATTTTTCGGTTCTCTCTGTGCCTGTGAATGTTTTTTACATTTTTTCTCCCCCTGATTGTGAGTTTAAGGTTATGAGGCAAATTCTCACTATGAAGCAGGGCTACAACAAAATTTGATTGAGGTTTGATTTGATATTTTGCGATATCAGCTGGTTTGCCTAGCACGTGAGAGGTAGATGTGCAGTTTTGTTCAGAAATTTCGATCCTCAGATGTTAGTATAAAATGAAACAGGACCTTGGGAGCAGTCTTCCACCTCTTAGCGTGCATCCAAGTAGAATTTGTTTTAAAGAGAGAGTTATTATCGGGGCCAATTATACCGCTGGAAGAGAAAACCTCTAAAATGCTCACCTTTATGAGTCGTTTTTGTTCTGGCAAAATCATTTTTATTTATTTTTTTATATTTTTTTTCCCCCTTTCCAGGACCTGCGGCAGTACCTGTCCAGCCTGGCAGAGCAGTGCAGCTCCGAGGAGACGGACACAGAGCTCCCCACTGTGGTCATCCTGGACAACCTGCACCACATCGGCTCCCTCAGCGACATATTCAACGGCTTCCTCAACTGCAAATACCACAAATGGTGAGGCGGGGATTCTTAAAGTATATATATGTCTGTATATAGATATGGATATAGATATATAGATAGATAAATATAGATATATATAGATATACATATATCTATATACTGTATCTATCTATATCTATATATATATATATATATATATATATATATATATATATGTGTGTGTATATATATAGATAGATAGATGGATAGATATAGATATATGTATATTTGAATGAGGCCGAGGTATTGCACACTTTTAAACCCAAAGCTGTTTAGCAACTGTAAGCTCTCTCATGTCCTGGTCTTGTTTTTCTGCACAGCCCTTACGTCATCGGCACGATGAACCAGGGGGTCTCCTCCTCTCCGAACCTCGAGCTGCACCACAACTTCAGGTCTGAGGCCACACAACACACACTCCAGTGAAACGCAAATGTCACAGTCACGGTCTGAGATGCAGTTTTTGCGTTGATGGTACACCACTCTGTTGATTGGATGTCGCTCTGGCACCTACATAAAGAGCCCATTCAATTAAGTTTAGTCAATTTAGTTCCATTTAATTTGGGTGGGCATCAGTGCACAGTGAATTAAGGAGAACATGGTATTTTGGGGACTTTGCATTGTATCGTCTTTGTCTTTGATGAGGCGTAAAGCGCCGTGTTTCAACATCACTGCTGTGTGAACAGGAGAGCTCATCATCGACCAGACGTTTATTAAATACAGATAATAATAATAATAATTATGGATGCACTGATATGGATACTGGTACTAGGGTTGAGTACACTACTCGTAAAATATGTGCTGATACCACGACACAGATACCAGTTGTATCTGTATGTATATGACATCATTGTTAAATTTGTGTTAGGACTGCAGTGAAACTCCAGTTGAGGAATGTTGTTCATTGTATTGTAATTCTATAATGTGTAATGGCCTTATTAAGTTATCGGTACTCGTGAGTACTGAGAAGAAAGGACTTGAACTGCACTTGATCTGTAAAAAAGTGGTATTGGTGCATCTCCCATTAATAATAGAGATCTGTGATGGTAACGTGAAGCCAGCCTGAAAGACGCGGCGCTCGCCCCTCTTTTAATTGCGATGACGGATTCAAATTTAGCGTCAGAGCCCATTTGGGAGCTTTGTTCTCATCCATCATCTGTCCCCTCGCTGCAGGTGGGTGCTGTGCACCAACCACACGGAGCCGGTCAAGGGTTTCCTCGGCCGCTTCCTGCGGCGGAAGCTGATCGAGACAGAGATCAATAGGAGCACGCGGAGCAACGACCTGATGAAGATCATCGACTGGATGCCCAAGACCTGGCAGCACCTCAACGGCTTCCTGGAGGCCCACAGCTCCTCCGACGTAACCATCGGTTGGTGTCGCCTTCGATCCCGTCTGTGGTGTCCCAGCCGGCGGCTATAAAGCCCTGTTTGACCCCCTGCCACGTGTGTGTGTGTGTGTGTGTGTGTGTGTGTGTGTGTGTGTGTGTGTGTGTGTGTGTGTGTGTGTGTGTGTGTGTGTGTGTGTGTGTGTGTGTGTGTGTGTGAGACCAACACAAACACAGCGACCATCTGGTTGTTTTTGTTTGTTTCTTTGTTTTTTAATTGGTGATACAACAAACAAAACAATGTGACAGTAACAGTCGACATTAATGAATGGACATACAAACAGCAATAAAGAAAAAAACATGTGTATGGCGCATGGTTTAATATTATAAGGGACAATTATATACTATATGTTTATTTTGAAGTATTCAACTTCTGGAATGACGGCAGCGTATTGCACACTTGATATTCATTCTCACATTCAATCAGACATTCATGGCAACAACTGTCAAAGCCATCCCATAATGTGTTCAGCACATCCTGACTAATTTTCCTGCACTGCTAATGTTCTTCTAGCATCCCAGTAGATAGCTTCATGAGGCTGCTTATAATGGGATATTCGCCCCGCAAACTCCCGTCCTCTTCTGTTTGTTTCGGCAGGTCCACGTCTCTTCCTGTCGTGCCCCATGGACGTGGAAGGTTCTCGGGTGTGGTTCACCGACCTGTGGAACTATTCCCTGGTGCCCTACCTGCTGGAGGCGGTCCGGGAAGGCCTTCAGGTAGGTTGCGGCAAAAGAAAAAGAAAAAAAAATTCTCTCACAGCCAGCAGCCCGGTTGTACGTGGTGTCCATGAAGTGGTATTTATTTGCGGCAGGGAAGAACTTTCTTTTTCCAAGGCGAAAAAACCTCGAGCGGGATCAGACGAACTTGTTGAAAACAAAGCACTCGAAAGGTGCGACAGCTGCACTGTGGGCAGGCGGCAGGTTGAGATAAAACAAAGCAAGCCGGTGAAAGACTTTCAGAAAACGTTTTGTTTTGCACGACTCTGAGGCCTTCTGCCTCTGTTTTGAAGTTACGCTGTGCTTGCAGACCATATCAAAGAGCATCTGTGTCTCCTCGTACGTGTTCTCACCAGCCTTGACTTTAGATCTATTCAAATCTCTTGGGGAAAAAAAAGTAATTATGTTGCAAGGGCCAGTTGTAAAGACGTGTTATTTGCAGTGTGCTTACTGTTACGAACTGATATTTCCTAGAAACGGGCAGAATTCAAATGAAATACTCTCTTGCACTAGCAGTGTAGCTACTCCTAGCATCGCTGCTAAAGCAGTACAAACAATTTCAATTGTAAATTCTGTGATGTGAGAGTTATAATTGTATGGAAATCAAGTGATGAGGCTGAACAGATTTTGACCCACCCCACACTTCTTACTTCTACACAGTTCCTTACTCATGTTCTTTGTACCATGAAACATTCCAAAACCTGTGCAACCAAGTTCGACTGTGTAAAATTTCACCTCTGTCTCTGCAGCTGTACGGGAAGAGAGCGGCGTGGGAGGACCCATCCAAGTGGGTGAACGACACGTATCCGTGGAGCCCCGCCTCGCTGCAGCAGGAGGGCCAGTCGCTGCTGCAGCTTCGGCCCGAGGACGTGGGCTACGACGGCTACACCTCGTCCAAGGAGGGTGCCTCCTCCAAGCAGGTGTCTCAGAGTGACACGGAAGGAGACCCACTGGCAAGTATAAGAGGATCGTTTTTCCTTTAGTGACTTTGAAAGTAAGGGGGAAAAAAGTTTCATTTTTAGGCTAAACCAGATTAGTAAGAGGTAAACATTCTTAATTATAAGGACATTAATTTTCAAAAAACAAAACATTTACGTGATACAGTTTAAAACACCTTCAGCAAGACATAGAATGGAGAAACAGGGTGAGTTCAAACTCGTCAGGTAACAAGCAGGAAGAAAGCACTCCATGGAATATTTCTTATTTTACCATGGTGCTTAACAATGGGCCAATGGAATTGACATTGTATCGTTCCTCAGCCCATAATTGGGCTGAACTTTTAAGCATTCTTTCAAGCGAACTGGAGGAACATACAGTAGGTGTGTGTTAGATGTGCGCTCGTGTGTGGTCCAAGTGGGACAGGTGCTGAAGATCAGGTGGTCTGAGCGCGACGCCTCGGACACAGCGGCACTTTGCTGCATTATTTAGGCCATTAGCTGTGCTGCTGCTGCTGCTGCTGCTGCTGGCGCGGTGATTAGCGTCGCTAAGCGTCCATTAGCAATTGTGCCACTTAGGAGCCGCACTTTGTTTAGAGTGTAGTGGGGGCTTCATGTTGCGTCATAATCTGTCGAATTATGACGCGACATTGCATGACTTTTTTTTATTATTATATTTTGCCTTTTACATTTTATTCTGAAACGTGTAAGATAAAGTTTACATTTCACTCAAGTTCCTCTCCCACAGAAATCCCTGTGACAAATGCACAATTTTTGCAAAAAAAGACACACTATACAACACAACCACTTTTTCAATGTGGTTGTATTTACTGGTAGCTAAAAAAAAAAAAAGGGGGGGGGTTTTACTGACAAATGTAATTGCCAAAAATTTTAAAAGTCATTATTTGCTTAGTTTCTAGGATGTTCATTGCCAGCGGTAGAGACACGTAATATTGTCAAAGTGAATTTTCGAACAAGACAAGGCGTCTCGAACCTTAATATCACATTATCGCAGGTCGCGCTAACGATGCATTTGGGCATTCTCACCATTTCATGCCTCCGTGCTTTGCAGATGAACATGCTGCTGCGGCTGCAGGAGGCGGCGAACTACTCCAGCACGCAGAGCTGCGACAGCGACAGCACCAGTCACCATGACGAGCAGCTGGACTCCTCGCTGGAGTCGGCGCTATGAGGCCGGAGACTGCCGGGACGCCCGTCCAACGCACGGGAGCCTTTCAACCTCCGGGCCAGCAGGGGGCCCCGCGCCTTCTCGTAGTGCACAGATATGTCTCATATATGAAAAGTTTTATCATCCAAAATGGAATACGCACCATTTGAACACGTTCATTTTATTTATTTTTTTTGACATGACAAATGTGCAATATGAATTCAGAGTATTGTATGTTCTAAACAGCAGTAGCTAGCTAGCGCGGTCCTCAGTGCTCAGTCGCACGATTTGGATCAATCACACTTAAGAACAGATTTGAGCAGTGGCATACTTAACCACCTTGAATGGATGTATCACATTTTGGAGTATGACTTTTCATAGACGTGCAGGCCGGGAGATTTGAGGCCAGCGCTCCTCCAAATCACTCCTTTATTTGACCTTCCGACATTAACGTCTCACAAAGAAAAAGAGAAAGTCAGCAGTTTGATGAGATGAAACTGGATTCTTCTTTTTTTTTTATCATTATTCATCCAAAATATATCTTGCGATGTTTACAGTGGGCGGTTAAGGCGCTATGGTTTATGTCTTTCCTTGTTTACAGAGGTGCTTCTCACACAGACCCACGGGCGCACAAACACACGCACTCATTTAAACACAGGAGGCAGTGGGAGAACACATTCAGTGGGTGGGGCGCTGGGGATGAGTGATAATCTGGACTGTCAACGTGTCCTTTAGCAAGGCGTCGTCTGCCTTAGAATCCCCTGATCTTACAGCGTGCTTGAAAAGGCAAGCGAGGAGAATTTTGAGCTTTTTAAATGTGATTTGGCACCCCCTGGTGGTGAAAAAATGGATAAAGATCCCATATTGTAACCAATTTAAAATTTCATCCCACACTCCAGCAGAGCAGCTGGTATTATTGTTATTCCCAGCAAAGGAAAAAGTTAAATTTAGCCCCTCGTTTACACACTTTGTCACTTTTTTTGTACGCCCACATGTTTGGGAATAATAATGAGCTGGCTGAGGGGGAAGTTACAGGCCAAGGAGAGGTCTCAGCCCCCTGTGACATCACAAAGGGCTGGTTTGCAGAACTGATTGATTCAAGCACATTTTGTGATGGACTTGTCTTATTTCCAGGAGGTCCGCTGAGCGATTTATTCTAGCGACTATATCTGCCTCTCCACAGTCTCCTCCTTCAGCGCTTTACCTTAAACACGCTCCTTGAGTTTATTTTTCTCGGTTTGAGACAAAACACAATCACCGAAAAATGGATTTCGGCAAACACGCACAACGCGTCAAGCCGAAGAGCCAGCGGTCGGCTCAGCGGTCAGTCTTCTGTCCTGAGCCTCCGCTGGGTCCTCGCTGCCCTGCATGCCAAGAACAAGCACAAACGAAAAGCATGTTGTCTCTGTGTCGTCCAGCCGCTGCTGTGAAGAGAATGGACAAGTGCCAGCCGTTCCCCTCCATTTACTGCCAAACACACAACCAAATACTGACTTTACTTAGCAACGCACAGCTGACCTTGGTTTTAAGCGTTAAGAGTGCAAGACAGAGTGTTGTTGCTCCTTTTTTTGGAGAATACACAACAAAATGAGTAGCCAAACATCTCAGAACTTCATCCGGTAGCCATTGTTGTCTGATGTGACTTCAGTCGACGCTCCAATCACATCAAATCCTACGGAATTTTGCGTGTACTCCAGCCTTGGATTTCTCCCACACGGTCTCATTCAACAGCACTTCAAGCTTGAGCGGTTCCAAAAGAGTGAAATTATTAACGCATCAAGTTAGGTCGTCTATATGATTTAAATATTGACGTGATTATATAGAATGGTAAAAATGCAATGAAAGTTTTCTCATTCAAAAGATCCCATGTCAGTTTGTCAAACAGTATTGCAAAAGCAATGGTGTGTCCGTACTGGGAGGCCCAGTGTGTAACATCAAGAGAGATGTGTTGGCTTGAAACCAAATAGAAAGTACATTTTTAGCGGAAAAAGCAAACAAATGAACTATTCAAATTTCCTCAGAGGATGAGTCCACTTGTAAGGTTGCAACCTTATTGCACCTTTGCGTATCTTCATGAAGCTACTTATGAATTGTGATTGTGATTTTACTTTGAAATTACAAGTGGTCTAAGAAATATATAATAAAGAAAGTGGTACTCCAGAAAACAGGCCTTCACATTAATGGCACTTGCAATGTGCCTTCTCACCATTAGATGGCGCTACCTTTTACACACTGGGCCTTTAACAGTTACGTACATGCACACATGCAGTAGTGACAGTTCTGTCGGTCAGATCTCAGCAATTATACCAAACTTTCCCATTGCAACACAGATTTTGAGTGCTATCATGAACCAGAGAGAAGGGAAATAAATGAAGTGATGAAATTTTCACCTGGTGCTTTTTTCCCCCGCTGTTGGAATGGAAACTTGACAGGCGTTGGAGCGCCTTCTGTAAGTCACACGGCTGAAGTTCTGAGTCGAGTGCGTTAACCAGAGTGGCTTTTTTAAATAAGAAGAGGGGAGTCGACTGTCACATTTTACACTTTTGATTCTGACAGATTATAATCTCAAACCACAATCTACACCCCTCTGCTACTCATACACCAACCGCAGAAATATCTGTAATATCGTACTAATGTAATGTAAACCGACATTTGATCGTCCGCCAAAAATTATGATGATAATAATGATCCAAAGTCTTTTTTTTATATATATATATATATATATATATATATATGTATATATGTATATATATATATAAAATGCAAGGTGACCTGATCAGCCAGATAGCTGAACAAGGGAACAATGATCCTGGTGCTTTCTCACTGCCTTAAATTTGTAAAAGGTTTGGAGTCGTCAGGCACTCCCATTAGCTGTAGTGCAATGAGGAGATGGTGGTGGTGAATGAGAATGAAGCTTTGCGCTAACAGAAGCTGCTGAGAACAGCCTCTCTTTTTATTTTCACCATCCCTCCAAACCATCTGCAATTGTTTGTGGCAGTCCAGCATTAATAGTAAATGCTGTGTTCCAACTTTCAGACTGATCAAGGTTGTAAAAACATTTTTCAAAAAAAAAAAATCTTGGTTGGGGTGGGGTTTTTTTGTTTGTTTGTTAATTTGGTTTTTAAGTTGCATTTTGCCCAGTTGAGCTGGGCTCACTTGAACTGACAGGAGCACAACCAAACTGTTTTTTTTTTTGGCTTTTCTAGCCTGATGCGCATGTTTTGAAGCTTTTTAAAGGGGATGCTTTGAGAAGAAACATTTATCCTTATGTACGTGTGTACCGGACGGAAGCCATTTAATTTTTTTCCCCTCTCTTTGTTTAAACAAATGGGTTGGTTTTTTGCACACTTTGAGGTGGGAGTGGGTTTGTAAATACTTAAGTCTTGCACAGTGTGAATCAAGGATGCGTTCCGCCCTGTCAGTGTTCCAGTATGCTTAACCCGCTGAGTAAATTATTGTACCTTCAATACGTAGAGGAAACAAAAAAAAGAAAATGAAATGCAAAAACCTCAACGCGCTGTCAGAAGCAGGCGCGCGTCTTTGTGGTGACGCACGGTGTACAGTAAGGAGCCGTCGACTCACTCAAATCACAGACTGAGAACAAAAAAAAGAGAGGAAAAAAAACAGGCAGTTTCCTCGTATCACCCCCTCCTCCCCTCTCCGTCTCTTTGGGAATGCCTGTTTTTCTTTCCTTCTTTCTGGAAATGTTTCGAACCCCTCGAGTTTTACCGCCGAGTAAAGGCTTGCGAGCTGCCCAAGGCACCGAAGCTGACCTTTGACACCGTGCTGTATACGTTTACCAACAAACCCAACAGGTGCTACTGGTCAAGTCGAAGCTCATCAGAGACCAAGATAATCGCGTTGTCACAACCTCAGGACAATCCTAACCCTCTTACAATCCTACCTGTGTCTCAGCTTCACTGGTGTCCTCCGCAGCCAAGCCTTGGGCGGTTCGATTACGGGGGTGGTTGTCAGGGGTGGGGGGGGCCTTACCTTTGAATGGAAATCCTCCCACAGTCCCCTCTCTCTCAGCTTTGTCCTCACTCACCCTGTAGGCCGGTCAGGTCCTGCCGGATGTGACGACGGCATCAACAGTGTTCCACCTTACAATCTTTACCGTTATGATCAGCCGGTCGTTTTCCCCCCATCACGTAACACCGACAGTTACATCTCAGTTGAAAACCATAGCATTTAACTCTGGTTTTTGGAGTTTTCTTTCTTCTTCTTCTTTGGGTAAAACATTTGTCTTTTAATGTTTTATATTTTGTACATTTCTATGTAACATATCATGTAAATAGACAGAGACAGTGATTTAACTCATCTGGAGGATTTTGTAGTCTTTGTAAAGCCCTAATAAATGGTATTTGGTGTCACACGAGCAAATGATGTGTTTGTGTTTTGTCCCTGCATCTTGTCTGCGTAGAATGTGTGGTTTTAAAGGTCTTTCCCATATTAAGTGGAATCCACTTGTTGTCAGTATCCAGAGAGACAGAGAGAGAGAAAAAAAAATTCAGAGATTGCTCAGCATCAGATTGCTGGAGTCAAGACAATAAAATTATCAAACATTGAGCAAATCCTGAAAACTGGAGCGTGCAGAGGGTCACAGGAGTGTTTGCAGCATATTAACACCACTTTATTTAAGGTCTCGCTAATTAAGAATGGCTTTTCATCTGAATGAAACAGAATTTTGGATTAATTGATTTGTTTTCATTCGTTTTGGGAAGAAAAACCACATCCAAATGACACGCATGGAGAGAATGTTGTGTTATATATATTTTTTTTTCCAAGGGGGCGTCACCGACGCATGACGTCACATCCTGTTGGAGGAGCAAACTTGATACTCGTCTTTAATGCATAGGCATACTCCGTAAACGTTTTACGGTTCAAAGCACGTGTATTTAAAGTATTTCTATTGAATTTAGAGCTAAATTGTACTGTAGGTAGTTTTAGTCCATTAGACTGATTTAAATCATTGCGATAAAGGATTGTTTACCACACGACGCAAGTCTGCCAAGCTAAGCCAACAGTAGGAAAACGTTTCTGCACAAACCTCATAAACAGACCTGTCGTATTACATGAGACACAAACAATAGATTATGAATTATATTTATTTATAGATAAAGTAAATATATTATTTTTGCAACAGCATATATGTATGTATGTGTGGGAATGGGACATTTACATGTGATAATGCGTTTGTGCTTATATTTTATAATTGTCCAGTGGCGGCTGTTGAAAAATATTCTAGGTGAGACTGTGTTTAGTGACCGTTTTAATAACCATCCCAAAACAACTGAACATAAGCAGCTTGATACCAGTGCTATGGATATGGAAAACAGGCAGAGTCCGTTGCCTGGTCTCCTCCAATTTCCGTGCCACCTGGGCCTGAGTGGGCATTGGTGCCACCTGTTGAAATGATTACGTTTGAGCATATCAAGAAAAAGCCTGTCCTCCATGCAGTGTTGGCTCTGCCTTGCATAGTTAGTTTGACCGTGTTATCCGTACGCGCCCTCGAAACGTCGAATATGTCCCAGACGTTTTAAATAGCAAAAACGGAAAGCTACGTGAGGCATTTGCACGCTTGAATCCAGCAAGCCAAGTCTTCGTGTATATTACCAATTACTGAAGAAGCCAGTTTACCTTGCTCTTTCTTGCTTACTTATGTTTATTTCGGGTTGGTATGTTTAATTAGACGTTTTAATGTTTATTAATATTCTCTTCTAGAACAGATACTGGGTATTACAATTCTGCGAATGCTGATGAAATGCCGTAGATGTGTTCGCGTGAATCGTGTCCCATCACTGCCAATGTCACCGCTCACACAGCCTAGCCTAGCATAGCCTAGTTTAGCCTGCTCCAGCAACAGCACGCTCCGCTTGAGGCGATATCTTCCATAATATCTTCGTCGTCATTGAGTGAACAGGTACGAGGGCGTTGATTGAATATTTCTTGATTGCTCTGTTGCTCTGTGCGAATCTTTTGCTATTGAATGATTTCAGTGCTGCACTGCTGTGGTTACCGCTCAGCAGTAACGAGCAGGGAGCTGTTTCATCGAAGGTATGTGCGCGCGCGTGTCTAATTTACACGCATAATTTGCTGAAAATAATTCTTAGTTTCAAAAATGAAAAACAAAACGCTAGGCGGGACGGCGCTCTGTCGCCCTCTATTGGCCAATCGCCGCTGCTTTAATCATAGTGTGGCGCGAGCTAGCATTTAAACGACCTTTAGTTTCCGGCAGACTGTAGAGCAAGTGCCCTGCCACACCAGCTACATGCTCGCCGTTTTTCAGCATTCGCACATTTATTAGCGTAATATGTTTGATAATCCAGAGGTGTTGTTTTACCGCAAGGTAAATTCTGTTTGTTTTTTAATCTCCATTTGTGACTGAAAAACCTGCTGACGTGGTAATAGCGCGTGTGTCAATGCTAGCATATTTTAGTAAATATTTAGTTTTCATTTTTATTAATTACTGGGCTGTTTAGAAAAGTTCTGGTTCTATATAAACAAAACCTCATTAAGTATGACAGCTTTCCATGTAGAACACACTTTGGGCGTGCTAATAGCGCGCTTGTCAATGTTCGCTTATTTGAACGAATTTTTAGCTTTCATCTTCCACCTGATGATAAAGAAGATGACTGGGTCATAAACGAAAGTTTCGTGTATGCCAATTTAGTCGGCTGCTTCTATGAGGCTGCTTCTGATAATTGCGAGACAAGGCCTCATGACACAATAAAAGCTCTCCATCACGGTTCACAGGCGCAGTTAACTCCTATTAGGAGCGACAAGGATGAATTATAATAAGGCATACCATTAAACCCATGATACAAACTAAGACCCAGCGTCCAACCGATAATGGCAATAGAAATATAATTAACGATAACATTCCATGTGCCGCATACATGAGCCCGTTCATAAGTGCTCTTGATTAAAACAGGCAGGATGGACTGGTCTAATCAGTCAAGTGTATTTTTTCTAATGTTTTGTCATTTGCGTTATTTTTTTCATTCATCAAAAACACAGACTGTCAATGCAAAAATCATTTTACCAGTCGGTTCTGAAATTCAGACTTGCTTCTTTGATCAGCATGTGGCCATCATTATGTTTGTCATCATTGATGTCCTTTATGTTGTGTTGAGGTGATTCTCTGGAGACTTGTATCCAGTATTACCTGGGCTCTCCTGCTGATGCCTCTCCTCACAGCAGCGTTTGTCCTTCTCAGCAGGTTCCGTCTCCGCCACCTCGTCCAATCCGTTTCAGGTCAGCCAAATCTGTTGAGGTCGCTTGCTTTGATTCACTGCTGTCGTAAGATGTGGCATGAACACGGCTCGCTGTCACTGCCCTTGTAGAATGTCTGCCCGTCTTCACAAGTGTGCGTGAAATCCTCGGTCTACTCATGATATGTGAAATGACCGTCGCGTTTGGACTCCTCAACTTCAGATGTTATACAGGTGGGAGGCCAGAGGTTGATCCTAACGCAGTTGTCATTGAATGTCTTTCCTTCTCTCCACAGCCTCAACCCAGGTTCCACTCGGTGGCTAAGTGGGCCATCATTGGTTGACCAACAAATGCAGTCAGATAACCCTGATGTTTCAACACAGCTTTGTTGTTCTGTCTTGCCTTGTTGTGTTTTATTGTTTAGTTGATGTGTTGTGGAATATGTATGTAATTGTAATTCTGGTGTCAGTAACTTTGTAATTCATAACCTATGCCATTGAAAATTGAATACCAGCATTTTGCTTCTCCATGTAGCAGAGTTGAACTGGGAACATTAGAGGAATGCTGCATAGATTCTCCAGTCTCCTGTCATTGGTTTGAAGTTGAAAGGCCCTCTCGTCCGCAGTGATGCCAGCAATTGCACACTCGAAAGCCGTCCTGTTGTGTCGTCAGCTGCGCCCCCACCGTGTCCTCAGCTGCTTGTACCACTGTGTGATGGGAGCAGTGCTATCATGGGGCTGTGACATTCTCTCCAACCAAAGGTCCTTGGTCATCCCGTGTCCACAGAATTCTGGGTAAGCAGCAAGCAGACAAATGAAGACACTCTGGCGTGGGGGGGGGTCGCATTGACCTTCAAATTGGTTTTCCAGTTTCCACAGTGACCTGGGAGCTCGGTGTCTGAACGAGAATCGTCTGGTGTCTCTGCTGGCTGGAGGCTTTGCCGGCTTCTCCTACAGCCTGCTGGGAGTCGTCCACAACAAGAACTATGTTTATTTTGACGCCACTCAGGTACACTGGGGATTCACTTTTGGCCGTCATTTTCAAATCGCAACTGCAATTCTTTTCATCTGATGTTTTGTCGTGCTGTACGTCCAGTTGCTGTCGCCAGTCAGGTGATGCTTTACATGGAAGAGAGGCTTTTAACTGCCTTACATCTCCACTGATTGTTGGTCTTCCACAGGAATCAAAAATCTTCAGCGTTTGTCGCCGCCTGCCCAGGGTTTTGAAACGTAGCGCCACTCATGCATGTTGCAATGTGGTGATCTTCCTGGTTTTGTATTCCTGTATAGGTACATGATCTCTCTCTCTCTCTCTCTCTCTCTCACAAACAGGAAGTGCTCTATCACCTGTACCTTTGTACAAAGTTGAAGAGTTTCAACACTTTCCTTCCACAACATTGTTTCTTTTAACTTCACAACTCTTTATTACAGATGTAATGCATTGTAAATGTCTTTTCTTTTTGTTTTTTCTCCATGAACAGGTTCCATTCCCAAAGAGTATGTTTGTAAGGTGCTGGGTCTGCACTTTGACAGGTCGGTTTGAATGCTGTTGGTGTGTTCTGAGTTTTTGTGGTTCCTTCACTTCTTCTTGAGGATGTTTCCATCCTCCCTCTGCAGCTCTTCCGTCCACCCGCTGCACCTCATAGCGAGACTGCTGGACCTCCCCCTGCTTTACCACCTGTGGCTCAGCACCACCTTCCTGCTCTTCACCTGGGACGTCACTCTCATGCTCTTTAGAATTTTTGTCACTCAGGTGTGTTGTACACAAAGACTCAATCCCATAGTGAAGCATTTGTAGTTTTTGTCTTTTGTTGAATTTCTCTGACTTTGCCAACAGTGGTCACTAATTATAAATGACTTCACCACCTAGTTATGATAAATTTGTATACTCAACTTGGCTTTTGTCAGTATCCACAACTCGGCTAAATGGTTTTTATGTTGCCAAGACTTTGTCTGTTGGCCTGTTCACTGTCGAGACACCAGGCAGCAGTGTTGTCATTGATTTGTTTTTTTTAATCTATCCTCGCTAAAGAAAAGTTCCAAAGCTAAAATGTATTTGCTTTCTTTCACTTGCAGGTTTACACTTTTCCTCTGCAGTATTATAACTTGAAGAATATTGCTAGAGTTCTTGCTGGCAAGCATTCGACTCTTGTCAAGGTAACGGAGTCAGCAAAAAGAAAAGTTTCCTCTTAAATAAATTTTACCAGTGTAACTTTTCCATTGTTATCCGCACATCAGTATTTAGCATTGCAGGACCTGGCCCTGCTGTCTCAGGACTATTCACCACGGTGCAAGGAGGTGCTCAGGATTCATCACCGCGGTGCGTTGTAGCGAAGGCCTTGAATTGTAAAAAGATGGATTTATTTACTTATTTACTTTCTGTTTTTTCTCAGGCGGTAAAGCGAAGCGTGCAGCTCACACCTGGGTAGCCGTTAGCAATGACTGTCTGTCACGACTCACAACTCTAACCAAGAGACTCAACAATTACAACACTGTTGCAACCAGGCATGGAGGTGAGCGTACACACACACACACACACACACTCTCTCTAGGTAATTAGACTAGATAGTTTGTCCAGTTACAGATGATGTTTTCAATTGTGCACCAACATCTCACTCTGAGAGACTGGCAGAATCTGAGTTTTCTCGCCGACTTGGCTCATCTCACTCTTCCTCCTGGTCGAAGAGGAGGGAGCGCATCCGCAACAAGTGCAAAACACACACGCAGAGTGAAAAAGTAATCAGAGTGGCTGTAGTAATCAGAGTATCTTAATCCACCGCTCTTTCACTTGTGATGAAAGCTCCAGTTTCATCTGTCTCTACTCAGAGTAAGCTTCTAATACTTTGATTATAATTGGACTGAGGAAGTACATCTCAAGCACATGTAAATGAACTTGACTGCGCCAAGCTCCAGCAAAAATAAGGACAAAGGTTTTATTTTTTCAAACTCTGTTTGCAATGACCCCAGACACTGGTAACCATGTCCTTGCCAGTGGTCATTTTTTACTGCTTTGTTTTTTCAACTTCTGCTTTTTTTTGTGGTGTGCACATGAAGTTGTTTCCACATCATTGCATGATCCCATCATGGCCAGTAGGTGTCGCCAGCGAACCCTTGATTGTATAAACTTTGGCGTATGGGTGGAGGAAGGAGTTAAACAGAAAAGTCAGAAGTAATTATTTTATATTGCTTCACTAACCTTTCACCCCACTTTACTGTTCAAGATTGAACCAATGGTCCCCAAACTGTTTGGCTTCTGGGTCTGAAGGAAAAAAAAACTATTTGCAGTGAAAACAGTGAAAAAAGTTAGGATTTTTAAATGCAGGACTTTTAATTTGTTAGTGGCACTGTTAACTTCAGCAAAGGATCCGAGTGCTTTTTGCACCACCATCTATACACCATTAATGTTCATTTATTAGGTTTAAAGTTTTTCTTTAAACCACTGGTTCCTACGCCGTGCCTGTTTGTAATGTGGCTTGTATTTAGGTGCAGGTCCACAGGTCCCAGCATCCATCAACACTTCTACCCTGGTCCAGTCCCTCCAAAGGCAAAGAAGAGATGCAGGTATTTCATCTGTCGCCTCTTTCAGTTTCCACAACAACAGTTTATTTTATTTTCCTCTTTTTCTACCAAACTCTGCTGCTACATCAACAGGAGGCATTCCTTAAGAAAGATGGGAGCACCGGCCAAGGACCGGAATTGGTACGGTTGCTCATCTGTATTAAACATGTGTTGAACCTGGCTGCTTTTCCTGTCAAGGCAAGGACTAATTCTTGTTGTTGTTTGTGTTTTTCAGGCCCTGTTTGCAGACTGCCAAGCTCACATCTGGGCTGTAGAAGGTAGAAAGTGATGAAGAGTGATTGGACTTCAGGTCTCTGGGCACTGCAGTGCACTGTTTGAGTCACACGTGTCCCTTACTGTCCTCCTTAGCGCTGTCTAACTTTGTCAAAGTCTGTGTGGATGAACGACGGGACGACGTTGCAAGGGGCTCATTTCACCGCATCTTCTGCTGCATGATTGACTTGAAAGAGGTACCTTTCTGTTTAATATACGTGAATATGTTTGCAGCAACTTTTGAAATGGACTGAATGGCAGTGAATTTCAGTTTACCAATCAGACCTAAATGATTTTTTTTAAAGAGGTCCAGACTTGCACATTTCTGGCAGTCAGCAATTCAGCAGATTTTGACCCGAAAGTGTTCCTTGTCTACGTTTTGTTGTTTATTACAAGTGAAGACAAGGAGGAAAAGGGAACTGGTACAAATATTATATATAGCCAAGAGGACAATAGTAAGCAGAAACTAGAAAATGACAGAATTAGTCATTATTTTATGTGTAAGATCCTGGCGGTCAGTGTTATTTAAGTGAGCCATCTACAGTCTCATTCTTTTCATTTTCTCTCTTCAGGCAGTAGACCAACATCTCGGCCTGTCTTGTGTGATCAGGCCAAGGAGCTGCAGCATGGAGGACTCCTACAAAACATTTCCCTTTGTCCTGCAGGACAGACTCCAGGATGCCATCAAAATGATGAGCTACAGTTTAAGAATCTATTTAAGGTGAGGCCTCTTATTGAAATGTCCTCTGCTTAAAGACATATTCCACAATATAATCTTATTTTATTTTGTATCTCTCAGGAAGCTTCCAATGTCTGCGGAACACCAAAAGAGGCTCTGGACTTATATGCGATAGAGCTACATTGACATTTCTATCAGCCATCATGTGCCTATTTTATGCTTAAAATGTCTGATGCTCCTTTAGATGACACTGCTTTAATGAAGTTCTGTTCAGTAATGTAAAGAATCAAGATGGATAATTATATCCTGATGCTATCTTGATGAATTGTTTTTTTTGCAGTGACAAGATTTTAAATTATTTGGTTGAGGTTGTCTGTTTTTGTTTTAAATCCATTCAAAAATACTAATTGTGTGTTAATCTGACTGAGTAACTGCCTGATACTTTAAATTCCAACCTTTTTTTTTTTTTTTTTGGTTGTGTGGGGAAGAAACCACGAGCAGAGAGGTTGCCAGACAATCTGGTCAGTCTGATCTTAAGTCGCGGGTTGTGCTAAGCTACAATACGTTGTTGGTTCTCGATCTAAGGCGCCTCAACCAATTTGACAAATGTAAGCAAACCAACATCTCTCTTCAGTTTTAAGACTTTAACGAGCAATTAAGTTTTCCATTTTGGCCCTTTGCGAGTTGACCCATCACTGCTGCGGTTCTCAAAATGACAAAACACACATTGGAGTGGCACTAAAATAAATCTTGTTTATGCATTTGGGGGAACCACACACACACACACACACACAACTACAGTGCATCGTACATTGAATATGTATTTAGGCGTAGGCAGCATATGTAAACAAAAATTAAAAGATCTACTGCAGCCGCATGCGACTGCGCAGATGGCGTCGTTCACCCGTGTGAAAAGACACTTCAAATAAATAATGATGTTCATGGTAATACAGTGCGAGGATGGCAGAGCTTCTATCAACCAGTGTGCAGACAACAGTGCAAAAAAAAAAAAATCCACAGTAGTAGGAGGAGTTACATCTCAGCCACAATGTATCTTCCTTTACAAGCTCTCTGATCCCTGCTGCGACTGTGTAGCTGCCTGCACGGCTACGGCTGAATCCTTCACTCCCGCCACAGTGCATCAAAAAAACAACCCTCTGATCGACAGCCTACCCGAGTTACAAATCCTAAATATCATACCTACTGTGTGCACGTGGAGCGTTTCAGCGTGCTCCGTTTTCTCCTCAATTAACAGCTTTGATCAGCACGTGAGCCTTCTGAGTTGGATTTTTTTTTTTTTTTTTTAATTTTCACTTATGCGCAACGCCTTCCAGCAGGGGTCGCCAAAAAACAAGTGCGTTCTTGTTGAACTCGATATGAAGAGATGACAAGTGCAGGGGGAGCGTCAGCCCTCCTGGGGCATGATGGGTAGATGGACAGAGGAGGTTCGGCTTCCCCCCCTCGGGCTGGATTTTTCTTTCTCTCTTCCGTCTTCTTCCTGGTTGTTCACCACAGGTGCGTCTCCCTGATCTCGGCGATCACCTGGCTGGCTTTCTGCAGTGCCTGCAGAGAGAAGGGGTGTCAGATTACCTTCGGGCACTAGGAGGCGCTGTTACCTGCAGCATGTAGTGTGTTTTTTCCGATTTTGCATGGAACAGCTCCATCTCATGCTAAGCTACGACAGGTGTTTGTGAGTTTTGGACCAATTTAAGTATTTTGATTTTTTTTTTTTGTCTGCAAAACAGTCTGGCAAACTATGGCGTTTCCTCTGATTTTCAGACATGTTGAGATTTTGCATGGAACGGCTTCATCTTGTCCTAAATTATAATAGTAGAAGTATGGTTTTGGTGCATTTCAGACTAATTGAAGTATTTTTTGGAATTTTTTGTCCTTGGGAAAAAGTCATTTTTTCCAGTTTCCGGACACGTTGAGGTTTTGCACGGCACAACGCCGTCTGGTGCTCAGCCACCGATAGGAGGGCGCCGTTACCTGCAGCATGTCGGCCGCCTCCTTGCGCCGCTGGGCCATGTCCTCCGACTCGGTCAGCAGGTCGTTGAGGAGGCCCGACTTGTAGAGCTGGCCGACCAGCTCGCTCTGGAGGCTGTCCTTGACGTGGTTGACCAGGAAGTGCATCACCGCCTTGGGCACGCTGCGGTCGAGGACGTGGGAGAAAGAAGCGTGTAAAACGATTGATTTATGATCTTTTTATATTGGTAAAAGCTTAACACACTGTCCATAGACACATTCAGAAAAGTGTATACTCGCAGAACAATAAAAGTGGTTTGGTTCTCCTAACCTTAGAACAGTCCTCATATATATTAGAATATACATAGAGCAATAAGGCTCTTGCTCCCAGTTAGCTGCCATCTTGCGCCGCCATTTCTTAAGCAGGCCGCCTATTTAAAGAAGTGGGCTTCCTTTAATAGACGGCCTCCTCAAAAATTTTACACACTGGACATTTAAAGTGCAAACCCGAGAGTTAAAAAAGATTTTGTTTATCCCACCTGAGCTCCAAAGGGTCCTTTATTTCCACAATGAGGTCTGCGCTGGAGTGCAACTGATGGAGCCTCAATGTAAATCTGAATGTCTTTTTGGCGAGTGCCAATGTCTTTTCAAAGAAGTGTTGAACAAGTCCGCTCACCTGTCCTGGATGTTCTTGCGGACGATGAGGAAGTAGGACTTGATGAGCCGCTCGATGACCTCGCAGTCGCGCTGCTCACGAGACGACAGCTTCCTGGCCACCGGCACAGGCTGGAGGGGGCGAGGAGGGAGGGAGGGGGGAGAAAAGGAGAAGATACGTTTATTTTTCAGTTGCTAAAATGAACTGATGCTCGCACTGTGTGTGTGTGTGACTGATGTGCCCACCACATCCAGCAGGTTGACGGCTCCTTTCAGGGGGCTCCCGGGTCCGGATCCCGGCCCGTCGCCCTCCCCCTTCTTCAGCATCCCCCGCCAGGTCCCCGTGCCCTCCTGCTCGCCTTGGGGTCCGGCCGCGGGAGCCTGAGGGGCGAAGGGAGAGAAGAGGAAGATTCAGTTCCTTTCAATGAATGTCATTCTCCTTCTTCTGCACACTATTGTTGCTGGAATGATGCAAATTTCCCCAATGTGGGATTAATAAAGGCTTCTGTTCTATTCTGATTGTCATCACTGGAGACGCCCCCTCCTCGCCTGTGGCTGCGGCTCCCACAGAGACGTCAGTTGGGCTCTGAAGCATTGAAAGATGACGAAAAATGAAAAAGGACGTCTTCAGTGTGTTAACTTCAGCTCCAGGAAAAGGAAACCGGAAGAAGACGGCAGCAGGATTTAAAGGAGATGCGCGACGCTTTGCACGGTGCATGCAGACGTGCTGACGTCAAGGCCCTGCTGAGTGACGTCCACGGAGGACGAAGCCATCGCAACATCACTAATGCTGAGAAGCAGGTGGGAAGACACAAGGGGAGGAGGAGGAGGGGGGCAGAACCCACACAGCTGTTAGTGTGACTCCACACAGGAGGAGGAGGAGCGAAAACAAGAAGACACCATTGGCAGGGGAAAAAAGATTGAAAGATTAGAGTGCATGCCAGCAGCACATGCCCATCCATCCATCCATCCATCCATTCATCTCTCATCCATCCATCCACCCCTCTATTGCCAACCATCCATTCATCCATCCATCCACCTCTCTATTACCAACCATCCATCCATCCATCTCTCATCCATCCATCCACCTCTCTATTACCAACCAACCATCCATCCATCCATCTCTCATCCATCCATCCACCTCTCTATTACCAACCATCCATCCATCCATCCATCTCTCATCCATCCATCCACCTCTCTATTACCAACCATCCATCCATCCATCTCTCATCCATCCATCCACCTCTCTATTACCAACCATCCATCCATCCATCTCTCATCCATCCATCCACCTCTCTATTACCAACCATCCATCCATCCATCCATCTCTCATCCATCCATCCACCTCTCTATTACCAACCATCCATCCATCCATCTCTCATCCATCCATCCACCTCTCTATTACCAACCATCCATCCATCCAGGTCCATCTCTCATCCATCCATACACCTCTCTATTACCAACCATCCATCCATCCATCTCTCATCCATCCATCCACCTCTCTATTACCAACCATCCATCCATCCATCCATCTCTCATCCATCCATCCACCTCTCTATTACCAACCATCCATCCATCCATCTCTCATCCATCCATCCACCTCTCTATTACCAACCATCCATCCATCCATCTCTCATCCATCCATCCACCTCTCTATTACCAACCATCCATCCATCCATCTCTCATCCATCCATACACCTCTCTATTACCAACCATCCATCCATCCATCCATCCATCTCTCATCCATCCATCCACCTCTCTATTACCAACCATCCATCCATCCATCTCTCATCCATCCATCCATCCATCTCTCATCCATCCATCCACCTCTCTATTACCAACCATCCATCCATCCATCTCTCATCCATCCATCCACCTCTCTATTACCAACCATCCATCCATCCATCTCTCATCCATCCATCCACCTCTCTATTACCAACCAACCATCCATCCATCCATCTCTCATCCATCCACCTCTCTATTACCAACCATCCATCCATCCATCCATCTCTCATCCATCCATCCACCTCTCTATTACCAACCATCCATCCATCCATCTCTCATCCATCCATCCATCCATCCATCCATCTCTCATCCATCCATCCACCTCTCTATTACCATCCATCCATCCATCCATCTCTCATCCATCCATCCAGTCACCCCTCTATTACCAACCATCCATCCATTCATCATCCATCCATCCATCCACCTCTATTACCAACCATCCATCCATTCATCATCCATCCATCCATCCACCTCTATGACCGACCATCCATCCATTCATCATCCATCACTATCCATCTCTCATCCATCCACCCCTCTATTACGGACCATCCATCCATTCATCACTATCCATCTCTCATCCATCCATTCATCCATCCATCCACCCCTCTATTACGACCATCCATCCATTCATCATCCATCACTATCCATCCATCCATCCATCACTGTCCATCTCTCATCCATCCACCCCTCTATTACGGACCATCCATCCATTCATCATCCATCCATCCATCCATCCATCCATCCACCTCTCTATTATCGACCATCCATCCATTCATCATCCATCCATCCATCACTGTCCATCTCTCATCCATCCACCCCTCTATTACGGACCATCCATCCATTCATTCATCATCATCCATGATTCATCCATCATCCATCCATCACTATCCATCTCTCATCCATCCATCAGTCATCCATCCATCCATGATTCATCCATCCATCCATCCATCATCATCATCATCCATCCACCCATCATGCCCTGATCATCCATCCATCCACCATCCATTGATCATCCACGCATCCATCATCTACCATCCATCACCATCCACCATTATCTCCCACCGATCCATCCACCCATCATCCATCCTGCGCCCTGCTCAGAGCCAGCCAAGGTGCCGTGCCCACCTTGGCACCGTCCACGTCTGCTCCAGACGCGAGATGGTCGGCGGAGGAGACAGCCGTCGGACCACCGAGGCCTTTGCCAAGAGACTAGCGGGAGTGCGAGCGCAGGGAGGGAGAGACCAGAGAGAGAGAGAGGGAGCGAGAGAGCGTGGAAAGGGAGAAGAGCAGGTTGACAGTGGAAAAAGTCAGAGACGAGAGGCCAGTCAGGGTTAAGTCCCCCCCCCGACAAACTGACCAACTGTCAGAGACGTTTGGCCCACAGACCCTGGAATCCTGCTGCGCCACCAGTGACAACAAATAATAACAAAGAGCGCCAGGCCGCCTCCAGACTGGGATTGAAAGTGAAGTTCTAGTGTCGGCTGGTGGTACAATGATGAGAGATATTTGGTTCTGTACCTTGTCCCTGGGCACCGCAGCAGGAAGCTCCCTCATCCGGTTTCTCCTTTGCTCCTGAGCGGGAAGACAAATGAAGGCAACAGTTTGGTAATAACATAACTAAACAAAAACTAAACAAGAAAATCCTCAGACTGTGTGAGGTCAGGAGCCAAAACATATACAAAGATATTTGTACATCTAAGATTATAAATCGAATAAAACAGAAAATGACCATCTTGGAGTTTTAAAGGAGCACGAAAGAAATCAGGAAATTTTACAAAGCAGCCAAGTTTGGCTGAAGAACCAGTGACATCACTGTGCAATCACTGAGAGATAATCTCATTGGTAGAGAAAATTAGAGATTGTTGACCAAGAAGAGAGCTGATCAGGAAAAACAAACTCATTAGGCGAGAGTTTTGGAGCCAGTTTATCAAAGTCTGTGCAAAACCGTCTCTCAAATGTGTTTTGCGTTATTTTTTATTATTTACTGTGATTCTTATTGTGATAATGTGTGAAGTTCAAGACACATTTTTGACATTGCAGTTGATAGACAACAGTGTGAATGTAGAGCCGTTTGACTGAGTGTCTTGAAAAGCGTGATACAAAATTGGATCCATTCTTACCTATTGTATTTAAAAACAGCGTGAATTATAGATTTTTTTTCAAATCATAACCACAAATCCTAAATTTGGTATCTGAATTACTTCCAAATGGGCACATAACAGAGAAACAGGTGGACTTTCATGATTAGTTTGCAGCACAGTTTCCAGCAAAAAAATAAACACGCCACCGTCGTCGAAGCCCTCACCTCGATGTTGTTGTTCAGGACCCCGCAGGCGTCTGCGAAGTCGGGGTGCTTGGTGTTGATGTAGGCCAGCTCTATGGCCACCAGGTTGTGCACCTGAGGCGCGAAAAAAAAGAAAATGACCAAAACTCTAGAAGCGCCGCTGACGATTCCACGAGGTTAGCGCTGCGACGATGAGTACCATCTCGTTGGTGATGGGCAGCCTCTTCCTCAGCAGCGAGGTCACCACCTCCACGATGGCCTCGTGCAGCTTGGGGAACCTCTGCAGCTCCTGGCCAAGGACAAGAGATGAACGTCGTTAGCTCTGAAGGGGTTTTAGCGAGGAGCACGACGGCGTGGAGCGTTGCAGGTTCCGAGGCTCCGCCACCTGCGTGCTGTAGTTGCTGCAGTGCTGGATGATCCTCTGCATCTCCTCGTGCACCAGCTCCACGCAGCGCAGGCTGGGCTCCTCCAGGCGCTTCACCTGCTTCTTCACCAGCAGCTCGAAGGAGACCTCGGGCACAAACAGGGACGGGCGCGGACCCTGGAACAGAGGGGGCGGAGCAACCGTCAAACCCCAGGATGCGATTGTCGAGTGTGCGCGTCTTTGGAGTGAAACGAAATTAAACTTGGTCGCGTCGTCAAAAGACAAACCATCTTGTCCGTCTTTGCTAAAATGCACTAAATAAAGACGCTTTCCTCAGTTAGATTGCATCATCCAGTAGGCTGCTTCTTATGAGATTGGACTGCAGTTCCAGGAGAAGCAGGCCGCAGAGAGGATCTACAAGGAGGACTTGGGTGCAAATCAGCCATACACAGTGGTATGAGCATCATTGACACGTGCTAACGATCAAAAAAAAGTTATTCATTGCTCAGGCCAAATCTCAAGCAGTGGATGAAATCCTTATCTACCACATAGGAGGTTGTTGGTTCAATTCTCCTTTGACCACAGTGGGTTTTCAAGAAGGAAGGAAAGCGAGGAGACCCCCAAAAACCAAAGACAGGAGTGCAACGTGATAAATAGGTCATGGACTGTGAATCAAGAGGATGATGCAGCATGTAGCATTTTTACCACGATGCCAAAGTTAAATAAATACTGACGTTTGATAAGTAGAAGATTAATTATTGTATGTTAACGAGTTCAATTCCATTCTTATTTATTCAGAACATTGCATCCCTCCCCTCCCTTACCGTTGCGTTCCTGATGGCCGTCAGGATGTCGATGGTGCTCAGTCCCCCCAGCGGGTCCACCGACTCCAGCGTCCTGCCGAACGTCTCGTGGAAGATGTAACAAATCCTGGCTCCGCCGCACCTGCACACAAAAAAACACAGCAGCAGCGGCGTGAATCCCTCAACTTACAAGATGGAGCCAATTAAATGATGCAACTGCAGTCCTTTACTATGGAGGACTGGAAGTGCCAAAATTAAATAAATACATTGTGAAATAATATATTAAATGTATCATTAATTCATTAAATGTGTTATTAATTAATTAAAATAGCACTTCATTTTATGTTAAAAACATGGATATGACTTTCATGATTAGTTTGCAGCACTTCATTAATTTATTCCCTCTGTCAAAGTCAGTAGGCAAATCTCTTTTTCGGTAAAAGGTGCATCATTTTTGGTTTGTTTTTGTAAATAAAGAGTAGTTGTAAAAAAAAAAAAAAAATCTTATTCTCAGTAGTGACTTTGATGTACGAGTTTGACAGATAAAATGACGTCATGGTGTGACGTCAGCTCAGTACCATGATATAATTACTCATGAAATAACTACATATGTTTTCGCATTACATCCATATGATATTTAAATTAATTTATGAAACATTCAAAAACACATTTATTAATTAACGGAACATTTAAGTCGTCACTTTACGATGTGCTTCATTCATTCATTTGATTTTGCCACTTTTGGTCACCCGCCACCGTCGGACCAACAGCGCCCCCGTGTGGCGGAACCGAGGAAGGGGCGGCACTCACAGCTCTGCCGTCTCGATGTACTTGGCGGTGCCCTCGATGGTGTTGCAGTACTCCGTGGCGAACTTGGTGATGAGCTGCAGCAAGGTGGCGCTCTGGTCCTCCACGGGCTCGCCGTAGCTGCTGAGCAGGGACTGGTACTGGGCCGCCAGCACGTTGATGCGGGTCTTCAGCTCGGGGAGGCAGTCCCGGATGTGATGCATCAGCAGCCTGACAGTAGGGGTGGAGGGACGCAAAATATATTTGAGATGTTTTTCAAAAACCTTTGCTAAAAATTAATGTTATTATTTCCTCTGCAAAAAAAATCAAAGTGGAACAACTTAGCAGTCTTTTAAATTCACCATTTGTAATTTTGAGCCAAATCACAGAACTAGAACTCAAAACGGAATCAAGCACAATGTTCAACCGCTACAACTCATTTTTCTGTTCAGGAATTAAATACTACTACCACTAAATACTACTTTTTTATGCTTTTGTGAAACAGCAGATGTGAAAATTAATGGATAACATTACCAACAACACTTTAGCATTAAAAATACAATTAAAGAGCTTCTATATATAGTTTGGCAATTACCAATGCTGTTCATTCCAGGAAGCTGTGGCGCTATAATAAATGTATCAATCACCTTACTTACTTAGGACAGACCAAAAGAATAAAATGTGGGGGAAAGATTGCACTTTCTTTCTCAGCGGGTCAGCAGTCACCTGTTCAGAGTCCTGGCCAGGTACTTGGTCCCGTTCCTGTTGGCCAGAGACGGGTATTTCTTCTGTAGGAATGCATGCTCGTCTCGAATGGCGTCGGCCACCGACTTCTTGTTGTTGATGTCCAGCTGGCTCCTGCAAATTCACACACACAAGAGAAATGAACAAAACAAATAAATGGTCTCACAATTCTTTTTATATTTTTCTATCTTGGATTCCAGTGCGAGCAGACAAACTTATCAAAAAAACTCTACAGGCCTCCAAAAAAACAGCATATTTAGCCCTCTGTTTACAGCCTTCTGCAGAAATGCCTTATTTTTAGCATTCTCCTAAAACTGACCTTTTTGGACTGTTACTTTATTTTGAAGAGGGAAGATACACAGCAGAATGAGGTGCTCCAACACCGGGCTGGTGAAAACAGCCCGGCAGGGTCATAAGTGCTCTTTGAGACATCACAGAGGGCTGATTTTCAGTCCTGCACAATTCTGGCATCCAAAGTAAATAAAGTCATCTCCGGTCGCGATCATTTAACAACAACTGTAATACTCGATCAGTGGATGTGGGCTGCGTAGCCCTCTGTTTGCAGCCTTCGGCAAGAAATGTTTCGGCTTCCTGCTGAAACGGACGACGCGTCGGACGTTTGACATGTTCGGGACGACACGATTTCAAAGGGGGCGAAACAAACACAGGGTCGTGGAGGTCAGTCCAACCCCTCCCCCCCTTTGTGACACCACAAAGGGACAGTTTCCAGAACAGCCTGCTTCAGCATAGGCTTTCTATAAAGACTAGCTAGTTTTTTTCCTCAATTCTGGGGAGTTTGCTGACAACACAGAGAGACACACAGTTTGGGATTTTGGACAATTTGGGACCTTGAAGAAAATACAAACGTTGACATGAAACATGAGACAAACTCGACTGAAGAATCAACAGTCAGGATTAAACTCGATGGTAACGGACTCACAATAGCCGCCGAGAGGCCGCTATTAATAATGTATCACAGTGCGATAAGGAGCGCGCTGTGTTTGATTGATGGCTTCTGAACAACAGCTTCCACCATCAGCATGAGAGGAGGTTTCCCAGACCTGTTGACCACCCCGATGAGGCCCAGCTTGACTGGGATGACTCGGCCCATCAGCACGTCCATGGCGTCGGTGCCGGCGTCCATCAGGTCCAGTTTGGTCACCACGGCCAGCGTCCTCCTGCCTGATGCGGGCAAACACAGGTAAGGCTCCTTTCTGGACCAGTTAAACATCTAAGATGAGAGAGAACGAAGAGTTTGTTTTGAAAGTCTCACCATCGGGGTCGACCTCGCGGGCCACCTTGAGGGCCTCCGAGGTGGCCATGTCCGTGTTGGCCGCCGTGACCGCCAGGATGATGCAGTTGGGGTTGGAGATGTGCTTCAGGATCAGGTCTCTGATCTGGACCTCGATGTCCTTGGGCTGGTCCCCGACGGGCACCTGGAGACAACGATAACAATGAAAAATAATAATAAAAATAATCAGAGGCTCGGTACGTCCGCATCTGACACCGACTAATGATGCAGGAGCTGCAACTCAAACTCATTGAGAACATTTTAAATGCCAGCAGGTTGTTATCAGACACACAAAAGCAGGTCATAATGATGGAAACAACCAAGAAAACAAAGGTTTGTGTTGGTTCTTGGGAGTTTTTTCCTTTTCCTTTGAGGCGTTTTGGAGCACAACTTCACCTGCAGAGGGCAGATTTCATCAAAGCCTCGTCGGCGACGCCGGCGTTACCTTGGTGATCCCCGGCAGATCCACCAGGGTGAGGTTGACGACGTGAGGAGAGAAGATCTTCAGGTGGATGGGCTCATCGCTGATCCCCTGCAGTCGGGGGGGAATGGGGAAATGCAGCACGGTGAGTTTGACAGCATGGCAGTCCATTCGCAGCGCTAAAATGCATTAGATTAAATGCAAACTGTAGCGTCAGGTTCACAACGGCCAATGTCATGCTGTAATCTGATGTTATTGTTTTTAACGCCAGTACCAGATTATTGTTCTGATTTCATTAAATCACAAATAAATTTAACTTCATGAGACACTGAGAGGGTGAATTTAATAATGAATAATCTGTCAATGCCATATATTAACTTTAATCTGACTCTTTAACACACACGAAATTAAAATGTCAAAGTAAATAAACTAATCAGCGTTTTAAATGGCAAAGAAATTAGTCAATATTGTTTTAATCGATTGACTTGTCAGCTCTCAGTTTACTTGACGGGTGCGATGAATGAATCGGCAAACATGAAGCAACACCTTACACAAACATCCTGCTCACAGATTCACAGCATCATTTCAACTCAACAAATGATAAAAATAATGACCTCCGCCTCCTGATACTGTTAGAAAACAGCTGTGATTGACACGTCCGCATCTTACCTTGTTATTCCCTGATATTCTGTCCGTCTCAGCTTCAATTTCCTGCCGTATTTCATCAAAATCTGTGTAGATCTGAGAGGAGAAGCAGGACAGAAGAACAGGTTTAGGCCGAGCGCGCTCACACGAAGAGAGCCGTGTGTGTAGCAATGTCGCGCACCTTGTTTTTAGTGTGCAGGAACTTGCCCCACTCTTCTCCTTCTCTGCCTGTGAACCACAATAGAGGAGATAAAGCAGAATTCCCCCCTAAGTGCTGACTACCTCATGTAAGAGCCGGCTACTGTGTGCAGGAGGTCTACTTCAGAAAACACAGCTAGGACAAGGGTTGTTTTGCAAGTGTGATTTTTGGGGAGGAAAGGAGGGCAAAGCTAAGAAGCTAATCCAGGTTAATATATACTGAGACACCTGCACAGTGCACTGCTGTGAAGCACAGTGCCTTTTCACACCCTGGCATCTGCAAATGATTAGAGAAACAGTGACACCACTTTAAGATCTGAGCTTGTGCGCCGGACACGAGCTCAAGTCTGTGCCGAACTCTGACATGAATGCAAAGAACTGAAAGAAAATCCAAACGCTGCCTCGTCATCGCCCGCGAATGGTGAACGGCTCGGTGCTTACCACCATCATCGTTCTTCCTCGCATCTCCTGGATCCACATGGACCAGCTGGAGGATGAGAGGCCGCCGGGTTACGATGCCGGTGCCCCGGGGCAGGAGATCCCGGCCCACCAGGCTCTCCAGCACTGAGCTCTTGCCGCTGCTCTGGAAGCACAAATCACACAGGGAGAGACACAGCTGAATTCTGCAACACAACAACATTCATTGTGATTTACCACATCACGTGCAGCCAAGCCTCGGTAAGGATCGCAGCTGCTGCCAATAAAGCTAATTGCTTCTGATTTACCAAGCGGTGACCTGGTTTTTAGCTGGCAGGAGTCAGTGTGTGAGTGAGTATCTTGAAATAGCTCTGATAAAGGCTGTGCGGTTTCACCACGCAATGCAGGCTCTGCAGCAGTGGCGACTGTGATGCAGCAGCTGCCTCACGCAGACCTCTGGCTCTGTCAGTTAAGCACAATACCTAAACATGCGTTACCACCGCCAGCCCACCTCCATCCTGGACAAACACAACACAACACAACATAATGCGCTGTCCTTTGACGTTCACGCATTGCAAAGAGGAAGGTTATCTAGCTAGCATGAGAGCCGCTGTCACGAGAGGCGAGCAGGGCACCTTACCTGGGTCCCCACCACCGCTATCTGCGGCAGCTGTATGATATCGGCGCCCACTGTGTTGAACACGTCCTGGAGCTTGTTTATCACGGGGATGAGAGCCTCCATGTTCGCGCTGTTTTGGGGAATAAAACAAATGAACCTGCTATGTTCGTGATGGAGCCAAAGTCATTCAATGTCCCACTGAATCCACCATTGCGTCAACACCCTACGGACTGCATCGGGAGTTGTAGTCCTTTAGCTGATAGCCGCTCTGGCTTCGGAAATGGGAAAAAACTACAGGATCTTACAAGTATCGCGACAGTTGGCGTGTTCGCGCTTGCGCGTTCGCCTGCTTGATGACGGAACGAGCTTGGTGTCAAAGTATCGCATCTCGGCTGGCTCGCCCGCTCGAACCTTTAACATCCACCTCGTTTCGAGCCAGCGGATTGTTTTTGGAGCGGTCGAGAGGTTTTACAACTTCGCAATGCTTCAGTTTCTGGTGAGTTTAACCTCGACTGTCCTACATGACAGAGCCAAACTCTTCGAAGACACCAAGAAATGAGAAAGTAGCCTCGCTAACACATTAGCTTGCTTCGAAATGTTTTTGTTTTTTTTTTTTTATGACGAGTGTCAGTCAGGTGACGTTGATGTACAAAGTTTAAGAACGCCTTTGTGAAGCTGACAGGTCGTGTCTCTTGCCACTATACTTAAAGTTGACATTTTCTCATTTTCCCACCAGGCTGGCTTTACGCTGGGGAATGTTGTGGGATGTACCTCGCTCAAAACTATGACGTAAGTTGATCAATAATCACTCCAAATGCGAAGACAATCAGTTAATTAATCAGGAAGTGGATATTATTGGTGTCATACGCATGCCTTACTGCGCCCTCCACCGGCCAACTCAAGTTATGGCTAAATAAGATGGACCAGGATATTGTCTTTGTGGTTTATCAAAGCTAATCATTTTACACACACACACACACACACACACACACACACACACACACACACACACAGAGAAATCACTGATCTAGCTAGCCGCGTTATGGAAGACGGTTTGTTGCCTGTGTGTTGTCAGTTGACTTGTGTCATTGTCTTCCCAGGTTCCCAACATTGCCAAGAAAATTGATGCCTTCAAAAAAGACGTGGAGGCCAAGAAGAAGCCTCCCGAGTGAACAGCATGGGACTATGATTCAACAGTTTCAGAGACTGACTTGAAAAATTAAACATTTATTTTGAGTTGTGGTGCAAAGAATATGCATTTTGTTCAAGGTTTCAAGTCCTTCATATTTGTATAAGAATATAAACTGTGCCTGGAACAGCAGTAGTTTACTCCCAGCATGGGGTATCAAGAGTTTTGATTGTGGCATAGTTTCTACAAAATGCATTTAACTGTAATATATTTTGAATTCAGCAGGTGCTGTTGGGATCACTAGGTTTCATGGGACTGTTGGCTGACTTTTTCTTAGGATGCACGTTTGTATTGGCTGTCATCTCTACAGTGAGTTTAGAAAAAATGCTTTTTCACTTGATTATCACAGTATCAGCTCATGTGTGTCTACCAATGTCTTTTCAAAGTTCTTAGTGTTTCCCTTACAATTGAACTGCCAAACTTTTTATGATGTTGTGAAATAATTGTAAATTAAGAAACTCCAAATAAAGTGAAAACATGCTAATGATGTTGCCAAACATAATTTTAAGATGCACAATTTTGCAATGTCAAGTTGGACGGTTGAAAAAAAAAAAATGCCAGTATTGACCACAATTTACAGCGGTCGGTATGACCATTAGACGGTGCTAAAAGACAAAAAAAGGTACTTCAGAACAACACAGTTACTTTTTTTTCCTTTTTCTTCCTTTCCTCTTTTTCTTGGTTTTCTGTGAGTGTTGCCAACCAAACCCCCTGAACGTCAGACAATCCATTGCATTGTGGGAAATGTAGTAGAGGTTCTCCATTGCAGCTGCGCTCAATATATCCAACTCTGCTCCGGTGGATTTGGCATTAGAAGACGTGTTGGACGGTGATTTTTGCTTCCTGGTCTTCTTGGCAGGCTTGGCACTGTGGGACTTTGGTTTCCTGGTTTTAGTTGGCTGGACAAAAACAAAACACAGGAAATAATAACTTACATTTGATTTGCCTAAAACAGGCTCAGGCGAACTACAGCCCGAGGACCATATGCGGCCTGTTGAGCTTTTTACCTCGGCCTGCCGAACTTGAAGAAACGATATTAATACTAAGTAAGCCATAAAATAGTTGCATTTCATCCATTTTTTTCAGTGTTTTAAGAGTAATATCAATAAAGAGCTAAAGACCGTGCGGCTTCAAAGACATTGTTGTAACTTTTGCTTTTGTTCATCTTCAATTGACAGTAAAGCTACATGATGTTATACTTACTATACATATTTATAGGCCCCTGTGTTAATTTGTAGAACCCACTGTGGCCCACCCTTGGTCTAAAACCTAAACCACTCTTGCAGGGGAGAAGAAAAAACTTACCATACTGTAACTTTGTCTTTGGCTCCAGTCCTGGATATATTAACCCATCTGTAATATTAGGTACGAAGGTATTTGGATATTATTTAATGACAATTGAAAATATTCTTAAAATGACATGAAGTTGTCTTACCTGTTGAGGGGTCGGCGCTCGTGCTTCAGCTGTGTCAGAGCTGCCCAGTTTGTTTAGGTCTTGTTGCCCAAGAGACGGGACAGCCATGAATGAGGAGGCCTGGCCTCACCCACGTGCCTTTGAATTCCTTTGTTAAATCCCAAACAATCAGAATCACTCAGGGTTAAATGCTTCCCCCCTCCCTCCTGCTCACTGTCTGTTCCCTTTCCAACAGGTGTAGCTGCTCAGTAATCAGGACCACCAGCAGTTATTCAGTCATGGTTTTTTTGGTAGGTTTTGTTTTATTTTGAGTTGGTCACAGTACTTACGTTGCCTTGCAATAAAGAAAAAAGTTTTATCTGCATCTCTTGATTGTTTGTGTTGGATTCCATTGGGTCTGAGCTGTTCCAGGGGTCGTAACACTCAGCAAAGCTCAAACCGAGACTGCGTAAACGGCACAGTGTTGAAGAGCAGGAAAATATGTGAATGAAAGTCAGGAGCCAGACGTCTGTGCCTTCCTATATAGGTCATATATTTCATGCAGAAATTACCACTTTTACAACTCTTTGGCAGTCCTCTTGAAATTGTCCATGTTACAAAAAGCCCTTGCATTCATTTTGTGCGAATGCTGTCTTGACATCATTTAAATACATTCCGTGGATGTGTAACGGCAGAAGACCATGCAGAGCTCCCAATGATGCAGCACAAATAAATAATCACAGCCATGATGCAGCCACTGTGCGGATTAAAAAGAAAATCCAATATGGACCACAGAAATTACAACACACTGTGTACAGATGACACCAACATCAGCGGCGGTGCAGCAATTTCCTGCTCATACACAGCAACAATGCTGTAGCCAAAAATCTCAAGTAAGACTCGTTTTTTTTTCCCACTTCCGCAGAGAAGCTTCTGGATGTTTGGATATCTGCATAGAATTCGATTTTCATGAGAAGGCAAACTTATTGCAGCATGGCAGCGCTCCCGCTTTGTGTAAACATGATGGAGTGTGGCTGGCGGCAGGCTGGCGGCAGGCTGGCGGCAGGCTGGTGACGTGATGCTGCAGCTGGACGTCTCCTGAAGCAAAGTGGATTTCAGTTGTCACTCTGTGGCAGTGAGGCGGCGGGAGAGGTGAACGCTCCCCCTGCAGGGCGGAGCAGCTACTGCGTGGAGATGAGGTGCACGATCATGTGGATGATGCGCGAGCCGCGGGGGCAGCTGCACAGGTCCATGCTGGGGCTGCGGATCTTGTCCTCCAGCAGCTGGTCCAGTTCCCAGCGAAGCTCCTTCACCAGCTCAGCCACCTGGATCAGACACACACACACACACCAATGTCATCAGCAAAAAAAAAACAACAAAATAGCTTTTAGAAGCTTTTGTTTTCACTAATATTGTAAAAATAAAGCTAATATTACATGATTGTGATGCACTGAGTGGCATTAAAACACTGATCACTAATGCTGTAAATGCCTTGTAATTATTGTTAAGGACCCCATATTGTGCAACACTCACTTTTGTCAACAACAGTGTGTCTCCGGCCTTTCAGTGACTCAACAGAAGTGGAAAAAGTCCGTATTTTATTAATTTGCTCGCTCCAGTTTTCAAAGCGTAAGTGGAAAAAAACACACAGCTCTCAAAATCAGAACCATAGTGATTCCACAAAGGGGCACTCAAACCTCGCTAACCTCTTGCAGGTGAGCGATAACACAATCAACCAGACACCACCGACTGCTGGACATTCAGTTGTAAAAGGACTTGTTTTCAAATGAAATTCAGAAAAAATAAATTCAGAAATTTATTTTGGGCAGGAAATAGTGGGTCTGTAAAAAGTCCCTATCTAAAAAAGTCTACATGGCTACTTTTCTGGAGACCCATGTGATAACAGGTAGAATATAGGACCAAAAGATTTAACTTACAATCTAAAAGTATTGAGCAGTGACCCTGGGAGGGCATCCGTGTAAAAATCATATATTTTAATCTTTGCGTGTATCCGCATCAAGTGTTTGTACTCGACCTGGTGAGAGGCGGCGGCGAAGCGGATCCACCCGTCGTCGAGGGAGATGACGAACTCGCCCTTGTGCAGCTCCATGTTGACCTGGCCGCCGCCAAACAGCACCAGCGGGTAGACGGAGACCATGCTGCAGTCCCTGATGAACACCCGGCTCGTTTTCACCTTCTCGTGGTAGACGAGGTAGGGGCTGGTGTAGTGGCGCGTCTGCTCGCACAGAGAGAGAGAGGGAGTGAGAGAGAGAGAGAGTGAGTGGGTGAGAGACAGAGAGAAAGAGTATGGGGGCGTGTCTTTGGAAACGTGGCCGTCCCACCATGTAGTTGATGGACGAGGGATGCACGAAGACGCAGCCGTCGCTCTTGGTCATGAAGCGGAGCTCGCTGGCTTTGGGATGCATCTTCATGGCTCCTTTGATGGTCATCTTGTAGTTTCCCTGAGGGGCTCGCACCTGAGGAGAAGAAAGGAAAAAAGAAAAGGGGGGGGGGGAAGACAAATCAGACCAGTGAGCGGAGGGTTTCGTTGATGAATGCCGACCTCCCTGTTTTTTTCCCCGACTGACGAATGAATAAGCGAAGGCCCACCTGGACTACGTTGGGGTAGAGCGCAGCGCAGAGCATGGCCGACATCAGCCGGATGTTGTCCGAGTTCAAGTTAGCCTGCAAGGACGGAGGGTGTTTCAGTGAACATGTGACACTTTTCTGTCAATGGGGAAAAAAACAAACAAGAACAATGGACAGCAGTGCGTGTGTGTGTGTGTGTGTGTGTGTGTGAGACCTCGCGACCGGTGGCCTCCAGAACCCCGTCGGTGCCTTTGGAGGACATTCGCTCGATGACTCTGGCCCTCAGCCCCTCTCGGATGAAGCCGATGTCTGACAGCAGCTCGGCAAACTGCCTCTTCAGACTGGCGATCTCCTAAAAAAAACACCCCCAAACAAACAAGAGGAATGTTTCAAAAGACGAAAGGCCTGGATTTGAATCTTCGACGGGCCCTCTAAACGTGGGACGGCTGAAGGTCCTCTAGAATGACTCCAACACAGCAGGCAAATCAAACTGAAATACGAGATCCAAGTCCGTGTTTGCTTTTCATGAGTTCTGACTTGATGTTTGCTCTAAAAGGAAAAAGTGACTGGCTGACCTGCAGGCCCCGCCACGACAGGAAGTTCTCTCTGCAGTAGGAAAAGCCAGACTGGTGGCCGTTCTTCGCCGCGCAGCACCATCCCTGCAAAAGAGCAAGAGTGAGGACTGCCACCATCCAAAACAGCCTCATCGACATCGACTGATTGTCTCCATGTGTTTCGAATAAAACAAATAGAAGAGGGTGGAGTAACAGATCATAAAGTAAAGCAAAAACAGACACACACTCAGAAACAAGACAAAAGATGGGGAAAATGGGAGGAGGAGGAGTCCAACCCCTGAGTTCAGCTAAATCACATTTCTGTCTGATAATCAGGATTATACCAACACGTCAGTGTGTCAGTGTATATAAAATGAAAGGCGACAATAGCTTTAAACACAAAGTGCCATCAGAAATATATACAAATGTGAACGAAAACAACAAAACACAAACATACCACAACGTCCAGAGGCTCCAAGCATGCAACAATACGCAGTATTTTGCTGAACCGTTTACGCCTTGTTTGCTTCGGTACACAACGGCAAACAACGGCTTTTCAGCCAGACACAAAACTTTATCAAAATGCGCATTTTGTGCAAGTAGGTCAAAGAGCAAGAGCCGAGACTAGTGCTCGACCTGTGGCTATCAATAATCTCACTCGTTCCAACCGACCCGCACAACCGCGTCAATTATCACAACCCGCCTCAGCCCGCAACCCGCTGTCATTAAATAGACCAATACATCTTTGAATACGGCTTTTTATTCCATCAAAAGGTGGTTGCAAGTGGTCTCTTTATGGGCAAACCCAGTAGAACATAGCAGCCAAAGATTATAAAACCCTTAAAAAAAACCTTTCAAACTATCGTCCTAAAACTCGCAAATCTTTCTTCTCCGTCTGTTGTTGTTGTTTTCGCCGCTCGGCGCTTTCGTAACGTCAGGGTGCACGCAGGTTAACGTCACAGATGCAGTTACCGTACCAATGGTAGCTCGCTAGACCATTTTCTAATATTAACGAATGTAAAAATACATTCATATAAACAGATTTATTCTCAGCCTGTTAAAAATAAATATTTTATCATTTGTAGAAAGAAAAAAAATCCCATTATAGATTATTTGACCCACCCCATCCTAATAAAGTGAAAATATCTTTACTCTGGCTGTGAGTGGGTTAAAATTTTGTTAATTTCTATTGGATAGACTATATATTGAATTTGTGCGGTTTTATGTTTGTTTAATATGATGAGATAATACACATTAAAAAAAAAGAAAAAAAAAGATGGTGGTTTGATTTTATCTGTGCTTTTAATTATTTTTACAATACAATATTGCCTTTGCTAGTCACACTAGCTGTATATAGATATATGATAGATATTGAAACCGTACCGTTACCATGGACCAAAAACCGTGATGCATATTGAACTGTGGGAAAACTACCATTGCATCCCTAATAGGCTCCACAAACAAATCCCTTAGATTACAATAAAAAGGCTGTTTTCAGGTGCAGCCGACCCTCCTCAATCAGAAAACAACGTGAAATCACACTGCACACTGTTCAACCCAAAACACACCTTGTATGCCTGCAGCAGCGCCAGGTGATCACTGTTGGCCAGAGCAAAGGCCTGTTTCTTCTCATTGGCTTCCTCTCGCTTGTCCCAGGGAGACACCTGCAACACACACAGGAAGAGACACACGTTTGTCAATATTCTTCTTTACCAGCCACCGCTGAAGCCCACGCGTGTTAACACCCTGGACGGCTTCTCTCACGAAGGGCGACTTGAAGGCCAGGCTGGCGGCGATGGTGAGCGCCGCGTCCAGGCAGCGGAAGATGGCGCCGAACAGCATGAGCTTCCCGATGCGCACGTCCACTGGCAGGCAGGCCAGGTGGTAGCCCAGCGGCGTCAGCCTCTCCTCCTCCGTCAGGGCGCCCAGGTCCTGCAGCCGTTGCTTGGCCGCGTTCAAGCTCTCCGTGGCCGGCGGCTCGATGAGGCGGGAGAAGACCGACTCCAGCGTGCGCTCGGCGAACACGTCCAGGATCTTGATTCTGGCCGGAGAGGAGACGGCGGGTGAGCGGGAGATTCCGGCCGACCACCGGTTTCAAATTCAAGCGCAGCAGCAGCCGTGAGAGCTGCAATGTTGGTGTCGTGTTGGAAATATTCAGCTTTATTCACCTTTCAATGACGTGTTTGCATCTGCCTTGTCCAGTTTTATGCCCAGAACATTGTACACAAATTTTACATAAATATTAGGTGTTCCTCTTTTGGTTATTTCACACACATACACATACGCAGTGCAAACGTTTTTGCTATTTCTGTGGGTATTATCATTGACGATGGAGGAAATCAGCAGTTCCTCTTTTCCTATATGTGTTGGAAATATATTTTATAGATAGAAGGGTCATGAGACTCCTGGTTGGCAGGGGTTGAGAAAGAGGTGTGTGTGTGTACAATTTTGTATTTTCATTATTTATTTATTTATATATATATTTATTTATTTACATAATTTTTTTCTTGTTGTTTTGTTTATCATTTATCTCCTTTTTCACATTGTTCTCCAGCTCGATATCATCATATTATGCTTGAGAGGGCAGGGATAGAGTGGGTGGATTGAAGGGAGTGAGCATCGGAACAAGTGATATTTCATTGCACATTATTGTTATCATCATCTTATTGTCACGGATGTAAAGATGCTTCTCCACCGCCCCATTGCGTCAGAACAAATGAAAAAGTGATGTGGACAGTTTCGGCTACCTCAGGCAGAGCTGCTCCAGCGGAACCCTCTGGATCTCAGGCAGCTGCTGCTCGGACAGCTGGTGCTGGAAGCAGTGGCTGGTGAAGAGGTGGAAGCAGACGCCAGAGGCCACGCGGCCCGCGCGGCCCTTCCTCTGCAGCGCGTTGGCCCGGGACACCCACGAGTCCTCCAGGCTCTCCATGCTCTTAGACGCGTCGTACCTAACGGGGAGGGGAGGCGACGGGTTCAAACGGCGGGCTCGCGAGAGGACGTCAATGTTGACGCGGGTTAAGGTTAGGCTTCAGGTTAGGCTTTACCGCTTTTCCTTCATCTTGCCGGAGTCGATGACGTACACCACGTCGTCGATGGTCACGGAGGTCTCTGCGATGTTGGTGGAGATGATGATCTTGGTGACGCCCTCGGGGGGCCGGCAGAAAACCGCCTGCTGCTCCTCATTGGTCAAGGTCGAATGCAGCGGGTACACCACGCACCTAGAAGACGGCCGGGGTTATTTTGTAACACGAAATAATTTGAGCATTTGATTTTTTTTTTTTTTTAATTAAAATGGGAATATCGGCTTCACAAATACCCACATTTTTGCATAACATAGGTACTTTAATTTCAGATTAATTTCAGAAGTCAGACAGTAACCTTTTTTTTGAACGAGCACACTGTAAATCAGCACTGCTGTAGCTTTTCTATTAAAACTTCACTCGAGAGTAAACCAATATGGCAACATCGGCTCTACTGAAATTTTAGATACATTTTTCTAAATCTATTTCAAATGTCAGGACAGCCAATGTTGCCATATTGGTTTGCTCTGAAAACAAGTGTTTTAGCGTGTGCAGTTTCAAAAAGGATTTCAAATTAGATTTTAAAAGTTTTATAATTTGCAAGACAGTAAATAATTGAAAAGCCAAATTCTGCTGCTTGGCAACAAAAACCAACACTACTACGACTGACACAGGACCGGACACAGACCTGGACTTGCCCCTGTTGTTGAACAGTCTGTTGGACATGAGCTGCTCGTAGAGCATCTTGATCTCAGCCAGGCCTGGCAGGAACACGAGCACTGCACCTGCATCAACGAAAAAGATAAAAATAATGGTTACCCGGACATCTACACTGAAATGTGAGGAAATCAGAAATCCAAACATCAGTGTTCGAACCTGGCGGGTAGTCGTGTTTTCCATCTACGATCCACTCCAGCAGACATTCCACCAGGTCCATGTTGATCTTGTCCAAGTCCATTGCGGCAATCGTTTTCAGGACAGACTTTTTTGTATCTACAGCGAGAGTGAAAAAGCAAAAAAAAAAAAAAAAGCACTTTATTTAGATGGGAAGGAACGCACGACTAGGAGGTCAGAACTAGGAGGATGCTGACAATCGGCCACCTTTGTATCGGACGGTGAGCTCCTGCAGGTTGAGCTGCTGATCCGGGACCGAGTCTTTCACAAAGTCCTTCTTGGAGAAAGACATGAAGTTCCACATGTCGTCGCTCAGGTCGTCCACCATGTTCCTCGGCTGCGCTTTGTTCGCCGGCCCTCTCGAGGAAGACGCATTCTGTTTGCCGGAACGCACGTACGGGCTGCCGTCTTCGATGACGTACCTGGAGGGAAACGAAAGAAAAAAAAACAGCTGTTTGAATGAAACTGCAAAATCACTCTGAGCAGTCAGTGTTGGAACCAAGACTGTCTGCCTTAGAGGTTCAGTGTGTAATATTTGGAGAATATGAAGAAGAAATAGCGACATCAAGTGGTTACATTTTACACTGTAGCGTCATTCACTCTCCCTCCCCCTCCTGAGCTTGCCAGTGAACTACAGTGGCCTGCACACCCAAACCTGGATACCTCATCCACCTTCTTCTTCGTTGGTTTATTTGAAGACGCCAGCGTTCACCCTAAATGCGAAACGCGCAGGTAGGCAGCTGGATTGTCCACACCAGGCTTCCTTAGAAATATGGCGGTGCAAGATGGTAGCTAACTGGGAGCAAGACCCTTGATGTATGGATATTCTTAGATATAAATATGAACCGACTTTGATTGTACTGCAAGTATACACTTTAATTGATTTATTTATGGGCAGTATATGAAGATTTTACCAATACAAAAATTATAAATCAAACCAAATATTACACACTGGACCTTCAAAGGAGAAGTGTGTATTTTTGCTCGACATGACAGACTCTGTTTTGCTCACACGGAGGACGTACTTACTTTGCTGTTGCAATGGCATCCTCAAGGAAAAACTGGTCAACGGGGAAAGTCCGCCCTGAAGCGCGACAAACCGTCAAAGAAAGTCAAGGTCGGTTCTTCAACGAGGAATGTGTAAAAGTGCACCGTTTGGCGAATTAGAAAAAATGACCTGGTATGTGAACAGCAGGGCAGTCGTAGAAATACTCGGAGAAGAGGTTTGCGTTGAGCGTGGCGCTCATAAGGATGATCTTCAGGTCAGGTCTGGCCACAGTCAGGTCTTTCAACACCAACAGCAGGAAGTCACTGCGTAGAAAAAAACAGAGAAAAAAAAAATACGCAAGTGCCGCTTTTGCAAGAAAACAAATATTATAACAAATAGGGATATTCTGAGGGCTTACACAATGAGTATAGTACGAGTACTTGCATTTCAGTACTCACCAATACTGAGTACTTGATAATGCCATTACACATTATAGAAATACTTTATTTTTCTTTCCACAGGAGTTGTGTTATTTGAACAACACTCCTCAGCATGTCTTTCTACCACATGGGGTGACTGTCACAAGTTTCACTGCACTACGAACAAAACATTTACCAAAATTGCCGTATATACATGCATTTACAAACATTATCGGTATCAGCACGTGTTTTAGGGACGAGTAGAGTACTCATACTTTGTGCCGATACTGGTGTCGTATCGGTGCATTCCTAATTCCTAACTTCCTCCTTGGCTCACCTTTCCTCGGTCCGCTCGTGCACCTCGTCCACGATGACGTGCGTGACCCCGCCGAGCTCGGCGTCGCCCTCCAGCCTCCTCAGCAGGACGCCCGTGGTGCAGTACAGCAGCCTGGTGGCCGACGACTGGCGGCACAAAGGGGGATTCACAAAGGATGTCAGGCGTCAGTGTTCGCTTCGGCAGCCGCTGCCGCCGCCGCCGCGCAGCGAGTCGAGCCGGGTGAGGTGTTTTGCGTTACCCTGACGCTCTCCAGGCGGATCTGGTAGCCCACGGAGTTGCCCAGCGGCTCGGCCCGCTCCTGCGCGACCCTCTCAGCCACGGAGATGGCGGAGATGCGTCGGGGCTGAGTGCAGAGGATGTTGACGACCTTGTCGGCCGGGCCGCTCAGCGTGGCGTCCAGGATGAACTGCGGGATCTGAGTGGTCTTACCGCACCTGGAGAGAGGCCGCACGTCCAGTCACTCATCCTCAGCTACAGTTACTTAAGTTTGAAATTTAGATTTATTTCAAAAAGGAAGCCATGTTTTAATGAACCTTCATTATGTTGCCGTAAGTAAAAATGCTTCATTTTTAATTCCACTCCACTAAAGGAGCCAAAGGTCATTGATGGCAAATTGCTCTTGGTTCTTGGATGTTGTGTTTTAGTACAGATTTTCATTTTCATTTTTAGTGCGGACAGGTATAATCTAACCACAAACTTTTTTCTTTTTTTTTTTTTTAAACTGTGCATTATCAAATTAAACAAACATAAAGCCGCACAAACTAAATATAAAGTTTACAACTATCTTACAAAAATGAACAAAATTTTCATTTCATTTTCACTTTGTTGGGCTGCCTGGCAGGTTAAATAATTAGTAATTGTTTTTTTTTTGTTTTTAACAAAAATATTTATTTTTAACAAATACTTGCATTTATTTTTAACAGGCTGGAAATAAATCTGTTTATATGAATATATTATTACACTCGTTAATATTAGAAAATGCTTGAGTTAAGTTACGCAACCTGCGTGTACCCTGATGCAGACGCCACTACGCGGCGCCACAACAACAACAACAAACTGGGAGAAGAAAAATTAGCGAGTTTTAGGACGATAGTTTTTTTAAGGCTGTTTACATTAGCTTTTTGACTGAATAAAAACCCTATTCAAAGACATATTAGTCTATTTAATGACAGTGGGTTGCAGGCTGAGGCAGGTTGAGATAACTGATGCGGTTGTGTGGGCAGGAGTCATATTATTGATAAGTGCGGGACCCGCGGGCCGTCATGAAGCCGCGCACCACTAGTCTCAGCTCTTCCGCGGATCCACTTGCACAACATGTGCGTTTCGATACATTTTCTTGACTGGCCGAAATACCGTTGTGTACCCAGAGCTGTCAGAAATTGTCAATAGAAAAGAAAGGTCACGTCAGCTTCACTCTTCCTCACCCTGTCATGCCGCTGACCACGAGCACCTGGCACTGGTCCAGCAAGCCCAGGATGTTCTCTCTCTCCTGCCAAGCTGGCAGATTCCTCCTCTGCTCCAGCATCGACCTGAAACGCCGCGACGACTGCATCGGAGGAAAAAACAGTGGAAAACGGTGGCAAAAACAACGATAAGAGAGGGGTCAGAGGTCATCATGAAGATGCATTCAGCCAAGGCTGCGGGCCAAAGTCCCTCACCCACCTGCTTCTTGGCAAACTCTCGGCACAGCTTGCCGTTCTCTTGCAGCACGTTTTCCACCTTGGTGCTGTGCTTGCCAACCGTCCTCTTCCTCAGATTGACGTAGCTTTCGCTCTCCACCGGGACGGCGGCGGCCACGTCTTCTTCATCCCTGTTAAGCTCCTGCGTCTCAGCCACCTCCTTAACTTAAAGAAAATGATGTGTTATTCTCCTGTCAAAATATGCTCATTTTATGCTTATTTTGTCAAATACATTTCCCCCAAAAATGCAACTTATAGTCCAGTGCAACTTATATATGTTTTTTCTTCTTTGTGACACGTTTTTTGACGAATTATAGTCTGAAAAAATACAGTACTTCGATTTTTTTTTTTTTTTTTACACAGATGTTCTGTTATTTGAACAACACTCCTCAGCATGTCTCTCAAAGCAGAGTGTGGTGACTGTACAGTGCAGTACAAACACAAATTTAACAAAATTGTCATATGCGTACATATATATAAAACTGGTATCGGTATCGGCACTGAATATCAGTGCCGATACCCAATATTGGTATCAATATTGATCCAGATACCTAATACTGGTATCAATAACGGTACAGATACCCTATACTGGTATCAATACCGACGCATCCCTCGTAATAATAGTAATTAATAATCACAACAATAATAATGATCATCGCCATAACAACAGAAGAAGTGCTGCTGACTCACTGTCTGTGGCTCTCTGGTTGGGAGGTGCGGTCGTCCTCCTGCTGGCTGCATGCTGAGCACTGCTGCTGCTGCTGCTCCTGCTCTTGCTCTCCTCGGACGCGCTGCTCTTCGCACTTTTGCTCTTGGCCAGGGTGGGGGCAGGCAGCAGCGGCGGTGGCGAGCTGTATTTGTGGTGGGTGGCGGCCAGCAGCTCACTCATGGTGGCTTCGTCCTCGCACAAGGTGACCAGGGTGTAGACGACGGGCTCGCTGCTCTTGGCGGCGGCCAGCGCTTCTGCAAAGAGCCGCTCGGTGACACTGAGCCGCCCGGCGGCCCTGACGGCGTCGTCTGTGGTGCTGAAGCCCACGACTGGCGCCTGGAATGGGTACCGGTTCCCTTTGGGGAAACGGATTTCCAGCTCGTACTCCGGGGGGGCGTAGCTGCTGAAGCCCGGCTGGCTCGGGCCGTTGGGGTCCGGGGAACCGGCCCCAGATCGGTCCTTCGCCGGGGCCTGGTGCTTGAACTTGCACTTGTCTCCGTACCTGCAGCCCTTCCCCTTCAGGTAGAACTGGCAAACCCTGCCATTGTTGGCGGCCTCCTGGCCGCCCCGACTCCTGGCCGGCCCGCCAGCGCTGGCCACGCCGCCAGAGAACAAGGACAAGTCCAGGGTCACCGTCCAGACGGCGTTGGCGATGCGCTCGCTGAAGCGATCCCCGTAGATGGCGGCCAGCGCCATGGCTTCCTCCTGCCTCTGGGCGAGACACTCGTCCAGCGGCACCGCCTTCAGGCCGTCCGGCGAGACGGCTTTCTGGCCGTAGCGCTCGCTGAAGACCTGCTGGAGGAGCTGCTCCAAGGTGGCCCCAAAGTCCCCGCCGCCCACCTCCAGAGCCTGCCTGGCACGCTCCCTGTCAAACCCGTACCTGTGCAAGATCAAACAAACACACACACACACATTCAATTAATGGAACAAAACTTTTGAGAGAAAAAAAAATGTGAATGTGGTGATCACCTGCAGAGTTTTCCTACGGCAAACAAGGAGACGACAGGCGGAGGCGTGGGCCGCTCGTCATCAGAGTGATATGGCTCATAGTCCGGAGTTTCTGCTCGCTCCACAGGCTCGTCAGTGGTGGACCAGAACTGACCATCTTCACGATGGTCCAGTTCGTCAAACTCCTCCTTGTTTTCTCCTTCCCCAGAATATTCTGAGCCAGACTCACTGAGGTAAAAATCAAAGTTCAAGGTTGCTGTCATGTCAATTCCTCAATATGTGCGACACACGCAGAGCATTTCTCAACAGCCCACAGTGCTACTGTAAACATGCAGTGTAAAGTACAAAAAGTACAACCTTAGGACAGATATGAAATAAAGAGTAAATAGAATGCGTTGAAAGCAAGGAGAACAGTAGGGCAACATAAATAATAAAGAAACAGTGCAAAACGGCTACAACAGTGAGTGCGAAACAAAAGGAAATCGTCTCATCAGTCTCATGTACTCACTCATAAGGCTCATTGAAATCCTGCGACTGCAGGTCTCGCAGCAGCTCCCTGAGTTGTTCTTGGTTCTCATTCGTCATGAACAACCGCTGCAGGGGCATGGAGCTCATCTCCGCCCTGTGGTTGTCATCAGGCTTTGGGCAAGCAGCTCTCGTCCTCGCCAGGGACCTGGGCAGAGGCTTGCTGCTGCTGCTGCTCTTTGCGCTGCCCCTGCCAGCCCTGTCTCGATCTCTCCCACCTCCCCGTCCCGGGCCTCCGTCCTTTCCACCCGTACGACCTCTGCCTCGCGCTTTGCCATGTCTGGAGGAGGAGAGAAGGGGGAGACAAAAATGCAGGAAAGGTTAAAAGAAAAGGAAGATGAAAAGTGCCACAGCATGACGAGAATAAAAATAGAAGATACATATGATGATATCAGAACTAAACTCCCAAGTCTATTATTTTTTATTCTTTAGCAGACTTATGACTGTATTCTTTCAATACTTACATCTTAATTCTTGAAACCTATTAGTGGGAATTTATTTTGCCCTCATACACATACAACTTTATTCTTGTGAGCTAATATTAAAATGACCTAGTACAATGTCACGTGATTTTTTTTTTTTTTGTTTTGTATTTATTTCTCACATTTATCAAAAGTAATTTTCGGTGTTTCAGACCTTAGCCAGGCCAAACTTTGTCTTTTTTGCCTGTAATATAGTACACAATGTTATCATAATATAATACTAAATAAATGTTTTTAATATATACAAAGGACAGCGAGGTAAGTAAGTCAGAACTGCAGTAAAGTGACATTCCAGTAATAGTCTAATAGCGTGAAAGTATTCTGTACCTGTTGGAAGGAGATGGTCCAAAATCAAGGCTGAAATCATCATCATCCTCGTCCCAGTGAGCAGCTCCTCCTTTTCTGCTTCCTCCTCCTCCTCCACCACCGCCGCCGCCGCCACCGCCTCCTCTTGGCTTGTTGAATCGGCCCCCTCCTCGGTTCGGCTTGCCTCCTTTCCTCCTAGCACTCATGCCTCTGTTGAAAACATTGTCACTGCTGTTGAGTCATTGTTTAAGCAGTCTAGCTTGTAATAAAAATAAAATAAACTAAAATAAAATGCACATACCTTAAATCAGTGTCCCTTCATTGCAGAAGTAAATCTGTGAAAAGAACATTCAAGGGACAGTTTAGGCAGTGCTCTCTGAAATAAAGCGCAATGTTTTCAGATTCACCAGTGACAGCTGCTGGTGGCCGAGTGGCAAAGAGCAGGCAGCAGCTCGTGTAGACTGCCACTGCAGCGAGTGCACTGAGCCCCACCGATATAGCTGTGGGGCAGCTCGCTGTGGCACTTCACTTCAAGTGTGAGCAACGAGATGGTGGCTGACACACAACGCTGGTGGCTTCAGTTATGCAACCAAAGCAGGCATGTAAGGCTGGCAGCGTAACCACGATGGTTGGTTAGCCGCTTGTCTCGACACACGGTGGGCTGGCAATGTGTTCGGCTCACGGCTTGAGAAACAGCGGGGTTTCACTTTTAGCTTCTGAGTAAAATATCGAGGCAGTGCAAGCACGAAGCTACAGCTTGCTAGCAATCGAACAAGTTAGCCTAGCAGCTAGCGCCTTTGTTATTATTTATATCAATATGTTCAATTCAAGTTATATTAAGCGACAAAAATTGCTTATTAATCGTATTAAGTTCGGGACAATTGATTTTTTTGTTATTTCTTTCATTACTTTACTTTATTATTTTGAGACACATGTACAAACCTAACACAGCCGACACAATACCGGCAACCAGCACGTCTGCCACCGGTTGAACTGACAGGGGTCAAGGTTTCTTTTCCGGTTAATTCAAGACATTTTTTTTTTTCCTCAGAGGTGAAGAATTCAACCAATCACAGCGGCCGAATGACCTGTTACGTCAAGAAGATTTTCCGGATATGATTTCAATAAAATTCCAACAGCGTTCCAACAAATGCAAAATAAACTAATAAATGAGAAACGTCGTTAAAACTTTCCAAATTATATGTGTATATTTAAAAGAAAATTGACAAGTCAATAGAATCATTCAAAAAATATGTATGACAAATCAAAACGCTGCGTTGTCGGGGTTACGTTCCCATGGTAACAAAAACACAAACTTCTCCAGGGCTCAGAAGCTACGCCAGAAATGTAGGCTACATTACTGAAATCATTTCTTTTTAATTATGTTTTAAGCTATACCTGAAGAAAGCAGCATGGAGTGCGCGGTGACGTATTAAACGTCAACGGGATTTCTAGCAGTTTGTGGAGTATATACAAGTACTGGATTACTTTAAACCCACATCAAAGTGAGCGGCTAAGAATCGCGTTTTGGTATCGCAGGTCGACTCTGTGCACTTAACTTTAGTTAATCAGCTTCAAATATAAACGTCACTCCTGCTTATTCAACAAAGGCCTTTAGGGAAAAAAAATCTGATCACTCATCCATCCTCAAGATTAAAACATGTCCGGAGAGACTGTGAAGGTCTCTTACGTTTTTCCAAACGGGGACATATATGGTAAGTCATAACCTCTCGTGCTCTTAGAATTAAAATCAACATTAGGTGTGTCAGATGTTAAATTGTAACATCTCTCTTCCACAGAGGGGGAGGGCAGGGTGTCTTCATCCGGGGCGCTGATGAGGACCGGTTGGGGTACACACACCTCGGCAAATGGCGTCACGTACACAGGAGCGTGGCTTGAAGACAAGGTGTGTGTTATTTATGATTTTTTTTTTTTAAATTATTATTATTCTGTTATTCCTGACAATCTGTTTTGAACCTTTTGCAGTTGCATGGCAAAGGAACCCTGCAGCATCGCTCCGGAGCACATTATGATGGAGAATTTGAAGACAACAAGTACCACGGCATGGGAACATACACCTTTCCTGACGGTTGCACTTATAAAGGTCAATTTTACAAGAACAGGTATCAATGCTCAGATTTGCTGTTAATCTGTGCTTTTGTGTAAATTTAGCATAATAAGTGCTTGTCTTTATTTGCATGCTGCACAGTGTTGTCATGGTCACATACAAATGAGTGAGATGTTTTAACGTCTGAGCCTGTCCGTTGTAGGTTTGAAGGAGAGGGTGCGTTCAATGACCCGCAAGGATGCGTTTGGACTGGGACATTTTCCAGCACAAAAGCGTTGGGACTGAAACTGCAGCACACCAATTAGGGCCGAGCCACCACTTACTGCCTGGCGCATTTTACGTTGCAATATAATTAACATGCAATTATGGTGTGAAATGTGAATAAAAATCTATTTTTGTGTGTACTGTTGCACTTACTTCCACAGCTGTGTCTCCAACCTAGATGCATCGCTGTTTTAACAGGGATTTGTTTCAATTACACGCCAAAGGTCAAACAGAAACACTATGAAACTACAAGTGGCATGAAAAATTGTACTTCAATCATTCATTTAAAGCGGCCAGAGCGTAGTCACTTTATCCTGTTCAGAAATTAAATCCAATGCCATTTAAGTTCATAATTGGGCCACCGCCAATGTAATGTTTACCTCCTTTGATCCTTTTGGCCTAATATCCTAGATGTTGTGTGTCTGCTTGTATGATCACATAGAAATAAACAGCATACTGTAAATGACCACTCATGATAAAGTGATAGCAATAAATTATAATGATTCTATGAAACATTTGTCCCACTGCAGTGGCAACCAATCACTGAGTAGCATATGCTAATGTCGCTATGTACAGCAGCTGTACCAAAAGTGCTGGAACATTGGCCTGAGGAGCTGCATGATGCAATGAGAGCGTGTGGTCAGTTTGACCTTCAAGTGATGTGTGTGCATGTGTGAGTGTGCATGGTACTGTGCGACCATGCGCCACTGGCTGCGAGCTGGCTGTGCGAGGTCCTCGGCCAACCAATCAACGCTCCACTGGCCGCCATGGATCAACATAGTTTAATCAGAAACCTTGATATTGTCACTCACAATGCCTCCAAGGATCTGAACTTCAGAGCTGACTGGGATATTTTAATGATCATCAGAGAGATTTATTATCCTAATATGATTTCCCAGAGAGGCTGGTGGGCAGGGTCAAAGCAATGGTTTCTGTAGAAAAGCATTTTCAAAAAATACCACTGGATAATGCAAAACCAATTTCTGCACACAAAAAAACCCCTTCTGTGCAAACATCTGTTCAACTACTAAAGCAACACTAAAGGAGACTGGAGCACAGTCTACCTTTGAGCTGATTGGCTGAGCCAGAGATTGTGCAGTTTTTAATCTTAAAATGCCCTCTTCTCACCTTGCAGCAGATCCACCAGCTGTCTGTGTTCTCTGAATTGTGTTTTACAAAAGTTTGAATGCTTGTGCCTTTTGGTTACGTCTGAGTAAGAATCCCTGTTTTGGTTTGAACCTGCTTCTTAGGTAAGCTGCCTGTCTTCTGTTTAGTTTCTTTTATAGTGGAGGCCTTGTAGGTTGTTTTAATCTGGGAAATTATTCTGTTAAAAAATCAAATCTACGGTTGAGATTCCTGTTCCGAATTTTTATTATTATTTTTTTTGTTAGGTTTATTGACCATGGGTGTAAAAGTGCTGTTACCCTAAATCACCAGAAGAGTGACACACCACATTGATGCAAACGTCTTGGATGATTACGTTTGTCAACAGTATCTGATCTTTTAAAAAGAGAAGGGGAGTTTAAATCGATTCAAAACTGCTATTTGGAGATGGTTATTGTTTTACAATCTTTAATCATTTAAAAACTGGAACTCAACTGCCAGCCAACACTTAAATTATAAAACCATTGTGGGACAGACATAGTTTGATTTATACACAGATCAGTCTGGAAACGCAACAAAACCCTTCCCAATATACTGCTGTAACATCAATACTACACCAAAACACCTCTGGTATAAAAATACTGTACCAGATACAAGAAACAACTCTTATAATTAGTATCATTACAATTATTATTGATTGTAGAATTTCCAGGTAGAAAATAACATTTTTGTATTGCAAAAATCTTTCAGTGGTGAAATGAGACATTTGTGACATGACCATGAAGGCAACAATGGAATTCAAAAAGAAAAGAACGGATGAAAGAAAACCGTGTTTAACTTTGGCACAAGAAAAGAGAAAAACGCAAAAGACATGAAGACAAACTCACCGTGTGCATGAGTGTGTGTGTGTATGTGTGTGTGTGTATTTAAAATGTGCAGCTTGTGCAGTGTTTCGTGCTTCTACTTAAAGGCTGTGCTGATAAATGTGTTTATCCCAGGTAGCGAGCTAGGTGGTGGCCAGGAAGCTTTTTAAAATCTCTGTAATATATCATCTCCATAAACCTGAGAGCCCGTTAAGTATACAACATTATTTTTCTTAGTTCAACCACCTGAATAAGAAAAAAAATAAAATCCTTAAAGCGGAACGCTGTGACAAGGGGAGAGCAGAGTACATGTTCTCGTTGTGCTGGAAACATTTTCAGAGTTCAGACATACAAGGGGGAGAGGCATTTCTTTTTTAAAAAAAAAAAAGTATTGTGTAAATACTTTGAACAGTGGCCATGCACATATGTTTGTACAAAGATTCTACATATGACACAAGTTCAACCAAGCTCGAAAAATGTGGCCTTGCTTTTTTGTTTCCCATGCTTCCATTTTGACATGTCACCAAAAACGTGATGAAACGAGATGTTGAACAGATGACGTTCAGTAGAGTAAGTAAAGGGGAAAATAAAACAAAACACTGTGTTAGTGAGGGTGGTCCAAGGCCGCAAACCAGTGGACTTTCACTATTGTGCTGTCTTCCAAAGGCTGACAGAGCTTGACTCAGTCCCAATCAGTCTGATCATCAGAGAGATGAATTATCCCAACACGGTTTCATAGAAAGGCTAGTGGGCAGAGAGAGATAAAGCACTTTAGCATTAAGGTTTCCTGTAAAAAGGCAGCTTAAAAAGAAGGCTCATGCAAACTTAATTTATGCAACAAAAAAAAAATGTCCCTTCTGTGCCGAAATCTCTTCATCTGTTGAAGTGACACTATAAATTACAAGCAAGCCCAATCAGAACTTTATATTAAAGATCAGTTTTGATTTCTTTTAGGATTTTTGTTTTGGCTCAAATAAGTCGTACACTGTTTTGCTGGGTGATGTTACCCTCAAAGGTCAAATGAGGGCAGCGTTGGATCAAATTTAACCGTAACGCAGAGCGCCTGTGATTTAAAAATAACGTTTAACTTTAACAAACTGTGTTTTAGCTTTTAAAAAACTGCATTATTTTGTCTTGTTCTACAAACTTCAAAAATCAAGTAGTAGCACTCAGCTGCCAGCCAGCACTTTACTATAAAAACAGTGAGTGCAGAACTGAAATGGCTTGATTAGTGCACTGATCAGTGATGGTGACGGTGATGCACAGACTGGGGCTTTTGTGATCGTTGTTCTTACAACTAAAAGGGTAATTTAAAAAAAAAAACTTTGAGTGATTACAGTGACAGGGATCCTACACAAAGTTAATAATCTATTAATTTACACTTCTACCAAACTAGGGTACAGGTTCTACTGCAGTTCCACATCGTCTATCCAGTGTTCTGCCTCACACACACGCCTGCACAGATTCTACATTCACAAACAAACACACATACACTGAAAGCTGGTATAGTTCTCCTTTTTCGGTGACACATTATGCAAGAAGGAAATGGCAAAAATCCATAATGCACACAGAAAGGGTCTGTGTAGAAGCATCTTCATGTGTTGAAGTGACACTACACATTGCTAGCAAGCCCAATCAGAACTTTGTCGTAAAGCTCAGCTAAAATTTCTTTTGAGTATTTTTTGCGTCAAATAACTCGTGCATTAAGCTGGATGTTGTTACCCTATATGGCCACATGAGGGCAGCATTGGCTAAAATTTAACCGTGATGCAAGCGTCTGCGATTTAAGAATTAGATTTAGCATTTTAGCTCTGAAAAAAGGCAAAACAATGTTATTTGGCGTTATTTAAATTGTTCTACAACATATGATAAATAGTAGCACTAAGCTACCAGCCAGCACTGTTAAAAAATAACAATGACTGCAGTACTGAAATGGTTTGATTTGTGCACTGATCATCAATTCCTTGGTGACAGTGATGCACAGCCTGGGATTTTGTAATTGCTGCCTTAAAATTTAAATGGTCATTTAAAAAACGTTTCAAAGAGTTTCAGGGATTCTACACAAGGTTAATATTCTACTCATCTACATTTCTATCAAACTAGGATACAGGTTTACTGCAGTTCCACATCATCTATCCATTTTTGTGCCGTGCTCACACACACACTCGCACAGATTCTACATTCACAAACGAGCACATATACACTAAAAGCTGGCTAGCAGCTCTCCTTTTTTGGTGACACGTTATGTGAGATCATTGTGCCTTTCAGTGGAAACAGCTCCCACTTGTTCATTTGGACTATCTAAAAATGACCCTGTGGTAGTTTTCCGCCCCTTCATTAAACATATATTTTTCTCTTCCAAAAAAGATTTAAGCAAAACCAACTTGATCAGTAATACTTGTGTGTTTTTAAAAAAATAAAATAAAATAAAATAAAAAATAAAAAAACAAGTCATTTTGCATCTTCATTCCCGAAAGATCATAAAACATCAGACCGCCTACACTGGTACTAATAAATAGGAAAAACCTCAAAGTGGAACCAAAGAGGGAGCGCCGACATCTTAAAAGGTGAAACAGAAGGGTGTAGTACCAAGGTTTGCGGTCGGGGGGCAGTAGAACTGGCTGGAACAGTCTCCTGCTACAGTGGTTCCCTCAGTGGCTGCTACCTGCAGTGCTGCCGCCTGTCACATCCATGCGTGTTCACAGTAGTCCTAGGCACATGTTAGCATTAACTGTGCGCATATGTGTGTGTGTGTGTGTGTGTCTCTCTGTAACTGTGTTTATTACCTGTTAGTGTCTATGACTGGCTACCTGGTTCCTCCATCATCGATAACGCAGTCCCTGCTCTGCCTTTCTTTCCTCTTCTTCTTCTTCTTCTTCTTCTTCTTCTTCTTCTTCTTCTTCTTGCACCTGAAGCTGCTCTAAATTGGCTCGTGTGCGACCTTCCTCGCCGCCGCCCTCCTCCCCCCACTCCTCGCTTCATCACGGATTCTGCAGCAGCCCCTCCCACTGGATGGGCTGGGAGAAGACCTCCCTCTCCAGCCACATCTCGTAGCTGTAGTGGAAGTCCTCGGGCAGGTCCACGCGCTGGCCCAGCACGCTCTGCAAGCAGTTGTCCACGGGCGCAAAGTCGCCGTTGCGGCCCTTGTCGTAGCGGCGGCTGTTGAACTTCTCGATGCTCTCGCGCAGGGCGCACTCCTCCGCCTGGAAGTCCCAGGGACGCGCGTCGATGTCTGTCGGGGGGGGGAAGAGGGACGAGGACAAGGAGGTCAGCTGCCTGCTTTCTGTCTTTTCAACGAAAAGTCCCCCTCCCCTTTTTTTGAGTTGTCATGGCAACACAGTCTGGACGGTGCGCTGCTGCTGCTGCTGCTGCTGCTGCGAGCTTTATGATGTAACCGAGCACAGTAACCAAACAGCGTGCATGCAGGGCGAAGATCGGATTATTACTATTCATCAACCTGAAATGTCACCCTGAGTAAATTTGCTCCAGTGCGAGACCGCGGGAGCACTGGCACTAATTATCGCCCAAGACCACTTCATTAATCAAGCTCCAAAGAGGTCGGACCCAACAGAAAAACTGGCTGGCGTTAGGAGCATTTTCTCAAGTTTGAAAACTGAAAATGTTCTCCTATTTGTTTCCCTTTCTGCCCCATTTTCCTTCAATGTGTTTCACAGTTAAGTAACTTGTCATGATTCCAGCAGGTAATTTGTTGGAATGGCTCTAAAGCAGGCATGGGCAAACTACGGCCAGAGGGCCATATGCGGCCCGTTAAGCTTTTTAATCCGGCCCACCGAATTATATTAATAGTAAGTAAGTCATAAAATAGGTGTATTTCATCCATTTTTCCAGTGTTTTAAGAGTCATTTCAATAAAGAGGTGGGTCAACAAAACACTCCATCCATCTGCTCCTGCTCCAGCCACTCTGTAAAATTTTGAAGCCATTGCGGCCCACCAGTCAGGAAGTTTGCCCACTCCTGCTCTAAAGATTCCACCATGTCTCATCAGAACTACATCGCAATGTTATCGCTGCACTACGCTATTCTGAAAAGCATTCAAAAATAGGAGTAGTCCTAAATAATATCAGAATACAAAAGCTGTCGTTCCCTCACCATTCCCATAGGCCCAGTCGTCGTTGAGCCGGTGGCGGACCTTCTGGTAGATGGCCGACATGGTCTTCATGTTGCTCTTCCTCCACTGGCGGCCCAGGTACTTGGTCTGGATCTTGAGCAGCTTGAGGACGTACAGCTGCATCATGGCCTGCTTCACCTTCAGCGCTCTCTTCAGGATCGGCGCCGACTTGAAGACCACCAGCATCTGGAAATGGGAGGGAGGAGCTTCATTTGACAGCAGGTCATTGAAACATTTTTGCCCTTTAGAAGGAGACACGTAAAGGATTGTTCATCATTATTAGACAACTGCCCTTCACATTGACCAAATCAAAACAAGATTCTCATTAGCATGGTTATTATTACCAGGATTGGAGAATGTGATGCATTTTTCAGTAGTTTAATACAAAATAAAGACAGTCAGTTAAATTTACTGTAAGGTTTTAAGCTCTTGTGATGCTTTTCTTTCTTCTCAAATTTAATAACTGATAACTATGTTGCTCTGTTTTTTTTTAATACAAGCATATATATGTATTTACATTAAGACTATAGCTGAAACAAGCAATCAACTAGAATTGATGAAAAAAGATATTTTTATCACTAATTTTCTGAACTGAAGCTTTGTTTCCTTAATTTGGCTGCCACTAAGCATTGGTTCAGAACTTTTATACATGTTGTTCTTGTTTTTGTTATTTCGATAAATATTTTTCTTACATATACTTTTGCTTTAGTAATTTTTCTGGTTGTTTTTTCTGCTGGTGATAACAAAAGGACCACTTGCTTCTCATTTTCATACTGCGTCCTTTTAAGCATTTTACCATTTTTTCGCCGACTCAAATTATCGTTAAATTGCGTCCAAGGAAATAAGTGACAGATTAACCAACAACAAAAATTAAGTGAAAGCAGCAGCTTTTTGGCACAGTGTGAGCAACGTCCCGATCTCACCATCGTCCTGGAGTGTTTCCACTTGGTCAGCTTGTTCAGTATCCGCAGCAGGTTGATGCAAGAGAACAGGTTCCTCCAGCAGAACTGGTTGTTGTCTCCTGCTTCCTGAAAAGACACAACGGGGTCAGAGTCACGCCTGCAGAATCCAATGAATCCAGCGGGGATCGATCGGTTTTCACTCACAAGGCTCTCTGCTGTGAGCTCTGGCATCTCGTGGACCACACAGTGAGGGAAGTCCAACACACATATACTGCAAGAAATCAACCAATAATAAAATTTCACAAATGCATCTAATGAATGTGTCTGGAATCACCTACATTTTGAGATTTAAACACAAAATCATAGCAGCAAAAGACATTTGCGTCACATCCAGAATCACTGCCACGGACTGCACCTGCATTTACCTGTTTTTGGCACTGATGTAAGACATGATGTTCTGGTTGAAGAACTTGAGAATGAGTGGGATACAGTTGGCAAACACCAGGTGCTGGGAGACGATCTCAAACTGCAGGAGAGGGGAGGCCAGGAGAGGAGACAAACAAAGCAAAGTCATTTCAAACGTCTACCTGTCATCGACAATTCTTCTTTAAAAGGGTTACAAAAAACCTTTTTGTTAATAATGACGTGGAAAAGTAATATATGTTTTACAGGGAAAAAAACACAAGATAAAAAATAATCATGTGTCTGAAAATCCCCTATCGCTGATTTGCTTCCTGTGCTGAAAAGGTCAATAACGGAGGATGATTATTCTCACACAATCCTGATGAGATCCTCCACCTCATCAGGAGACAATACTGAGACTAAAAACAATCAAGCTCATATTTCATCAAGACATTCTGTCAAAAAAAGGCTTGAAAACATCTATTTTAACCTTGGATTTGGTTATGAAACAATCAAGTCTAAACAGGATTTTGAATTTGAACCTTCCAACGGAGATTGGAGCGGCTCACTGCTGTTTTCCCTGTTTGCCCAGCAGAGGGCGCAGCCAATTGCAAATGTGGAGGTGCGCATCTACCTAGCAACAAGGAACATCTCCAAACAATTTGAGTGGGACAAGGACACGAGTTTTCTGTTTTCAGGAGCTTTGGCCTTTAAGCTAGGCAGGGCACTTTTTTGAAACTGTCCCACTGTGGAGCCATGGAGTTTTCAAAAATGTGCGGAACAAATCAACAAGGTTTCGGGTCTTGGTTGGTAAAGAAATGATCGCGTGTGTGCCTGTTGGGACCTGATAAATGTGGTTGAGCTTGAAGTGCTTGAGCAGCAGCAGCAGCAGAGCTGAGATGGCCTTCACAATGATCTCCTTGTGGCGGTTGACATCGATCCCCAGCTTCATGCTCTGGAGGACTGTGATACTGGGGGAGGAGCGCAGGCACACACACACACACACACACACACACACACACACACACACACACACACACATACGTCAGTCCTTTCAGCGGGGGTAATATGACAGAGTGCCTGATCTTTGTTGAAATGCAGTTGGATTAATCCAACGTTGAAAAAAAATAAAACAGGCTTCTACTCGCTACTCACGGCATCTCCTCAGGCAACACGTCCGCCAAGATGTTGATGGAGTCGGTCTTGGCTTTGGAGGTGGGAGCTGCGGCCAGCAGCAGCTTCAGTAGGGCAATCTGACGCAGTGGAGACGAGAGACCACAGAATCAGCGCTCCATTCTAAAGCAATGGCCGGATAGACTTGGACTGCTACTTTTAATTAAAAGCTAAAAAAATAAAAAATGTTGCGATGCACTCACCACGTACTGCGAGAGGTTTGGAAGCATGCCCAGGTAGAGTGTCTCTGCGGGGGTCTCCTCGACCTCCTCCTCACCCTGGGCACAAGGCAGAGGGTCAAATGAAGTAGCAGAGACGCATCGAGGTGAACAGCAGCTCCGTTCAAAGTCTCTTACTCACCAGAGTCAGAGGACACTGCTGGAGCTCCTCCTCCCTCTTCATCTGGACCTCAGCGATGGAGACGTACTTATGCTGGAAGGATGGATGAATGTTGGATGGATGAAGGGATGGTTGGATGGATAAAAGGATGGTTGGATGGATGGATGGACAAGGGATGGTTGCATGGATGGATGGTTGGATGGACGATTGGATGCATGAAGGGATTGTTGGATGGATGGATGAGGATGCTGGATGGATGGTTGGATGGATGGATGGATGGATGGATGGAGGGATGATTGGATGGATGAGGCAATGGTTGGATGGATGTAGCGATGGATGGAGGGATGGTTGGATGGATGAAGGGATGGTTGGATGGATGGAGAATAGATGGGTGGATGGATGGATGAGGGATGGTTGCATGGATGGATGGTTGGATGTTGAATGGATGGATGGTTGGATGGATGGAGGGATGATTGGATGGATGAGGCAATGGTTGGATGGATGCAGAGATAGATGGAGGGATGGTTGGATGGATGAAGGGATGGTTGGATGGATGGAGAATAGATGGGTGGATGGACGGATGAGGGATGTTGCATGGATGGATGGTTGGATTGATGGATGGTTGGGGGGATGAAGGGATGTTGGATAGATCAATGAATGGTTTGAAGGATGGAGGGATGGAGGGATGGATGAAGGATGGATGGATTGTTAATAAGCACAAACAGTGATTCCAGAAGACAAACAACAGTGAAGGAAACAGAGAAGACGATTAACATCAACTGCAGTCTTTTAATCAAGGCTGCCGTCTCCCTCATCAGCGCCCGCATGCACCTGCTCTGTACACCCAGCGGTCACGTGACCACGTGTGGCTCATGCCATGTGCTGCCACCCCTTTGCTCCATGAAATTTTAATTGCAACGCTGGCAATTTCATCAGCAGCGCCGAAGCCGACGATGCAATGGTTTGCTTGATGCAAACGCAAAACAGGAAACCAACAAAAACATGCCCGAGGAGTTTTTTTCTCTGTGTGATTAAACCGATCGGACTGTTCAAAACATCAAAGATGGAAAGTTCCTCTCAGTCAGGAATTATTGATCAGCAGCAAAGTCAAAGAGACCCCAGAAGAGGGAGGGATTTTCTCGGCTCACCTGCTTCAGAGTCTTGACACTCTCATGGATGGGTCTGGGCAAGCCCACCAGGGTCTCTATGTCACTGTAGAATCAAGAATTCACAAATCAATCATCAATGAGCGGCAGCAAAACAAGGCCAGTGGAGGGTTAAACTGAACAGCGGCAGAACACCTACTTCCCCAGCGTGAACCCGATGAATTTGTTCCTGCTGGTCTCCAGGAAGTGCTCGATGTCTTTCTCCCTGGAAGGTACACAAGCAGGCTGCAGTCAGACCTTTGGCTTCTCTTCTTCTATTCTGTTTTTTAAATATTAAAAACACCAGCCTCCGCAATGCCGCTCGCGAGCACGGAGCCAAGCAGACACAACGCACACACATTAGCGCTAGCAAATCACATCAGCAGCGTGGAAGGTCGCGTGGCCTCCCGGCTAATCGGCACTTAATCTGCTCCGGGGGTTTGAGCAGCGGCACGGCTAGGCAGCGGTAAACAAACATCGGCGGAAAGGTCAAGGGGAAGACAAAGCAGGTTTGTGCTGATCGCGGAACGCACAATGAATGCATGGACATGCACGTCTCATGAATACATTTTGCATTTTGACCACGATTTGTGCAGCTTCCTATGTTAATCCTAACATGCCGGCTAAAAGGTTTTACATTTATAAAGACATATTTGAACTTTGTGAACGGTGTGCATCTTTGTATTTAAAAAACAATGGTTGTCATTTCCAGTATGAGCATGTAACGAATTAAGTTCTTGAATTATCTTGAATATTCTGCATGTCTTTCGGGGGGGGGAAAGGACAACGAATACGAAAGAAAGCATCAAACATGTCACAAAATCGACTAGTTTCACAGTGAGAACAGTTGATTTTCACTGCCTGATCAAACTCTTGCTTCAACCAGACTGAAGAAGAAAAGAGCTTTTGCTCTTTTTAAAAAGAGGTAAAGTCCAGATCCAATTTAACTCTCCTCTGTCAGTGCTCAAAACAGCGTTGTTTACAAGCTTGCCTGCTCTGTCAACTAGGGCAGCGCGATTAATCTTTTTTTATTTGAAATCAGATTTTTTTAGTCAAGACGATGTTAAAAAAAAAAAGGACAATCGGAAAATCGATTTTCCTCTCCCCCCTTGAGATGCTGCTACACCCACACCCCTCCGTAAGCATGTCAGCGTCTGCTAAAGGAAGTGAGAATTTTGTTGCTAAAAAGAGCAAGAAAAGCAAGTGAGTCGTGTGGAATTGGTCCAGCTTCGAGGTTTCAGATCAAGAGCAAACCACTCCCCGCTGCAAGGTGCCTGAAGGCGGTATCCACTAAAGACTGCAACACGACAAACTTACGGTCTTGTACATGAGGACGAAAGACCAGTGGCTGGCTACCTTTGTTTACTCCTATCTATTGTTGTTTAGATGTCCAGATCAACTTGCTACCCTCTTATAAGATCTTGTCTTTTGTAGCCTTTACCAGAAAAATCTAAATCTAAATCAAAAATCGAGTTTTCAGAGAAAAAAATCTGGATTTTATTTTTGTCCAAAATTGCCCAGCCCTACTATCAATGAAACGCTAGCTGTAGCTTCAGCCTCTTTCTCCTGAAAGAACCCTGATAAGCCACATTATCATGTGGGAGCTTTTCAGAGATGTAGCTGCAGCAGTTCTCACTCGAAAGTTAAAGCTAATCCAGACCAGAACTAAAAAACAAAAAAAGTCCCTTTAAAGTTCACGCGCGAGAGCCGAGGGCTGGTTTCATTGCGCCGCTTAAAGAAGAGACCTTTCCCACCTGACTTTAGGGGCCCAAGGGAGACCCTTGGGGAAGTTGACCCTCTCGGCGGGGGGTCTGAGCGGCGGCGGGGGCGGCGGCGGCTGGATGATAACGTCGCGGTCCAAGGGGTCCACCTCGCCCTCGATCCCGCTGTCCGTGTCCTCGGGGTCCTCCTCCTCGTCCCGCGCATCGTCGTTCTTGAAGGGGTCCCGCTCGTTGTATGTGTCCAGGCTGTCCTGCTTGACCAGGGGCTGGGCGGGGCGTGGCAGGGTGGGGTGGGGGAGGAGCAGAGGACAAGTGGTCAACTGCACTGGCACAACAAAAACCAAGAGCTGTGTGACTTTTAAAGGTACACTGAGGAGGGGGGGTATTACTTACACAGTACATAGATGTAATGTTGGACATCCTGAGATTAAACTCATTCATTCATTCATTCATCTTCTATACCCGCTTATTCCTATTCAGGGTCACGGGGGTCTGCTGGAGCCTATCCCAGCTGTCTTAGGGCGAAGGCAGGGTGACACCCTGGACAAGTCGCCAGTTCATCGCAGGGCTGAGATTAAACTGTCTTATGATATGTCTTTTCTTTAGATTTTAGTAAGGCCTCATGTGGTCAAATAACGGGAACTTGAATGATTTCAGAATTTAACAGTGAAACAGAAAGAGGAACTCTCTGATAAACATCCCCATGGTCACACTGATAGCATTGACCACCTGAAGACATGAGCATTTACTGCTTCCCTTTCCTTGGTTTGGAGAAGCTCAAGGTTCATGATTTCAGTGTTGGGACAGCGATACAGAGAGTCGCACTGGTTTGCTGGCTGCTGTCCAAAGCAGACTGAGCATGACAGTAACCAGCTGGGAAAATTGCAGCTGGTGTCGTCTATCTAGTATTTGGCACTAAAAGATTGAAACTCAACAGTAAAAAAAAACAAAACAGTTTTGCTGCACAATGTTTTTATGTGGTTTTACTCTGCCCTTTATTCTGCCGCCAATATACAGTACATTAAGAGACGTGTTTATTATCAGCTGGCAAACAACTGCTTTCAAGACTGTTTTCATTTGCACGGTGCCTTCACAACAGACAGCCGGCAGTACTTCTAAACTTACCGACACAGCACCACCTAGGAAGAAACAGCAAAATACAAGCAAAACCCCAACAAGGCTGAGACCTGACACCAATCTCTGATCTACAAGCAAACGCCTCTCAGTTCAAGTGGCAAACACGCATTCACATGAGCTGTGTTCCAAATCACAAGCCTCTGTTGAAAGGCAGTGCGCTTTAACGCCGCATGCTTATGCAACCCCGCCGCAAATCGTGCACGGTGTCGTGGTTTTAGCATTTGTACACAAAGTGCGTTTCCAGTTTCTTTTTTTAAATTTTTTTCTGTGTCTATTCTTCTTTTGAAACAATTCTACTTTTGTCACATGGAAATTCAAAAATCAAATGTAGCCACTGCGTTAGCACGCTCACAGGTTAACCAGCTCGAAGATTCCAAGGTTAGCTGGCACGCTAATAGTTTGTGTGCTACGTCACCAAAGTGGTGCTCGCTGAGGGCGCAAATTTGTGCGTCATTTCATTCGTGAAATGCCCCAAACATGACACTCGCCGCTACCCGAGGCAGCCGGCGTTTTCCACGGAGGTGTTGCGATCTGGAACAGCCCACTCATCTCAGCTCAAACGGGTCTCTCGGATGGATGACTCGTGCCAAGAGTGCAAGCGTCAGGCATGAGTTTAGCGCCCCGGAGGCAGCAGTGCCGATGTAGTGGTGGCGCCAGTGGTGGCGAGTACTAATGCTGAGGCTACGTGAGGAGGTGTATGATTTGGAGAGAGCGTTGGAGGGGGGGGGGAAGGTGGTGACGCCGTGTTCCGAGCCATTCTCCATGGAAGAAAAAAAGCCATTCGCTGCTATGCAGGGGAGGGTTCAAGCTAGCGTCTCCCTCTCTCAGGGTTAGGGGGCAACTGCTTTCAATGGCATCCATTTAAGAGAGTTAGAGAGAGAGAGAGAGAGGGAGAGAGAGAGAGATTGGCACCAAAAACCAAATGCAACAGGTGAAAAATATTGACGTCTCGATCTCAGTTTGCCTCCTCAGTGAATGCGTTGAATAAGATCGACCCCTTAGTTCAGTGTCTACTGTTGCGAGGTAGGTGAGGCCAGACCCGGCAGCAATGCGATGGAGAGGGGTGGGGGTGAGGGGGGGGGAGTGCTGCTAATGAGTGAGGTGACCGTCTTCATGGGACAGCGGCTAGCGACCGAGCTAGCGCCAAATGACAGCCAGCCGGCCAGCCAGCGAGGCAGCCCGGTGCCTTGAACGACCCCCACTACCTGTCTACTGTGAACGGCAGCACGGAGGGGTTGGGGAGGGGGGAGGGGAGGATTGGGGGAGGGAAAGAGACAGACGGGGAAAATGAGGCGCTGGATGGATGGAGTGGTTAAAAAAAAAGAGTAGAGGATGTAGGGGAGGGGGGATAGTTATGGTGATACAAGTGTGAGCAGGAAACGCAAGGAAAGTCTGGTGGTGGTGGCGGCAGGATTAATTAGGGACGGGAATGAAATCTTAAACAGAGAGGAGAAAATAGCCTGAGCATGAAAAATTAAAGGGGAGAGAGGGAGGGAGCACAAGCGCGACCCAAAAGGATGGAAGTGAGAGAGGGAAGGCGAAGGAAGGAAGAACGGAGCAACAGAGAGAAAAGAAAATGAGTGAAAAACATGCAGGTGATTCGATGAAAGGAATGGTTTCACTTTTTTTTTTTTTTTTGAAAAGTGGTTATTCGCTTTCTTCTCGAAAAGAACCAGAGGAGGAAATTGAATCTTTCTGCGTTGTGTGAACATCTTGTGAGTGTGAAATTGCCAGGAAGCCGTCGTGGGCGAAGGTTAATTTAACACACTGAGCAGGAACCGGCAACGCAGCACTTGCCGTTAAAAGTTGTCTCACTGGACGCGAGGAAATTTCCAGGATTTCCAGGAGCTTCCAGGGAAAACCCAGCAAGCTCGGAAGCCAATTATCTCTCGCCGGGTTCGCTATTTATGCTAAGCTAAAGCAGGCCGAGGACTTTAAACTAAGCACATTGTGAGACGCACTTCCGGAAACGTCAAACCATTCCTTCAAGTGATTGAAAAGACAAAAGCGAGGGACTGCACCAAAACTTGTAAAACACAAAAATCCGAAACAAAGGTTTCTAAGGTGTTTTCTTTTTTATATCCCCAGATAAATTTCATTAATCTGAAAATCTTGCGGGGTCAGTTTGGGTGCAATCCGACCACGATGAAGAGGCGAGATGAAGACGTGAAGGAGGGGGGTGGGAAGGAGAGAGAGGGTGGGGGTGGAGGTCGCGGTTTGCGTGAGGATTGCTCGAAGTCCGGCTCAATGCAGGAAGGGGGGTTGGGAGGCTGGCAGAGGGGATGCAGGAGGGAAGAAAAAAAAGAGGGAATTGGTGGGTAAAGACCTGCTTCTTGGGAAAGGGACTGTCTCCTTCCAAGCTATCAACAAAGGCACTCTGTGGGAACACAAGCAAGAGGGGCAAATGATGAGACACCGACAGCCCGGGCAATTAGGAAGAAGGAAAACAAGAGCGTGAGAGGGGCTTCCAAAGTCGTCCCAGCACCAATATCGACCTCTGACCTCTGGCTCTGACTCACGGCAGGGAGAGAAGCAGCGATGTTGGCGTTGGCACTCTGGGGAAACCTGACCCCACCACCACCACCCAAGGGGGGCAGAAAAGGCGTTAGAACAGGCGTGGGCAAACTACGGTCCGGGGACCATATGCGTCCCATTGAGCTTTTTAATCCGGCCCGCTGAACTAGAAGAAATGATAATAATAGTAAGTAAGTCATAAAATAACAATTTCATCCATTTTTTCAGTGCTTCAAGAGTCATTTGAAGAAATAATTAAATACTGTGAGGCTTCAAAGACACATTTTGTTGTAATTTTGCTTTTGTTCAATTTTCAATTGGCATGAAAGCTCCTGCTTTCTACACATCCCATGGTATATTTTTCCTCCTATGTGGTTGGTCACCAAAACACTTCCATCTGCTGCTGCTCCGGCCCCTCTGTCACATTTTAGAACCCACTGTGGCCCACCAGTCAAAAAGTTTGCCCAGCCCTGGGTTAGAAGGTGTTACAAAAGGAGTTGGGTGTGGGAAAAACAAACAAACAAATAAATGAACCCAAGTCTTTGATGCGGAAGTTGCGGGCCAGAGAAGAGGCTCACCCTGCGGCTGCGGCGGCCCCTCTTCTGCTGCTGCTGCTGCTCGATGAGCTCCATGGCGGAGGCCGGCGGCGAGGCCGCCCTCATGGCCCGCACCACCTTGATGCTGTCCTCGGGCAGCGGAGGCAGGCCGAGGCGCTGGCGCCCGCGCACCTTCATCTCCTGCAGCTCCTGGAAGCCGCCCAGCGTGAACTTTGGGAGGAGAGACAAAAGCCCATCTCACAGATGTGAGTCAGGGAGCAAAACAGGAAGCGGGTTTGGTTTTTGTTTGTTAGTTCGGGTGATTTTGATGTACCAGGATGGTCTTCCAGAGCAGCAGGAGCACTTTCTTCATGGGGAAGTGCGGCGCGTTCATGCTGCAGAACTTGGTCACCATGGTGAAGAGGAGCAGGGCGAAGGGTTCTCCGTTGTACAGCGGGGAGCCTTTGGAGAGGCGGGACAAAACGAGTCAGCACCTGCCTTGGTGTTCTGCAACCACTGTGCCGCAGCACACTGGTGTACTGTGAGATAATGTCAGGTGTGCTCTGAAAAATTATTCAAATTCACTTAATTGGTCTGAATAAAATCATCAATCAAACATTCCATTGCAGAGTGCTTAATATTGAATGTTAGAATATTTTCCTCCCAGGACATCAGCTTTGTGTGCGTGTAAACAGGCCCAGGTTTCACACTCAGTGAGTATAAATACATTAAGAGACTGTCTTGTCATTATGAGGCTAAAAAGTGGCACGTTGTAATATTTTTGGCTCTTGGTGCGTCACTGGATTTTTTTCATTGTTAAAAATGTGCCGTGGCAAAAAAAAGGTTGAAAAATCCAGAAGGTGGCTATTGGTAGTTCACCCGAGGAAAGATGGGGAAATAAAAAACAGAAAAAGTGTTCTCAAATTTTTGCATCCCGGGAGGATGGAAATACAGCGAATGCATGCAAAACAACACATGCATGTTAGACTCTTGTTTTTCACTGAGCAGATCCAGCATGTGTGACTTAAAATAGTGTTTATAATATATTGACAGCTTAGCAGTTTTTATATTAATAGCTTAATTAATGTGTTTTGAATGATTTTGTTGTTAAAAAAAGAAAAAAAATCCTGTCCGAGGCTGCAAAAAGGTGCTTGCAGTGTGTCCTATTCGCACGCACACACACACTTGAACACACCTAGCTCACTCTTGAAGGCCTCCCTGGTTGCCGCCCATTCCGGTCGGTCGTCCTCCGCCTGGACTCTGATGGTCTCCACCATCAGGTACATGATGCTCAGCAAGACTCTGCCAGGGAGAGGAGCAGACAGGGACTCTGAGTGTGTGTGTGTGTGTGTGTGTGTGTGTGTGTGTGTGTGTGTGCACTGGTGTCAGGACATAGTTTTTCAACGAGCGCTGCTTACCTGAGCTCCGTGCTGTCTGCGAGAGAGATGGCGGGCTTCCTCACGGCGCTGCTGCACGCCTGGTTGTTGCTGTTAGCACACAGGGGTGGAGGGGTGAGGGGGGGGTGAGTGACACACACAAAACTTTAAAGGTTCCCTTACTTCACTGTGTCAAAAAATCCACTGCAAGCAAGGTCTCCCGCAAGAAAAGTTTTCAGCGAGTCACCGCCAAAACCTGCCCTTTGTGACATCACAGAGGGTGCCGACGGCCCTGCCAAAGCCGAGCCAGGTCACCCCCTCCCACTTTTGCTCCATTGCAAACAGGCTGAGGGCGAAGCAAAGCTTTAAACACAGGGCTAAACCAATTCTCCAGGAGGTTTATTTTGTCTTTTTTTTGGGGGGGGCAGGACCAGCCAGGCCAGGAAACCCCTTCGACTGTCTCCTCGCTAAAGAGAGGTCTTATCTAAGAAACACAAACCCCCTCCCCACTCCTCCACCCAGCCGCTTCCTGCTCCGCCGCAGGCTTCAGCTCCAAAAACAAACAGATTTTTAAAAAAAGACGGCGCTGTCTTCCATCGCTTCATCTTTCATCCTCCCTATTTATAGCCCCTCGCTTTTGTCTCTCACCGTTGCCAACTCCCCAGGAAGAAAAGTAGCTATTGGCTGTCTAACAACTCACTAAGTGATGTCATCACCTCATTTGCATAACTGGTCATGCGCATGTCACTGCAGTGGACACTGTGGGGCTGAACGAGAGAGGAATAAGGTCGTGGGAGAGACAAATGGAATTTGCTTTGGTTTGACGCCTTGCTTTTTGTACCATGTAGGCACCTACAACAAATGACAAGTAAAAGCACCATAGGACAAACCTTAACCAAAGTAACCATTTTAACCATAACATCTGAAAGATGAAACCAGTCTAGATAAACAGTTTTTGTTGTCCCCCCCAGCCCCTGTCTTCGCACAATGCGCCGATAAATGCAAACTCTCACTCACTCGATCTCCATGCTGAGCAGCTCCAGCAGCGCCGTGAAGATGCCCATGTCGTGCAGCAGGAAGACGTTGCTGCGGGACCAGCGGAGGACGTCGGCCTCGGTGTCGCACTCGTCAAACACGCCTGGGGAGACATTTTTCTTTCTCTTACCTTTCTGATCTATCAGCGCACGCAAAGAGACAAATATGTTGCTCTGCGAATGGTCAAATGGACTTTGGCCGACTGGCCACACCCACCCTGGGCCAGGTAGAGGATGGCCCTGGCCACCTTCAGCCTCTTGTCGCGGTCGGTCACCTCCAGGGCGTCCAGCAGCCGCATCACGTAGGCTCGGTGCTCCTCCGCCGTCAGCTCGATCCACCGCCTGCCTCGCGCTGCAGTGCATTATAGTACAAACTGTACATATATATTGGTTCTGTGCAGCGGGATGCGTTTAAAAAAAAAAGTAAGGGTAAAGGTTTGACCTCGACCACTGGCTGCACAGTGTAAGTCTAACTGTCACTGTACTGTCTGATTGAAATCTGCAGCTGCCCAGCTGAACCTGATCAGCTTCAATTATAGCAGTTACACATCTTCCACTTGTTTTGGTTTTTCTTTTGCAAACGTTCCTTCTGTTTGCAAATGGTTTCATTTGGCCATTTTCCCCCCAGACGGATGAACAAAACAAATCCGTGAGGAAAATGTTCCGTCTGGCGCGTCAGATTAGCGGCTGACGACACAGACGGGTCTAATTTTAACGTGTTGGCGGAGATTCTTGTCCTCGGAGGAGCTTTGTTCTCGGGGCACATTAATCACCTGGTTTATGGACGGAGGGTCTCGGCGGCCTCCGTTTGAACGGATTTGAATGGCCGAGGGAGGGGGCTTTGATGAGAGCGCTCTCGCACTTCAGAGTGCAGTCGAGCTTCAACGCGTCACTTTTTACACATTTGGAGGAGACGCGTCGGGGGGTGAAAAGGGCGTCTGGATCAGCGCCCAGCAGAGAGGAGCTTCAAGGGTTTCCCAGCCAAACTCCTCTTTGACTATTTCACTGTTTTTCTATCACGGTGCAGCTGCACACTAGTGTACCGTGAGATAATGTCAGGTGTGCCAAGGAAAATTATCCAATTTCACTTGACTGGTCTAAAAATAATAATAGCACAGTCACAGTGACTGTGCTTGAAAAGGAATGGAAGCTTATTTTCCTCCCTCAATTCCTCCCAGGAAATCAGCTTTGAGTGCATCTAAAGGTATCACACTGAGTGAGTGAAAATAAAATAAGAGGCTGTATTGTCATTATCAGGCTGAAATGTGTCATTTTATATTTATTATTATCATAAAATATAGAATATATATTATATAATATATAAAAATATATATTAAAAAAATTGGACTATTTTCACCTAATGCTCCTTTTATTAGTCGCATTAGTCGACAATGTGTGGCCATTCAGCCATGACCAGGCCGAGTCTTATTGGACAGTCCACACTGGATGTCTCTCAAATGCAATTGAATGTTTTATAAAAACAGCCCATTTTAAAAGTTACATTAAGACAGGGCCATTAGACATCATTTCTATCATCTCACAACAAAACTGAGTTTTACTGCCAAACTGAGTTTCAGGGTAAGAGGGCAACTTATTTGTGGAATGTTAAAAAAAGATGTGCAAAAAGTTAATCCACACAACACTGAGCGTGCCTCACTCACACACGCACACACACACACACACTGTACCATGGCTCCGGAAGTCCTCCTCAAAGTAGTCTCTGTTTAGGGCAAACTCCGGCTCCTCTGTGTAGCTGTAGAGTTCTGAGGGCACAATGACACGCAGAGGTAAACAGCAGGTCGGCACATGACCGGGCCAATCGGCTGTTGTTTGAGGGCAAAGAGGCGGAGCTTCGTTGTGAAGAAGCCAAGATGCTCTCGGTAGAAAAGCGTCAGGAAACTGTTTCACCTCTACTTTGGAAGGCCTTACCTGAGAGCTCGGCGGTCAGCGCGTCCGTGTCTCCGTACTCGAACTCCAGGTTGGGAGACTCCATGGAGCTCTGCAGGGAGTGAGAAAAAAACAAAAAAACACATGTGAGTCGACGTGTCAGCCAACACCAAACGCTGATCACAGATGTCCCAACGCCTACGCGCTAACAGATTCTCAAGCATAATGCGGGCTAATGACTTTTTGTTGTTGTTGTTGTTGTTGTTGTTTGTTTTGTTTTGTTTTTTTTGCAACACCTACGGCTAGCCGGCGCTCAGAGCGCACACCGCCCACGCGTGCCGTCGCGGGATTGGCCGCGCTCTTTGCTAACTTGGCGTGGATTGGCTGCTCCATCTCCAGGCAGCGTTGGCTGCGCATTTCCATTTTTCCTCCTGGTTGTGTCGCGCGTGCGACGCCTCCTCCGCGCACCTCCCCACCCTCCTCCTCGCCCACCCCGTCAGGATGATCAGAGGCAGCGGTAGAATATGGGCCTCCGTTCTGCAGCTGGATTAGCCTCCTGTTTTCAGCCGGGGGTCTCCGCTGCTTTCTGACTTGATCCTCAACCTGTGATTAGCACGTGCCCACAGAGGCCCACAGGCTGCTCCAAACCAAGGCTCCGTGAGAGCGCGCACCTGCTGCTCGGAACGGAACTGAATGGAGAAGCTTTAAAATGCAAAGTGTAGCACTCTCTGTGCTTTAACGTCGCAAAAAACTCCACATTAAAGGCAGGAATAAAAAGTGTTGGGATTGTAGTCTGGAATACTTCTACATATAAAGTAGGTGTGTGGTGGTGTTGGGAAGGGTTGGGGGGTTGATTTATGCAAGAATCCTGATTCTTACCCCTTTCATAAATTTCGAAGAACCCTCTGTGAAAAACAGGTAGCTAGCCTAGGCTTTTATTCTATGCGATCTTATAGAATGGAATAGAATTGAATAGAATAGAACAGATGTACTTGATTGATCCCAAATTGGGAAACATTGGGATCTAACTCCCAAGTCCAACCCAGAATGCTGAGAGCCGAGCATGGAGGCAATTGGTCTTTACAGTCTTTAGTATGACCCGGTCGGGAACCAAACCCACAACTTAGGACACTCTACAGTATGTTGCAACCTTATTTCTTATACAGCCTGAGCGTGAATAACAAATGGTTAGAATATAGCTTTCAAATTGAAAAATCACACAGTTATACAAAGTGTATTCTGTTTCGATAGCATCATAGGCCTACTGTACCGATTTTTGAATCAAAATACATTTGATAATTAGTTACATTAGTTACATTAGTTACATTTGAGAAATACATTAGAAAAATTAGAATAGAAAAAAATGATTTTGAATCGATTCAATTGTGACCTCAAGAATCGTATTCAAATCGAATGGTGAGACACCCACAGTATTAAGTTGGAGTAAAGAATGTGGCACCAGCCCAAAGCCGGAAAGATTCTCTATTTTTAAGACAGACAGCGTCATGGCATCGCAAATCCAGCCAGTTTGCAGGCAGACATTCATCCAAGATTACTAGCCTACCAGTGCAGAATGACTTAAGATGAGCCCAAAATCCCGAAAGCAGGATTGAAGATCCATTTTGAAGGTGACAACAGTGCAGGAAAAGTCTCGGAGCAGCGAGAGGCGGCTGTGTTTAATCCAGAGCGAGGTGCCCCGGGGGGCCCGGCTCTGTAAATAAGGATGTGCTCTGAGTCAGCCATCCTGGTTAAACAAGGCGGCGAGCCGTCGAACAACCGTCTGCCTATAAATAAACACCTGCCGCAACCGAGTCGGGCACCGACTGGGAGATAAAGGACGTCGAGTGGGATTTTGTTTTTCGACACCGAGCACCGAGGAGCGCAGATGATTCAGCAGCAGCGAGTCTTTGGTGGGGCAAGATGTAAAAATAAATTACATTTAAAAAAAACCCAGGAAGTAAACATAGAAGATGACGGGAAGTATTTTGGATGTTGTATATCTGGTGCCTCAGCTGAAATCTATGGTGTGATGAAAATATGGAATATGAAACATGGAATTACAGGAAATATCTTTGCAGAGAATAAAGTGGAAACTACTTCATTCCTCGCGCTACTTTAGAGACTTTAGAGACTGACTATATCATGCAAAATGTGTTTTAACAACAGCAACTAACCATCTTATGTTTCTAGTCTTTCTGGCATTCAGAAACCCACCCATAGTGACATCACAAGGGGCATACATCACCTGGCGACAATCCCTTATTCCAAACGTGAAAGGTGCAACAAAGCCTCAGTTTCCTGCTGCTTTTTTCTGGTTGTTGTTGAAGAAATAGGCTTTTATCTGATTTTATCATTTGATCTTATTCTAATTGCAGTCTTGAACGTGACCCACGTTAGTCATAATCAAAATGCCAGGGGAAAAAACACTGAAAGCTGAGCCAATCAAACAGCTTGCAGCTATTTTGTTTTTCCACTGAAACAAACAGACTTTCAACTCCTGGCACCTTTGACTGCTGAGTTTACTTTGTGTCAGGAAAAACTTGTTTTTTTTTCTCATCCACTTGAAGGCTGGCAGTTGTTCAGGACAACACACCAGCGAAATGGTGTCACCATCGCAAACTCACACTTGGGACTTGGCGCAGAAAGCAGCACATCCGCCAATTCTCACTCAGTTTCAGATCTTATTTTTTTTTTTTTTTTTTAACCTGGACTCTGATCATGGGAAAACTCTTAAGAGCTTCTTCACGAATCATCATATTTAGCCCTGTGTTTGCTGCCTTCCACCTCCCTCCACATACTCTGAACCTGCTGAAGGTTTGCTGGGCCTCCCACACGTTTGGAACATGAGGCAAAAAACACGAAGAGGTCGCAGAGGGACGGATGCTGGGCGACCTGTCGGTGTGCTATCAGTGCCCTGTGTGACATCACAAAGGGACGATTTACACAAGCGCAGGTTTTAGCGGATTTTCCCATCACTGGATGAGTGCCTCGTGCAGAATGTCGGGCATTTCAGTGAACTGGAACTGGGCAACATTTGGCTAGTTTTTTTTGTGAGGCTTTGGACTCAATTGCTGATTCAATTTAATGACTGATCAAAGAAAACAATGTCTCTCCCACTCAGTCCCTCCCTCCGGCTGACAACCAAACAGCCCCCCTCCTCCCCACCCCGCCGCTCCAAACTGGCACGCCGTCGGTCGGCGCCCCCACATCGGTTGTGCAAACACCGGGCGCCGTGTCAACAGAGGCCGCCCCCGCTCCTCCCAACATATGCCGCTCTTACTCTAGGCGGCAGCTCTGCCTGGGCGCGAGGGAGAAAAAGAAGCAAGAACGGCGGACAGTCAGTTAGCACGGCTGAATGAATCACGTTTTTTGAGGTTATCTCGACAGACACGACCGGCTCTGATGCATCAACATCAGGGGCCCCGGCGCATTAAGTGCTTTCGACGGCTCTGTCCTGTCCTGACCCAACCCCAACCGTCAACCACCTCCAACAGCCCCCCAAACCCACCCTCACGCTTGGATCAGCTGAGCAGTGAGATGCTCCAATTCACCTGCACAATCCATTCAACATGCTCCTGCGGAAAAACATCCCCAGGGGGGTTCCTGCTGAGTGGAGTCAGACCTGGAGGACATCGAGGGGGGGGCCTGTGATGAAAAGCCATCTACTTCTCATTGACTCACTAGCGGATGTTTTAGGTCATGCAAGGGCAAACTACGGCCCGGGGGCCATTTGCGGCCCGTTAAGCTTTTTTATCCAGCCTGCCGAACTTGTAGATATTACACTACTAGTAAGTAAGTCATAAAACAGCTAAAGCTAAACACCATGGGGCTTCAAATCATCATCAAATCACATATCATGGGATAGGTAGAAAACATGTGCTTTACTGTCTATTGATAATAAACAAAAGCTTTACAACAAAATACACTATATTACCAAAAGTATTTGCTCACCTGCCTTGACTCACATATGAACTTAAGTGCCATCCCATTCCTATCCCATAGGGTTCAATATGATGTCGGCCCACTTTTGGCTATTACACAACTCTTCTGGGAGGCTGTCAAGGTTGTGTGTGTGGCCAGGCCAAGTGATTAGGACACCTGATTCTGATCATTTGGATGGGTGAGCAAATACTTTTGGTCATATAGTGTATGTCTTCGAAGCCGCATGATGTTTAGCTCTTTATTGAAATGACTGTAAGAATACTGAAAACAGCTATTTGATGACTTACTTCTCATTAATATTATTTCTTCAAGTTTGGAGGGCCAGATTAGAAAGCTTAACGTGTCACATATGGCCCCCGGGCCGTAGTTTGCCCATGACTGAGCTAGACGGTTGACGTTCATAACGCTTTAATTCACAAAAATGTATTATCACCGCAAATCTGCCCAACTTGTTTGTAGTTTTTCAGGTGAAGTGGAAAGAAAAGCCAAACTAGCTTCTAACTAATATGGATTTGCACATTATTTTTCTTCGATCTGAATGAAATAAGGCTGTAACTCAAATTAGACATAAGTTGCCCTTTTGAAATAGGATTTAATAGACAGGAAGTGCTAGACACCTATAGTATGAATGAATTGTAATGTTTAGTAACAGTTACTAATTTCAATACTTAATTACTTACAAGAGTCATTGTTTTAATCTATTCATTTAATTTGTATGCAGTCGAAGCTGTAAGGGGTTTGTGAAAATGGCAAACTCTTAAGAGTTCATAATCAAAACCACTTGAAGGCTTGTTTTGGTTGGAAGGCTGTTAAACTCTGACTCATTATTAATGAATTACAGCTGATCATTGCTGATTTAATGCGCCTGCTGTTATATTGCTGGGACACACCACATAGTAGAATGTGTGTGTGTGTGTGTGTGTGTCGGTGGGGGTCTTGACAGCAGCAGCCGCAACAGCAGCAGCGGTCACACGCACGCAGGAGCCCCTGCCAGGATTAACTTGCAGGGGGGTTATTTATAGGAGGCGCTCGCCAGAATAACACCTCGCTCGGTGTCTGGCCGCCTGCGCGTCTGCACGCATGCATGCACGCATGCAGGCATGTATGTCATGCCTGACCAAGCCAAGGCTACGACCGAAAGGACACAGAGCCCGGCCGGCTTCAAAGCGACAAAACACACTCTGATATACGCACGAGCGCGCGCGCGCATGCACAATCTATCGCCGCGTTCCTACACTACACCTACAATAATGAATTAAATTCTTTGAAATTGAATTCATTATTGAATTTTATTCCATTATTTATTTTACCTCCGACTCCTTCTGCTGCTCCTTGAACGCATCTTTCCCTCTGGGCCTCGGTCTGTCGCCACTATCGTAAAGGTTATTATCAATGATAGGTACCTCCATGTCCTCCGCCTGCATGGCGCTCCCGCCGCTCTCCGCTCTCCCACTGCGAGTGTGTCGTCGGTCGGGGCTCTGCTTCTACTTCCTCCGCCTCTTCCTCCACCTCCGCGGGTGGCGCATACCGCTCCGTCGCGGCACCGCAGGAAGACGGGCTGGAGAGCCGGCGGCAGCCCCGGAGCGCAAGTTGAAGATCACCTCCTCCTCCCTCCTCCTCCTCCTGCTGCTCCTCCTGCTGCTCCTCCTCTTTCTGGTTTCTGCTTTGGCTGCGAGGAGCGCCGCGGATGTCGCCGCCGCCGCGGCTCCTCTACGGCCCGCTCGATTCGCTGTCCCCGCTCGCCCCGAGAAGGCGGGGTTAAAAGAGTCCTGGCAGAGAGCGTAGCAGATTGATCAGGCGGGGCAGGTGAGGAGGGAGACAGCCGAGGGGTTGACGGCTGACTCGGAGATAAGAGGAGCAAACATCACCTGGGAGCTTGACGGGAATATCAAGTAGGTGTGTTCCAACCAGTTTGAGTGACGTGCCTGCAAAATAATAAAAATAATAATAATAATAAAAACACAAACTATCGTTTGTTTGGTTTTTTTTTGGGGGGAAAGGTGGTGGTGGGGAAAAAAAACTCAATATGGAATTCAGTCGGAAAAAATACGGCCTTCAACGTAATTACTTAACACGAGCTACAGAGTGGAGCTATATATTTAAAATAAATAAACAATCCTTTGAGACAATTTTAATTTGAAGGTCTTGTTTGATATAATATTATATTACATTACACCCCATTTCCCAGAACTTTATTTTTCATCCTGGACCCCCAGGAAAACAGGCTGCACGCGATTTATTAGGTCTATAAGTACTCCTAATGCAAAACAAACAAACACATAAACTGGCATACCATGGAACATCTGAGTCAATGCGTTGTTATTTTATTATTTTAATCAGTTATTTGGCTTTTCTTTTCTTTTACTGTTTAACAAGAACAGTAATCATCTTCACAAGAAAGAGCGAAAACTGATGATATAAAGATTGTTTAATATGCATTCATCCAAATGCAACGTAATAAACTTTAAACTGCACGTCTGATTTCTTTGTTTACGGCCAAGGGAAGAACTGGGCTGAACCTGGGCGTTCTGCTCCAACACCGACCTGGAGTCCTTTCGTGTGAATTCACAGCAACAAAACGCACACATTTGTCAGGTTGTGTCGCTGGTGTAGACGCCACTCACTGCGACAGCTGTGCCAACATTGGCTGTTACTGTAAGTGCAAGAGGGGGTGAGGCGGCCAGCTTCCCACCGCGGCTTCCTCTGGTTGGAGGAAGTGCACGAAGCCACACATCCTCCCATTAGAAGGTCAAACATATGCACGCGTCACTTTCTCTCATATTAACACGATGATAATGATAGGGTGCTACACGGAAGAGTGTCCAGATTTCATTTTTTTATTTTGCAGGTTACAGAAAACAGGTCAAATCATAATTATATATAGGGATGCACCGATATCGATACCAGTATCGGGTATCGGTACCAATGCCGGGTTTGAGTACTCTATTTATACTTCTAAAATACGTGCTGATAAACTGTTACCAGTATATGTATTTATATGAATATTTTGATAAATGTGCGTTGTTCTCCCGAAAAACACGCTGAGGAATGTTGTTTACATAACAGAACATTTATGGGGAAGAAACATCTCAGCAATTCTTTAATGTGTAATGACCTTATTAAGGTATCAGTATCAGTATGGGTGAGTACTGAAATGCAAGTACTTGTACTCTACTCATTCTGTAAAAAAGTGCTATCGGTGCATCCCTAATATATATATATAGATATATAAAGCTATATCTCTCTATGTATCTATCTATAGATATATATATATATCTATGGATAGATAGATAGATGGGATAGATAGATAGATATAAAGATATACGCACATAAGGCCCATCAGGATAGAGAAACTAAATTGTACATCTTAAAAAAAACTGTGATATACAAATAAGCAAATCATACTTTCTGTTTTTTTTTCTTCCAGATAACTAGATGTGGTCATGTGACCAAATTCAGGTTGAAAGATGTCAACAGTGAGTTCTGGCGCGCTGCCGACCGCCGTGCAGTGTTTCCAAACTGTGTCAACCCATATTAACGCAAACATGCACACACTCCCATTCTGTGCATCCTGAGTGGAGGCGCCCCGCCCAGTTCATCGTGAGGAGGTGGGGGTGCCCCACGCTGGGGCCCTTCGCCTCCAATCACCCTCTCTTCGCAGGACAATGTGAATTATTGATAGGCGCAGGCAGCGGCGTGAAGCCTGCCAGACAGGCTTACTGCAGGAGGTGGACGCGGTGCGCTGGGTGAGCACGGCCTCATTGAGAGGCAGCGGGGAGGGAAATGCGAAGGAACAGCTTCACGACTGGTGGTGGAATAACTAATTGTTGGAGTAATTAATTGAGTTGATTGCTAAACTTCACGTCCACTGTTGAATGTTTCCCTCAAATCCATTTCTTTCACACACCCATCAGCAGAGGTGACACAGTACTTAAGTGGATTTTTCAGGTATCTGTACCAGGGGTGGGCAAACTTTTTGACTGGTGGGCCACAGTGGGTTCTACAATGTGACAGAGGGGCCGGAGCAGCAGCAGATGGATGGAGTGTTTTGGTGACTCACCTCATAGGAGAAAAAATATATCATGGGATATGAAGAAAGTGTGAAAATGTGCTTTTATGTCAAATGAACAAAAACGTTACAATAAAATATGTCTTAAAACACTGAAAAAATTATGACATTTTAGTACTTACTATTCAAGTTCAGCGGACCAAATTGAAAAGCCACATTCTGTCCACGAGCTGTAGTTTGTGTGCAGAATGTGAGTATTTAAGAGCCCATAAGGAAACGGTCTGAAAACAGGAACCACAGAGCGCCGACTGCTTCCTCAATACTGCAACTGAGTGTCTATCAGAGATACTTAAGAAGAAATGAGAATTTTGCAATGAAATAAGATTTTTGTTTTTTTGTCAGTTTGTTTAATAGAATTGGTTGCATTCTGACATTTAATTCTGGTCGGTTTGAGCTCCTCATCGCACTAGATCAAGTTTTAAAGGTCGAGTGCGACAGACTTATTGACATCTAGTGGTAAAATGGCATATTGCAAACAGCTTCCTGACGTCACACTAGATCTTGTGCATTATTCCCGCTGGTTTTAATGCTGCATGAAGAGCAGATTGATGTTGAGGCTTTATACTTTATACAAGTCGATCTGATATTTAGGTCAACACAATCGCTGAGTGAAAACTATTTTTTTTTTAGTGACAATAATGCACATGCATTGACTTTTTAAAAAGCCATTTTTGTCTGGGGATTCCACTGAAAGCATCAGTTCTTCACATCATTCTTTGGTTTGCGTTATTCCAGTTGATGAAATCAAACGCAGATCAGTGTGTGATCAGTGAGTTTACAGTTTAGATCACGGGTGGGCAAACTTTTTGGCTGGTGGGCCACAATGCTTTCTAAAATGTTAGAGAGGGTCCAGAGCAGGAGCAGATGGATAGTGTTCTGGTCAGATGGACAGTGTTCTGGTGGCCCACCTGAAAGGAGAAAGAAATATACCGACATGTAGAAAACATGTGGTTTAATGTCAATTGAAAATGAACAAAAGCATTAGAACAAAATGTGTCCTTGAAGCTCCACTGTATTTAGGCCTTTATTGAAATGACTCTTAAAAAACTGACAAAATGGACAAAATAAAGATACTTATGACTTACCAACTATTAATATCATTTTTTCAAGCTTGGCGGGCCGGATTAAAGAGCAAAACGGCCGTAGTTTGCCCATGCCAGGTTTAAATCTACTTTGTCTTGAAGAATTAGATTTGAAACAATAAATGAACCCTGCCAGTGTTCACATAACGGCAAGGTGATGAAGAGCTGCAACTGATCAGATTCATAGTCTATTGGCAGCAAGTTACACAGTCCCCTGGTGAGTGTGTGTGTGTGTGTGTGTGTGTGTGTGTGTCAGTCGCCCATTTTAACCCCCATGACGGCGACTTGAGTCAGGGATAAATGACGGCCCGCGGCCAGCTGTTGGTGGCAGAGACGTCCCCGCCTGATCGCCGCTCACTCGGGTGACATCGCCGCGACTCTGACAGACTCGGGCAGCTGAGCCCGACTCACCCCCCCCCACACACACACACACACACACACACACACACACACACACACACACACACACACACACACACACACACACACACAGGTTCACAAAACCATCCGGCAGAAGAATAAAAGTAAGTCAGATCTGTTGAGGAAAAACAAACACTCTCAAAAAGGCAATTACAATTTTTTTTCTTTACATCTTTATTCATTAAGAGTACAGTTTTAAATTATTGCTCATCATCTAACATTATCACTTGGAATATTTAAACATGGGATTTTTTTTTTAATTTCTTTAGTAGACATCTTAAAACATGTTGAGAATTTTCGCCAGTTTTCGAGGATTTACAACAATAAATACAGGAGTCAGGTCATCGTTGTCCTTACCATACTTTTTGAAAAGGTCATATCTGTATATAAGAATGCATATACATATACGATGCTGGTGTTGTCCCGCGCCCTCCCCACGTGTGGACTCAGCTCGCGGCTGACGAAAGACAAAACACAAAAACGGTTTGCTCCCCCTTCGCCTCCTAAAAAACGGGGGAAAAAAAGAAGAAAAAACACCTCACACAGGCCAGGATCCTGAGGCAGATGCTCATCAAGCAAACGGTGGCCTAAACACACACGTACACACAGACCACTTGTTTAACCGGCCTTCTTCCCTTTGAGAGCTCAAAGGGAAGTGCGCATTCGCACTAGACGGAAGAGTTCAAAATGATAGTTCAACAGGCAGCACGACATTTAGAGAGGAAGGTTCTTAACAGCAAAACGTGGGAAGTTGGACACCAAGGTCACACACACACACACACACACACACACACACACACACACACACACACACACACACACACACACACACACACACACACACACACACACACACACACACACACACACACACACACACACACACACACACACACACGGCCTGACACAGCGTCGGATCTTAGTACATGTTGGCACCGCAGCTGATGCTTGCACAACCTTTTGATTTGATATATAGTTATAGATGCATTTTCTTGCAATCGGGGTCCTGTCAAATTCAGAGTTACTGAAGAGAAACCCTTGAATTAGCCTCCAGGTCGAGCCCAAACACCGCAAGATGTCGGTAGGTGGACTAAATGCAGTGTGTGGGACGTGTTCCAGATCGTGTACTTCTGTACTAATTAATGTTTGGGGTCCACGCAAACAAATGCAGTGTACCACTCGTGCACTTGACATGTCCAAACAAACATAGAAAATTCTGCCGAATTGTTAAATGTTTAACACTTGACGCCCACAATATGTGCGGGACGTAGCAAAATTAGCATTAGTGTGCTAGCTAACCAATATAACTGTCTGGGGCAGATTTTAAATAAATTGAATAATAAACTGATAAAAGTAAGTATTAGAACACAGTTGATAGTATCAAGATTTACTTTGGAGTAAACTGTTACAATTAATTCTTGTTTTTTTCATACGGAAACCAAAATCTGCCTTTCAGCAAGTGGAAAGTTCACCACATGGTTTCATTTTGTTACAGTTTTAGCATTAAAGCTAACCCAAGCTAGCTGACCGCGTTACTAAGAATCAATTATATAGATTATTATAAGAGAGATATTTGCTTCACTGTAGGCAAGGGGGAAAACCAAGAGAAACAAGAGGCAAATCCCCCAGTTTTTGGTTAGCAAGTATAATACACAGTGATATTTAATGCAAAATATTGCTGAAAGACAGAACCGCATGGGATGTGTAGGCCGCTTCAACGCTGCAACATGATAGCATTCATATTCCAGTCTGTGTTAAGCCTGGATATTGAGTTGTATTGGGGTGTTTTTTGAGTGTTTTGATTTGAACGTTTCACTTTTTTGCACGTCTTAACTCGTACCAAAGGGGTTGTGGTGTGTATGGCTGAGTGCGCTGAAGCTTAACAGCACCGTGCTCGTGAGCGAGGACCTGATGAAGACGTGAGCGCGTGTAAACCGGCGTGGCAACATCCTCTGCACATTTGGTAATCGCTGGAAATATTTTCTGTCACAGTATTCAACACGAGGGTTTAAGCACATTTATTAGAACTATCTTTAGTTATCATAGAACTGTTATTAATATCGACAATTAATTGGTAATGACATGATCTTGTTTTCACCCCCCCAACCCCAAAAAAAAGCTGTTACGCGGAGCGAGAAGAAAAAAAAGATTGAAAATCTCCATTAAATATAAATATCTACATAGACAGTGCACCCCTTGTGATGATCTGACAACCTGCAGTGCGTCTGTTACAGTAGAGCCGTGTCTTGGTGCAGGCGGGGTGGTGGTGGTGGGGGGAGACATGGAATAAAGTCGTTTGCCGTGAGTTTGTTTTGAAACACTTTTCATGGACCCCAACCAAAGTGCCATGAGGGCAGCCAAGTAGGAAGCAGCCAATGAGACGAGTCTCGATGCAGTTCTGCCAAACCGTCATTATCATGTGATCTTTAAAACAACAAAACATAACAAAACAAAAACGACAGGCAGATCGGAAGGGAGGCGGAACACGTTTTAAAAAAAATGTTTAAAAACGCACAGAACAGTGAAAACATGAAAACAATCAAATAATATAAAGATGCGATATGATTGGACCCTGAGAGCCTGCCTAACCCCGCCCCCACTAGGTCTAACCCCGCCCCTTGCAATATTACAAAGAAAAAAAAAAACAGAAAATGAAAATAAACAAACAAAAAAAAAAAAAAAAAAAAAAATCACGAGTAGCAAAGAAGAGACGGGAATTAAAGTCTCTCACTAAATTTCCAAAAGGTCGTCTTCATTCACAGATTTTTTTTCATTTTTTATGTAGGATACATATATATATATATATATATATATATATATATATATATATATATATATATATATATATATATATATATATACACATACGTATATATATATATATATATATATATATATATATATATATATATATATATATATATACACACATATATATATATATATATATATATATATATATATATATATATATATATATATATATATATATATATATATATATACACATATATATATATATATATATATATATATATATATATATACATATATATATATATATATATATATATATATATATATATATATATATATATATATATATATATATATATATATATATATATATATATATATATATATATATATATATATATATATATATATATATATATATATATATATATATATATATATATATATATATATATATATATATATATATATATATATATATATATATATATATATATATATATATATATATATATATATATATATATATATATATATACATATATATATATATCTTTAGCATCAATAATTTCATCTTTATTAGTTAAACAGTAAAAGATCTGGCGATTGGGAAAAAAGGGATGGAGGACTTACAGACAACTGGACGCACAAATGAGCGAAATGACGAGCGGTCGGGGTAGGGGACGGACGTTGGGGAGCTAGCTAGCGGTGGCGTTACACTTCATGTTATCCGCATTGGTTGTGGAGTGTGATTAAATGAGAGACAGCCCGCCAAGAGCTCCGAGGCGGGGGTGGAGGAGAGAGGAGGCCACGCCCACTCACGTCCCCGCAGGCTCCTCCTACTCTTGAGAGAGCCGCCCCTCCCCCACCTCCTCCACCCCTCACCCTAGAAGATAAAAGCAGGTGTGTTAGCTATTGTATTGTGTCCATCCTTCCATCTGTCCTCCTCCTCCTTCTCCACCTCCTCCGCCCTCCTCCTCCTCCTCCTCCTCCTCTTGGAGTCTGTGCCATTCACTGAGTAGTTCTTCAGTCCAACCCACTTACTTGGTTTTAATACCTGAAAGGGAAACAGGGAAAGAAACAAAGAAACACTTTTGATTTTTAAAAGAATTTGCTGAACATTATGCAACAATATTTTTTAATCACTATCAAAAATGCAACTCGCACGCAATCTCGAAGACAACTGACATTTTTCTAGGCAAACAGTATTACGAGGTTATATATTACAATACTAAAGGTAATATACATTTGAGCTAATCTCATTCGAGAGGTAAAACAGGACTTTTTACATGTTTACAGTAGAGCCATGTTATTTTATGTTCTTCTTATTTTTGTGTGGTGTCGTCCTTTGGTCGTGCAATTTTTGTTTAAATTCACAATGGGAACTGATCCAGGGGTACAAAGCATTTTCAGTGGTTTCGTCACCAATGAGAAGGCCTCAGAGCGCCACCTGGAGGACGGTAGCGGAGAAAACGCCCCCTACCCTCTCCCCCATTTACCTGTAGTAGTTTGGCTTGAAGGGCCCGTTCTTGTTCAAGCCCAGGTACTTGGCCTGCTCGTCGCTCAGCTCCGTGAGGTGTGCGTCGAACGTGGGGAGGTGCAGGCTGGCCACGTACTCGTCTGGAGGGGCGGAGAAAAGAGGGATGTGGGGGGCGGGGGGGCCTGTCAACACTCTGCACGGTTCATGAATAATTCACGACAGAAAGAGAACAAGACGTCACAGAGGAGCAACGGATCAAATCACGGTTTGCTTTTGCTTCCAAAGTGCCGCCTTGCTAATCTCTGCCTCGCTTCTCCGGCCGACTCGTCGCGCTCCTGTCATCCTGGTGACCACTGCGGCGCTGCTGATGCGGTGACCTACATTCGTTCGCACTGCGCTTTTCTTTACATGCGCTCGGCCCCGGCGCAGCTCGCAGACGCACGGAGGGAGGGAGGGGGGGCTGCTTATGCTACTGCGAGCGCCGCGCTAACCGACAGCAACAAGCTGAGACCGTCTGTGGAGATAAACTGCAATGTTTGCCTGCGGGCCAGAGGGTAAAATACAGTGGCTGTAATTACTTCCTGTTTGGTGGCTGCTCAAGTACCAGAGAACTGCTTTTTCCACTCGCCTTGGTCTGATTTCCTGCAGTTTTATTATATATACACATATATATACACAAACATACATGTATATTAGGGATGCAACGCTACACTTTTCCCATGGTTCGGTATGCATCACGGTTTTTGGGCCTCGGTAACGGAACGGTTTCAATATCTTATAAAACTACTCTGACTAGCAAAGGCAATATTGAATTGTAAAAATAATTAAAAGCACAGGTAAAATCAAACCACAAACACCATTTTCATTTTATTGGGCTGATCAGTCAAAAAAATCTATTATGGGTTTTTTTTCTTTACAAATGGTGAAATATTTATTTTTAACAGGCTGAAAATAAATCAGTTTATATGGATAAGCTATTATACTTATTGGTATGCATGTTACATAACGTGCTTGCGCCCTCACACAGACACAGTCACAAAAGTGCAGAGCGGCGCCACAACAACAACAGACAGTGAGGAGAAAGATGAGCGAGTTTTAGGACCACAGTTGGCCTGCAGTTATGATCTTGCGCTGCTAAATTCTACTGGGTTTGTCCAGAGAGAGGCGCTGGGGTGAAGTGACATTATCCTATGAAGGCTGTTTCCAACCACCAGCCCTGTTCAAAGACGTACTGCTCTATTTAATGACGGCGGGTTGTAATAATAGATGCGGTTGTGCGGGCCGGCTGGAACGAGTCGGATTATTGATCACTGCGGGACCCGCGGGTCGTCATAAAGCAGTGCACCACTAGTCTGCGCTCCTGAGTGGATCTACTGGCACAACATGCACGTTTTGATAAAGTTTGGTGACTGGCTGAAACGTACCGAAATACCGTCGTTGTGCACCGGACCCAACCGTTTGGTAAAATACTGAATATTCTTGCATCCCTAATATAAATATCTAAATATATATCTATAGATGTAGATTCTTTTTTTTTGTATTTTTTTTAAGATGTAAATGTAAATGAATCTTACCCATCTTCTTGGGCAGCAGGTAAACATCCTGTTTGTAGCGACCGTCTGGGGCGTTGTACAGCTCAATCAGGGCCAACGCCTGCTCGTGACACACACACACACACACACACACACACACACACACACACACACGCGCGGTGTTACATCACATGGCTTCCCTTGATGTACAAAAAAGCAAACAGAAAACGGTAATAACGGGCGACGGGATTGGATTGGGTGGGTGAGTCACTCACCTGGGTGGTGGCGGTGATGGAGAGCACAAAGGTGGGCACGGTGGAGCAGCTGAGGTTCAGCAGGCGACCCTGCAGTGGGAGGAGGAGGAGGAGGAGGAGGAGGAGGAGAGGGTAGTTAGTATGGAGAACTGCAAGGCTCTGCAGCGAGGAGGAGGAGGAGGGTGGGGGTCAGGGGGGGTGATACACGCAGCCTATTGTGGATGCAAAAAGGTGATCAGAGCTGAGGAGCAAGGTGGGACTGGGCGGAGGAAATACTGCATTTTTTTTGTTTTTGGAGGAGCGGGAGAAGCTGCGCTTCCCGGCTGTCAGACTGCTCTCATTCCGTCACAGCATTCAAGACACACACACACACACACACACACACACACACACACACACACACACACACACACACACACACACACACACACAAAGGATTATGTGTTCCCTTGTTGACATGGCGGTGTTGAGTGTTTTTGGAAGTGTTAGGCAAACACCCATCATCGACTCATCCACTCGCTAGTTCACTCTCATTCCACCTCAGAGCGTCTTTCAAACTGGATTTGATGTATCTTTCAGTGTGTGTGTGTGTGTGTGTGTGTGTGTGTGTGTGTGTGTGTGTGTGTGTGCGTGCGTCACCTCGGCTAGCAGCACTATCCTCTTGCCGTCGGGCCAGATGACGTGGTCCACCTGCGAGCGCACCCTCTCCCAGGTCAGCTCCGGGGTCCGCAGGCTGGCCTGCGGGGGGGTCCAGAGGCGTTTTCATTGTTAGCAAGAGGCTAGTTAGCAAGCCGCTAGCTAGCAGCGGCCGCTTCCGTTTCCTCGACTGGCTGTTTCAGATGTGCCACCATCCCCGCCATAGCGTGGAAAAAGTTTGGCAGCCACCTTTCAATTAAAGAAATAACTGACTGCCGACATCGTAGCAGCGCCTGTAAATGGCAGCAAGGAGTTTCAAAATAAATACAAAAAATCTTTTGCTTAATATTTATCATTTTAAAAGTCTAAGCGCATGTGGCAAATTATTGTCCACTCCATCATTTTTCTTAGTTGACAATTTAATATATCTGGATTTTTCCATTGTTTCTTGTGAAACAAGACGGAACGTGCGCGTGTGAGACTCAACTGACCACATCGATCTCGGTGTTGGAGTGTCCCATGTTGCAGACGATGCAGCCGTTCTTCATGCGGTCCAGGTTCTCCCTAACAACCACGTTCTTATTGCCTGAGAGCAGGAAAGAAAACAATTGAGAATTTGGGAAGAAGAAGAAGAAGAAAAACATCATCAGGCCAGAGGGAGGAGAAGCAAAGTCTCTTTTATAAGTGCCAGATAAAGTGAGCGGGGACTCACTCCACTGTCTGTTTCTCTCCATTTTTAATTATTCCCTGCCTCTCTTTACAGTGCCGTTAATTAATCCGCAAAGTGCGACTATTACATCTGTCTGCCTCATTAAAACCTGACGGCCGTCACATTTCTCAAGGAACTGCTGGACGGAAGAGGCAGAGGAGGAGAGCTCAGAGTGGCGTTGAAAGAACCAAACATTTGCTTGATTTACTTAAAGTGAAAACCTGCTGCGGGATGACTTAAAGAGTTACACAAAAGTAAAAAAAAGGAAAAATATCACACAAAAGGAAAAAAAGAAAGAGAAAAGCAAAGCAGAGAGAAACGGAAAAGAGAAAACTCTGCTGTGGTTAATAAGCTGGAGACAAAGCTACACAGATAAAGTTATGTATATGTACATATTGCCAAAAAAAAAAAGATTTCCTGGCCAGTTGTTGATCAGCTGACGGTGGCACGAATTATATCAGACTCTTGCGGCCTGTGGGCAACCTAACCTGTGCAGGTGATGACGATGTCCACTTGTCTGACGACCTCATTCAGTTTCACCAGCCGGAAGCCGTCCATGCTGAGAGACGCAGAGAGAGGGAGAGAAAGAGAGAGGGAGAGAGGGAGAGAAGAGAGAGAGAGACACCAAGGCTGAGCGTCAGACCGATGTGACTCTGGTGGGACGGGAGACTCGCGTGGGGGGATGGGAGGCTGAGGCCTTACCACGCCTGCAGGGCGCAGATGGGGTCGATCTCTGTGACGTACACGATGGCGCCCATGGCTTTGAGGGCGGCGCAGCAGCCTTTGCCCACCTGTAGGGGGAGAGGGGGCACGAGACCAAACAGGGTTAGAGCACCAGGGGCGAGCAAACTTTCGTACTGGTGGGCAGCAATGGGTTCTAAAATTTGACAGAGGGGCTGGAGCAGCAGCAAGTGGATGGATGGATTTTTTTGGTGACTCGGCTAATAGGAGGAAAAAATATATCATGAAAAACAGCCATTTTATGACTGCCTACTAATATCACTTCTTCAAGTTTGGCGGGCCGGATTGAAAAGCTTAACGGGCCGCCTATGGTCCCCAGGCCGTAGTTTGCCAATGCCTTGGTTAGACTTTGAATTGTTTGCGTGTGTGTGCATGCGCGCCTGATAACTCACTTCTCCGTATCCGCACACAACCACCTGCTTGCCTCCGAACATGACGTCGGTGGTCCTCTTCAGGCTGAAAGAAAAAAGGAAAACAAAAATTTTCAGTCACACAGATTTATTTTTTCTTTGCGCTTTTTGTCTTTTTCTTTTCTTTGCTCCAACAGCAGTCAGACGGGGAGCCGCCTCGTACCCGTCCAGGATGGACTCTCTGCAGCAGTACAGGTTGTCGAACTTCTGCTTGGTCACAGAGTCGTTGACGTTCATGGCCGGGACGCAAAGCTTCCCCGCCTTGGAGAGCTGGTACAATCTGGGGGGTGGTGGGGGTGGAAAGAAACATTGGCTGTTTGCATTCATCTGCTCCTGCATATGAGAGAAAGTGAACTAAAAATATATGCGATGTGGACTGTTGTGGGTAACGATTTCGCCACTAGATGGCAGTGGAACGCCATCGGAAAACCATGCAAAGCCAGCGTGGTCATATCAGGACTTGATGAAACTACTTTTTTTCTTGAACATCCTTTCTGTATTTTTTAAGATTATTCTGCATATGTTGGTTTCACTTCAAAAACAAAATCATTTTTATTGTGATTTAAAGTCCTGCAACGGTGAAACTTGGGATCAGCAAATGCATATAAATCCATATCTAGACACCTGGGTGTTTAAACGGGCTGAAAAACTGGCAATACATTTTGAAGCCTGGTGAGAGTCTCACCTGTGCACACCGGTAACACTTTCCTCAACGATGCCCTTGATCTTCTTGAACATGTTGGGGTATTTCTTATAAATCCAGTGGGTGAGGTCGCCGCCGTCATCCAAGATCTGAAGAGGGGTGGGGGGGGTGAAATTTAAGGCAAATCATACAATTTCTGTCTGGCTAATTCTTCATGAGGCTATTTGCTATACAAATACAGGCTATTGGTCAGTACCATGTTGGGTTGCCAGCCTTCCAAGTTGACACAGCGGTCGATGCACCACCAGAAGTCATCCTCTGATTCACCCTTCCATGCAAACACACTGAAACCTAAAAAAATGAGACGTCCCATGAATGTTCATCGTGTCCCTTTGCGTCAATTCAGTAATTAATGGAGTTTTTTTTCTTTCAATATGAGGCCAGCAGAGTTTTTTTCCCCCCGCTTTCCCTTGAGGGACCTTCCGCCTCCTGCGTCAGCGGTGACGTGATTTTAACCCGGCTGGTACGCCCTCTGTGACGTCAGCGGCCCAGTTAAAGGCATGTCACCGCTGACATGTGGTGGAGGAACGGAGGTCTGCCGCCAAAATGTGCCAAGGTGAAAAAAGAAAGAAAGAAGAAAGACCTGCTTGCCTTGTACAAAGGGAAATAAACTAAAAACAGGCAGGAAGTTTTATTTTCTCGGGTATGCAGGTTATGGGCAGGAGAAGGAGATGGCGCCTGTGGCACATGCGACACTTAAGAGAACAAACACAGCCTGCACAAACACAGCCTTTACCTCCCTCAGCCAAAGCAGCTGCCACCTCGTTCTGGGTGGAGTAAATGTTGCAAGCGGCCCATCTGCACTGAGCCCCCAGAGCGGACAGCGTCTCCATCAGCACCTGCAGGGACGAAGGAGCCAGGAGGAGAGTTTTTTTTTTTTTTTTTTTTTAAAATGTCCAGTGTGTCATGCTTGGCCTGATTTATTATTTTTTATATTGGTTAAAGCTTAATATACTGCCCATAAATACATTAATAAAGAGTATAATGGCAGTACAATAAAGGTCATTTAGTTCCTACCCTCGGAATGGTTCTTATTTATATATAGGAATATCCATAGATTAAGAGTCTTGCTCCTAGTTAGCTGCCTTCTTGCACCGCCATATTTCTAAGGAAGCCTGGCGTGGACAATCCAGCTGCCTGACAGCACGTCTCATATTTAAGGTGGATGCTTTCGTCCTCAAATAAACCAACGAAGAAGAAGGCGGACGAGATATCAAGATTGGTGTGCGCAGGCCAACGCAGTTCACTGGCAAGCTCAGGAGGGGGTGGGAGAGCGACAGAGCGCTGACATCTAAAACATAAACCCCTTGATGCCGTTTCCTCCAGAAATCTCCAAATATTACACACTGAACCTTTAAAGTGCAGATATAAACCCCAGGTACATTTGAGTGTGCGGTTTTTTTCTTCTTCTTTCAAACCTCATTTAAATGTCAACTCACTGCAGTCTGTGCTGTGATGTGGGTGCAGCCCACCACTTTGGCACCGGCGAGGGGCTTCTCCCCCTGGGCTCTCTTCCTCAGGGCCATCAGGGCGGGCATCTCTGACAGTGGAGGAGGAGGAGGGAGAAACAAAACACACATGAGGGCACAACAGAGCAGCAGCTGCTCCGAGGAGGAATCCCCATCGTTTCACCGCCACTGCACCTCGCCTGCCACTGCAGCCGCTCCACAAAACCAGTGCGGCCTGCAGGCTGTGGCTGAGACTCTGTGTGTGTGTGTGTGTGTTTTCTCACTCAGGGGCAATTAGAGAATGCTAGAAATAATTGACTCAAATCGTTGTTTTTGTCCTCAGAGAGGCAGCGGACATATGGCACCAGGCACCAGACAGCAACACACAGACACATTTACATTGACTTCCAGTCATTCTCCACTTGGTTGTACAGACCTCAGACACATACTAAGCTAAGCGCAGCAAAACCTTAACTAGCACTCAAAAGCCATCCAGAAAAAGTTATTATTTTTTTTTTAAAGATTCTAATACTTTTTGTAGTCCCTGTTGTCCCAGTTGTCCCAGTTTCGCTTTCAGTATGGTCCTGTTGAGGTCGTCGTCACGGCTACCGGGAACAATTGCCAAAGACTTTTTTTTTTTGACAGGTGAACAGAAGCAAAGTCGATTTTTTTTTTGGTTGCCATGCCACACCAACGCAATACAGCAGTGACTCAGATCAGGCTGCACGGCACCACCAAGGTTTCTCTCTCCTCAGCTGTCTGCTGGTTTGTTTCCTGGTTCTTTTTGTTTTTGTTTTGTACCTTGCTCGGCGATCTCGATCTCCCTGCGTCCGAAGTCGGCCTGCTTGATGTTCTTGATGCAGAAGTCGGCGTTGCCCTTTGAGTTCTTCTGCTGCTTGTCCCGTGGAGATGTCTCATCGTCGGAGCTGTCCGTGTACGACGCAGCTAAGATGAGAAACAAACAGATAGATTTAAAAAAAAAAAAAAAGAACCAGTGAAGCCGTGGCTAACGCAGATAATAGCATAACATTTCATTCAGGGTGGACATAATTATTGTTATTGCATTCAATTTTCAGCTTTAATGTTTCACATAAAAAACTCCTAGCATTGGATTAATAGGTTGATTCTGCAGAGACGTGCCCACACGCTATATGGCCATACCACTCATAATTGTGAAGATGATCCAGGTTGTCCACCTAAGCTTTTCCTAATGTCACCAGAAGCTGTGGGGAAGATTTCAAAGCCCCGCAAGTTCAGCCTTTCAACAACAAAGGTTGCTCATTCTTTTATCTTCCAGAGTCCACGTCCTCACGCATCCGGTAACATTCTTCTCCGTTATATCTCTCTCATTATACAGACACTTTGACAAATGAGACTTTCTTCAAAATCAGTGACTCGGAAATGCTTTAATGTGGTGGAAGTGCCTTCATTCCATAAATTAAAGGTACTGTATGACTTATGGAGAGATCTTTAGTCCGCGCCTCAGATTCCAGTGTAGTGGTCTTGCATGAGTAATTCTCCCAAAAAAAAAAAAAAAAAAGGAAAAAAGGGAAAGAAGTACAAAAAAATCCACACCATCTGTTTAACATTCACCTGCAAGAATCTGTCAGCTTCCTGCAGAAACTGATGCCTTATTTTACCTCATGTAAGTTTGTAAGTTTAGATAGGGACAAGAAGGAGGCAGCAAGGAGGCTGAGTGAGGGGACATTGAGGCATCAGTGCCCTTCGTGACATCACAAAGGCCTAAATTTTCACAACCTGGTGCACATAACTTCAGTAGAGGCTGGACTTTTCTCTGTCCCGGGACGAAGGCTGACAATCTAAATGCAAAAATGATGCTGCTTTTCAAACTGGTACCTGCATCTAAACCCGCATTATGCCGACAGAGAGAAGGAACAAGCCACAGTGGAGGAGGTGTGGCCATGACCGAGACATCGTCCCTGCGAGATGCAGCGGAGCGGAGACGGCTCTGTCTGTTCCTTGCTCGGCGGTGGCGGCGCCGTGCACTCACTGCCACAACTCGGCGCTACACAGGCGCACCGCCGAGGGAACTCCTGCAGCCCTGTGTCAGGGGCGAACGGGGACGGGGGAGGGAGGCGGGGGGCACTGCATCACAGAACACGCTGTACTGTGCCAGGAGGGGAGAGGCTTAAAAAAAAAAAAAAAAGTGGAGGGATAATAATCCACGAGTGCAGCGGTTTTCTTCTTAAATCTCCCATCCGTGCTGACAGGAGGAGAATGTGGGGGGGTGGATGGACGTACCAACACTTCCAAGAGGTACTGGGAGCGCTGCCAAAAACAGAAAAGTGCCAGTCGTGCAGGAGCCAGAATCAATAGGCCGGGCTTCTTTACTTTTAAACCAAGTGTTTCTAGCGGAAGACGAGTCTTGAGAAATAGCTTAAATAAAAACAAACCCAAACAAACAGCATATTTAGCCCTCTGTTTACAGCCTCCTGCACCTCATATTAGCTCCCATTATCCTGGGCAGAAAGACAAATAGCTGAATTCTGCATTGTAAATGTCAACAATCATACCCAACTCAATAGGAGTTTGTTTCATTGTGAGAATTCCTTTCACAGACCCGTTCATTCATCTTACGGGGGCGACTACAGTGCGTCGTGCTGTGACGCCGACTAGAGGCAACGTCACGTCCGAACATCTAACATTTCCTGTTACCACTGGTGGCTCTCCTCCACACTGTGGGAACAATCGGGGGAATTAGGAGTGTTCTGCCTGATGGAATTAGAGGCAAAGAGGAATCAGGAGGACGGGGAATCAGGGGAGGGAGGGGATCCTCCCCGGACGATAGACGCTTATCACCTAATGTGCCGCAGCTGATGGCTGAGATCTCAACAGCCGGACGGACAGATGAGAGAAAATCCTGAGGAGGGGGGGAGAAAAGAAAGAGGAAAAAAAGGACTTAAAAGCCTGAGAGTGCGGAGGAAGGCTCTCCAAAGGCAGAACAGGAGTGATTTAATGAGCTGCTTTCAACGGGGAGGCGGGGGGGGGAGCAGGAGAGAAAAGTGAAAAGAACGAGGGAACCAATCCCACTATTCATTTTGTAACAGACTCTGCCTTTATGGCGGCAAAGACGGACTTGGCGGAAGCGAAGATGCATGTTATGTAAATGTCCCTTTTGGGAAAGTCTGTCTCGCTTTCAGTCACCTTGTTACCGTCCCTGTCTAAAAACATAATACAAGGCATCAGGATTTTTGTGGGAGGCTGTAAACAGGCGGCTAAATATGCCTTTTTATATAATAATAATGGATTGGATTTATAGAGCACTTCTTGGCACTCAAAAGTGTTTTACATTGAACATACACGCATCTTATGAATGAAAGGTCAAGGGTTTCAGAGCTGCTGCTCAGCCATTTTGAAGCGGAGAAGGAAAAAAAAAGGTCCCTGCTAGAGTCCCGTGAAAGGTCAAGGTAAGGCTGAGCCGCTGCGGTCGCAATTAAAGCTTCCTCCACCGACAGCTTCCTCCTCAGAGAGGAGACAAGTCTGCTCCTCCACCTTCCCTGTGCACTCAGCAAACTTCACGCCATGCCGCACGGATCCACAGCTGCGCACTGATAGGATTGTCAAAAATCCCACACAGCACGTAGGCCGTCGCTCACGTACGCCCTGCATTAAAAAAAAAAAAAAAAAAAACACTTTTTTTTCATTTTCACGACCAGAGGCCCGATGGTGGTCACCTCTTAATACCCAAAGCCCTTCTGTTCATCTGCCATCCAGCTGCTTCTCCATCAAACCTAGACGCTCCAACCAGCGGCAGCCGTCGCAACATCACACGTGGATTAATTCATCACATTAATGGTGTTTGGAGGGGTGTGTGGGGAGAGGGGGTGTCCTGAAAATGACCCTCACATGCAACGACGGAGCTTTCACTGCTCCCACAGCCGGACAACAAGTTTCCCACATCTGACACCATCTCGTCCTCATTTTCTCTTCCCATGTCATCTGGTCATTAGGGAAAAGTGAGCAAACGTCAATTGATTGAAAACAACTGCACTGTTGATCTTTCGTACATCTTACTCTTGCTCGTTAGTTGCATTTAGATTCACTTGACTCTTTCCTGTAATTACTGTATAGTTTATTTTATGTTTTGTTTTTAGTGCATTAACAGTGTTGTATCCATCCATCCATCAATCAATCTATCAGTATGAATATATTACACTTTAAAGCTTGTAAATGAATGGAACTGAGATAAGACAGTGGGAGTGTCTCATCCGTTGTTGATGAATTTTACATATTTACTGTGGCAACATGTTGTTACTCGGGCTGCGCAATACATCATACATTTATTGTAATCGCGATATAAAAATGTGCGATAGACACATCGTAAAAGCTGCGATAAATAATGTGTTCACTAAAGTTCAAATTTGGCCAATCAGATTGAGCCTTACAGCGTTAGATGCCCGCCTCCAGGTAACTGCTTTTGGTTGAGGTCACAAGCCTTGTGGAGAGAGCGAGGGGGGCGGAGTCATGGCGGGAGCAACAGAGACATGCGAGGAGGAAAATATGGGCGAAGAGAAACTCGTGCCTAAAAGACACAGCACGTCTGTTATTTGGAAATACTTTGGTTTCACCAAAGATGACCCGCTACAAACCCGTGTCCTCTGTAAAACCTGCCCAGCAGTTGTAGCAACCAGCAGGGGAAAGACGACTAATCTCCACAGCCACTTACAACACAACCACACAGATCTGTTCGAAGCGCTCCACAAAGCCCACAAAGTTAGCAAAAGCAAAACTACGGACTACTCAGGGAGCAGCAAAGCAGTCCGGCAGGCATCCATTCCCCAGAGTTTTTGAAGTGTAACCCCCAATTCACACCGAGAGCGTCGGCGGCGCGTCTGTGGTGCGGAAGTGCTCCGTACCCTCACACCAAACGCATTTCCGAGCCACGCTGGACGCCACAGACAGTGAAGCAGACCCTCTGGCTCAGTCGAAGCTCCATCAGGTCAGCTACCCACATCTGAGTAAACTTGCCAGGAAGTGTCTCTGTATACCTGCAACTAGTTCCCCCTCAGAGAGACTTTTTAGCACATTATGATCTCCATGTTGTAACATGCCAACACACATGCTTACAATCTACTAAAGTAAACAAGCTGGTTTTCCTAGCAAAGAACTTGCTATAAGAGAACATGTTCACACACTGAGACACACACATTTACATGAATACAAACACAGACACACAGTACATTACATTACATATTGCCCTACAACGACTGTTGTCCAAAGCAAGCAGAGTTTAACTAGATTGTTCCTTTTGCTAGTTTTTTTGGCTAGAACTTACAATGAAGGTTTATCAGTTTTTGTTTTGTGTATTGTTTATTTACCAATTTATCATTTGGTGGTTTACTCAACCCCCACCACCTCCACCCAATACCCCAATGACTTACACTTAGACTTAGACAAACTTTATTGATCCCCTTGGGATGACTCCCTCAGGGAAATTAAAACTTCCAGCAGCAATGGAAGTGAAGGAGCACAAAGATAGAAGAGATTAAAGCACACAGATAAACAAAATAGCAGCACACAGACAAAAAGTAGAGGCACACAGGTGGAGAAATAGTAAATAATTACTAATATACAGTAAAAGAAGAATTAAATAATATAAATAAATATAAAAATACTGAATATGGCTTTGTTTGGTGGAATATGGATACGTGGCAAATATTGCATTATGGATGAGGATAAGGTTATTGCAGCACAGGAAGAGTGTCCATTTCTGTGTGCATGAGTTGAACAAGAGAGTCACAGTAGCAGAAATGGCCACCCTCCCTTTCCTACTCTATCCATGTCCTCCTCCTCCCCCCAAGTGATGAGTTGTAGAGTGTGATGGCATGATGGACAAAGGAGTTCTTGAGGCTGTTGGTCCGACACTTGGGAAGGAGCAGTCTTTCACTGAACAGACACCTCTGGTTGCTGATGACGGCGTGCAGAGGGTGGCTGGCATTGTCCATAATGTCCAGCAGTTTGTCCAGAGTCCTCATCTCTGCCACCGTCACCAGACAGTCCAGCTTCATGCCGACCACAGAGCCGGCCCACCTGATCACTCAGTGCGTTTACATGGCACTAGAGAAATTCGAATTATTGCCTTAGTCCGATTATGATCGGAGAACTCAGGTGCATGTAAACACCTTAGTCCGATTATGATCAGAGTTTGAGAACTCCGATTGGAATCGGAGAACTCCGATTGAGACACCCAGATAATGCGATTGTCTGGATTCGTCCTTCTTGGATATGCTGCCCCACCTCACCCCCAGCACACCACGGTGTAAAAGAGGACGCTGGCAACCACAGACTGATAAAACATCCGCAGGAGTTTGCTGCAGATGTTGAAGGACCGCAGTCTCCTTAAGAAGTACATCCTTCTTTGTGTCTTCCCATACAGGTGGCTGGTGTGTGGTGTCCAGTCCAGTTTATTGTCCAGCCACACCCCCAGGTATTTGTAAGAGTCCACAGCCTCCACCTCAGCTCCCTCCAGCAGGACAGGCCGTGGTCTTGGTCTGGACCTCCCGAAGTCAATAACCAGCTCCTTCGTCTTAGAGGTGTTGAGCTGTAGGTGCTTAGTGTGGCACCATGTGGCAAAGTCCCCAACCAGTCTTCGATACTTCTCCTCTCCATCTTCACTGATGCACCCAAAGATGGCTGTGTCATTGGCGTACTTCTGAATATGACACAGCTCCGAGTTGCAGCAGAAGTCCCAGGTGTATAGGGTGAAGAGAAGAGGGGCCAGCACTGTGCCCTGGGGGGCTCCAGTGCTGCCGACCACTGTGTCAGACGTGATGTCCTTCAGCTCAACGTACTGAGGTCTGCCAGTGAGGTAGTCGGAAATCCAGTCCACCAGGTGGGGGTCCACGCCCATCCTGCTCAGTTTGTCCCAGAGCAAGAGGGGCTGGATAGTATTGAAGGCACTAGAGAAGTCCAGAAAGAGAATCCTCACTGTGCCGCCTCCCTTATCCAGATGGGAGTGGGCTCGATGATGATGGCATCCTCCACACCAATGCCTGGCTGGTATGCAAACTGTAGGCAATCCTGGGCATGTCGCACCTGGGGTCTGAGGAGGCTAAGGAAGAGCCGCTCCAACGTTTTCATCAGATTTGAAGTGAGTGCCACTGGTCTGAAGTCATTCAGCTCGTTGGGCCGGTTCTTCTTCGGAACTGGAACGATGCGGGATGTCTTCCAGAGGGTGGGCACTCTCCCAATCTTCAGGCTTAGGATGAATATCCGTTGTAGTAGTTCCCCCAGTTCTTCAGCGCAGGTCTTCAGTAATCTTGGGCACATCTTGTCTGGGCCTGTGGCTTTCCTGGGACGAAGCTTCCTCAGCTGTCCTCTGACCTGGTCTGTGGTGATGAGTGGTGAAGATTGTGTTGATTTGGGGGTGGGGAGAGGGGTATTGTTGAGTCTGGCGGGAGGTTTGTGGAGGGGAGAGAGGGCGATGACTGTGGTGAGGGCAGGGGTGGGCTATTGTGGGGTCTGCGGGGAGGGGAGAGGTGTGTGGAGGGGAGAAGGGGAGATGGCTGTGATGGGGGAGGCAAGGGCTGGTTGAACCTGTTGAAGAAAGAATTCAGTTCGTTTGCCCGCTCCATTGTCCCCTCTACGGCTCTGGTCTTTGTGTGGAGACCTGTGATGTCCTCACACCTTCCCAGACCTCCCTTGACTTGTTGGCATACACAATGTGTTACATTGGTAATGTGAGACACTGCAGGTGGATTTAAATTCTTCTGTTCACCTTTATTTAATATTTATTTCACTTATTTTAGTTACTTGATTTTTAAAACAATACAGCCAGTGGGGGATGTTTCTGCTATCCATGTTTTTGAGAAGCATAAATGTTTTATATTGAAATGCTCTGTTTAAGCCATCAAGCAATTGTGTTGCTGTGCACCTAGGTTGGTTCAGTGTCCATATAGCAGCTGCTTCGAGGTGCAGGTCTTTCAACAAAAACATCTTGTTGGAAAGGAAACATTGGATATTGTTTTTTTCAGTGTCTGCATAGGCTGCCCATTGTCTGCAGTCTATGTTACCAGCAAATCCAAAGCAGAAAGACATGAACATTGTATACGTAAGTATTTGTTTATATATTGCAAGTCATATCATCATCGAACACACAACAGCATTGTGGCATATTGCATGTTTTCCTAATATCATGCAGCCCTACTTGTTACTATGGGCCCTAAACAGCACACATTAGCAAAGGTGTGTGTTTTTTTTTCAAAATAAGATGCAAGGGTTTTTCATGTTAACCCTTTAAACGCCATAATTTTTTTCAAGAAAATATTCAATTTTGATATCAAGATTTCAAATGGCTGTGACTTGAAATTAGAGATAAAGCCATACTGTAATTAAGAAAAATCTTCAGTAAACCCAAACTTTTTGTTTGTTTGTTTTTGTACTATGTCAGATGTCAGGGATCTGTATGTCAGATCCCCGTCTCCACAATACCCCACAGGCTCATCAAAATGTTTTATCCACTTCTGATAATTTTCCACATATCTCAAACAGACCCAGCCATCATCACTGTAATTTACAGGGTGACCGCGAACATCCCTGCTGCCTCCACCGGCACTGGCTGGGCGTTTCCTCCCACAGCTTCTACCACGTTGATCACTAACTCCCCGCGCCCTCCGTCACCATTAGCGGTGTTTTGAGCACTCCTGCTTCCCCCACCACATCCCCTCAACCTCATTTGTCGATTACTCCCACTGAGGCGAAGCATGCGCTGCTTGGTGACTGTCGTGGCGCATCGACTCGCTGCCACTGCGTAACTAAAGACGCACCGACAGACTTGCTCTCACTGGACGACTGAACATCATTATCAGAGTGTGAATATTCCTCTTCGTTATCTGAGTCAGCCATTACTTTTTTTTTTTTTTTTTTTTTTTTTTTTATTTTATTTTCTGAATTTTCAGATTTATATTTATACAACACAACAAGTAAGAAACAAAAGACAACACAAAATCTAAAAATAAAATAAATGAAAAACTAAAACAAAACACAGAACCACGGAGCTGCCAAATACAAAAAAAAAAAAGTGTTAAGTTTACATAAAAGTTGTTGTAACAAGATCAGGGTTACAGAACTTTCACCATAGAGTCACACTTAACTTACAGATTACTATTTTTTGAGATGGTCAATAAACGGACCCCACAATGATGGAACAATGACAAAATCATATACTACACTAAACCATTGAAATATTTCACACCAAAACATATGCAGTTGATGACACGACCAGAAGAGATGTGATAGAGAGCCCTCTGCGACCTTGCATCTATCACACAGTGGAGAAACTGATGGGTAGAATCTATGCAGTTTAAGCTTCGAATAGTGAAGTCTATGGATGACTTTAAACTGAATCAATTTGTATCTGACATTGATGGAGCATTTATGAATTCCTTTCAAGGCTGCATTCCAGGTATCTAGAGACACATCAAGCTGTAGTTCGTTCGACCAAGCCTCTCTGAGATGATGCGTGGACGCAGAGGTGGAGAACAGTGATACAAAGCGGGATATTAGGTGCCTGGAGTCGGGAGGAAGCAGCATTAGATCATAAAAAGGGCAACTTGTTGGCATGGTAATGAAGTTTAGAAATCTGCCTTTAACATAATTCCTAATTTGAAGATATCTAAAATGGTGGGAATTCGGAATGTCAAATTTAGTTTTCAGCTGTTCAAATGATGAAAAGCAGTTGTCTATATATAGGTCTTTAAGGGTCACAAGTCCATTCTGTCTCCAGTCCGTGAACACTCTATCCATCTGAGACGGTAGAAATGAATGATTGTTACATATAGGAGTGTGTATAGATAAAACTGGCAACTTATTAACACTTCTTATTTGGTTCAGGATTCTGAGAGAGTTTCTTAATACAAAATTGTTGCCAATTAGATCCTGAGGGGTTTCTGTCTTAGCGAAAAGTAACGAACAAAGAGAGGAGACTTTTACAGCTGTAGCTTCGATGTTTAGCCAATGGGGGAGGCTGCTGAACGTCTCGCCAGACGGAATTCGTTGCCAATACATCATGGCCCTGGCATTGGCTGCCCAGTAATAATTCTTAAAGTGAGGAAGGCCGAATCCACTCTCCTCCTTAGGCTTCTGTAAGTGTCCCTTTGATATTCTATGTGCCTTGTAACCCCATACAAAAGGAAGGACAATTGAATCTAATTGTTTTGAGGTGAGAAAAAGTGGTATGTTTTGAAATAAATATAGAAACCTGGGGAGAGCCACCATTTTAATTGCATTAATGCGCCCAACCAAGGATAGCGGCAGAATTCTCCATTTCTCTATATTAAGTTTAAGCTGCAAAAGTGCATTAGTATAGTTAAGTTTGAATAAATTCTTAGGATCACGGAGTATTTTAAGCCCTAGGCATGTAAAGTGATCCTTTACAATTGCAAAGGGTAGAGTATCAAGAAAGCGTTGGTCTAAACTGTCTGTTAAGGGCATGAACTCGCTTTTCCCCCATTTGATTGTAAAACCAGAGAGTTTGCCAAAGTAATCAATAAGATCAAGTAGAGGGGGAATGGACAGCACCGGGTCCGCCAGGTATAGTAAAGTGTCGTCAGCGTAAAGCCCCACACGACTCTCCATGTTCCCTATCTTAATGCCCTTGATAAGGGGGTGGCTCCTGATCCCTATTGCAAGTGGCTCCAGCGCCATGTCAAAGATTAAAGGTGACAAGGGGTCACCTTTTCTGACTCCACGGTGTAACTTAAAGGGTTTAGATTTTTCACTGTTGGTAAGGATGGAGGATTTTGGGCAGAGATATAACATTTTAACCCAAGAGATAAAAGCCTCACCAATACCAAATCTTCGAAGAGATTCAAACATAAAGGGCCACTCTATTTGGTCGAAGGCTTTGGCAGCGTCTAGGGCCAAAACAGCAGCTCTAGGGTCATCTGGATGGTCAGTGTATAAGTTGTTAAGTAGCCGACGAACATTACAGAATGAAAATCTGCCAGGGATAAACCCTGTTTGATCAGGGTGTATAACTGATGAAATATGTCTTCCCAACCGGTTAGCTAAAACTTTGCTGATCGACTTTAGATCAGAGTTGAGGAGAGCAATGGGTCTGTAACTCCCAGGCTCTGTGTCATCCTTGCCCTTTTTTAACAAAAGAGAAGTATTTGCCTCATACAGTGACTCAGGAAAGATTTTGTTTTTAGTGGAGTCCTTTATCATTCTAAGCATAAGTGGGACAAGGATTTTACTGAATGTCTTATAAAATTCGCAGCCGAAGCCGTCTGGCCCAACTGCCTTGCCTGAGGGAAAGGATTTGATTGCCTCAACTAGTTCAGCTTCAGTGAAGTCTGAGTCAAGTTCCAATCTAGTTAGTAAATCAAATGTTGGTAGGTTGAGAGAGTCAAGGAAGTGGCTTATGTCTGCATCAGAGGCAGTAAATTTAGCTGTGTATAAATCTGTATAGAAATCTTTGAAGTAGGAGTTTATTTCTTTAGAATTAACCAGCAAATTTCCCAGTTTAGACTTAATTTTATAGATGGCGCGGTTTGCCTGGGCACCTTTCAGCTGTCTCGACAACAGCCTCTCTGGTTTATCACCTAATTCAAAGTGTTTTTGTTTGACCTTTAGAAGAAGTTTATTAATGGTTTCACTAAGAATCTGATTATATTCATATTTTAAATTCAAAATCTTTCTGTAATCCTCTTGAGAAAGGGAGACCCGGTAGGCCTGTTCAAGGGTTGGAAGCGCATTTTCAATTTCAACCAAACAAATCCGCTGTTTCCTCTTTTTTGAAGCTTCAAAAGAAATAATGTGGCCTCTCATGACAACTTTGAGGGTTTCCCAAAGCGTGCAGTCTGACACTTCACCTGTATCGTTGGTCTCAAGAAACTCCTTAAGGCAATTAGAGATATAGTTTATAAATTTGCTCTAAAAGAGAGGGGAAAGAGAAAAAAACACAAAAAACAACCACAACAACACCAACCGAAACATGTGAATCTTGTAGCGTAACTGTTAAGTCCAAAAACCCAACAGACCGCGTCTAGTCACCTCCAGTGTCCTGTTGCAAGATGCCAATGTATGTCATCGCATCGCCGGGAGAGGTGAATACCTTCTGGAGCCCGTTGTGATGAACGTGAAGCCTGGCAGGAAACCGCAAACTGTGTTTAATCTTCCTCTCCCGCAGGATTGCCATAACGTCACGGAAACCACGCCGCTGATCCATCACCTCCGCTGTGTTGTCCGGGAAAACGAAAATCCTGTTCGCGCCGAACTTGAGAGGCTGTTGCCGAGCAAGGCGTAGAATCTTTTCTTTGTCTTGAAAGTGGTGGACACGAGCCATAATGGTGCGAGGTTTGACCGTGGATCCAGAGCCTACCTCTGTTAGTTTGGGTAGTGGAAAGCGATGGGCACGATCGATAATCACTTGCTTCGGGAAGTTGATCTCGCCCAGAAGTTTAGGTATGAGAGTGCTCACAAATTCGGTTGGATTTCCCTTCTCCTCTCCTTCGGGGATGCCAACGAATTTAATGTTGTTGCGCCTGGAGCGACCTTCCAAGTCGTTTACCTTGCTTCTGAGAGAGGCGCACTCTTTACGGAGATCGATGATGGCGTCCTCCGCAGCACTTAACCGGGTCTCGTGGTCGGTGACCGCCGTGTCAACCTCATCCATTCGACCCACAAGAAGGTTATGAGAGGATTGGAGAGATTCGAACTTCACCTCCAGGAGGTCGAACCTGGTGTTGATCGTTCCGAGTATGGTGTCCTGCATGTTTTTCAATGCTTCTTCCATTTGTGTCACAGGGACTTGTTGAGGTTCCGCGTCGGTGTCGCTAGCCGCAGTCACGCTGCTAGCTGGCCTCGGCAGGTTGGTTTTGGGCCTTTCCTTCCTCTCATTTTTCGTTTTATCCGGCATTTTTTGTCTCAAGTGGGCTTGGGGTGATATATAAAAATGAATTTTTGGTATCTTGTCGAGCAAACTGGGTTAGAAACGGTAAAATTAAACAAATAAAAGTTGAACGGAGAGGAGCTCTCGAAAATAGGTCTTACTCCCTCCGGGCTCACTAGCGCCCCCCCTGAGTCAGCCATTACTTGACGAAATACTTTGTCAACGAACAAACCTCTCGGCAATGTATTCTTGGTAAAATTCGCTGTCTTTCTCTCTCTGCTCCCACTACAACCACAACCACCAGGCGGGCTTTCTCTCTATTTATACTCTTCTTCTCCGCCCCCCCCCACAAATGCTGCTCAGATTAAAGCCACAGGTGTCTGCCATCTCCTGGTGTAAAGTGGAAGCTACTTTTAGCACCATATTTGCCACTATGGCCTGTTTAATTCAGCAATGACGCTTGTCGCAATTTTGCAACCATGGCGCCTAAAGGGTTAAAGGCCCTCTTGGTTCAAATGGAGCGCCGCCGATGACAAGTGGCGGCATGAGGGGACCATGCATTGGCTTATTTTGCGCGCGTACCTGAGCTGTAGCTGTCTGTGGAGGACTGGGAGATGGAGCGCGAGAGGGAGCGGCGGCCAATCTTGGACGGACGCTTGTTGAACTCCTGCTTCTGGTCCGCAAACTGAATCTGCTGACAGAAAGGGGGAGGGAGGGAGGGAGGGAGGAGAAAAGGGGATCAGTCATTTACTGACTTATGGTACAGTATATACAGGTGTTGTGTTCCCCACATTTGCCACCATCACAGCCCTGAGCGCATGATGACACAGGTAGAAAACTTTCCTCAGACGTGTCTTTGCTTTTTTCCACCAACCCGAGGTCACAAATTTCGAAATAACAAAAATGAGAGAAAGTCGAGCGCAGTTGTCCAGAAAGCACAGCCGCTCTCAAGTTCTTTCGAACTTTTGAAGATAAGGAGGACAAGGTCGGCAAGGCATTCTATTTATTTGTCACCTGGTACAATCGCAATAAATCAAGGCACGATAAGCTGATTTATTGGGGCCACTAAAGGTGTCCATTAACAAAAGAGCAGCAATAAAGGGGTTTTAAATCAACAGCACCGGTTGGGGAAAGTTCTTTGGACGACGTCGACGAACCAGGAAGAAAATGTTTCCGGCGAGATTTGATAAGCGATTCTTGAACATTCAGGAAAAAAAGGAAGAAAAGAATCATAGCACGTTGATGTGTGCGTGTGTGTTGTGCATGGACATGAGGGAAGCAGTGTGGGTGCCTCTGACCAATCATTCACTCTTTCCCTCTATGTGGATGCATGTGTGCGTCTCTGTCCACAAAGTGCGTTTGAGTCATCGCCGGCAGAGAGCTCTGACATCAGTGGGCAAAACCATCAGCAGCCAGCCAGCCAGCCAGCCAGCCAGCCAGCCTCTGTCCCGCTACTCATTAACCACCACGTCCCACTGGCAAGCAGCGTCGCAGTTGAAACCACAGCAACAAGTGGTGGGAAGAAAAAACAAAGTGAACAGTCTCCTGAGATCCTGAGACCCAGAGCAGGAAGTTATACCTGCAGTTTAGCGACTTATCATTCATGCGTCGTCGCCGTCGACGGCGTGGACGTGTGATCGCTGCTGCCGCTGCTTCCGACCTGCTGCCGGGGGCGATCATCCGACAATTTGGCAACGCATCACAGTGCCTTCTCCTTCCGCACAGAGAAGCGGTCAAGAAGCGAGGAGGCGGCAGGAGGTGTTCAAGGAGCGCGCGCCTTCCGTTGGTTCTTACCTTCCTGCCGCGGGGGGGTTGGCCGCCCTCACCGCTGCTTTTTGTCTTCAGCATGGTCACGTGTTGGTTGATAACGCAGGAAGCTTTGGAACCAACTCCTCGCTCAGGGTTTAGTCTTAATCGCACTCAACCTCTTCTCTATGCACCCCTTTTTTGTTTTTTTTGTTCTATTGTTGCCTTCCTGCGATCCAGCCCGAACTGGTCTGACCGTGTGCCGGCACAACACAATGCAACGGATTGTTTCTCCTTCCTTCGCGGCTTCCCCTCCCTCTGTATCCTCCTTTAATTGTGAATTGTTCGAGAGATTGGGTTTCCTCAAACGCCGACAGACGAGCAAAAACAAAAAAAAAAAAAAAAAAAAAAAAAACACTTGCACTCCTGCGCTACACAAGTTGGTCCGAGTCCAGGATGAGGCGCAAAATCCATCCCGAACTGGAGGGCAAGGGGGGAATTCGTTATGGAAACACGTTTGCCAAAAACCTGAGAGCTTATTGAGTCCCCGCCAATGAAAGAAATAACATAAGAGAAAAGGCAAGAGTAGAATCATTTCAAAAAGAAAGTGAAGCGTATGAAGTACTGAATGCCAACCCAGTTTAATGGGCCTTCTTCAGTAAATTGAGGCCTGGTGATAAATTCAAGTATTAATCAACCAAAGGTTTAAACAAAATACAAAGGAAGGGACAACGATGGTGCTCACTGGAAGTGGAACAAACCTTCACTGCAACGCAATTAAAAAGCCGGTCTGGAAACCAGCAATACAGATTAGTGGGCACATTCAAGCACAAACAAATGACGTAAATCAAACAAAAGGCAAAACAACTGCTGCGCATCACTTAGAAGGGCGGTGGATGGCGCTAATAGCCCTGGAATCTCTGGGTTACCTTAATTGGGCTAAATTGGCCTCTTTGGGTTGACAGGCCTCAGTGAGAAGCTTTAGCGGGCTCAGGGTAGCACAGCAGGATCGAGGGTCATTTTGGGAGATCAGGACAAAAGGATTTCCAAGGGGAGAGCGGGGGGCTTAAGATAAGTTTGGGGTTTTAAGGCCTTGGAACAACTTGTACTGCCAAAAAAGTGACACGGTTGTTGGTTTGTACCGACGCGAAACTGGAGCGTGTGGGCAAAGTGCTGGAAGATTACTCAGCCCGCTCTGACCTTTGTTTCTTCGACATCTCCAAAATAATCAGTAAAATACGACAGGATTCCGCGTCAACTGCACTTTCCCTTTGAGCTGCGCATGTTGTTGTTGTTGTTGCTGTTGCTGCTGCTGCTGCTTGGACTCTGAAAATTCCGCAGTGACGGCAACCAAAAAAAACGGATTCAACAAATCCCCGTTTCAATTCGCTGCAATGAGCTTTTATGGTTTATTCCCAGGTCGCGAATTGGTTGATGCTCTTATCAACAGCAGCTTACGGCGACCCGGCAGCCAAAGGCAAGTCAGCTGTTTTTGCGGCTTACCACCTGGACTGGGGCTTTATTTATGAATGAAGCGGGTGCAGTGGTTCCGTGCTTGCATGATGATCTCCAAAACAACTCCCAAAACCATGAACTGGCAATTCAGGGATGGGTCAACCCAACACCAGAATTTCCAACCCTAGTTATCTACCACAATATCAGTAAAGCTCCGCTGGCATTTCAGAGTGATTGTAAAGTTTAAACCACATCTGAAGTTCCGCTGCTGATATAAAAGGAGGCCTAAATCGACTATAAACATAAAAAGATCAGAAGAAAAGCATAAAGGTGTCATCCTCGTCTTGCAGAACAATCAGCAGCCCAACTGGACTTAAAATGACATGGTTAACACTGGATTTTTAGCCACAATATGCAGAGTCACCTCCTCGACAGAAGCTGCATTCGGCTGCAGTTCCCAAGCTCTCGTGAAACCCGAGACCAGCGGGAACGAGACACAGCTGGTAGTTGACTCGCTAAACTGACTCGCTAGGGAGCAGAGAGCTAAAATGAACACGTCTGGCTGTCTGTCTGTCTGGGGGCCTACAGTGGACATCCAGGCTAGAAATATTGTGGAGAAACGATGTTGCATTAAGTCAGGTGGGTTACGAAAATAACGAGTAGAAAATGAAAATTATGTTTCATATCCACAACAACCAACTCTGTCATTTCTTGGAGCTTCTACAGCTTCTATTTTGGTAAAATCATAACATGACCTACACCTACTCACAACCTGTCATTGCAATTATACCGACCAAAAAAGCATCACAATATTTATATGTGGTGGGGTTAATTCTATTTCATCCCACATTTCTGAGACAGAAGGCAGTCAAGCTCAGAGTATCAAGGTTTATTTTCAGCCAAGCGTCTATCTCTTACTTTTTTCTTTGGGGGAAAAAAAAACCCAAAAAAACTTCAGTCCTCTTTCCATTTATAAACTCTGTGGCATATGTGCCTGACTTTCTCTCAGTCTATTTAACCTTGCTGTGCACTCATTTACATTACGGATGGTGACTAATTGGAACGCTAATGACCTGCGAGTGATTAATGTCGAGTCAGGGAACACACGGACAGGGAGCATTGAGCGTGCGTGTGTGGACCGATAATTTCCCCTCATCGGCTAACATTCAGTCGGAATGCGTCCTTTACACTTGTCTTCAGGCGAATGAAAGTTAAAAGAACTGTGACACAGCTTTGCTTCAGCCGAGAGTGAAAAGAAATCTCTGAACGCTGTCAACAAGCTCGCAGAACACCATGAGATCTGCGACGTTGGAAGGGGAGGGGGTGGTCCAAGTGAAAAAACACACAACCCCATTGGTAAAGAGAACGGCAAAACAAACAGTCTCAGTTGCACTTGTAGCAACAACAACAACAACAACAAAAAAAATCAGCAAGCAGAGTTCAGGTTGGGCATTTTAGAGTCTTTTCTAACTAGGATATGCAAAACACCTCAAAACGTAAAGCAAACAAGAAACAACTGTCCGCTGCTATTGCAAGGCTAACCTGGTGAAAGTGCTCTATGGAAATTTTAGGGACACAAAACCCTTACAAGTGGGGGGAGGTTCAGAGTCGTACAGGCCAAGCAATGAGTTAATAATTTGTGGAAACTGGTTACTTTTTAATAGTAATAACTCATTCAATTTATTGTCCTTTCATTCGTCATGTTAGAATACATTAAAATTGCGAGCCGTTTTAATTGACGGTGAAAGGTCGACGTTCTTTCTAAGCCAACAGGAGGATGGAGGGGTTTATCTTCTGGATGTTTTCCACATCTGTGTCAGAAAGCAGAAACACCGGGGGTGTTGGGATGTCGGGGTGACCTATGCCTGGGTCCAGCATCAGGCCACTAAGGTCGTGTTTTCATTGCCTCGCCTCGCCACGCTACGGTGTTAGGGTGTTTGCACTGGCCGCTACACAGTTGTAGGGGGTGCTGTTTTGGTACCTCCATCATTGAGGGGCCGAGCCAGACGAAGCGAGTTTAGTGGTGACGTAGTGAAGAGCAGGACACTGATTGGTTAAGATTTTCTGACGAAAGGTGAGAGCGACTCTCCGCGATAACAGCGTGAAAACCCAACCGCCATTTCTTTTTTGTAACAGTACTAGTAGGTGGCGTGCGTTTTTAGTTGTGAAGATGGCAGAGCGATTTTTGCCGTTGACAAACTCCGAGGTCCAATGTTTTTCTTGCGTGTTCAGCCTGGCCGCCCGGAGTCTTTCCTGTCTTTCCTGAATTCTTCGACTTTCGCCATTTTTTTCTTATTAAAAAGCAACCACAGACCGAGCAGCAGGTGTAAAACAACCTCTACGTTGTCCATTGCTGCGCTGTTGTGTGTCACAAAGAAATGACGTTGACGAAAACATTGTCCCAATTTACCGCGTCGACTCCGCCCACGGTCTCGTGATCACAGAGCCAATGAAAACACAATCGTACCGTGGCAAGGCATGGCAAGGCGAGGCAATGAAAACACGCCCTAAAAAACACAGCTGGGTCTGGGGTCCTGAGAGAAGCTTCACACCAAAAACATGTTGCAGACTCCTTACAGCTTCTTCAACATGTTTTAGACTTTGCAGTGGCTCGAAGGCTTTTCCCACAAGATGCAAAATGACACACCTTGAATCTCTATGAGATTTGGATAAATTGTCAGATTCTTTAGCGATTTTGCTTTTGGTCAATAATTGGTCCAAAAAAAAGGAGGAGGACTATCTCTGACAAGCAGAGGCAGGGAGATGGAGAGTCAATATAAAGAGGACAGAAAACCCCTTAAAGCCTCAACCTTTATAATGAACTCACATTACAATTCCAAATTCCCCATCTAAAGACACCCTCTATATAATAACTATCTTCAGGAAAAATCACTGACTACAGAATCACCCCATAACTTTTTCTGGCCACACCACCTAATTTCTAACCAATGGGTACAACGCTCCAGCTTCCAAACCCCTCTTCTCCTTGGAAAATTCACTTTACCAACAAAAAATGTATCCCTGGCCAAGGCCTGAAGCAAAATCCATCCTTTATTGCGCTTGTGACATTTTCCAGAAAGTGTCTAAAACACCTGATATTACGCCCAGGTCAGTCACAACACTCTGACCCAGGTGATCGCTCCGCCTTCTGAGACCGCCTTGTTTTCACTTCCTTCCACACAAAACACAGCCTCCATTTTAGCTGGAGGATAAAAACAAACCAAACCTTCTGCTAAAGGCAATGGAAAATAGGCGAAATGTACCATTTTCTGGTGAGTTAAAGAGTTTCAAGTCAGGTTTTGAGGATCTTGAATAAAAGAAATAAGGTTCTTCAGGATGTAATATGGCTGGGATATTCAAAGTGATGCTGACTCTCTAAGTGGTTTGGTTTGACAATTGGTTGAAATTACCCATTGACAGACATTACTGACAGTAAAAAATATGAGGCCCCTATCACGACTAGGGACAAACTCTCAAGTAGGTTGGAATGAACCGAAGCCAAGCACTATGTTCCAGTGACCCATTTAAACGTTAAACAAAACCTTGATTTGCTACTTCAGTCTTCCGAGTGTTGTGTCAACAGCTGCTGCAGCTCTTGGAGGCTTGCTGGCTCGTGTTACCAGGCAGACACAGAGTCTGCAGGAGCGATGGGAGTATTATTGCGTCAACACGGCAAGTTGCTGAGTCAGGGTGGAGACGCGCTCTGCATCCAGAGGCTAAGTCTGAAAGCTTGTAATCCACAGAAGTAACCGCGTCAATAAGAATGTTTTCAAGATGACGTGACCAGGAACTGATACGAACTCAAGTTCTTGATGGACGGCCGAGGCCAGAGGCCATGTGGCTAATGGCTCACTTGAAATGCCCTGGCTTGACTTCCCCCTTCACGGCGTGTGGTTGGTTTTTATGGCAGACCATAACAGTCCATGGAGTGTAAAAGATTATGACTCAACAAAAGTTCTTCGGAAAGCACGTCGAGAGAGAGTGAGTGCAACCACGAGCACTCTCATATCAAAACTCCACTGATGTTGTGAAAAAAGAGAGGCTCTGCCTGTCAGCTTACGCAAAAAAAAAAAAGAGCAAATGTTCACAAATATCCTCGGGGTTAATCCTAAAAGTGCTCCTGCTGGAAAATATGAAAAATCTGGTAATTTGCGGGACAGAAAATATATATATATATATATATATATATATATATATATATATATATATATATATATATAAAGAACATTATCCTCCAAAGAAGGATGGCAAAGTATATACATATAAAAGAAGGTATATATATCAGCCAACTGGGCAGATGACTAGGTGAAAGTGTGTGTGTGTATATACATATACATATATATATATATATATATGTATATATATATATATATATATATATATATATATATATACACATACATACACATACACACATACACACATACATACACACATGAGAAACTAATATTGACTATTTCCACTGTGACAATGATAGGATAACGATAAATTTGTGTGAAGACAGACGGACATCAGCTGAACATTTTACAGTGAAACACTCCAGCAGATGACAACACATAACAATTACGCATAAAACAAAACTGGTCTTGGCACACAGATGAATCACAGTGATGAGTCACAGTCCATTAGATGAACACATCCAGAGCATAAAACAAAACTGGTCTTAGCAGGAGAGAGTGAAACACCATTAGCGGAGTGCCGGCGGAAACGGCGGGGAAACTAGTCGACTCTTGACGCGTAAATGGAGAGCGGGAGTACATTCCTTTTGCTTTTTTCCCAGTTTTTTTCCATCTTTGAGTCCGGCGTGAGAGGCCGCAGTACAAAGCGAGGGGCCGCCTCGGTCGACTGTGCCACTTATGCAATCTGACAAAAGCGGGAGAGCGGACCGTGTCTGGAGAAAAGCCCTCGCACGACATATCAAAGGGCCGCGCACGTTTCCTCCGCCGTTCCCCGGCCACTGTTGTGCTCGGACACGAAAAAGAAAAATAGGGTGCAGAGATGAAAAATTCCGGGGATTTTTTGTTTATCGCCATCACGTGTCCTTTCCACGACTTGCTGCAACTGAAGCGAGTTCAACCAAAAACCCCGGTCCAGCCAGAAAAAAAAGATGACAAAATACTAATCGGAAGTTCTTTTAAAGCTTTCTGTTTACACCTCCAAGTAAATCTGGATCAAGTCATCAATAAACTACCAGCTGCATTTCCATTACGGTTTTTACAAAAGCAAGATTTCAAAAATTTCTACACAATTGCGATTTGCAGGTGTTTCCATTTTGATGTTGTTTGCTGTCAAGAATGGTTGTTAAATTTTTCTCTTTGATTACTTTCAAAAAATATTCAGTCTCCTCCACTGCCCAAACAATAACGCACCATTTTCACTTGAAGTGAACTACGTCAGGTCCGTTGACGTGTAAATGCGAAAAAAGTGTTGCCATGACACTATTGCGCTATACCTCTATATCGATATGTCTGAAAAACCACTTAATGAGAGTGTCAAAACCTTTCACTGATATATGAGAGGTTTTTTGAAGTTTAGGTGTTTCCATCACCAGTTTTTTCATTGTGATATTTAGGTTTTGTGCAATTCTAGGGGTAACGGAAACACAGCTACTGAAAGGTTTGGCGACAAGATAAAAAGGTGGCTAACAGAAAAAACAAGTACAAGAGGCTGATGATGGTGAGTCTTGTACTGTGCGGATCACACAAAGTAAGCGTGAAAGGAAAATGTGTTTTATTCCTCATTGCTGACAACAGATTCCAGCCTGTTGTTTAATTGCGTCTGAAATTTGTACTCCGGGCTCGCCGCGGAGTAGAATAACACAGCCCCCAGCCCCTCCCTACCGCCCACCCCGTCCTGGATCTCTGATTTCACACGTGCGGATGCCGTCTTTGGCAAAAGCGAGTTGACGGCTGTCTGGAGGGATCACGTGGCCGGTGACTGACACGCTGGCGGAGAATTGTCGCAGCCATTACCGTCAAGAGCGGCACGGTGTGCGGACCCTCCCACCCCCTTCCTCCTCTGCCGTCAGCTGGACACGAGAGCGGGACTTTAATATTTTTATTGGCCTGGAATGGATGTCGCGCGTGCGTGCGAGGGCCCAAAGCGGAGCTCGGTTAAACATTAGCGACGGTAATGTTGCACGTAAAACGTCGAAGGTTGAAATAATCAGGAGGACTGACTGGAAAATTGGAAAACATTCGATTTGGACAGACATTAGACCACCAGGGGTGGGCAAACTTTTTGACTGGTGGGCCACAGTGGGTTCTACAATGTGACAGCGGGCCAGAGCAGCAGCAGATGGATGGAGTGTTTTGGTGACCCACCTCATAGGAGAAAAAATATATCATGGGATGCGTAGAAAACATGGTTTAATGTCTATTGAAAATGAACAAAAGCGTGACAACAAAATATATGTCATTGAAGTCCCGCAGTATTTAGCTCAGTATTGAAATGACTCGTAAAACACTGAAAAAATAGATAAAATACAACCGTTTTCTGACTTACTGACTACTAATTTAATTTGTTGATGTTTGGCGGGCCGGATTAAAAAAACTCCACTGGCCACAGTTTGCCCATGCCTGCGTTAGAATGAACTGAGTTAGTGTTGAAACTACTTCCTAAAGCATTCTAATGGAGTAGTTCAACCACTCTGGGTTCTGCAGGCACAGATTCAGGAAGTGCAGAGGGAGCACAGCTTCGCAATTAAAATAGCAGCTGATTATTCATCTCTGGCGGTTGCACAATAATGGAAAAAATTCCAAGTAATGAGGGCGACGTGGCACTTTTGTGCAACTAAACTTAGGTGACAGTGAATGTTACTTATTTATGACTTCATTTTTCTTTTGATTGATTCCTCTACCTCATGGAAGGTAAGCAAATGATATTCTTTTACTTTGTTTAAAATAAAGTGAGGTCAAGGTGAAGTTAATTCTGTGAGCCTGTCTGGTTTCCGACCTCAATATACAGAGGTCATGTGTCCGTGCAGGATTTTTTAGCAGAGGGTAGAAAACCTGCTTTTAAAAAAAAAATTAAAAAAAATCTGTATTTGATTTTAACAACATGCTAGTGAAGAAAGTCGTGTCGTGTCAACACGGCAGTGGATCAGATCCCCTCCTCTCGCCTCAGGGCGGGGGGCGGGGAGTTCAGTCAGCAGACAGCAGGAGGTAGCTGGAGCGTGTGTGTGTGTGTGTGTGTGTGTGTGTGTGTGTGTGTGTGTGTGTGTGTGTGTGCAGCATGTTGTCCCGAGGGCGGGCGTGATGTAAGAGTCCCCCCCCCCCCTTCCACCCGTCCTGATTTATACACTCAGACAAGTGCTCAGACTGTAAATAAGGGCGCGCACGAGCACTCGCTCGCTCGCACGCCCCGAGTCAAGTTCGGCCAAACGTGCGCACAAACCAACGGGCGCCGAGCGCACGTTTTCCTGAGCCTGCACGCAATTTCCGCCGGCTTCGCGCTCGCGCACAGCCGGAGGCTTTAGCTGCTCCAGTCGGTGAAGCCATGTCACCAGCAGCCACCAGAGGTTCGTCCCCCGCTGCACATTCCACCCGGCGTTGACCGTACGGAGAGCCAGAAGGGCCAGGAGAGCGACGACCAATGATCTCGCAAGGGGGATGGGGGCGCGGGGGGTTGTGTAGTGCAGTGGTAATGCTGTACTGATGATCAGAAACCTGGTTCCACTGTCTGCAGGCCAGTGGAGCAGCCTTGTGAGATTGATTATCCAAGAAAAAGCAGCACTTAGCCCTGTGTTGATTGCTGCCCGGACAAAAGATGCTTCAGGGGTTCTCAATAGGGCCAAAACTAGGACAAAGTTCAAAATCTTCCTCCAGATATAACAGTGAACTTTTTTATAGAAAAGAACAGAATATAATAGGATAGAATAGAATAGAATACCTATTCTATGAAAAGTCATATAGGGACCCTCATGAGTTTTGCTTCAACCTCAAAATGGAACAAGCAAAGCTTAATACTATACAACAAATGAATTCATATTGCACACATGCAAAAACTCATCAAAATAAAAAAAAATGTGACAGAAAATTGTATGCCTCTTTTTCAATTGCAGCCTTCTGATTTAAACTTCCACATTAACCTTTTACCAAGGGCTAATAATACATTTAAAAATAAAATAACAATAAACCAATTAAGTAATAATAATACTATCCTTCAATGAACGTCCTGTCCTGATTGATGTGCCAAAATACCAACAGAGCATTCTGGGATTTGTAGTATTAGCGCTACTAGTGCTTTATGATAGCGGCGGTCGATTTACACATTTTTGATTCATTTCTTGCCTCTTGAAGGCGCCGCCTAAAATGAGCTCTGTCCTCTGAAACAACCCGCGTCCTTCGCGGTTGGAGAAGCCCGAGGCCCTGACACGGGGGGAGAGAAGGCAATGAGTGACGGGACTCGGTGACACATTAAAGCGCAGCGAGGGCCAAGCGATGAGCGTCCAGCGCGCTCGGAGCTTTTTAACTTCTTCACCCCCCCACCCCCCAACCCCCCCACCCCCACACACACACACACACCCCACGACACCATGCTGTGTGAGGAACAGAGTCAAGCCAAGTTCAAAAACGCATAATTAGTTTCTCAAACGTACCTCGGCCACCACACCATTTGCATGGAAATGATAAAATACGTTTGTTTTTTTTAAAGCGTAATCCTTGACTAACCCCCTCGCCCTCGTCCTCCTTCTCTCTCTGTACACACATGCTGGTTGTGTAACAGGGTGGTTGTCAAGCGCTTATGCCAATCCAGGGCTTATTTCGAAGCGAAAAGGCTCGACCCCAGCTCTCTAATGACCCCAATCAAATAAAGCACTCGCACTGGCAAAAAAAAACAAAAAAACCCTGACAGTCATATGGATTTGAACGCTTCAAAATCAATAATGGTCAACTCTTATTGCCGATCAACTCCGACGGAAAACAAGTGCCTCCCGTTTGTCAATGGCCATCCCGCAGCGGAGCACCGGCGCAGTGGCTTTGACTCAATCGAAAACATTAAGCTGCGTTCTACAGTGCACTGCCATAATCTTATCTCTGCTCAACGGTCCCCACTGTCCCACATATTTATTTTTTTATTAATATTTATATAACAGAAATTTGATCCCGTGGACGCAGCGGCAGTGACGGTGGTACAACAACGAAGACAGAAAACAGAGAACCAGATTCTCCCAGCAGACTTGAAGCTAAACATCTCTGAAAAATCTGAAAAATATCGGAATGAGGGACGACCCCTCTGAACTGGACAGAGATGGCAGCCCACCCCGTGGGTGAGGTATAATGATATCAAAGGGCATACAGCCGGGGGTGGGCGGGAGGCGACGCCGCTCTAATTCTGAATGGACCCATTATAGGGGTCAGTGATCCACGATTAATTAGCGAGTGCAAAGCAGTTCTTCATTAGTTACTAGTCTGGATTTGAGAGTGAAATCCTCTTTGCCTAAAGCTGGGCATTGCCGAACGCCGGCAAAACATAAACAAGGTATTGCGCAAGGGAGAACTTTTTTTTTCTCTCTCTCTACGCTGTAAGAGCGTCTGCAGACTTGTGGCTGGAAAGGCCACACTGCCATTTTCATCAACACTTTATTTGTGCCAACAGTCATTTTTAGCATCTGTGCATCAAAAATCGACCTTTAGCTGCTGTGCACTAAAGAGCACAGCAGGAAAACGAGAAGGTCAAAAATAGCATCGCAAAAGGCAAAGGTTAAAGGTCAAGTGTGTAATATTTGGAGATTTTGAAGAAGAAGCAGCGACATTGAGTGGGAATAATTCAGACTGCAGTGTCTTTCACTCTCCCTCCCTCTCCTGAGCTAACCAGTGAACTACGGTGGCCTGCACACCCAAACCTGGATACATCGTCCACCTTCTTCTTTGTTGGTTTATTTAAAGATGCCAGCGTTCACCCTGAATACGAAATGTGCTGTCAGGCAGCTGGACTGTCCACACCAGGCTTCCTTAGAAATATGGTGGTGCAAGATGGCAGCTAACTGGGTGCCCTTGATCTATGTATATTCTTATATGATATATAAGATAACCGTCCTGCGGTAGGAAAACCCAATTGCTTTTTATTGTACTGTGATTATACATGTTTAGTAATGATTTTATGGCCAGTACGTTAAGCTTTTACCAGTATGAAAATCATAAACCACAGCAAATATTACATACTGGACGTTTAAACACAGGAGTGATCTTTTGACCCCAAGTGGTGGATCGAAAATGAATGTCATTGTTGGAAAACACCTTGTTAAGGCCTCGATACCTGACTGACCTTGGCACTTGTTCTTTTCTCAAACATTGTCTTTAGTTGGGCGTTTTTGTCTCGGAGGCAGAGATCCTGGTTGGTGTACAACACGTTCCTTCGTTCTGCTGATATTTGCCGGCGGTTGGTGCTTTGCCTGACTCATAGGAAGCGGAGCAGACAGCTGAGGGGGGAGGGGCAGGGGCAGGAGGCTGGTTTAGCGCTTTCAGACATTGTGAGGCAGCACTTTCTCAACACAATGTCAGCCCTTTGTCAACCCGGGGCCCTCGGGTGCGAGGCCGCGTCCTTCCACATACCAAGCTGCACAGCCCCGCATGCTAACGTCCGACGAACTCCCGTGTAAACTGAAGACGCCAGGTGAGCACAACACCGGGTCTGTTGCTCGTTCCGTTGGCTCGACGGCAAGCGGAACCTAAGGCGTTTTAAAATTTCACCCTCCGCTGGCTTCCGCCGCACATCAAGTGTTCCGGGAAGACTGTGTTTTCCATTCATTCCTTTTGCTTTGCTCTTCCAAGAACCTGAGCCGTGTTGGGAGAAAAAAACAAAACAAAAAGTCCTTATTGGAAAGATGTGTAACCCGATGAGCTGCTGTTCAGGCTAAGTGATCCTGAGCTGTGATGACGAGGCAGGAAATGAGTTTGGACCAGGGTGAGTCGCACAAACGCGGGAGTGTGGGTGGCACGCTCTGGAACAGGGACACACGACGGAATCCACGAGGGGGGATTTTTAGATTTTTGTTTTCACAACGCCGCCAAGAACAGTCTCGGCATCCCGTCGCCAGGCTCGCGCTGATTGACCAGCCTCGTGCTGATTAACCAGCCTCGTCAAATGTCAGGAAAAGGTCTGCTGTGATTGTGACAAAAGCTTCTGGGACGGACGAGTTTCACTGACATTTAGGAGGATTTCATTAGCATTTGAACGAGGATTTTTATCGATGGGATTAATGAACACCGGCGTCATATTTTAGCGGATACTGATTGAGGTACAACCCTGAACGCTCAGACTGAGCATGAATGAATGAATAGTTTATTTTTTGTCTACAATGTACAATACTGAAATCGTGTGCAATCAACTGACAAAAAAGAAAAGAAAAAATCTCACAAACAAATATGCATGATGTATTCTCTCACAAAAAAATAAAACAACAAAAAAAAAGGAGCAGGCTGAAAGCAAGGCTTACTTTTCCCCATCCTGTACAATCCATGACATCGCCCGGAATATCAGCAATACAAAGCAAAACGGGGAGTGTTTGTGTGATCGTGCAAGTAAGCAATCATTGGATCAAGTTCAATTGAGGTATACTTTGCAGCATACATGTGTTGTTGTACTGTACTGTGTCCTGTACTGTGAGTTTTTTTTTGTGGATCACCACAAAACACTGTGGTTTTGCAATTGCAAGTGTCAATCCTAGAAGCAGCGATGACCTCCCGTCTGGACCGTGATGAAGACGAGAGCAAAGAGAGGACCAAACTGCTGTGAAGTCACTTTCCCGGGAAGGCCTCCGAGGCACCGGCGAAGGCGGCTAAGCAGGTGTGACCTCGCACGCACAGATCTTGGCTGCTAGGTGGACAGACGGGGGCGCTGTACGCAAACACGGCAGAACCTGGGAAAGACGTGGGAAATGCGTAAAGACGAGGGTACCGGGCGAGGGCGTAATTACTCGGTTTCAACAGAAAGCGCAGCAATAATCTGACAAATATTGTGCGTTGTTGAGCGGTGTCACATGGAACCAAACGTTAGAGGCGGAGGTGAAAAGACAAAAAGCGTGTGGCGCCGACTCGAGTCCGGAAGTAGAGAGCGTGGCGGTAGGACAGAGGAAGATTAGATGGGATCGTAAAGCGCGGTTTCACCCATGGCTCGTTAAAAAACTGCGATAGCCTGCGGCAATAAAGGACTCAGAGGGCAGAGCTCGCCAAATATACTCCCTCCTCCGTGGTGGCGGCACAGAGGCACGCGGGACATATTACACAACGGCACCGCAGGCTTCCTATGTGACTTTATTCTGAGTGACATTCCGTTTTCGGCCGCCCGCAAGAGTTTCACGTCGCTGAGAAGATGCAGCTATCGGGTATCTTTAAGCTGAGGGTGCAGCTGCACCCCGGAACCACTGACAAAACCGTATCGCGCTATGAAGAAGTGACATCCAAAAGTACGTCCACATGTTAAGGTCAAGTGTGTAATATTTGGATATTTTGAAGAAGAAACAGCGACATCGAGTGGTTACATTTTAGACTGCAGCATCTTTCACGCTCTCTCCCCCTCCTGAGCTTGCCAGCGAACTACGGTGGCCTATGAGCACAAACCTGGATAGCTTGTTCACCTTCTTCTTTGTCGGTTTATTTGAAGACACGAGCCTTCACGCTAAATACGAAACGCGCTGTCAGGCGGGTTGGTTTATCCCCACCAGGCTTCCCTAGGAGTATGGCGGTGCCAGATGGCAGCTAACTGGGAGCAAGAAACTTGATCTATGCATCTACTTATATACACATATGCATATATGAGAACTGTTGAAAGGGTAGGAAAACCAAATTACTTTTATTGTACTGTGTGTGATTATACACTTTTATGAATTTATTCATGGGCAGTATACTCAGTTTTTACCAATATAAAGATCATAAATCAAGACAAATATAATACACTGGACATTAAAATATACACTGTGCCACATAATGATCTGGATCCGATATGCCTCCTGTATTATACAAGTCAAATCAAACAGCTTTCGTCATTTGGTGCTGGGACACATTGATCCTTTTTTTGCTCTCTGCAAAAAAAAAAAAAAAAAAAATCTCTTACAACACTCGGCGGGTACTTTTTTTTTTTTTTTACCCTCCGACACGCAATGTCCCTCTGCGGCCACGCAGTCAAAGCAGAGGCACAACTTTCCGTTTAAACATTAACATCTGACACATATTTCAGACGCTCTTGTACCCATGACACCCGCGCTACAAGGTGCAGCTCTTTGCACTTCTTCAGTCACGTGGTCTGTCCATCAACCCCCACCCCACCCCACCCCAAACCACCCTCCCTCATCTGGTAACCCCGCCGTCGGTGAAGACACACAGCTCGCCGCCCTCTGCAATGACTCAACCGGCGAAAGCTCTTGTCAGCACGACAGGCCGGGACAACGGTGTTTAATCTAATGGGGGGCTGCGCAGAGAGAGCACAGGCTATAAATACTGCGTGTCAACAATATTTACGTCGCTTTATTTGGAAACAAAGACAGTTTTGAAGACGTTGATACTAGTTTGTTTTGATCCTGCGTCTGTTCCGAGTGTCTGCAATGCAACAACACAAGCAAGGAAATCCTCCCCCTCCATGAGTGTCATATGTTCAGGGATCGAGGCGGTGTGAAAGGGTGAATCTTCCCTTTCCCTCGTGTTCATTGTGCCATCTGTAGGACTTCACGCAGCGGTTCCACATTCCTTCTGCCAAAGTCCAGCCAAGATATGTATGTCCTGGATAGGTCCAGTCAGTGCTGGTGTCTTCACAGCTGGGTGGGGGGGCGTGAGGGGGTGGGGGCATTACGAGGTTAAATCATATTTGCCGTTTACTCTCCTGCCGCTGGGAAACTGCACAGCTGGTGAATACTGTTTGCATATGCGACTGCAGATGCGTTGTGCACTTGTGAAACTGCCTTCCGTCCACGTTAAGTGGCTTATATGCGGTGAAGCGACATTACAGTGTGGACGGTGTGTGTAAATAAGTGACTTAGGACATAACCCTGCAGGGAACACCATGTAGACGGAGCTTTGGGAACACGGCCATGGAAATAAATCTTTTGCGTTTCCTTGTCTTTGTCACTAAACTGTTTTTGATGATAAAAACGACGTATATTTTTAAAACGACACGATTGAAAGAAAATGACTTTATATATTCACGTGATTTAGTCATGCAGGGAGTGACCACTTCCAGACAAACCACACAAAACTTTTGGAGTCCAAAACAATGCAACTATCACTTTAACAGTTCTTTCCAGTGTCTCTGATTTGAAAGGAACTGCTGTAGAGATGGAAAGTCCACTTTTTGTCTAAATGTGTTGTTTTTTGGCAATTGCCCAAATTGTGCAGGCAGCCCCTCTGAATGATATATATATATATATATATAGATCTCAAAATTAAAATTTAATTAACTCCAACATCCAATGACCTTATACCCTACCCCCAAGTGACTCAGAAATATAAGGCAAAAGGGAGGAGGGTGACATGATTTCCTTGGTGACAGACCACTGGCTTCTTTAACATACATCTGACCACACCCAGAGAAAATGCAACCGATGAGCGGATAAGATGTGGAAGCTAAAGTCTTTCCATTAGCAAGAGTTCTTTCTTAACCTTTAACCCTCGGCTCTTGTATTTCTGCCACGGCAGACCCCTGAAGTGAAGTAGTTCCTTCCGCTTCAGCCCAAAGTTTAGACAAATTTACATTGGGCACTTCAAGGGATCAAACAGTCAAGTGACATTAAGCTTTAAAAAAGAAAGGGCTTTCAATTGGCCGATCAAGCAGAATGAATGCAGCCAACGAACAAACGGAATTCGGCTTAACGAGTCGAGACATAGCACCGAACCCTTGTGGTCTTTTTTCCAAATACACATTATCTTCTCACGGCTCCCTCCTCAAGTGGAGCAGCCACGGGTCACAGTAAGCCCGATTACCAGTGGATGATACTAGGAACACCAGCTTAGCGGGTGACATAACATTACATCAGAAAGTGATGACCTCACTGAAACGCTGGTCTTCAAATCGATTTATTAGTCGCTGCTAAAGGTCAGAGGTCATCTTGGTTATCAATTCCAGGACGGCTTTAAGAGGTGAAAGGTTCTGTTTGACCAGTGAGCTCACTGCTCTTCAAACAAAAGCTCCCTCTCGCATCAGAGAGCAGGGACAAACCGTGCTGGCGACCCGTCTTCTCTTGTTCTCATTTCTTTCGCAGCATCCACCTGACGTCTTTGCTGAGCTGGTGACACTTGTGACGAGTGGCTGCGGGCTGCAATGAGACTCAACACCGAGCACTGAAGCTTTCATCAGGGCCCACCTTCGAGTACAGTAAAGAGCTGGCCCTTTTAATCCCCTCATGTGGCGACATTATAAAGGCAAGGATTAAAAAGATAGTCAGCCGGCCAGCCAGCCAGCCAGCCAGCCAGTCAGCCTGCCTGCCTTCATACAGGCATGCATCATCAGCTCTGCCTCGCTGACCCTTTACTGCAGTGGACCGGTGGGGTTGAGCAGATGTGCAGGACCAGACTATAGCTGTATAGCCTCTATACTGCAATGTGCCACGCGATCCTTCGGCCCCCGTGATCTATAAATAACTGCAACCTTTTGTCCCAGCGGATATCTGCCCCCGTGGTTCATCACGCTAATACGGCGACACCGTACCGCAACATGAATATTCCGATGTATGCAACAGACACAAATCTGCATTAATGTATCTAGAGGGAGTCCATTATCTGTGATTAAACCCCCAGCATTATTTAAATTGAAATAACAACTTTAAACAAACAACTTTGAAAAAGCTCCCTCTTATGGAAATGATCCCTGTTTTAATATGTTTGCATGGCTGTAATCCGTTTTAATTATAATGGAATACACAAACATTAATAATAATGCAATAGAAAGAAAATCCTTAATGTTAATCTATCCACATTATCCGGCAAACTGAAGGAGGAGCCATCAGACCATAAACTAACTATTGCATAATAAAATTGATAATCATTATTATTAATATGAGAATATCAAATTAATTTAAATTTCCTTTTTGAAAAATGAAGAATGTCAACCAATTCTGCTCAGTGAAGAACAATTTGGAGTAGAAAATATGATATTTCTGATCACTGTAACTTAACATATAATAGGACATGGCATTGAGAAAGTCAACCCCCTGTACCAGGGTCCTGTAAATAAACCTGCTTTCCTCTGTAATCCAGATGTGACTGTTGCAGTCCAGCATGTCTGGCTCAGTCTGTGGATCTGTCGTTCCCGACTTTTGGTTCACTTCCACAATGCTGCTCCGAGTGATGAATAGAGGAGTATCAAAGCTTTCTCCTTGAGAGTGACGCTGGTGGTGGGCACTACATCCTCACACTGTACTGTCCTGCTCTCCTGCCATTGGTGTATTCTAAAGCGATGGGTACGTGCACGATCATGCAAGACTTGTTCTGCCCCCTGGGGTTAACAACGACTGCATCCCGAACTGTTGCTTTTCCACCCCAAACCGCTCAGTGCAAAGACATTTCACACTGATTCAGCAGGATGACAATCCCACACACCGCCTGAGTAAAAAGCCCATTACAAAAGCAACATTTTTAGCACTGGCCTTGTTAAGACCACATGCGTGCACCAAGTCGATGAATCACGCTGACTCTGATTTTCCTCACCATGCGCACATCTAAAATCAATATCTACCTCACCACTGTAGATAAAGTGCACTATAGTGACCACAGAGAATAAATCACTGTCAACAGTGAATGATAACTGATTGGAGGGACAAACTTATTAAACAAAACTTGTCTGTCCTTGAACACTGGCCATAATCACTTCGGTCACAATCGAGAATTTGTAAGAAGCTAAAGATAAGACTCATTCTGAGGGAGGGAAAACATGTTTTGTTTTTTTAAGAAGTGACAGACACACCAAGTCAGTCTGACCTCAGCATTAAGCCACAAAGGCAGGAATTCCCTTGAATGAAGTGAAGGTAGTCTGAAAGCTAAATCTGGCTTGAGAAAACTAGGTGACAGGAATGCCCCGGGTTCATGGATTACTGACTGCTGTTACGTCTGACTTAGATTACACACCTTGGGTGGCGATGCATTAGTCAAACTAAAATTAGCAGGGCATGGTCTTTAAAACCAGGGATGTTTATAGTAATTATGAATCTGCTGATATGATGTCAGGGAGCAAAAGGGGACAAAGCTAAACAACCAAGCAAAACCACCAACTAAGTAAATATGAGAATGTGTGACAGTATTTGTAGAGCAAACCATAATTATTGAACAAAGATTACGTTCACTTTCAAATGCATAGACACATTATGTACATAACAGTGTGTAAAATATACAAATAAATAAATATATGTATATGCAGTATATAAAAAACTTCATCATCGCTGACAACAGAAAGTGTCATAAAATAACGTTGGAAACAAATCAGCCACCGAAGGTTCAGCTACCGTTGCTGTATCTACGGCAAAAGCAATACTATTGTTATTATTATTTTTTAAATAACATGGAAATAAAGTGCTGAATATGATGTTAACCGCTACAGATAGTATGGTGTTTTTCAGCATGAAAGTATCATTACCAACTTTTTAATGACAGTTAGCTACTTCCAGCTATTGGCTCAAGAATTATCTTCTGAATTATACACCTAAAATAAGAAGCATGGTTTTCGCTTCAAAATAGTGTTCGGTCCACGTTACGATCGCTACCAAAACTGTTACTATGAGACACTTAACGGTCACAGGAGCAATACAGCTTTAGGAGCAGCTAGCCAGCTTAGCATCGTCATACAAAGCGAGCTATCACTGCGGCGAGGTGCTACGTGGTGGTCCGACAACCATGATGTATCACCCAGTGAAAGGCAACCCCACGCACCTTCTTCATCCTGGGAGCTTCGGCGACGGTCCCGTCACGGTTCACAAAAGCCTCGCCGCCGTTCTGCTGCGGGTCCGGCCGCTTCATCGCGGACGCTTGCGGCATCTTTGCGGCGTTGGGGGCAAGCAAACCGAGGCTGCCGTCCCCGGCTTTCGCGGAGGGTTCCGTCGTATGGGGAGAAGCAACGGGGGAACCGGCCTCGTGTGGGTCGCTCCTGGTGAGGTTCTTGCCCTCCGAGGTCGGTGTCACTGGAGAACCGGCCGGCAAGTCTTTGCCAGTGGGGACGTCTTTCAGTTCGACCTCTGCCATTTTCGCTGCCACAACCTGCACTGACATCGCCGCAGTTTCACAAAGTCCTTTTTCCAACACAAATAGCGAGTCAAGCGGATGTGAGCGGAAAGAGCGACTATCCCGAAATGCATTGTGGGGCTTGTGGTTCATCCCGTTTTCTACAGGGGAAAAAAATCCCCAGAGGCCACAGTAATTACAGACAAATGCGGACGGTTAAAGAAAATGTCAATCACCATAGAATACAAACAATGAAGCTTTTGGGGTATGCCTTTTATTTAGCAGTGCCACACTGTTAGCAAACTGAGACTACATTTCCCAAAAGGAGAGGCTCAATATACGAACGTTTTAAGGGAAATGCAGTTGATTAATACAGGGACGACGACATGGAACTACAAAACAAACACGTACGTTGGAACAACGTGTTACAAACCTGATTAGAATTTTTTTTTTCCTAATTACAGTCGCATATGTAATTTCATACATTTTACGAGTGTTCCCTCCCAGGTGAATATTTACAGCAACCACAATTTATTAAAGTACATACATCAACAGCATATATGTCAGGGTGAAACAGCTACTTTCTCCCAATTTATACCTTTAAGTGTTAATTTATATAAGGAAGTGTCGGTCACAAGTCAGTCATTAGACACTGCTGTACACGACATCACCGCGTTATGCTCGACACGCGGTTTATCTGCAGCATGTCCGACAGGACACATCCGAGGAAGGTCAAAGCTTCAAATGAGCAACACTGCCACCAAGCGGATGTTTAAAATTATTACACAAGACAAGTACATATTTTTAATATCTCAAGTTTATTTTTCAACTCCAATGAAATGTTTGGAATGGCAATATTAACGAGAAAATAAGCAAAAACATACCCAGTGGATTTCACCGGCAGTAAGGATAAAAGGCATCCACCACTCATTTGTTACTTCGAAACTCACTATCAAAAAAGGAGTAAGTGGAAAAAAGCTCATACAAAGAAGTCTCTGTTGCATCACAGAAAACTTTAAGAAAAGATCCAGCTGTATAATATTTGCACTTGTTTTTTTTGTTTTTTTACATTGCTCTCAATTTGTGTGATGGATTTTCAGCATGTCAAGAACAGATTTACAGGTGCTAATGTTCAATAAACCTATACGGACTGAGAAAGAGCGAAAGAGAAAATAGGCAAAAATCAAGCCCACACGCATTCTTGCTAGTTTAGTGCGAGCCCTTCAGCATCCCTAGCTTAGCATACATTTGAGGTATGTAAAAATCAAGGCTGCCATGCTGGTACATTCACAAATACAAAAATATCAGTAAACCAAAGAGCTAAAACAATCAAAAAAATACATGGTGCATACCTAATTGTGAGGTTTGAGAATGTAACCAATTTGTCGCTCAAAATGCTAAAATGTCCAAACACTGAATTCTAATCGTCTCTGAAGATCAAGCGCTTCAATCCTGATGTGCCCCAAAGAGAGCGAGTCCTTAAATTATAAATTCCCACCAGTGTCGCCAAAGCCTTCTGTAGCTCCTTGTTGCTTGGAGAAGACGTCAACTCATGTTTCAAATATCCACAAGATGTTCACACCAGAGAGGCCAAGATTTACTCTCCTGAAGCAAAAATAAAACACAATTTAATCATCCTCCAGAAGACATACAAGGTTATGATAACCCTAACCATACATCAGAACTTTAGTGTGTGACCTGTTCGAGGACGGCGAAAGATTTTTCAAAACACCAACAAATGGCCTGCAGTTGAGCCGGCAAGGTTTTGGACAAAATGACTCACCCAAGCATCCCAGACTCCTTTGTCTTTATGATGTAGAGAAACATGAGGACTGTGTGGAAGAGGTTGTTTCTGCCCTGTAACAAAAGTAATTTTAGGTGTGTGTTTTTGTCAGTGAACTGTTAATTTGTTGGAATGGCTTGATTATGCCAGACTAGTTTAGAATATCAATAACGTGAGAAAGTTATCAGTCTTAAAAGGAAGATTAAAATAATATTTTCTGTAATTGAATGTATGGTCAATTTCTTTTGTTCTCTCCATTTTTTGGCATAAACATTTATCTTTGCTAAGAACTAGACTGTAAATGTTTGCTGATTTAACCTCACCAAAGGTATTTAAAAAAGGAAAAGAGAATAGGCTATTTTGTAAGAGCTCGAACATGTTTTTGCTATCACCTTGGGCAAATTATAGATATGCCCCTGATAGATCAGCTGGTAGTGAGGAGGAGTGGTGCTGCTTTGGTGGATGCAGAAAAGGTTCTCCTTGGTAACATCTGCAAACGTGAAGAAGACAAAGACAAAAGAACAGAAAGACCTGAAGAAAAAGTAGCAAGTAAACAAAGTCATGTTTGCAGTGTATTTAGACAGGAGACTAAAAACCATATATGCTATTATTTCTTCCTTCTTCTAGAGCACTTACCAGGTTTGTCCTGAGTGTGGCTGAAGTGCTGAGAGGTGAAAGTTTTCCCATCTGGGTACTTTGGGTGCGGGGGGAGTCTGGAGTCCAAGTATGTGCAAAACACATGCATGAGGACCTGGAGCCACAGTCAAAGTGTGAGACAAAATATCCCGCTGCTGATCCAACACCGATGTCAGAGACTAACCAGAGTCTCACTTTTGCAAACCTAGATATATACATGATATATATGTAAAACTCACAGCACAGTCAGTTGGGAGGTCAGTGTCCCACTTCCTGTTCTTCAGGTCACCACCGCTATTCCAGCGAAAGGAGCTCATACAGCCACTGTGGGCCAGTTCTGAAACAACACATGCATGACAGAGGCACATACACACAAAAAAGAAATCATTAAAAAAAAAAACATATATATGTTCTTGTTTGAAAAATGATTTACTCTTGTTAATTAACCGGCATACTTTATCAGTGACCCTACCCCTTATGCGGTCAACTAGGTACTCCTGGTTGGGAGTTATATCCAGATACTGAACAATAGAGTTCAAAGTCGGAATAGATGACGACTTCATCACAGCTGCCTGTTTCAGGCTGCTGATGCTGGTCTCTGGTGGAGAAAAGAAACAAATATATGAATGTAAAGTCCTAAATGTTCTCAAAAAAAGGTATAAATGAGTTTTTCTCAGCATTTCTTTGAGAAAATCTGATTTGGCTGCTTGTACATGGGCATACTTTTCTTAATAATAACATATCTACGACCAACTAACACATCTAACAAGCTCTCCCAACGGCTTACCTCCTATCTGGAGCTCGGGGCAGCCCATTCTCCTCAGCTGGCTGTTGACAGATTCAATTTCTTTAACCAGGGGCTCCAAGATTGTGTCACTGATCCACTGCAAAACATACAAATTTGTTGTTCAGTTGTTTTCTTTTCTTTACTTTCAAAATTAACTAAGATATTGAATCTGTGCAGGAGTTGTTCTTTTGACGTGGGTTAAAAGGCTCACATTTCTAAGCTTGGCTGTCCGGGTATCGATGCGATCCACGACAGCACGACTGCTTGTAATCCTGGCCCATACCTACAGAATACCAAAACATATAATTACATTTAGATTTCTTTCTTAATTAGGCCCCCAAAACAGCCTGTAAAATGACGTTGAAATGCATCTGACCTCTTCTGCAGCCTGCTTGGAGCCCAGGTCCGTTTCATCCTTGTGAGCAGATGGGGCCTGCGAACGGCACGCTGGCTGGTATAAGAACTTCCTCAGGCTCTGGGCGTAGTCTCCCACGGAGCGGTTGTAGTTCCAAAACGTTGGACTGTGGTTAGGAGACACGGTCTCTGGACTCCCTTTAAACGAATGCCAGTTTTGTCATCTTAGTAGGTTTCATTTCCGTATTTAGTCATGGTAGCTTGCATGGCTGCCTCGTTGTACCTAGCTGGCTGCGGTGACTCTTCTCCTCCTCTGTACGGAGGAACCTCTCAAGGCTTTTCAGATCCTCCATGTAGTCCTCCTTGCTTCCAGGGGAGTTGAACACAGAAGGGGATGTCCGATATCGAGCCCTCAGGCTGGAACCTTCTGCTGGTCCGATGCTACTAGGGTAGGGTGATGAGCCTGGGGAGGTGCTGTAGTTCAGCACCTGCGAATTAAAGAACTTTGTATGAATTTGTGGACATGGAATCTTGTTAATTTTCAAGTATAAAGATAACTGATTTTGGGGTCACTTGAATTTATGGTCACACCTTTCCAAAGGGCACTGTTGGCGAAAATTGTGCACCTGCGCTGTTTGGGGAGGATGGGTTACTAAGGGGAGGGCTGTACCCCGGCACACAGCTTGGAGAGAATTTAGGGCTTGCCGTTGGCGGCCGAGAGGGGCTGAAACTCAGCACACTTTGTCCCTGCAGAGGAGACGATTGTGCTGGTGCTGGAATGACCTTACTGTCCAGTTTTTCTGCAGGTGGAGATGCCTGGATATCTGCAAGAAGAAAAACACACAGCTTCTTTGTAACACCATACAGTAAAGTTGAAATGCATCTCAATGAATACAGGTGGTTGAAAAGCCTTACTTGTGTTCCTCAGACCAACGAGGCGATGTTGATTTGGAGTTACAGCGATGGTGGAAGGAGACATTGTGTATTTAAAATACTTCCAGAAGTCACAAAGAGCATTAAGACTAAATAGACAGGCAAGCACCAGCTCTGTAAATAACAATAAGAGACAAAAAAAACCCCACTAAACATACTGTATTTTAATGCATCGGACAAAAACATGAATGTGTTCAAGTTTGATTTAATTTTTTTAAATTATTATTCAAGCATGCTATCTTAAATTAGCATTGGTTTAAAGTTTCAATTTGGCCAACAATACATAAACATACAGTTTCTGTATTCTGTACACCACATTAAACTTCATTACATGCTGGTTATTCTGAGAGTTTGTCCAAAAATACACAAGATATTGAACAATTTTGAAACACATCAAGTCACAAAATGAAAATAAATAAATGAATCAATAGTAAGAATCTAACAAAATACACATCAAACACCAACATCAGAGGAATCAACACGAACTGAACAAAAGCATAATTTGTGGACTCACCAATATACCAAATTGGCCAGTAGGTGATATTGTAGTACCGACTCAGCAATTTGCCAGACCTTAAAGTAAGTGACAGACACATTCATATAATTTGCGTACAATGTCAACAAGTATGAGAGTAAGTTACAAAAGATACAAATGCTCAGCTGAAACCATACTTACATTTCTGTGTAAATCATGCCAGCCAGAGACACGTTGAGCACAGCCCAGGCCAGCACCACTTGACGTGCCTGCTCCTCCCGCCTCATCCTTAGGGCCTTGTCTATCATACTGGGCATCCCCTCTCTCGGCGGGGTCAACATGGTTAAGCTGGAGTGTTTAGGCTGACGCGAGAAGTAGGGCCAGAGTCCAAGTTAGAAAAAAAGTTACAATTCAAACAAACCGAGAACGAAACAAAGAATTTTATACAGATCCGTATTAAAGTTAAAGACAATGAATGTAAACTCATGGCAAATAATAATATAACGCACACTGTACATGGCTAGTCAACATGCTAGCTTAGCGATTAGCTACCGCTTGCTGTCACACACAATACCAAAACAACAGGAACACAACAAGAATTTACGAGAAAATTATAGTTACGAGATTAACTACTGGTAAGAAAAATTTGCAACACATAGAGTTTGTGCAATACCATACGAGCGATGACAAAAGAAATGTGGATAAATCATACCACGTTTGAGTGAATGACAATCCCGGCGCTGCATAGTTCGTATTTTCACCGGAAACGACTGGGAGAACTTCCGGTGAGTGAAATCGTTTGTAATCGTCATAATTATAATTCTAGTGCCGAGAGGTATGAATAAAGGCATGTCCACACAAACGTAAAAAAAAAAAAAAAATCATAAATAGAACAAATATATAAAAAAATAAATGGTCAGAACATGTGACCTATCATGAGCGCATTACGGAGAGTGTCTAATGTAAATTGCACGTGTGCAACTTCAAGGTGGGGCGTGACAGAGAAAGTTTTGAGAACTACTGGTTTAAATTAACCCGCAGCAAAAAACAGTTTGTCTTGTGATTTCCTCACAGAGTTGGACGACGTGGAAACAGCACCCCCTGCCCCTGCCGGGACAAAAAGCTTACGGCACCTGGTATTCCCAGGCGGTCTCCCATCCAAGTACTAACCAGGCCCGACCCTGCTTAGCTTCCGAGATCAGACGAGATCGGGCGTTCTCAGGGTGGTATGGCCGTAAGCGAGAGACGCTGTTGCAAACAGGCCTTCTAAACCTGCAGCATGGAGGAAGTGCACCTTGCCATGCAGCCGTGCTGGTGGGGTTAATTTACTTATTCATTTATTTCGTGAGTTAGTTAGTTTGAATTAATCCACAGCAAAAAACAGTTTGTCTTGTGATTTCCTCACAAAGTTGGACGACGTGGAAACAGCACCCCCTGCCGGGACAAAAAGCTTACGGCACCTGGTATTCCCAGGCGGTCTCCCATCCAAGTACTAACCAGGCCCGACCCTGCTTAGCTTCCGAGATCAGACGAGATCGGGCGTTCTCAGGGTGGTATGGCCGTAAGCGAGAGACGCTGTTGCAAACAGGCCTTCTAAACCTGCAGCATGGAGGAAGTGCACCTTGCCATGCAGCCGTGCATGTGGGGTTCATTTACTTATGTATTTATTTAGTTAGTTAGTTAGTTTGAATTAACCCGCAGCAAAAAATAGTTTGTCTTGTGATTTCCCCACAGAGTTGGACGTGGAAACAGCACCCCCTGCCGGGACAAAAAGCTTACGGCACCTGGTATTCCCAGGCGGTCTCCCATCCAAGTACTAACCAGGCCCGACCCTGCTTAGCTTCCGAGATCAGACGAGATCGGGCGTTCTCAGGGTGGTATGGCCGTAAGCGAGAGACGCTGTTGCAAACAGGCCTTGTAAACCTGCAGCATGGAGGAAGTGCACCTTGCCATGCAGCCGTGCACGTGGGGTTCATTTACTTATTCATTTATTTCGTGAGTTCGTTAGTTTGAATTAATCCACAGCAAAAAACAGTTTGTCTTGTGATTTCCTCACAAAGTTGGACGACGTGGAAACAGCACCCCCTGCCCCTGCCGGGACAAAAGCTTACGGCACCTGGTATTCCCAGGCGGTCTCCCATCCAAGTACTAACCAGGCCCGACCCTGCTTAGCTTCCGAGATCAGACGAGATCGGGCGTTCTCAGGGTGGTATGGCCGTAAGCGAGAGACGCTGTTGCAAACAGGCCTTCTAAACCTGCAGCATGGAGGAAGTGCACCTTGCCATGCAGCCGTGCATGTGGGGTTCATTTACTTATGTATTTATTTAGTTAGTTAGTTAGTTTGAATTAACCCGCAGCAAAAAACAGTTTGTCTTGTGATTTCCTCACAGAGTTGGATGACGTGGAAACAGCACCCCCTGCCCCTGCCGGGACAAAAAGCTTACGGCACCTGGTATTCCCAGGCGGTCTCCCATCCAAGTACTAACCAGGCCCGACCCTGCTTAGCTTCCGAGATCAGACGAGATCGGGCGTTCTCAGGGTGGTATGGCCGTAAGCGAGAGACGCTGTTGCAAACAGGCCTTGTAAACCTGCAGCATGGAGGAAGTGCACCTTGCCATGCAGCCGTGCACGTGGGGTTCATTTACTTATTCATTTATTTCGTGAGTTCGTTAGTTTGAATTAATCCACAGCAAAAAACAGTTTGTCTTGTGATTTCCTCACAAAGTTGGACGACGTGGAAACAGCACCCCCTGCCCCTGCCGGGACAAAAAGCTTACGGCACCTGGTATTCCCAGGCGGTCTCCCATCCAAGTACTAACCAGGCCCGACCCTGCTAAGCTTCCGAGATCAGACGAGATCGGGCGTTCTCAGGGTGGTATGGCCGTAAGCGAGAGACGCTGTTGCAAACAGGCCTTCTAAACCTGCAGCATGGAGGAAGTGCACCTTGCCATGCAGCCGTGCATGTGGGGTTCATTTACTTATGTATTTATTTAGTTAGTTAGTTAGTTTGAATTAACCCGCAGCAAAAAACAGTTTGTCTTGTGATTTCCTCACAGAGTTGGATGACGTGGAAACAGCACCCCCTGCCGGGACAAAAAGCTTACGGCACCTGGTATTCCCAGGCGGTCTCCCATCCAAGTACTAACCAGGCCCGACCCTGCTTAGCTTCCGAGATCGGGCATTCTGAGGGTGGTATAGCCGTAAGCGAAAACGTATGTTTCAAATAGGCTTTGTAAACCTGCAGTACATGCACACGTTTCCTTCTAACACTGCATTTTTTAAAATAAAGCCCAAAGAAAATGTGTGTGTGTGTGTGTGTGTGTGTGTGTGTGTGTGTGTGTGTGTGTGTGTGTGTGTGTGTGTGTGTGTGTGTGTGTGTGTGTGTGTGTGAGAGAGAGAGAGAGAGAGAGCGAGGGCTATGCCGGTTTTATTGTAGCACAGCGAATTGATGGCGCCCGCTGGAGTTCTACCTAGAGTTGCCACCCGTCCCGTTTCTTTTTTCACCACCTGTCCCGGGAAAAATAAAATCTCTCCCGGGACACAATTTGTCCCGTTCTTTTAGGGAAAATTACAAAACCTCATTTGATTTCCGTCAGTGGTCTAGATAGGGTTGCCAACCATCCCATAAAATACGTGATTGTCCTATATTTGGCAACTAAAAAACCTGACCCGTAATGAACCGCTGATACGGGACGTATATTTCGGGGACGCCCCCCCGACAGACTTAAGGTGCTACACACTGAATGCGTTTTTAATGCGGTCTGACGCGCGGTATGACGCAAGCAGGCGCAGACCTGGCGTCAACGCCCTGTTGTGGCATGTGTCTCTGAGATTCTGTGTCATAGGCAGCTGAGTGCGTGATTGGAAGTGAGTGAGTATGTGTGCGTGGCTCGCGCCACCGCGGTGCCCAAGCGGGAAGAAGAAGAGGCAGCGCAGGAGAGCGGCTGAGTAAATGAATGGAAGTGGCGACCAGGACAGGTAGCGAGCGATTTACAGTGCGGTCAGACAATAAACCCCTGTCTCATCAGCAACACGTCCTCTTCCTTTCTGTGTGTGCCACCGCTTCAACAAGTGTGGGGGTCATAGTTTGGGGGTCACCCTTCTCCATCGGACAGTGATGAGGACTACAATCGCAGGGAACGAGTCCCCACTCTACGGCCTGGGCAGTATGATGGCAGCACACCATGGAAAGAGTTCCTTCACAGATTTGTGCGGAGGCAAACCACTGGTCGGCCAAAACCATGGCCATCCAGCTGAAGTTCTGCCTTACTGGAGCCGCAGGCGCCATCGTACACAGGAACACTCGTTCATCTAGATGGGTTTATCAGCGCCTCCTGGAGGAACTCGAAACTGCACATGGCCCTTCTTCAGATCATGCAGCAGCCGTGGCAGTGGAGCTGAGGCAGAGACTACGCAAACCTGGTGAGGTCCTCCATGTGTTCAGAGATGACATTTATGGGAAAGTGGCTGTAGGGTATGGGGATTGGTCAGAAGCAGAGCAGGATGCTATAGCTGTTGAAGTTTTCACAAATGGCCTGGGCGATGCAGAGCTTGTCCAAAGACTGTTAGAAAAGCGCCCAGCCACGCTAGCCAGAGCCTATGAGATAGCCCATAGTCTTGAAACCACAAAGAGAGCTGCATCATATGTCACCAGCGCCATGCAGCAGGGGGCCCGTAACCTTGCCGAACGCAGGCCCCAGGCCGCCGTGGTCAGAGAAAGAGACCTGACTGAGACCGTAACCGCCCCTACACCAGCACCTAACTTCTCACCCAGTCATTCTGCCCCATGCATGGCTGCAAAAGCGCAGAAGCAGCACAAGAACTTTGATAAGGGCGACATTCGCTGCTTTAACTGCGATGGTTGGGGTCACAAGCAGAATCAGTGTTCGTCCCCTCGAAGAAACACAAAGACTTCTACCAGAAGCGCCCTCCATGGACAGCGGCCGCCCACTGTGCTCCACCTTAAGGACCAAAGTCATGAAATGATTATCCATTTGCGCATGTGTGGGGCAGAGGTGTGTGCTGTCTTGGACAGTGGAGCACGGAGGAGAGTACTGCCCCTCCATCATTACAATGCCATTGCCCAGGATATGAGACCCCCACTCCAGCTGACCGGTGTAGAGACTTTGCACGGCGTGGGACCGGGAGATGTACCGGTGCTGGGTGAGGCCAACATAACCGTCAGTATCAACAACCGTGAAGTTGAAGTGGACTTCCTCGTAGCAGACATAGCGGGCCATGAAGTACTGCTTGGCCACCCTTTCCTCACCCAAGCTGGGGCCAGACTTGATTTCAGTAAGCACATCATAGTCCTGTTTGGGGAGGAAGTGCACTACTTTCATCCAGAAACTGCCCAAAAGTCACAAACTGTGAGAGTGGCCAGAACTGTAGTGGTTGGACCTGGACGAGAGCACCTGGTCAGGGGCACTGTGCATGGTAACCGAGCGTCGCAGGGAGACATGATGCTCAGTCCAACAAAAGGCTTTGTGGAGAAGCACAAAATACTGATGACCAGAGTCCTGGTCGACGCTCAGCCCAACAGTGTTGTCCCACTACGCCTCTTTAACCCTGGCAACGAGACTGTCACCATCAAAGAAGGTGCCATCGCGGGCCTCCTTCAGCCGGCCAAAGGTCTGCCTCCACCCAGCGCCCCAGCAGAGACATTCCGCCGAGACAGTTTCCCTTCAGTCCCAGAGCCCTTCAAGAGCTCTATGTCCAGAGTTCCACTGATCTCAAAGGTGATGAAAAGCTTGAACTAGCTAACCTGTTGTGTGCCCACGAGGGTGTGTTTTCTAGGGGACCTGGTGACCTGGGCCGGACCAGTCTTGTGCAGCATGACATCATAACCCGGCCTGGCGCTCCAGTGAAGCAGATCCCTCGTCGGCTGGCTGGGGAAAAGCAGCAACACGCAGACCAGCAGATCCGCGAGAGTCTCCAGAGCGGCCTGGCCACCCACAGCCACAGCAGTTGGGCCTCACCAATCGTTATGGTGCGTAAAAAAGATGGGATTTACCGCCTTTGTGTGGATTACAGGGCACTCAACGACCGCACCATCACTGACGCCTATCCGCTCCCGCGCATCCAGGACACCCTGGACACTCTCGCCAGTGCCAAATGATTCAGCACCTTGGACCTTGCTTCAGGCTATTGGCAAGTGGAACTGACCCCGAGAGCCCGCCGCGCAGCTGCCTTTTGCACCCGAAAAGGACTGTTTCAATGGAATGTCATGCAGATTTTAAATATGCACACGCAGATCTTTATTACACGCACAGGATTTTAATACACACACACACAGATCTTGACTACACATACAAATGTGAATAAGCACACACGGATTTCAGACACGCGTTTGCAAATAGTTTTGCTATTAAAACCCCCATAAAGTAGAAAATATTAAAAATGTACATTCTGAACCAGACATTTAAAAAAAAATAAAAAAATAAAAAGAACGAAAAGCAGAACTGAACTGATTTAATTTTATTTTTGGTGAACAAAAAAAAATTACTTTTTTATTTCAATTTTGTGTGCTGAAAGACTGAATTGAACTGCAAACTGAAATGAAAAATCCTTGGTTGTGTTTTGTATTTTAAATTGTTTTGTTTTTTCCTCTGAATAGACTGAAGTATTCTTTGGTTATTTTTGTTTAAAAGACTGAAGTCGTCCCCTCGTTATTTTTGGTTCAATATATTTATGTTTGAAATAGTCAAGAAACGTGTTGGGTTTTATTCATTTTTTAACCTTTGTTGCTAAGTTTTAAACTTATCATCCTTTGTGGGGGTTTGAACTATATACTAGAAGTTTTTTTTATTATTATTTAAACATCAGAACAGAAAGACTAAATATCAGAACTAAGAAATAATAATTAAAAAAACAGATTTGTCAGGATTAGTGGTGAATAAATCTCTAAAAGTTAATATAGCTAAAAATATAAAACGCTACAGGTTTGATAGAATTAGATGGGAGTCCCAAATTTTGTTTTCACAAGACCATTTGAGGTTATATGTAATTAGCTCGAAAAGAGGAGCATTTTAGATGATTTCTATTCTTTATGATGGTGAGTAAAAAATGTAGCACCTTATTTTTAGCCAGCTCAACAGCTTGCAGCCTGACTCGGTGCCGACTGCGCTGTGTCTATGAGGCCATCAGTATGGTGGCCCTGCTGGGCTGAGTGGTGCGGTACAGGCCTAAACCCAGGCACACTGGCTCGGTCAGCTTGGCCTTGAACTCATGCAGCCGTGCGTTTGTGGGCCCCACGGAGTCAAACGTGATGTTTCCTCCCTCGATGTCGACCGTCACGGCGATCTGCTTGCTCTGCAGGCTTCCGGAGATGGCCATCCTGTTGCCGTCGTGGTAGGCGAACAGTTTACCATCGCCTTTGTGTGTGAGACTCCAGGACTGAGGGTTTTTCCCAAAGATGCTGCTCTTGAAGTCAATGCTCCTGTAGGACACGGCGATGTCCCAGGAACCCTCAGCCAGCACCTGCCAGGCGTGGACGCCGGTGGAGAAGCAGTGAGTGGACAGCACCTGCGGGGCTTTGATGAAGCGTGTGGGCCCACTGGGGTAGTTGAGTAAGTTCTCGGCCACTTTCTCCACTGTTTGGAGGTCGTTGGAGACTTGGAGCGAATTGTGCACAGTATCCAGGTCTAACCTGCGAGATCCTTTGAGACAAACACACAAGAGCTCACAATCTAGAGCAGGCAAGGGCAAACTACGGCTTGGGGGCCATATGCGGCCCGTTAAACTATTTGTATTTAATTAAGCTAAATTACTTTAATAGTACGTAAGGAATAAAATAGCTGTATTTTATCTTTTTGTCAGTGTTTAAGAGTGAATTCAACAAAGAGTTAAATATCATGGGGCTACAAGGACGCGTATTTTGTTGTAATGATTTGTTCATTTTCAATTGACATTAAAGTACGTTTTCTACTTGTCCCGTGGCACACTCCATCCATCTGCTCCTGCTCCACGCCCCACTGTCAACGTTTAGAACTCATTGATGCCCACCCCTGATCTAGATGCTGTGTCAGTCTATAAGGACAAGGTCTGTTTTGGTTTTTGGTCACACGCATCTTTATGCCACATACACCCAGCACACCGCAGAGTGGAGAACGCTTCCTGAATACTTAGGGTTCATCTCACATATCCACCTGGCAAAGAACCCAGCTGTTGCTATTGCTACTATAGTGCCGGTTTCACCTGTTTAACCTCGGCACGGCACACTGTCTGGTCTCACTGCCGTCTGTTCCAAGTACTTTATACCTTCACTGTCCATGGCTTCCAGAGACTGCATCTTCGCGGGCTGATACTGCAAGATTTCTGTGAATGCAGGTGTAAGAAGTTGTGTTGATGGAATGATCACAAATCACAAATAATCACAAAAAACAAACCTGTACATGGAACTTCAAGGAAAAAAGAGAAATTTGGTGTTTATGATCTTTAATATTCTGTATTTATAAGCAAAAATTGCTAATATTTCTTCTGTTAAAACCACAAAATATATCCCTTCCTCCAAAAGTCACAAGATGCCAAGTTCCCTGATTATATGTCTTTCTTTTTAAACAGATTGATTTAATCAAGGTCACAAGAGCAGACACCAGTGGGGATTTTCTAACCTCTGATGTGTGAATAAATGCGATCCATGTGCTTCTGCTGATTGTGCACTGTATGCTGCATGGTCTGGTTTTCCACAGAGACATGGTAAGCTGGTGGATGACAAACACGCCTCAAGAGTGGTGAATTCAACTCATTAAAGGAGACATGAAACAGTCTCTGAATGCATTCTCTCACCATAAAAGAGGACAATAAGCAACAGTGGCAGCATTGCCGTGGTGACGCAGCTGAAGGGAAAACAGGTAACATTTTCTCTCTTTTCCTGTCAGTGGGGAAACATGTTGCATTTGAAAAGAAAAAAAAACAAGGACGCATCTAAGTTTAGGAGAACTGAGCAGAAACATCACTGACCCTCTGCAAGATGTCCTGCAGATTACGGATGGATTGGTTGCAGTCTGCCAGCTGGGTCTTCAGCGCAAGAAACTGCGTGTTAATTTTCTCCTGTACAATACACAGAGAGAGAGTGGAGGACAAACAGAAAAATTGAAAAGTACTTAAATACCTGAAGCTAACCAAAATTACCTGTATACTATGTAGTAGGCCCCATGTCGTTTTTTTGGTTTGTTTGTTTTGTTGCTATTGTTGTTGTTTTTTGGGGGGTGGAGGGCAATAGAAAAAAATAAACAGCTTGAAATTCACTGAGACAGGCCGAAACTCACTGAAATGACGGTGCTATCATAGATTTTAGGCAGCGGGCCTCTCCCCCTAATGTCTGTGTTCTACTACTTTGAGGATCTTAGCTCAGCTGGCAGCAGATTTGTTTTGTAATTTTTTTTGTTCTTAAACATTGAGAGCAAAAGTTAAGTAAAAACAAATTAGGAGAACATTTTGCCAAATTTGGTGAGTTTCTGAGCACGTTCAGGGGGTCAAAATTGGGTTTGAAGTCGCATATAAACTGATATAATGATAACGTAGAAAAGATTCCAAGTATAGGTCCTTACATGTCCACTCTACCTTAGTTTACAGTGGACATGTGTTTTCTGCTTATTGTATTGCTATAATTATTGTACAATATTATAATTATTTGTTTTTTGTGCCTTGAGAGGGCGTGTTGTGTGCGTCAGGTGGATATATAGGTCAGGTGAATACGCAGCGGTGCAGGTGGAAGATGAAGAAGAAGCGGCGGTTATAAACCATTTTTTGACCACCTTTTTTAAGTTCCTGTTGCCATAAAACTAAACACCGCTTTCTACACCACGGCTTAAAAAAAAAAAAAAAAAAGACATAAGAGTAGATGGGTGAGTTCAACACGACCATCCAGGAGCTTAAATTTGACCCAGTGAAATTTGGAAAGTACTGTTGATGTGACGTCATCGACCATCCAACATCATTTTTGATTGGTCAGAAGTCCAGTATTCGCCTTTTCGCCTGCGAATAATTCGACATAGCAACGAAAAAATATCTGTCGCTTTTTCGCTCCGCGAACATTCGCTGCCGGTGTGTACGGTTTCATTGACTTCAATAGGTTTTTTTTTTTTTAAAAAAAAGAGTAAAAAGAATATTCGCCTAGTGAATTTGCTCCCTGTGTGTAAGGACCTTAAGAATGTCAATTGAGGTATTCGCCTTTGGCCTCAGTCCCTAATAAATGATGCATTGATAAGAAACAGGAGTAAGTAGGTCAATCTGTATAAAAGATGCTTTCCAGATAAATAAAGCCAGATTAGAACTATACAAATTGAAGTAACTTCAAACAAAAACCTTGTGGGAAACATCTGGGGGAACACAAGAATTAATCTGCGAATGGGTGAATACCAGACCTGTGATTCTTCCTCAAGCAGACCAGAAAATCCGGTTCCTGCATTTACAAGAAGCCAACCCACAACGCCGACAGATTCCCAGACTCACAGTCAGCGTCCTCTGCAAGCCGGCGCAGGCCGTGGAGAGGTGCTCCTGCTGCCGGCTCTCCACGCTGCACTCCACGCACAGGTAGCGCCGTGACGCTTTGCAGTAGTACCGCAGCACCTCGTCTTCGTGATTGGGACATTTCCTCTTGCTGAGGTCGGCCACGGCGTTGACCAGCGGGTGTCTCCTGAAGGCTGACAGCTGCTCGTGGTCCGTGACGTGCTCCTCGCACAGTGACACCTCGCACTTGAGGCAAGACTTGACCGCCGGCTGCCCCTTTCCGCGGCAACAGTCGCAGGCAACGTTGATGACCACGGCACTCTGTTGGGAAAAAAGAAGGAAAAAAAAGGTGTATGATATACAGATTGATGAGGAAAAAAATATTTCCACACAGCTTCAACAGTGTCTCACCTCCCTCTTGTTCTGCCTGAAGTCCTCTGCGATGCTGCTCAGCGTGTAGCTCTTGTGTAACTCGATGGGGAGCCAGTAGTCTTTCTGACAGCAGGTGCAGCGGAAGGGCGCACCTGAGCTGGAGTCCCGCAGATTATCCAGGCACCGCAGGCACAGGCTGTGACCGCAGGGCAGCTGCCTGGGGTCGTCCAGGACGCCCTGGCACACTGGGCACCGCAGCAGCTCCTCCATCGTCTTCTCGTAGTCCGCCATCCTTCACCGCGACTGGCACCTGACACAGGGAAAATAATGTAAGCTTGTTGCTTGTGCACTCTCTTCAATTTACTTGTGTCTGGAGTGGGAGGGGCCAGTGTCGGACGTCATAGCAGTGGCTGGTTCAAAGGGACAGACTGATAGATAGATAGACATTGCCCTGTTATAATTGCCCCTTTGTTTGCTTTTGATTCCCGCTCTCCCTCATTAAATCGTAACTCTGTGGCCTTTAATATACAGGAACCAGTTGTAAACACAAGTTCTTCTTTGTTTGTTAGTTTGACCTGTTACTATAGAGACATGCCTCAAGGATAACACTCACACACGTTTTCATATCACACCATAGTGAATCTGTGGGAACAATGGTTGGCCTGTTCTGCTCAGAGATAACTGGCCAAAGACCCCCGGATGCGCCAAGTCCAACCTCTGTACGGGGCAGTCTCAGCCCAAGAAGATAACTGTAAATTACATATGAACAGATCAGGGCTCATTCTGATGGAGATCCTCTGTGACTTCTCTCACTCTGAGTCCTGCGCTGCTTTACTTTACCTGTGACCTAAATGAATACTTCATCTGAAAGATGTTTCCAGTTTGGTTCCTGGGCTTCCAAATAAAGAACAACCCCATGACAGCTAGGATATGCTCCAGATATGCAGGAAGTGGGAAAAGACGGACGGATGGATGGATGGATGGATGGATGGAAGTTCAAGGGAAAAAAGAAGTTGCAGGATGCAGGACATGCTTCCTCAAATTTGAGCAGTTCAAATTTGTCAGGACAAAGGTGATTGACAGCGGCGGACTGCAGACTCAGAGAATGTCAATTAACTTCTTATACAAACAGTAAAAGTTGGAGATAGAAACACTCAAGGCCCGAGGAAAATGGCTCAAGGGGTTGCTGGAAGGACTGGGAATCAAGAGGCCTGGTGATTTGACTCTCATCAGAATCAAATTGTGTTGAAGTTGTGCTTCACAACAAGTGGGACATTTTCAAAACCATGCCATAAGTTCCGATTAGCAGACACGGGGGGGAAGTGACGATCATTCGGAATACTGACAACTGGCTCAAACACAGTTTACACATACTGATAATTAAAAGGACTTGACTTGTTAAGGTTAAAAAAAATAAAAAGAAAATTTGAGAAATGGAGCAGAAAACATTTTTAAAGATATTTCTCTTGGAATATTCTTTCATATTATTTCCATTCTCTGAAAAATACCCTTCTAATAATCAGAAAATAACGGAACAAAAATAAGGAAGATCCCCACCCCTTACGTCTTCTGCTGTTTCACTTTTCACAAAACGTGTTAACACACATTTCAAGAAATCAGCCAATGTGTGATGTCACAACTAAGTCTCCTTCTTCGGGACCACACTCCTAGCCAGGTGTGCACTATGCCCTCAGGGACTGCCCATATGAAACAGCTTTCTTCCTGACACCACTCTTTCATGTCACACATTATTTTTCAGCCAAACTTATTGGCTAATTTGAATTACAGATGACACAGAGAAACTTACTTGCTGTTAAACTTATCACAATAACATCTTTAATGCAATACAGTGATAGAAAAGTTCCATGTGTAGTAGAGCATGAGGAAGCACTATAAAGTATTTTTACCCTAGAAACTAAAAAGATAAAAAATGGAAAAGTCAGTTATTTAAAGTACCTGCACTACAAACATTTTTGTTGTTTTGTTTTTTTAAAGATGATTTGGCAAAGCAAAGTACAGCAATGAGGGACTACATTCAAAGATTAAACCAAATATATGAATGAAATTTAAAAAAAAACCAAACATGTCATAACCATAAGCTCCTCCACAGGAAACAAGCATCTATATAGAAGTTTTCCAAATCACAGAGCAGTCGGAGCAAAACACTCACACTATTTCCTCTCTGTTACTACAACAGTTTTATATATGTATATATATTCTTTTATCATTGATGTTTTCGTGGTGCTCTCGCAGGCTTGATGAGGCTCAGCTTGAACGCTAGACTTCGCAGAACTGGCGGGAGGAGAATCCAGCTTGAGGACTAGTGGGCAAACAAATTTCATTGTCTCGCCCAGGATGAGGTGGCTCAGGTCAGGCAGCACCACAAAGAATTTCTGCTTCAATGGAGAATCTTCTGTGGATTCTTCCTTCTTCAGCGCCTATACAGGGAATGAAGAAATCAAATAAAAAATGAGACTCATCTCTAAAAATAAAGTCACTATTTACAATACAATATCTTGACTGCCCCCTAGTGGTGAAGGCAAGAAATGAGAGCCTGATGTGTGTTCATCTGAGGTAAGCCACTGATTATGGTCTGCAATAACAGATTTTTGGGATCCTCTGTTTAGTATAAGCCCTTGATAGGAACTCTCCAACATGAAATCAGACACTTTTTGGTCAGTTGACCAATAAGTGCTTTATCGACAGTGTTGTTGAGATTACACTATAAAAGTAACGACTGATTAATGATTACGCCTTAATAAAGTAATCTAATTACTTCTTTAACTACTTTGTTTCAAAAGTAAGCGATTACTAATTACTTTAGTGAGAAAAAGATAAAGCAACATTTGCTCAGTGCTTTAGTGCAAATTTTGCAATTCCAAATATTGCCTCTGTGTCTCTTAACATGAATGAATGTTTGCTAAACTGCTCATTTTACAGAACAAATTAATGTACAGCACTGGTGCCTTTTGAACAGCCCACATTGTTTAAAAAAAAAAAAGAATCAGAAGATTTCGGAAAAGTAACAAAATTGTTACCTGATAAAGTAATTATGATTTAATTACCAATTAATTACCAATGAATCTCCCATCCAAGTACTAACCAGGCCCGACCCTGCTTAGCTTCCGAGATCAGACGAGATCGGGCGTTCTCAGGGTGGTATGGCCGTAAGCGAGAGACGCTGTTGCAAACAGGCCTTGTAAACCTGCAGCATGGAGGAAGTGCACCTTGCCATGCAGCCGTGCATGTGGGGTTCATTTACTTATTCATTTATTTAGTGAGTTCGTTAGTTTGAATTAACCCGCAGCAAAAAATAGTTTGTCTTGAGATTTCCCCACAGAGTTGGACGTGGAAACAGCACCCTGCCCCCTGCCGGGACAAAAGCTTACGGCACCTGGTATTCCCAGGCGGTCTCCCATCCAAGTACTAACCAGGCCCGACCCTGCTTAGCTTCCGAGATCAGACGAGATCGGGCGTTCTCAGGGTGGTATGGCCGTAAGCGAGAGACGCTGTTGCAAACAGGCCTTGTAAACCTGCAGCATGGAGGAAGTGCACCTTGCCATGCAGCCGTGCATGTGGGGTTCATTTACTTATGTATTTATTTAGTTAGTTAGTTAGTTTGAATTAACCCGCAGCAAAAAACAGTTTGTCTTGTGATTTCCTCACAGAGTTGGACGACGTGGAAACAGCACCCCCTGCCGGGACAAAAAGCTTACGGCACCTGGTATTCCCAGGCGGTCTCCCATCCAAGTACTAACCAGGCCCGACCCTGCTTAGCTTCCGAGATCAGACGAGATCGGGCGTTCTCAGGGTGGTATGGCCGTAAGCGAGAGACGCTGTTGCAAACAGGCCTTGTAAACCTGCAGCATGGAGGAAGTGCACCTTGCCATGCAGCCGTGCATGTGGGGTTCATTTACTTATGTATTTATTTATTTAGTTAGTTAGTTAGTTAGTTTGAATTAACCCGCAGCAAAAAACAGTTTGTCTTGTGATTTCCTCACAGAGTTGGACGACGTGGAAACAGCACCCCTGCCCCTGCCGGGACAAAAGCTTACGGCACCTGGTATTCCCAGGCGGTCTCCCATCCAAGTACTAACCAGGCCCGACCCTGCTTAGCTTCCGAGATCAGACGAGATCGGGCGTTCTCAGGGTGGTATGGCCGTAAGCGAGAGACGCTGTTGCAAACAGGCCTTGTAAACCTGCAGCATGGAGGAAGTGCACCTTGCCATGCAGCCGTGCATGTGGGGTTCATTTACTTATGTATTTATTTCGTGAGTTCGTTAGTTTGAATTAACCCGCAGCAAAAAACAGTTTGTCTTGTGATTTCCTCACAGAGTTGGACGACGTGGAAACAGCACCCCCTGCCCCTGCCGGGACAAAAAGCTTACGGCACCTGGTATTCCCAGGCGGTCTCCCATCCAAGTACTAACCAGGCCCGACCCTGCTTAGCTTCCGAGATCAGACGAGATCGGGCGTTCTCAGGGTGGTATGGCCGTAAGCGAGAGACGCTGTTGCAAACAGGCCTTGTAAACCTGCAGCATGGAGGAAGTGCACCTTGCCATGCAGCCGTGCATGTGGGGTTCATTTACTTATGTATTTATTTAGTTAGTTAGTTAGTTTGAATTAACCCGCAGCAAAAAACAGTTTGTCTTGTGATTTCCTCACAGAGTTGGACGACGTGGAAACAGCACCCCCTGCCGGGACAAAAAGCTTACGGCACCTGGTATTCCCAGGCGGTCTCCCATCCAAGTACTAACCAGGCCCGACCCTGCTTAGCTTCCGAGATCAGACGAGATCGGGCGTTCTCAGGGTGGTATGGCCGTAAGCGAGAGACGCTGTTGCAAACAGGCCTTGTAAACCTGCAGCATGGAGGAAGTGCACCTTGCCATGCAGCCGTGCATGTGGGGTTCATTTACTTATGTATTTATTTCGTGAGTTCGTTAGTTTGAATTAACCCGCAGCAAAAACAGTTTGTCTTGTGATTTCCTCACAGAGTTGGACGACGTGGAAACAGCACCCCTGCCCTGCCGGGACAAAAGCTTACGGCACCTGGTATTCCCAGGCGGTCTCCCATCCAAGTACTAACCAGGCCCGACCCTGCTTAGCTTCCGAGATCAGACGAGATCGGGCGTTCTCAGGGTGGTATGGCCGTAAGCGAGAGACGCTGTTGCAAACAGGCCTTGTAAACCTGCAGCATGGAGGAAGTGCACCTTGCCATGCAGCCGTGCATGTGGGGTTCATTTACTTATTCATTTATTTAGTGAGTTCGTTAGTTTGAATTAACCCGCAGCAAAAAATAGTTTGTCTTGAGATTTCCCCACAGAGTTGGACGTGGAAACAGCACCCCCTGCCCCTGCCGGGACAAAAAGCTTACGGCACCTGGTATTCCCAGGCGGTCTCCCATCCAAGTACTAACCAGGCCCGACCCTGCTTAGCTTCCGAGATCAGACGAGATCGGGCGTTCTCAGGGTGGTATGGCCGTAAGCGAGAGACGCTGTTGCAAACAGGCCTTGTAAACCTGCAGCATGGAGGAAGTGCACCTTGCCATGCAGCCGTGTATGTGGGGTTCATTTACTTATTCATTTATTTAGTGAGTTAGTTAGTTTAAATTAACCCGCAGCAAAAACAGTTTGTCTTGTGATTTGGATGTGGAAACAGCGTGTGTGTGTGTGTCAGATTGAGTCCCGCCACCACTCATTGATTTCAGGTGCGCCTAATTTCCGAGTGGTCTCACCTGTTTAATCGTTGTGCCTTCCCGAGTGTACAGATTAATTGCTGAGCTGCGGTGATTTTTGTATTTTGCAGGTGTGTTGGCCGTGATGTTTGGAAGCAGTATTGTCAAAAGTGGGGTGTGTGTGGCGTCCGCTCTCCACTGTCACCTCAGCCGGTGACCAGTTGTGGGGGCATAAAGCTCTCTTCGTTCGGGTAAGCGTGCTCGTCTGTTAGCATCTGCCGGCTGTGTGTTAAATTGTTGCTGAGCCGTCTGCTCTCTGTTCTGCTGTAGTTGCGAATCCGCAGCGGCGCCCGCCGCCCGATCTCTGTCCTCCCTCCTCCTGCGGTCTGGTGGGGAACTGCGGCTCGGTGACGTAGCAGTGGCATATCAACAAAGACGATCCACGACCTCTGGGCCGGGGACGGTCGCGTCGTCTTCCCCGTCAAGTCCTTCGTCGTCTTCTCAGACTCCTTCATCGCCGTTATCCGTTCCTTGCTGTGGTCCTCTACAGCAGCTGCCTTCCCACGCAGCGCCAAGTCCCCGCTACAACCATTTTTTGGTTTGTGTTCTTTGGGTTGTCTGTCTTGTCCTTAGTTGACCCATTTCCTCTTTTTTTCCTTTTGGGAATTATTATTGGTTTATTTCCTCGGAGTGCTGCGTGTCTGTGTGTGTTTTTAGCATCGGCCTCTATTTTAAATGATCATAATTTTAACAGTCTACACTGAGTATCACCAGCACGTAATATTAATTTTGTCTTTTGTTTCCAGGGCAGGAGCTGGTGCAGCAGGTGATTCCTTGGTTACTTATTTGAACATCCAATGCCATATATGTTAAACAAAAGCCCCAAAATTCAGTTAAAATATGTGACTATTAATGCTGAGCAATGGTTAACTTGATGCTATAAAAATGTCCCTTCCGGGGTTGGCCAGCAGTGGGGAACGGTATTGAAGCAACCAGGAAATACGCCAAAGGCTAGACCGTCCCATTTGGTTACTGGGAAGGCGGGTTTGGGTTTGTCCTCTGTTGGCCAAGTCCTCCAAAGGACCCGCCGGCCCACAGAGGAATTGAGACACAGCCTGCGTGACCTCTTGTTGGCCAAGGTACAAGGTGGTGGTATTGAGCAATCCCCCCCCCTCTCTTTCCTTCCATATGTATGTGTCTGTAAATATAAGTGTATGTATATATGCTACCTGAGGTCTTTCAAGCATCAGACACCCTCACTCAGGTGTCCCATTTCACTAAAATTGGTCGGATTCTCCAAATCCGCTCTTCAAATGCGCCCTCTTTTTAGCCGATTCGGCGGATGCACCGCTACTATCCTTTGTGTCCTTCGCCACCAATAATATATAATTTCGGTTCTACTGAAAGTTTTGTGCCTGTGACTTGCAGAATCTTATCCAACACCTCACTCCAAAAAGCCTGAATCAGTGGGCATTCCCATAGGCAATGATATAACGTGCCTTTTCTGCCACATTTGTAGCAAGTGTCAGGATTATTGGGATTGAATTTGTTTAACTGGGCTGGAGTTATATATATTTTCATTATCCACTTGTATTGAAGTAATCTAAACTTGGTATTAACTGACTGTGTTTGAGAATTTCAGCAAATCTTCTGCCAGTCTTCAATTGAAATTTCTAAACATAAATTTTCACACCATGCCAGTCTTTTATTATCTGAGGAAACATTTGATCCTTCCATGATTACTGCACAAAAACTTGAGGTCAGTGCTCTCTTTGGATGTTGATTTGTTGCCATTTCCTCTATACGGCTAAGAGTGGGTAGTGATAACGATTTCTGAGTTTTAAATATATAACTCCTAATCTGCAAATATTAAAAAAAAGAAAGAAAATGTTTTGTTTGGATGTCATACTTTCGTTTCAAATCTTCAAATGACATGAGGATTTCATAAAAGGATTTGATTTGTTAAATAAGTCTGCTATTTTACTAAGGCCTTTGTTTGCCCATATTTTAAAGCCCAAATCTTGTTTGCCTGGGGTAAAATTACTGTTGCCCCAGATAGGTGTAATTGTGGTAGTACAGGTATTTCACTTACATATTTATGGACCTCATACTGTACAAGGATTGTGTTTTTAACAAAAGGTTTATGTGTTACTGACTTTTAATTTAGCTGAGTATAAATACGAATTGAGTGGTAGAGGAGATGACATTTTTCTTTCCATACTCATCTATGACGGTGGGGATTCTTGACCAGTCCTGACTGTTCCGTGAGTTGGCAGACCCTAAAGTCAGGAGTACCAGTCCTTACTGTCACACCTGCCCCGGAGACTTTAGGGTCTGCCAACTCCTGGAACTGCAACACCTCCCTTGCACGCAAAACTTTGAACTCCTCCTCAGTGGATTTCAAGGGAAGTGTCAGTTTGAGCAACATCGCTACTTGGCAGTCTCAGCCATCTCCTCAGGTAACAGGCTGACCCTCCTTTCCAGATCTGAGATGGTGGTAATCGGGAACTCATCTAGAAGCAATGGCCACAGTATCCTTGGCATAACCCCGTGCTGGTAAACCCACACCTTGAATTTTCCTGGGAGGCCCGTCTTGTCAACCCTTTTCAGCCATCCCTCTAGCTCCTTGCAGGTGTTCCTAAGGCTGCTGTCAAAGAACTTTCCCAAGTTCTTTATAGGCCTCTCTGAGATAGTCGGGATTGGTGTTAATGCAATGGAGAAACGGAACCTTTCTGCCACTCTGCCTTTCTTCAAGACCAAGGAACTTGCTTGCCTTGAATGACATCCTGGCCCATCCAATTAGCCTCTCCTGCCCCATCAGGATCCATCTGGGTCCAGGCACTGACTCGGTTGTAACTGTCAGGTCATCCATGAAGCCACGGGTTGGCGGATCCCAGACGTGGATTTGGGACCTCTGCATTCTTACTACAGCTGGAACATGGTGCCTCTCCAGTGCTTCGAGAACAAGCTTGTGGGGCATTGGCCAGATCTAGCCACAGCACCGCCAGGTCCTCTTTTTTTCTCCCTTGCCTCCTTGAGAACCTGTGTGATCACTCCTGTGTGCTCTTGGCAGCCTGGTATCCCGGGATCCTGCCTTTTTGCAGGTGTCGATATATCCATTCTTGAGAAAAAAAACTCTATATATACTCTATAAAAATGTACAGTAGGTAAATTAATTCATGACATTATAAAATTAGAAACTACACATTAAAATATGAATCCCGATAATCCTGTCACTGAAACAGGGTGGGCTATTTTGAAGTACAAATATTTACTCACACGTACAGAGTTAAATGACAAAATGGTGTTTATTGGTATAAGATATTCACCATTTAGCTTAAAATATGAAAACAATTATGTTAGCAGCAAAAAATATTTGAGAGTCTAAACAGGAACAAGAGGAGGATGCGCGACACTCTTGCTGTTGAGAAAATATCATGTCTGTGGGACGACACAGACATGATATTTTCAGAATTTGATCAAATATTTTCCAAAAGTCAATGTCAGCGGTTTGGGAAAACACAAAGGTGGATTTAGTAGCTTTATAATGTGATCCTTTCCATCCCACTGTCCTGATGGAAAGGATGGAAAGGGTGTGGCATTAGTTGCACCATATTTTTTCATGTACAGGCCAGCTGACTGAGAGAATGCTAGAACTGATTTTACTGAAAGCTGGCAAAACAAAGTTAACCTGATTTGAGGGGAACCCGATCTGCGAGTTCCCTTGACAGATGTTGTCATTCTTTGTTGTGGCTACAAAAATACTTCAGTTAGTCTGTCTCTAAATGTCCAAACTGATGTGCGTTTCATCAGATTGTCGTCTATTAACGCAAGCTGCCATATGTGGATGATTTTTTTTTTTTTCCATAAGGAGGCACATTGTGATCAATGAGGGGGTGACAAGGACTTTTCAGAACTGTACCCTCCAACGTCTAAACCGCAGTCATCGTTGCTAGGCGAGTCACGGCTCCTCTCTCCTTCCCTCCCTCTCCTGCTGTCCTCCTCCTCCTCATCCTCCTCTTCTTCTTCCTCCTCTTCATCTTCCTCCTCCTCCATGTCCTGCTCCTTGTGGACCGTCCTCTCAGCCTTGGGCCCCTTGCATATTTTGAGGTGGCGGGTGAGGTGGTATTTGGTGAGGAAAGCCTTGTGGCACTTCTCGCAGACAAAGTCTCTGCGGCCCTCGTGCGAGTTCATGTGCTTCTTCAGGTGGTTGGTTTTGAGGAAGTGCTTGTTGCACTTCGGGCACTGTATCTGCCGTTCGCTGTCGCGAGAAAGGTGAAGAGAGAAAGAGGGTTCACTTTGCTTTTCAACAGAATTGCGGCAAATCAAGATGATAAGTTTAAAAAAGCACAAAGTTGACAAAGATTAGATAAAAACGCAACACAAGTTACTGACTGTGTGTGAGAGAACATGTGCTGTTTCAGGTCTTGCTTCCTGATGAACGTCCGCTCGCAGAGGTCACACTTGAGCTTCTCCGCACCGGTGTGGATGAGCATGTGTGACGCCACATGGGATTTCTGGGTGAAGGACTTTTCGCAGACGGTGCACCTATAGTTCTTCTGACCTGTTTGTGTGATGGTTAAAACACATTTAAGGATCATCCATTAGATCAGAGGTGTCAAACCAAATATACAATGGGACAAAATTTTAAACTTGGACAAAGTCTTGGGCCAACATTGATTTACTGATTTATTGGAAAAATCTTCCTCCAGATAGAACAGAGAACCTTTTTATATAGACCCAAACAAGTTTTGCTTCAACCTGAATAAGGAAAAAGTTAAACTTAATACTATACAATATAAATAACTTGATATTGCACAGATACAAAATTGAATTTCAAATAAAAAAAAAAAACTAATTAAAATAAATAAAATGTAAATAAAAATCATAAAGCTCTTTTTTAATTTGCAGCCTTGTGATTTAAATTTCTTTTTCCACAGGCAACATATTTAAAAATAAAATAACAATAAACCAATGAAGTAATAATATCCTTCAATGTACACCCTGACCTGACTGATACGCCAAAATACCAGCTGAGCATTCTGGGATTTGTAGTATTAGAATCCCAGCTGTATAATACCTGCAGGCCAGCTCTAGTAGTGATTTTGCATTGGCTTGTGGGCCAAATATGTTTGACACCTGTGCATTAGAGCAAACCTTTGATGACAACATCCTTAATGATGATATTTTTCATGTGCTGAGATTTATTATTTGTGTTGTTGCACCAAAATATGCAACACTGAGCCAGTTTGATACACACCTGTGTGAATCTTCAGGTGCATCCTGAGGTTGCTGGGATCGCTGAAGGCCTTGCTGCAGTACTCGCACTTATGAGGCTTCATCCCAACGTGACCCATGAAGTGCACGTTGAGCTTGGTGGACGTGATAAAGGCCCGGGAGCACATGCTGCACTTGAACTTCTTCTCGCGCCCGTGACCCAGACCTTTGGCCCGAGAGTTTGTGTTTACGTTTGAGTTTGGATTCGCGCCGTCCCCGACGCCGTTGTTGTTGTCGTGTTCGTTGGTTGGCCCTGTGCCGTGGGCGTGGCATGGCCACGGCGAAGAGGAGGAGCTTGAAGTCCCATTGGCCAGCTTTTCTTCCTGGTGAGTGTGCTGCTGCTGCTGCTGTTCCTGCTGCTGATGTTCCTGTTGCTGCTGCTGCTGCTGCTGCTGCTGCTGCTGCTGCTGAGCGTGGTCCTGCTGCGGCGGGCTGTGGCTGTGTGGCGGCTGGTTGTGGCCGTGGCTGCTGCTGTGGCTGCTGAGCTTGAGCTCCGTGTAGGACGAGCACTCTTTGCCACACTGGCAGAGCTCGCCTTCAGGAATATGAGAAAGACCTGTGCAGCGACACAGACGGTGGTGGAATGCTGAGCAAGCAAAGAAAATGGGTCGCTGCCTTTTCTTTAAAAAGATTTAATATTCCACAAAATTTCTGACATCAACCCGTCAGGTGCCATAATAACACTGGACCTTCAACATTACAACAATGCATCAGCCATCTTCTCACCAATCAGCCTGCAGTAGTCTCTGCTGTAGTAGAAGAGCAGCTCCTGTTCTGGGTGGATTTCTGTGGTAGTGCAGAAGAACAGTTTCCCGTTGGCGGGGTAGGCCACCAGATTCTGCTCCTCGCGGGTCCTTTCGAAGGAGAACACATGTGCGCGTTAAAAAAGCAGCTGTTGGTTAAAATCTATTGGCACTACAGCTTTCGTGTTCATGCGTTACTGTCATGCCTTGCTTTGCGGACAAACATCATCCAGTTGCACTCATTCTCGTCCGTCGTGACGATGTAGAACTCCAGCGCGTTGTTATGGTACATCTGAGGTGAAGATGAGGTGTGATTTTTCAGCTTTAAGTTAAGTTACACGCAGTTTGACTGCAATGTCACTACTGACCTTCCAGATTTGCGGCGTGTCCTTCTCTGGCCAGTCAGAGAGGTCCACGTTACTGCAGTGCTGGCCCACCAGAGGTCCGAAGCAAGTCCTCTGAGGGATGACGTCCCGCGCAAAAACTCCTAATGGCAGAAGTCAGAAGTGTTTTGCTACCGATACACTGCATGGAAACTTACAAAACATCCATAGAAATTACAGAAAATAGGGACATTGAAAAAAAAAAAAAAAAAAAAAAAAATCAGGCATTTTGTTTCATTGCTGCTATTGTCTCACTGTTGGAGCCAAAATATTTATTTTCTTGCCTTGTAATATTTCATCACTGTTATTTTATTTGTTAATTATGGACCAAACAATTGCCCCCTAATCACCGTAGGCAGGTGACTGCAGCACCTGCATTATGTAAGAGTTAATTGGGCCGGCGAGCTCTTCAGTGGAACACAGCCATATAGTTTAAGACTATCAAGACTGTCAAGTGTTTATTTGGGATTTTGAATTATGGATTATTTTTGTGGATTTCACAGAAGCAACCTGTACCGCATTGGTCAGCGTCGCGGAAAGACTATTTTGATTTTACTTTGAAAATAAGAGATGAAAAAATTGAATCGCTGCATTTTCCAGAGTTTTTGTATGGCACAACGCTTGGGTGCGTCAAACTGAAAGGTTCCACAAAGAGCAAAGCGCTTTTACTCACCAAGAGGTTCATCAGCTACCGAGATGCGGAGGCACAGGGGGCGTGGCAGTGAGAGGCGAGCTCGGCTTTGGATGGGTGTGTCAGGAATAAAGGTGACCGGGCCGTGCTCTGGGCAGTCTGACGTATAAGAGCGCTCACACAGCGTGCACCCTGCACAAAATGTAGCACGGACAAAAAATGTGTGATTCATCTTAAGTACTTATAAGACTGGAGTCTGCGAACCAACAGAGACCAACTCACAGATGGTGTAAGCCATGTTCTCCTTGTTGGAAGAGGAATCCTCCAGCTGCAGGCTGGAGTTGACCAACACCAGATTGTTCTCCGGTCCCAGGGACACCTCCGCCGTGATAGGGGAAACGTTGACAGCCTCCAGCCCCATCCCCGTGTGTCCGTGTAAGGATACTGGCTCCAGCTGGCCCTGGTTGGCCATGGAGCCTGTGAGCACCACGCTGACAACGCCCGAATTCAACTCCCCATTCGAGTGGAGTTGCTCCCCAAGGCCTCCGCCGCCGCCTCCTCCTGCATTGCCCACCCGCCCCCCCATGTGATCGGCCTCCATTACCACGGGTAGTTCGAGCACAGGGGGCCCGTGCAGCGGCATGACCCCCCCAGATGAGTCCACCCCAGCCAGGCCTTCGTGCGGCTGAGGCTGTCTCCCGCCTCCCAGTTGCTGCTGGGCGTCGGACACCGCCACCACCCCAACTCCATCCATGGTGGCCAGCTCTTCCCCCATCCGGTCCGGGGACATGGGGCTGCTGACACGCGATTCCATGGCCAACCCAGTGGAGTCCAGCTCGTGGGCACCAGGTTGGTGGAGATCTCCCTGACCGGGCACCTGTCGGGAGTCCATAGGAACCAGACCCTGCTCCAGTGGGCCTCCAGGGCCGCTGTAGGGGTCCAAACCTGTGGGGTTGTTACTGGCTACTGAAAGGGTTCCGTCCATGTTGAGGGTGCTGGGATGGATGTACTGCGGTGGCGGACGGTCGGCCAAATAGGACAGGATACCTGCGGCGGGGATGACAGGAGCATCTTTGTTATTATAATCCCATAATATGGTTGTGCATAACTGGGGTAATGCACATAAGCAACACGACAAGTGAGAAAAACAGCAGCCCACCAGGCAAGATGTGCCGGAAGTAACTGCTTTCCAGGTGAGGGTATGGAGGTGGAGGCAGTGAGTAGTTCCTCTCTGGAAGGCCACACATCACTCCTCTGTCGCTCAGTGGACCCATGGGGAGCATCAGCGAGAGGGCAGAGGGAAGGGAACCCAGGGAGGGACCCAAACTGGGGATGGCCACAGGCATGCCTGTGTGCAAAGGAAAAACAGAGAATAGGAGTGACGGTCTAAACAAAAAAAGGTGGAATAATTAAGCAAATAAAGAAAGGCTGGAGAATGAGAACAGGAGTCCCTTGCTGTATCGTGAATAAACCTAGGAAATATGTGGATTTCAATTCATCTGAGAAGCAGAGAAAAGCAATGGCTTGGAGACCTCGTACCTGGGGTGGGAATGGCGTTGTGTGTGGGGGATGTCGGCAGGCCCAGGTGGCTGGCACTCACTGAGGGCACAGTGAGCTGGTCCATGCCCACAGGACTCAGGTTCATGTCGTTCATTCTGGATTAGAATCGCACTTAAACGATGGTAACATGTAATGAGACAACATGTCCAACAGCTAGCACGGAATGTTATCGGGGTATTTAACTGACGCTTGGGCAGAGTTAGCAGATACACATTTTTACAGAGTTTGTAGTAAACATTTAGCTGGTGTAAACCATTACATGCGAGCTAGTACAATATAAACATGCGGCATAAGGTAGTTTAGAGAAGATTAGCTGACCTAAATTCAAAGGCTGAGCAGGGTTTCTCTCCCTGTGGAAAAAAAAGAAACAGGAATAAATAACAGGTAACCTAAAACTAACCTAACCAGCAAAAACACATCGCACTCTACCACGTCAAACGTCTTGTTTACAACCAGCTAGCAACACATCCACCCATTTGCAGCCATGCTAGCGCTAGCTTCGCAGGGCAGCGTTGACAAAAAGAGCTAAAAACAAAATTGCGCGTTGCTTCCAAAGTGATAGAACTACGTGTAAACAGCGTCGCTGTCGGCACTCTTATTGGCAAGTGTTCAGGTAACGAGACACAAGTAACAGTGTAGAAAACAACATACCAACACAACTCCCTGGACGGGGCCATGGCACTCTATGTTGCGCATGCGCACTTGTTTCTAGAGTCGCCTAAGCAACGAGCGGCGGCTGTTCTGGGGCGAAATGGATAAAAAGGGTGTTAAAAAAAAAAAAAATTTTAGGGCCGAGTGCGACCTTATAAATACTGGAGGAGTTGATAGTAATTCTCAGATGTTTTTTTTCTGGGTAACATATGCTCAGAAACAAATGTGTGCGGCATATTCACACCGCACACAAGTAGTCAAAGCTGTGAATGTCCAGTATGTTAAGTGTTAAGTAACTGACAAAGAAACAAAATAAATCTTATTCAATATATCAATACGTTGTATTCAAATATGTCGTCTCTCTGTTGCCGAAGCGCTGCGAAGCCACGGTGCGTGCTCTTGCGAGGGGCGTGCAAATTTCGACAGGGCACCTGACGGATCACACCCACCGTGTCTCCCGTTTAAAAACCTCGGCAAAGAAGGCTGTCACACAAACTGGCTGTCCAACCAGGATCCTTAGCTGTCTTCTTCTGAAATGTATTAAAACCTTGGAAGTAGTGTGCGTAAAAAGGGGGCAACTTGGGATAATTCTCGGAGGACCATAACTAAATTGCGCGCATTCTCCTCCACATTGCAAAAATAATGTGGCTGATTGCTGAAGAATTATTTTATATATTTATTTGATTTCCAGAATGAATTCAATGGATCATATTTCGTACATCTCTTTGGCTCTCCGTGGCTCCTCAATTCAAAACGGCGGAGCGCACTGCAGTGATGCGCTTCGACTCGGACTGCCCTTCCACCTTGACGCGTACCTGGAGCCCGCGCACGCCGGCCAGAGGTTACCCTGCAGGCGGTTCTCCTGTTTCCCCTTCCACGGGGCCATGGGCCCGTGCGAATACTCCTTCGAGCCGGCGTTCATCCGCAAAAGGAACGAGAGGGAGCGGCACCGCGTGCGCTGCGTAAACGAAGGTTACGCGCGGCTCCGCGAGCATCTCCCCCAGGAGCTCGACGAGAAGCGGCTGAGCAAGGTGGAGACCCTGCGGGCGGCCATAGACTACATCAAGCACCTGCAGAGTCTGCTGGACCTGAACGTCTCCGGGATGGAGGCGTCGGCCGACGGTGCGCGGCCGCCTCGGAGGTCAGAGTGGAGCGGCGACGGAGGACCGAGAGCCGGACCCACTGACAGCGGGGAAATACTCTTCTGAGGCTTACTCTGTCTCGTGGTCAACTTGACATTTATACAAAAAAAGAAAGCACTGAAGTTTTGGACTAGAACAGTTTGGTTACACATATAATGCATATTTTGGCTCGTTAAATGAATTGAAGTGAACTGAAAATTCACAGTTCAACCAAACATAAGGCGACCCTGTACAGCTCTTTTTTCCGCGTGCATCAAAAGAAGTGTGTTCAAAGTGCGTCTTCACCCATTCAGCTGGTGGTGACATGAACTGGTACATCACATTCTCGTGAACCAGGCGGTAATAACTCGAAATTGATCGAATTGTTGGGGGTAACCTTCAGAGTTTGTAATATTATATGTCTGTGTGATGACTTTTCTGTAACATCTTTGAGTGCACCATGAAAACAGCAGGTGCAACGTGGACACAAAGTGAGTATGCGGCTAATGACTTTTGGCTTTTGATTTGTAATAATGAGGTCTTAAACTAAACATCGAATTGCTCACTGGCCTCCAACTTAAGGCAGATTATTTACAGGTCAAGAACAATAACAAAAAGTACTGGGTAAATTTTACTCCGTTTCAGGGTTTGTGTGGAAAAATGTTTTTGCATTAACTCCACCTGACAATGCAGAGAAAATGTATTTTATTCATTGATATGACACTGACGACGAAGAAGAAACAATCCAATCCAAGAGTGAAGCAATTACCCGCACTCATCACACCAACACACAATTTAAAGTGCAGAGTTAATAGCTGGTTAGGTTGCTATCAGGGATATCTCTTACCAGAATAAAATCCAGTTTACAGACTTTATTGTCTTTACGCAACAAAACTGTCGATTATCAAAATTGTAAAAAGTAAAACATTGTTTTCCATCTGTCCATCCATTGTCTATCCCTTATGTTCTAACAAAGATATTTCACTTTGCTGATGCAAGATACCTTATTTTGAAACTGTGCATGAAAGGTTTATATGGAAAAAGTGAACTCATGCCTCAAGGTTAACTGAGTCATACGTCTGCAGATTAAAATGCCTCATCCAAGCACAACTGGCACAAACACCGTTGTACCTTCCATTTATAGGCAGCATCCAGTTTGACACGACTGTCCGTATGAAAACGTGTCTGTTCAAAAATAAAGTCTCTCTCATTGTTTGTGGTCGCCTGACTGCTCCCCAAAGACCACCTACTTACTGTACCTTCGGAGGGGCTCTCAGGAAGTCGCAGTATTTTCACGAGTGGGAGGAATGCTTTCAGTCACTGCCTCCGGAGACGCCTCCCTCCTTTTGCCCGCTGTCTGTTGGGGGTGTTTACACTTCCCACCTCCGCTGACCTGCATGGAAAAGAGCTCACGGCGTCTGACGCTCGGCAATATGAAAAAAAAGAAGCCCAAACTGGAGGAGAAGAAGCAAACATGATATTGTACATGAGTCAAAGGGAGATTTAGAAGAGACCAGCAGCTCAGGTGAACCGTTCCGGCATGGAAGAATGGCATAGGCAACCACAAAGGCGTGACATACTCATAACAAAAGGTGTTTGCCCGTGCGGCATGTGAATTAGACCCAATAATTAGTCAAGTGCTGGTACCCTGGGCTTGATGGTTCAGCGGCAGCCCAAAGATAGAGGACGCCAAGCTACTTAAATGAAAGCCAATGCCTCTGATGGGTGTTTTTCTTTCCTGTTGCACTGGGACTGATTCTAATCTGATGCCGGTGCAGATTTCTTGCAGGCAGTGGAGCTGCAGCACTTGCGCAAAGTTGAAGAATTTTGATTCAACAGGGAAAAGTTGGTTTATTTAAATAAATAAATAAATAAATAAATAAAAAATCTGGACGTTTCCAAGTGTTTCAAGAAAATGTTTGACTAGTTCATTTTGGCTCACAAACGTCAGCAAAAGCCTCCTAGTTTCAACCAACGGTACAAATTGCCCGTATTTAACTTATCTTCTGTTCTTATCAGACCTATTTACCGTCACTCATTGTGGCTCTAAGCTTCAGAGACACAGGGCCACCATGAGCTCAGAGTAACAACACTCTTACAAGGCCATCACTCCATTCATGCAGCATTTGGGAAGAAACACACCTTCTTCTGCAGTGAAAAACAATACAGTAATTTAAAAAAAAAAAACGTGTACTGGTAACAAAGAGAACATAACACTTTTCTTTCAAATGATTGCAACAGGAGATAACAGGTGCGGGTGTCAGAGTGATATCTGTCAGTGTGAAGCAGATTTAGGGTTCGATATTAAGCCTTGGCGCTTCCTTTCTGAGCAGCTACGGGCTCGTGCAGCGCAAGCAGGAGAATTTCTGCAGAAGCGTACGATGGCACGACCTGATAGCGCTTATCTGCCCTGGTGAGATCTGTGCGGGACCACCGGGGGAGGCCGTTGCGACTTGTTTAGACACAGGGCCCACATTCAGGTACGGAAACGGAACAACTGGAGGGTAGCGGGGCAGACGCTGATACAAGATTTTCCTGCGGTGGAAAAAAAAAAAATTAGAAAACATAATGCGTTTGCTAAAGAGATGAAAAAAAAAAAAATGTTCACCGCCATATCCGCCATTACACATTGAAGAAAGCCTTTATTTGTTGTTGAGTGGTTCAATCTGGTGCATCTTGATAAAAATGTGTGTGAAATTTATGCAGGGAAGCAAATTGGAGTGAAGTCCAACAGATCCATTGCTTTACATTGGAATGGAATGTCACAATGCTTTATTTTACACAATAAAAGTTTGAAAATGCACAGAATTGCTGTCTGATTGTCATTATGTTTACGCTTCTGGGTCACTGCTGTCGCATGTTAGTATGCAGCTGCATTAAAAAGATGGATTGACCTCAGGAACCTTTAACAGCATGTTCTTCTTTGTGGAGGTTTAATATGTTAAAAGACACCATATATTATAAAGTAGATATGCCTCACAAATATTTATGCAGAAAAGGACATGCTAATCACTTTAAAGCCTTGGTTTTGCCCACTTTCCTTTCACACAATACGGGAGTCGAGAAGTAAACTTTGCAATGATCCCAATATTGTACATCCACAACAATAAAAGATTATGATCTTGTTATATTTGTTCAAATAACACTTGGTCTCTTTTGACAAGGACACATAGAACCAAATGTTCCATTGTTAGCCATCTTTATCAATTTAAATACATATTTACACATCTGTTTTTACATTCAATCAGTGGGGCTGCAGGTCACCGAGCTCCTCGAGGAGGGCATCCTTCTCCAGCTCCAGCATGGCGATTTGATGATTCTTTTCACTCACCTCCTGTTTGTGGCATCAAAAGTAAAGAAATGAGCCAATTGTGACATTTAGAAAATCTGTGGGGGAATATCAATGGAGCGAAGAAGAAGAAGAAGAAGATCTTGCTCCTACTTGCGTCAGTACTGTATTTCGCCAGCGGAGGTCGCTGTCTACCACAGCATCGACGAGAGAGGGGACGCTGCAGCTGGTGACGTTGGGCTCTGTCATCACAGAGCCCAGAGAGCCGTTCACCCTCTGGATCAGAGTCCTGATGAGGCAGGACTGAGTCTGTGGAGACAGTGGAAGCCCAGCGGTTCATTGTTTATGGCTTGATTTTTAAAAAAAAAAAACAACATTGTTCCCATTTGTTAAGACAGACACAAGCAGAGTAGCGCGATTAGTTATTCAAACAGCTCGATAGATCTCAAGAAAATAAGATATTTATCCCTTTTTTGCAGCCTACTTCTGCAAAAACACTTGTTTGAAGCCTTGTGCCAAAAAAACCAAAACAAAACAAAAACACAACTCTTCCTTGGTGCCTTCCACATGTTCTAACGGGAACAAAAACAAGGCAGCCTCATCGAATGGAACAAACGCCAGTCTGGAAAAACAAAACTGAGCGAAAAGAAATATTACCCATATTGCAAAAGAATATTAGGATATGTATTTTTTTCTGGGAGGTCATTCACAGGCTGTACTGATAAAATAAAATACTAGTGACTTTTCTATTACAAAAAAATCTACAAAACACGCTGCTCTACATTTCTAAACCCTTTCCTCTATTTCCATTTTAACTTTTATGTAAAACACTTCGAAGAAAGCTTTTAAAAAGTATGGAATTAGAGGGGGGTCTAAATACTAATTACTGTGTCTTGGCCTGTATTTGATGTCAAATGCGCTGTATTATCTGGAACTTTCTGGGGACCTCCCGCTTTCCCATACCTCAGACGTGGCGTCATAGATGGATCCAAACGCGCAGTCGGCCTTGACGACGTCCTTCTTGGCCTTGTTCTCCTGCAGCCGCTGCAGGTACCAGAGGCGGGTCTTCTCCAGGACCTCCAGCCCCGAGCACAGAACGTCCTTCTCCTTCTCCAGGTCCTTCAGGCGCTTAATCTGAGAGGAGAGAGAGCACCACTGAGAATCACATGCAAAACAAACAAAACAAAACAAACATTCAGCACGTTCTGCACATAAAAACCCAACAACCTTTTCACGCAAAGAGAGAAAGGTGGATTGTTAGGTATGTGTGTGTGTGTGTGTGTGTGTGTGTGTTTACATGAGGGGCTGACAACAGCCAGCAAAAAGCCTGATGTAAAGCAGTGTGATTGGCACAGGGCGGCCTGTTGTCTTCCAGAGGCCCCAAGGCTTTTGTTTACGAGTCGGGCCAATCTACAGAGCAACAGGAGGCCTTTGGCTCTATTGTCCGCGCTCGGCGGGACTACGCGCGCTTTAAATGGACTCAAGCGGAGCTGAACAGAGGCCGCCGCGGTCAGGAAATTGTAAAATTATGGCACCGCCTGCCCACCTTTGGCAATCAAGGGGGTCAGGAGCTAAGTGGGCCACTGTTAAAGCGATCGCCAGCGAGATCAGAAAGTCACAAGACCATTAATGATTCATTCCGGCCGTGTCGCGTCGCGATCCTAAGCTGATTACGTGATCTGTGGGAAGGGAGACGAGGTTTATATTGGGCCTTTAACAGGAAGCCGCAAGAGTCATGTTTGACATGTGGGAATGTATCAGAGGGGCGACAACGGCGAAACTTCAAAACAACCCTCCGTTGCTGGGGTCAAGATGAGTGAACCACAAGCGAGTTTACAATCTTACACTGTTATATGATGTGATATTTTGAAAATTCCTCCTTCCAAAATCAAATATATTTTAAGAGCAATTTCACAAGGGCTTATTGGAAGGCAGGAGAAAGAAACTGTGGGAGTTTGCAATTGTAATTAGCTTTATTTCATTTTCCTTGATTTTTGTTTTTAACCTGTAAAGGTTGAGGGTTATAAGGTAAATAAATGAAAATACTGTACGCAATAATAAAAATGACGTGAAGTCAAATGTGTCCGACGTTGTTGCACAAAACTGTCAAAATTGAAAACCATCTCTCTCAATGAAAATCACTTCCAATACAGAAAATAATAAATATAAACATTGCTCAACTTATCAATGGCCCATTGAAAAGAAATGGAGAATTCATGGGAGGTTTGCATTGCTTATAAAAACCCATATGGTCCAGGGCAAAACAGTTTAAATTTCGATTCACAAAGTCGCACTGCCACCTGAACAAAAAAACAAACAAAAAAACAGCCGCACGTTGCCCTATGACAAAACATGTTATGCTGGAAAAGGGACCTGGGTGTGGACACGCCGTTAATTACCCACAACCAACAGGGCTACAGCATGATGTAAAACTGATCAACGGTTATAACAACTTAACACTGATCCTGCCAGTCTGCTGAAGAGTTGATATTTTGTCAATATACAAAAATATTTCACTTATTTGGCCAACACTACACTGCAGCTCAGATTGTGTATGAGCACCTGTGAGCTTGAACCTGTGTTTTCTTCCTCCTATGACCTCAACTCATATATTATATGTATATATATTCATTCATTCATCTTCTATGCCCGCTTATTCCAATTCAGGGTCAGGGGGGTCTGCTGGAGCCTATCCCAGCTGTCTTAGGGCGAAGGCAGGGTAGACCCTGGACAAGTCGCCAGTTCATCGCAGATGTACATATATATATATATATATATATATATATTTATTTTTTTCTAGAGAGGTGTGATTGTTACACCAATCAACCCTCAGGCACGGTGGATGTTTAACTCTGAATAATAAGTCAGGCATTGCAGGTGAAAACGCATATTCATGACGGCCACATTGTGCCAAAAACGCCACGTGAGAGTGTGAGGCGTCTGATAAGAGGAAGCTCCTTCACTTTAGGGGGTGGGGAGGGGGGACACACACACGCTTGGACGCGCATCAGGCGATAAAAGCAGCGAGATGGAGCTGATTAGGGTCTCAGATTTCACTTTACAAGCACAGACCCACACAGATAAACACACACACACACACACCCTCACCCATAGGTAGAAGCGCAGAGCGTCCAGGCTGTGGAGGCTGGTCCTGAGGGGGATGATAACCACAGTGTAGGAGTCAGGGCCGGCGGCGCGGCAGGCCATGGAGAGGAGGATCCGCGGCTAAAAGTGCCCCATGCAGCTGGCCTGCACAACAACACAACAGGCTGAGGCTCCCCGGCCGGCTGCCTCTGAATAACAGCACAGGGAGAGAGGGAGAGAGAGAGAGAGAGAGGGAGGGAGAGAGAGAGAGCGTGGAGGGGAGGAATCAGTGTGTGTGTGTGTGTGTGTGTGTGTGTGTGTGTGTGTGTGCAGGAGTGGAAAAAAAATATACACAGCGGCACGATACGCAGGCACAGACAGCATGAAGCCCCTGGGGCGAGGTAATGAAAAATTCCACATGTCACTGCCATGACTGGTTAATCGACATACAGCAAAGTGGCACAGACAGAGAGAAGCAGTGAGGGGACTGGGGGGAGGAGGGGTGAACGATGAAACTGGCAGCATATGATCAAATAAAAGAGACCAGATAACAGACAGGCAGGGAAACACGGGGAGAGGGAGGAGGAAACAGGTGTGATCTTAACCTTCTCACCTTTGCTTCTTGTTTTCCCACCTCAAAGCCTCCAGCATGTAAGATTTAGCAGCATCTATGTGTGTTGTAGCATGTTGCAAGCAAGGGCAACATTATCAGCCTTGAAAATAATATTTTGTTTTTAGCTACAGGGCAGACACAGCCACCGTCTTCTAAGCAGAACCTGCTCTTGATGTAAATATGAATTCTTTCTTCTTCTTCTTCTTCTTCTTCTTCTTTTTTTGTTTATCAGCAACAGTTTTTCTTTTTTCAGGGAGGGGGGGGTCATCTCACTAAAAACACATTGGAGTGTGAATCCATTCTGCGAACTGCCAAAAGGTCCCGTTGAAATGTCACACGGCAGGGGGGGGGGCGGGAGGGGGAGAATATTCCAGGAGGATCCCATCAGAATGCAGCCAGAGTGCAACACAACATCGCACACTGTGACATCAGGGCGCGGAGTGAAAAGAGTTGCGCATGCCATTCGCGCTGTCATCGTACATATTTTTTTTTTTTTTTTTTTCCCCTGCAGTTTCGCTGCGCCTGGTTTCAGGCGGAGCGCCTCTTGTCCCGACATGTTGCCCAGGAATGTGACATAACTCGGAGGATGAGAGGTGTGGACGGGCTGAGGGCAGACACACAGCGGGTTCGTTGCAGTTGCAGCTGCCCGAGCGCCTCCAACCGGGCTGAATCGATGGTGAGCGGCGACGGGGGCACAGCCGGGTCACTGCCCGGGGCCCCGGGTCGTTCGGTGGGTCAGTGCCGGCAACAGATCATCAGTGGTGCTTTTTTTTTTTTTTTTTTTTTTATCGCCGCCTGCGGGGCTGGAGCGGCCCGCTGTATGAGGGCGAAAACGATGGGAGCGCTGTGATTTAACGAGCAGGAAGAAAATCATTAAATGCTACTTTTACGCTCGCAGAGTCCTAACGACAGGGTGAGATTAGACGAGCAACTGGTGAAAAGAGCAACAAAAAAAAAAAAAAAAAGAAAGAAAGAAAAGGCGGATAAACATTTACAGGGAGGGACAGCCGTGGTATCTCACTGTTTTTCTTTTCTTTTTTTCCCGGCTGTTTAACTTTTAACCTTTTTAACCATTGAATATTAACAATCCCCTCATTTTAAAGCCATCCAATATATTTAGACAATCAATTGATAGAATCTATTTTTTATTTTTGTGTTTATGCCAGTAAATCAATACACTTTTCCTTGTGTCTGCAAAATCTTGTCATAGCTTTTCCCTTTTTTTATTTTATTTTCCCCCACAATTAACAATAACAACCAAACAAACTTCAATTCAATTCAAAACTTCAAGCTCAATTTTGTCTCTTGGACCTGTATTTAAACTAATCTCTACGTAAACATGATGTCCCATAACAGCCAGCCATCTGGAGATGATATTATTACTATGACACAATATAACACAACACAAGCGTATTCAAGCTGCTCGTTAATACTGTTGCTGACTCCGCCCACCCGTCCCCTAAAACAGGAAAAACTGAGCCAGTGAGAGCGAACAAGTTAACCTCTGCAACATTAACAATAATATATCAACTATAAGCCATGTGGACGACTTGCTGAGCTGTTCAAGTCTTTCATTAAAATTAGCTCAACATTTGATGATGGGTTAATGGTTAAGTGAGTGCGTCAGTCACACCTTTAAAAGTAGCTTTTCGGGGCCACGCTATATTATTAGGCCAATTTCTAATGTCCAGCCCTTAAGCCTGAAACCTCGAGCCTTCACTGACTTTTCTGGCATTACTTACTGAGAGTGTGAGAGTCAGAGGGCAACTTAACATGAACCGGTGGGAAGAGTACAGAAATACAATCAAAGAAAGATGGGGACGCAATATGACAAAAAAAAAAAAAAAGAAGCCAATATATACAATAAAATGAAACAAAATAATATATAAAATTAAGAAAACTAGAGAACAAGAAAAAAAGAGAAAACACAATAAAACAAGTACAACTGGAAAATAAACGTACATGAGTACAGGCCGTCGGAGGCCGTCTCTAACGTCAGTTCTACTCATACACCAGTAGATGGCAGTGCAGGAAGACATTCCGACGCGGGGCTCGGCGCTGACATTTTGTGAGAGACGTCCCGAATGCAGGTGGCGTGTTATATCTTAAAAAGGACATACGGTGGCGCCAAGAGCACAACGTTTGATTTGGAATGGGCTTGCCAGCGCAAAGGGTAAACACGAATAATTATAACGGTTAACTTATGAACTACGTTAGATAAGGAGTTTACAGTATCCTCGATTTATTACTTTATTTGTTTGTTTTTATGAATTTTTTTTCCGAAGACAGCTTGAAGACATAACATTCCTGAGGCTGCAGCAGGTGGATTAAAAGCACAGGATTAAGGACGCTTGCACAGGCATGACTCTCGGCAGTCCAGCATCCCTCAGATGGGAACCAGTGGGAGCACATGACCGTGGTGTTGCATCCGTGAGACACATGACTCTCAAGCCCTGAGGCTTTATGAGATAACACAAATATGCACGTGATGCCACTTTAATGGCAGGCCCCCTGTTGGAGGCCTCTTGGAGGAATTCTCAAGAGGTAAAGGAAGAAAAGAAAAGGGGAAGCAAATGAAGGGGGAAATAGAACTTGAGCAATGTGGACAAATCGCTGTCAGCAGATTTTTTTTTTTGTTATTACCAAAAGATATGCACATGAAACGTACACTTTTCATGCAAAATAGTAAATATAGGGTGACATAAACAGTGTTTCAAACAGAGTCTGAGTGAGGTGCAGCTAGCCGGTGCATTTACAATCTGCATACACATGAAAACAATCACGAGCGTTGCATTCGTTAACCTAGTTGCACTGAGACTACTCGACGCTGTCACCGCAACTACTACTACTACGCTGTGGCCGAAAGTGGACCCCTGACTGCTTCCTGTCTTGCTCTGTCACACACACACACGAAACACACTGACTGCTTTCTCACTGTTACTTGCCTGCGTGGTAAATCTGATTGCAGCAGCACGAGCGAGCCTCAGTGGTAAATATGGTTCTCACCGAGCATTTACAACATCATTCGGAGGGCCACAGGGGGCCTACACTTGGCCTCTCAAGATTCACTGTTCCAGATCATGGCTTGAGAGGAATCTGATCCAAATATGTAGCAGCCCCCCCGACCCCATACCCACTTCAAGAAAAGTAGAAATGTATCATCACAAAAGGTCATTGACCTCTAAATCAAAAGAAGCACGCAAACATGAAACTCCCCGAGACTCTTGAAGAGTGAATGTCATCATCATCAATTAAAGAAATCTCAGGCGAAATCGTGTTTGTAATAAGAAAGTTTAATAATAGGTCTGAGCTACACTTTTCCAGAAATCAGAAAGATCGCCTCAATGCAAGTGTGAGACATGCGTAAAAGAGCTCAGCAAAGGGAAAGTTCAGCACATACATGGTTAAAGTAAAAAGTTAAAAATTGGCAAAGTGGAGACTGCATGCGTTTTGGATGACGAGGAAGTTCTCACAATTTGTTATCGTTAAATTTAGATTTTCTTTTAAGAGGCGGGAGGGTTGACTTGACATATAATAAAAGCTTGCAATCATGCGCGAGGCAAATTTGAGGAAGCGAGACCAAAAGAGCTGTGAAGCTTTTCCTCTGTGAGTTCTGCGAATGTCATTGCACAACACTCAGCTGTCCAGACCAGTGCGACAATACCAGAGTGCAAATAAGAAAACAGGCCTACAGTCCCACCCCAGCATTTAGGCCTTAGGATAAAAATGAAACATGGACAGCTGGGAGAAAGTATCTCAACATTACTATCCGTTGATTTTCTGTTCCTGCTTTCTCCTGCTGGAGCCTGTCCCAGCTGTGTTTGGGCAGGGGTGGAGTTCCACCCTGGATAAGAACCAATATTACCAGGTTAAGAAAAACAACTCTCAGGATTACACTATATTTATCTTTTTCTTTTTCTTGCTTCAATTTGGTTGATAAGCCAATGGAAAGACAGAGATCACCTTTAGAAAGTGATACTGTGAATGAACCTCTGTCAGCCTCTGTTGAGTCAATTTTTTTTATCCTAATAAATATAACCTGGATGACAATCCCAGCGCTGTTGCTCTCTGAATGCAGCACACTATTGGTGTGAATGCACTGACCTTTATGTAAACAGTGCAATCATTCTCAAGGAGGCTGAAGTCTGTTGTGTACCTCAGGCCAGCTGGCCCGGCTACCATTAATACCAAGGGCTCCCAACACATGGGGCTCCCAGTATCAACTCTCCCTGAGACATGGGGCCCAACATTTTTTGCTTTTTTCCTAATGAGTCACTGAATGGCTTCACATCATATGGAAAAAAAAAAAAAATCAGTTTTCCGATGACTCCTGGCAATAATGGGAAATTCTAAGCAGTCACAACACTAACCAGAAAGAAGAAAAGTCCATTCATTTCATTTAATGACGTCCCCTTTGAAGAAAGTACGCTAAGACACACAGTTCTGGGACTCAGCCCTTGGTGATGTCACAAAGGAAAGCAGATTCCTCTCCCAGGGAAACAACAGCCACAAGCGGCCAAGTGTATTTTCCATCCTCCGGGTTTCCTTCTGTTTTGTCCCCTTCCAAATGTGTGGAAGGTCTAGCAAAAGCATTAGCGTCACTGACAGTAGGCTAAAACACAGTGTTTTTCTAGGGGGCTGCAAACAGCAGGCTAAATAAACAGTTTTTTTTGGAGATATAGAGTGTTATTATTTATTTTTTGGGGTGGTGGTGTAATTAGTCATGAGTAAAATATGGAGCCTTTAAATGTTTTCCATTATGCACCAAACAGGAGTGAACTCTGGTCAAATGTGATGTTCTATTTTTACTAAATAAATAATACAAACTGTGAGTTAGAGCCCAACAAGCCTGACTCCCACGTGTTTGGCTTACTAAAGACTAATTTGTTGATTTCTAATTGTTTAATATCATAGTCGTTTGATTTGGAGAACAAACATTTCATTTTTACTATTTTAAAAAGTTCTCCACTTTGTTAATTTTATAGTGAAACAGAGAAAAAAACAAACCAACCTAAACTCTGATCTGAAAGCTTTACTACAAGTGTCAGATCTGCCAAATGCCAAACAGATGTGGCAGCCCGTGAAAGCAGGTGGGCGAGCAGATTTCCTCTGTGACACTCGCAGGTGTCGAGCAGAGCGGAGTAAACATCTCATTTCATTTTTTTCCTTCATACGCTCATTTTCTCACATTCCTCCAGCGTCAGGCTGACTTGCCTTGCGTGAAAAAAAAAAGAAGCACAATAAACACAAACACGCACTGCACTTTGTCGCTCAACCTCACCGGCTCACGGAGCTGTCGAACTTGGGCCCTTATGCTACGGGGCCGGGGTGGAGGGTGGAGGGTGGTGGGGGACGTAAAGGAGATGCAAACCAGATGTTGGGCAGATGTTGATAAGGGGTAAAAAACACATCAGCTGAGGCACGGTACCTTTTCAGCTCAGCAGGACCAGATGATGGAGGCGATGCTCGTGCACCTATTCGTGGTGGAGGCGGGAACATTTTCACACACTAGTGTGTGTGTGTGTGTGTGTGTGTGACTAGCAATTATACATTGTATATAGTATATCACTATTCACTATAGTGACTAAATATATATATATATATATATATATATATATATATATATATGCATAGTGACTATATAGTCAATATAAATACTGATAATAGTGACTATAACTATTTTACTATAATAGTGAATCTCAACTTTTTGTCAAAAAAAAAATTAAACTTAAAAATAAATAAAAATAAATAAATAAATAAATAAATGAATGAATAAATAAATAAATAAATGAATGAACTTTTCCCCACCCGCCTCCCTCCCTCCCCAGCCAAGCATGTGTTTCACATTTAGGTTATTCAGGCCCACTGTGGTGACTCTCGCATGATATGACACCCAGTCAGTGCCGGAGAAACCTCACCCAGACCAAAACAAGTGCTCTCTCTCTCTCACACACACACACACACACACACACACACACACACACACAGACCAAGGATGAAAACAAAGGATCGATTTACAGCCGCCCTACTCTAGGCCCCTCCTCCTCTTCCTCCTCCTCCTCCTTTTCCTCCTGTCCATGGCCACAAAAAAGAACCAATAACAACAACAACGACGACAACAATTCACACAGAGAGAACGCAACACAATGTTATCGACCTGGAGCGCAGCAAGAAGTGCTCCGCAGTCCCTTCACAGAGGAGCCGCCGGTGTGTGAGGGAGCCTCGGGTCTGGACGTGACACTGCTGGGACGGCCACCCCGCTCCGTCCAGCCAGCCCCCCCCATCCCTTCTAAAAGTCCGCCCCTGAGGACCCCCAGACCGCCACCAGTCCCCCCACACTCCCCAAAAGCAAACACGAAAAGTGAGGGTCTCCTTGGGCACCTTTTCAATGTAAACCCATTCACCCTGACATGCTAGCTCTGCCCGTGAACCCGCTGACAAAATCCAGCTGCTGGCACGCTGCCTTGCTCTCCCCGAACCCCCAAACTTCTGCGCAAACCCCGACACTCACACTCACTCCTGCACGCACACACATGAAATCAGAGTAGTCATTGCTCTTCCCCTCCTTCACAACCCCACCTGTGGCCTCCACAGCTGGGTGAACACTCCCAGGGAAACTCCTTCTCCAACGCCAAGAGAGAAAGAGAAAGAGAAAGAGAGAGGGACAGAGAGAGAGAGAGAGGCTTTATTTTTGGGTCAGCCGCCTTCTTATTCAACACCACTGTTTATCTCATTACTGCCCCCTGTCTCACTCCCACTCGCCCCCGGGCAAGTTTCCAACAGATCGTTTCCGTTTGGAGAGACGGACAATTGCTGTGCTGTTGACCCATATTTTTTTGTTTTTTTTTGTCTCATAAAGTATTGAAACGTTGGCGAAACAGGAGGCGAGTTGAATGTTTGAAGGGCAGCTCCGTCAGTGCCTTTTTTTTTAAACTGCAACACATTAAAATGTAGTTTAACACTCGACAGCTGTTGATTTCAGTGCATCTTAAAGACCTATCTATTTATATGCATGTCTGCATATCTATCCATCTGTCTCTATCTGTCTGTCTGTCTGTCTAGACACCCTGGACAAACAAATGGACAAATACATGGTTTAAAGATAAACAAAGGCGAGACTCTCAGTTGAGAGAAGGCCCTCAGCGCCTCTCTCATCAACAGGCCATCTTAACACATGACCCAGCGTCAAATCAGCAGCGCTGAACACTGGAAAAAAATCAAATCCAAACTTTATTTGTATCGCGACTTGTGTTGCATTAGAAATGTAACACAGTTATGTTAAGAATTTGGCAGGATAAAAAAGAAAGAAAGAAAAGAGATCACAAATTACAGGCTCCCTGCCTGTAATTTGTTGTGGTTGGTGTCAGTAAATCATCATTGACGCAAACAACCTCCTGTCTGTGGTGAGCCATGCGTCTCGGTGCCGCATTTCCTCAAGTGAAGAGCAGGAGGATGTGGAAACCCTCAACCTGCACCTGCGAACCAGCGACTTCCTCTGCTTGGCTCTGTTCACTTCCTGCCGACTTCGGAGAGTCCCTCTAGCTCACTCCATGCAGTGCGTCACTTCAAATCTGCGACCTCTGACCCCTCTGTTATGGCTGACAACAGGCGCATCTGGAGAGGTAAGTAATGGACATTCAAAGACAACTCTGCAGTCCTCATAAAAACAACCGATAAGGCCTCATTATTAACGAGTGGGAGGAATAAAAAAAAAAAACTCATGGTGTCACATATGAAGCTAAAACAGAAGTTCCCCCTCACAGCCTCGTGTTGAGTTTTACATACAGGGCACATAAATAGCTGTCACACCTCTGCATCTCCTTTCTACATTGCACTTTGAAACGACTCACTTGCAGATTGTTTTAAGAGTATCTTATTTAAACCTCAAGCTGAATTCAGTGTTAAAGGCAAAGCCAAGTTGACAAAGCTGCTTAATATCACTAATGACTTTTTTTTTCTTTAAATTATGCCTTTACAGTGCAACCTGCCCGCAGATTTTAAACAAGGGGATTTAAAAACTTGGCAACTGTGCTGCAAGATTAATTCAACTTCAAACACACAGAGAGGACACAAAATGCTAAATGTTTGGATCAACTAGAAACAAAAAAAGAACAAATTTGTGGCAGTAATGCTAGAAAATAAATTCATGACACAGTATTGATGATAGGCTGTGAAAAGATTAATCATTTTCCAAATGCTAGGGCCTCATCTGAGAAGACCAAGTGGCAACATTTTTGCAACTTACTGCGTCAAGCCGACTGACCGATGCGTTTGTTTAATCTGAAGTCCGAAAACTAAGGAAAGGGTTAAAAACTAAAAAGGTTGTTGTGTCTGCAGTTTTAAAAAAATATTTATTTTATGACAAGAGCTCAAATAGAAAAAAAAATCACGTAGGCGTAGAACACAGAACCTAAAAGCCTTTAATGTAACGTAGCCTTTAACATGCTAAGACCACAACGTGACTTACAGCCGGCAGTTTTAGGATGTGACTAATGGTCAGTTTGCTAATAGTGTGTACCCTGCCTGTTTGACATCTAGTCAATTTGAAAAAGGCGCCACTTGACTCCACGTCTTTCTTTATTCCCATTACTAAAATCACAAGATCCACTGGGGCGTTTCCTTAAAAACACAGTCCCTGACCTGAGTCACACTATGTCACACACTGTGTCGTGTGAATGTTGTTTCGTCATCGCACTTAACGTATGCAAAGGGCACTGACCGTGGAAGATGGGCTAGACAATGGGGCTTAATGACTGCATTTCGTGAACTGTAACATGCAGCAACGGTGGATTAAGGGTGTCTGAGATGGATGTGCCGCTTGGTGGGGGTCACGGCAAAACACAAACTCAACACTGTAGACAACAAGTAGAGGATTAGGAGTTTCTTGTGGGACAATAAGCTGACTGTAAATAGAGGTCAGGGAGCTGACAACACAGTAAGAGATCAGACAGTTGGGTCCTCATTGTCCTCTGGGGGAACCCTCAAATATATCAGTGTGTAAGGCCCACTTGGCACACAGATTAGTGGGGCATTAGGGAACTGGGTCACAGCCCAAATTGTCTATTATTTATGATGAAGGGAAAGACCCAAAATAACTCAGTTATATGGTAATTTTCATGCTCGGTTAGGAAAGGGATACGTTTTTTTGTGTGTTTTCTTTTTTTTGCTCTTTGTTTAGGAACATAACAGTCCTCTGTGGCTGCTGCAAACCATAAAAGAGCATTTAGCTGATGCCAACAATCTCGTCTCTGTCTCTTTGGGTTTATAATTAGTGGCACAATTACAGGAGAACCGGCAGCATCCCTCGCCAGCAGTGGCGGCGATGGATCTTGACGGTGAGTGGGAAATTGGGCGCAATCACGAAGATGCCGCACCACGTTGACGTCCACCCTATGTTTTCTGGATTGTTTTTGCTAATTTCACCTCAGTGCGCAATTTCCACGGGCATGGCAGACCTCCCAAGAGGAACTCAATGGGCACCACCATTGACTTTGGAAATGGGCAGATAAAAAGGATGAGACGATGTTGTAGCTGAACGAGAAAGTTCCTAACTGTCCCACTGACAAAAACGAAATTTACTATTAACATGTTTTTCCCCCCAAATCGGCTGTTCACTAAAAGGTTGTGTGTAATATTTAGAGACTTTCAAGAAAAAAACAGCCACGTCAATGGTTACACTTTCGATTACAACATTTTCACTTTCTCTCCCCCTCCTGAGTTTGCCAGTGAGCTACAGTGGCCTACGCGCACACCCAAACCTGGATACATTATCCACCTATTCATCATTGTTGGTATATTTGAAGACCGAGCGATCACCCTAATTACGAAACGCGCTGTCAGGCAGCTGGAATTTCCTTAGAAATATGGTGGTGCGAGATGGCAGCTAACTGGGGGCAAGACCCTTGGTCTATGGATATTCTTATACGTATGAGAACTGTTCTATGGGTAGGAAAGCCAAATTACTTTTATTGTACTGCCAGCATACACTTTTAATAATGTATTCATGGGCAGTATGTTAGGTTTTACCAATTAAAAATTCATAAATCAAGCCAAATATTACACATTGGAACTTAAAGTTTCTTGTAATTACTGTAGTTTATTTTTGTGCTGTTATTAGTACTGCAACAGTATAGTTCCCCAATTTGGGATCAATAAAGTACATCTATTCTATTATATTCTATTCTATTCATATGTATGCACATAGGCTTTTGAACAAGAGCCTTCAAGTTTAAAGGCATTTCAAGTTGGAAGTCTCACAGGCAGATTAATCAGTGCCAGATTTGGGCAATGTTTGGCTGTGAGCTCAGTCATTTTACAATCAACATCTACTGTATGTGCTCTTTCACAAAAAAAAAGGCCGTCATCGTTTCGCCACCTACAAAAATATTTACCAAAGTGCGTCACATTACACGGATGCATGAAGGAAACCTGTTTGGTTTGCTTCAGGATTCCAGTCAAAGTCACTTCAACCTGAAGGTGATGTCATTAGCACTTTGAGCTGACACAAACAATGCTGCAGCAATGCAAGGGCTGCATCTCATAGACACAGGTGAACTGTGTTTGCACCATTGACATTCAGTGCGTTTACATGCAGAGCTTAATCGGAGTAATCAATAATTTGGTTTTCTCGTCCAATCGGAGTTCTCACCTTGTCCCGTACACATGCAGCTGAGAAATACAAATTATTGACAGGAACGTGTCCTCCTCCCAACACTAGGGGGTGGAGTGAGTCTTTTCAGCTGGTCAGCTGCTTTCGGTTGGCATATTAAATCATTATGATATGTACGATAGTACATAATGTACGTGTTACTTACTTTGCAGATAAGATGTACCCTATTTCTTGTGCTCATGGTGATTTTAAAAGGCAGACAAGAACGTCGTTTGCTGTTGGAGGGCTACAACAACACAATGTCTTCGATGCTACGCTTTGTGGCATCGCTATTGACCCGAAACTCTCGTTCTTGTTGGATGCGGGTTCGGAGCACAGACTGGTGGGAGAGGGTCGTATTGAAGGAGACACGGAATGGAAAGACAATTTCCGAATGACGCGCAGATCATTCGACAAACTTTGTGGACTGATGAAAGGTGTTTTAAGCCCCAAGGAGTTGACTGTTAGAACCCCAATTCCCCTCCAGATGAGAGCCGCCATTGTTTTATACAAACTGGCTAGCTTTGCAGAATACTGCGTCGTTGCAAACCAGTTTGGAATGCACAAAAGCAGAGTTAAAAAGTTTGTGTCCAGGTTTTGCAAAGGAATGGTGTCTTCAGTTATACACACGCTCATTAAAGTGCCGACCGTGGAGGAAGCTGGTGCCACTGCACGCCGGTTCCAGCAGAAAATCAGTGAATTTACCAAAATAAAAACAAATCAGAAAAACATCTTTTTGGTGTGCTTTTATTTACAAAGTCAAAATTTGAACCTACAAAAAATGTGAACAAAAAGGTAGAAATATAAAAATACGAACGAATACGTATTTGTTCAGGGGCGCGCAAAGCTGCAGCCCTGCATTTGCTGCGCTACCTTTTTATAAAGGTCTCCGTTGCGTGTTTTCCGTCCATCCATGTATTTTAATATGTCCATCTCTTTTAGAAGAGAAAGCATTAGCCCAGTCTCATCCTCTCTCCAAAAGTGAACATTCTTATTCGTGATTGCCATGTTGTTTCTCCGATTTTTCGCGCCGTCTGTTTTTTTAGACGATGTAGTTCTGCGGTCATGAGTCGCGAGAGGGAGGCGTGATGCGTGCGCACTCGCATTGTCCAGTTAATAGTCCGACTAAGGCGTATACATGGCAGAGAAATTCGAATTCCAATCGCATTATCTGGGTGTCTCAGTCGGAGTTCTCCGATTCCAATCGGAGTTCTCAAACTCCGATCATAATCGGACTAAGGTGTTTACATGCACGTGAGTTCTCCGATCATAATCGGACTAAGGCAATAATTCGAGTTTCTCTAGTGCCATGTAAACGCACTGAATGTGAGACACTACCTTCCCTGCCCAGCTAGCCCAGGAACTTGAGTAAAAATAGATAGAGTGTGTTCAGTCCTGAAAACGACCTTTCTGATTGAAGGTCGAGCGCCGGCCAGTGGGCCTCTCGGATGACTCGGAAAGTGTGTCACTGAGAAATAAAAAGGACCAATCGCTGCAGGAGAGCAGAAAGAGATAGCTTATGCAATGTAACATAGACATAAAGGAGCATCAACGTCTCATTGACAATGCTATTGAATTTCAGAACAGCTGAGAGAGAAACGTGTCATAATATGAATTTGGAAATTACAGATCAAGTAAAAGTGACGTCAGAAGCAAAATGGCTATTTAGCCCATTTTGAAACAAATGAGGTGTGCTTTTTTTTTTTTTAAGAACACATATAAAGCACAACAAGTAAACTGCTCAAATTGAAACATTGACTAGTGTTTTATATCAGTGACTCAACTTTAAATTGCTATTGGAAAAGAAATAAGCATGTACTAGGTAAATAGGAAATAATAGGGGAATATAATAGGAATATAATACGAAAGATGCGAGTTTCATTTAGTAGGGGTGGGGAGATTAATTCAACAGTTCAAATGCCATAATTTTCTTTTAACACCGTTTGTAATGCAGCGGCTTCATCTTTGCTTCCTCCTTGCGGGGGAAAAAAACTCCCTTTCATTTCTGAGCGCTGACAACATTTCCATATGCTTTCTTTCTTTTTTTTTTTTTTTTTTCGTCAAACGTCCAGCATTAAACGGTCATTAAAAAGGCGCTTTTACTGTTCACACAGAGGTCCAGTCACGTTGCAGCTCAACGTGACTCGGGGCCCTGTGGGCTTGGTTCCAAACAAAACGTGATGCAAGCGCAACACGAGAATGTGTGTCACATTTTGCCGGTGAAGCTGGGAAATGGCCGCCAAGTTATTTGACCTACTTCTGAGCGCTGCGAAGGGGGAAATGAAGCACAGGGGCGCCAGCACACTTTGAGCCGCAGCACACTAGGCCAAAATTGCACTAGTTTACTGCCACGATAAACGGGCGAGGAGGAAAGATGAATTTATTTTATTTTATTTTATTATTTTTTAAAACTGTTTTAGCACTTGTTGACACACAAGGGCGCGGTGTGTGTGGGGTGAGGGTGCGCGCAATGCATTAACGTGTTGTATCGAGTTTATTTATTCCGCGTGACCTGACGGCTCGCGAGGTCCACTGCAAACGCAACGCAATTCGGACGTATGCGTCGTGTTCGTACCCAAAAACGTACCGCGAAGTGTAGCGTTGTAGTAATAACCGTCAGCCACCGCTTTGATGACCACGTGACCCGCTGGGAGCGAGTGCAACGCCCTCCCCGTCTTTACAAACAACTCGGGCAGATAAAGTGGGACGACCCTCCCTGTGGGCTGTATCCACGAAAACACCTCTCAACGTGACACTGTTTTTGTTTCTACGGCCCTGTCACCAGCAACCAGTTCAGCTCCTCCAGGATTTGGTTGTATCTATAGATTTGTTTTGGACCAATTTGTGTAGCGTCGCAGGACATTCGCGAACATTAACGCTAATCGCAACGCTTGAAAAACCCTTCGAGACAGCAACGCGGATGGTAAGATCGACATTTATTTATATATATTTTTTTACATTTGTCACTTTGCATTGAAGTTGTTAATAGTGTTTTTAAGCGTATGTTCTTCAACCGGTGCGTGTTGTGTTCTAGGCTGACCTGTCTGTGACGGTCAAAAGTGTTTCTCTCTCACAGCCGTTACTCTACACGTAAAGTGCGTCACATATTCGCGAGAAAATACGAAAAAAGAGAACGTTTTTTTGTTATTGTTTTCTTGCAAACGCAAATGACAGTAAGCTGAACGTGTGCCAAGACAAGTTGCGGGCTTTTTGTGTGCCGCATCTCATTGACCCACATCCGCGCAGAATCTTGACTGCGTCACAAACTTTCCTGCTCCGCTTTACGACATCCAGTAACTTATTATACTGTCGCTCTAAAACGCCCTGGCATCACCTTATCAAAAGGTTTAGTTTTGAAGATTGATACGGTTTTTTGTTTTTTTTTTCAATAAACGTATGTCGGTAATTTGGACGGTGTAGGGTCACATGGAAAGTGGGTCTCGATGTGTTTTTCTTGTCCTCGGAGAAGCGGGGGACCCCAACCAGAGTGGAAACCCGATCTGCACACCGCGCCCACTTTTTCGACACAAACAACTCATTCGGGCTGAGTTGCTGCACTCATTTCATTTCATTTATTTTAGCTCCATTCTAATGAGTGTGCAGCCCCCTGTGACCGCTATTTTGTGCGCCGTGAACGGTGTCGTTCGCGCACTTCGACATGTGTAGCCTTGTTGAACGCTCAGCTCGAAAAGTGCTCTACGTGTGTTGACAGGCGCCGTAAAAAAAAAAAAAAAAAAGATGTTATCTGAGGTTTCATCTGGCTGTGGCTTTCTCTACGAGTGTGTCTACCAATTGCACAACTTTGCCTATTCCCCTCCAAAGTGTTATTTTGGATTCCAGAATGTTTGGGCTGTAGCGTTGATTTTGTGTGTGTGTGTGTGTGTGTGCGTGCGTGCGTGCGTGCGTGTGGTTGATTGAGTTAAGTTTTTAGTAGTTTCCTGAAGTCATGCGAGGGATATAAATGTCTTAAAACAACTGTACAATTTGTAAAATTCAATTTGTTTGGTGCACACACCGCTAATTTTTGGTATTTTTGTTGTTTGATGTTGAGGGCATTTGCTGTGTGATTACTATTAACGTTTCAAACCATTGAAAATTCTAATTAAGAAAATTCCCAACATTTTAAACCCTATGAAACTGTAGTAAGACTAAAGGAGTGCAGACATCTTACTTCTCAGGACTAGTTGCTACCTGTGCCAGAAACCATGGGTTTTTTTTTCATAGGTTATGGCACTGATCAGAAGAGGCGGGAAGTACAGATGTACAATTACGTAGTTACTGTACTTCCAGAGGTGTTTCAGGTATCTGTACTTTACTAAAGTATTTCTTTTACTCTAGTTTTTATTTAATTTTTTAACTCTTTGTCCCTACATTTATACACACATATTTGTACCGTTGACCCCTTCAGTAAGCTGAATGTGTGCCAAGACAAATTGCGGGCTTTTTGTGTGCCGCATCTCATTGACCCACATCCATGCAGAATCTTGACTGCGTCACAAACTTTCCTGCTCCGGACTTGATTCGCTTTACGACATCCAGTAACTTATTATACTGTCGCTCTAAAACGCCCTGGCATCACCTTATCAAAAAGTTTAGTTTTGATAAGGTTTTTTTTTTTTTTTGATTTTCAATAAATGTATGTCGGTAATTTGGACGGTTTCGAGTGACATGGAAAGTGGGTCTTGATGTGTTTTTCTTGTCCTCGGAGAAGCGGGGGACCCCAACCAGAGTGGAAACCCGAGCTGTACACCGCGCCCACTTTTTCGACACAAACAACTCATTGGGGCTGAGTTGCTGCTCGCACTGCGGCGCGTTGATTTTGTGCATTCATTTCATTTATTTTATTTTAGCTCCATTCTAAGGAGTGTGCAGCCCCCTGAGACCGCTATTTTGTGCGCCGTGAACGGTGTCATTTGCGCACTTCAACGTGTGTAGAGGTTTCATCTTGCTGTGGCTTTCTCTACGAGTGTGTCTACCAATTGCACAACCTTGCCTATTTCCCTCCAAAGTATCGTTGTTATTGTTATTATTATTATTATTATTTTGGATTCCAGAATGTTTGGGCTGTAGCGTAGGATCTGTGTGTGTGTGTGTGTTTGTGTGTGTGTGTGTGGTTATTTTAGTTAAGTTTTTAGTAGTTTAGTTTATGTTGTTGCTTGAAGTGGAGCTATTATGTGCAGTTTAACAAAACTGGATCATATTTAGAGGGAGATGACTTCAGAGTCCCTAGGCTTATATTGTTTGATTAATTGAAGAAAAAAAACCTTCACACTTTTTACTTTAAGTACATTTCAAAAACTGTACTTACTTTTAGTTGAGTAAAGGAGTTGAATCAGTACTTTTACTTTTACCAGAGTGTTTATTTTACACAAGTATATACTTTTACTTAAGTACAGCATGTGAATAATTTTCCCATCTCTGCAGAATGGTGTAGCTGAGTCAGAAGAGTGAGTTTGTCCTTTTGCAGTTTTGTCTGTGTACACAATAATAAAAACTCTCATCGCACATTGGGAAAGGTCACATTGCGATAAGATAAACCTTAAAAAGGGGGCGTACCATTATCAGCTGCCAGTGTAGGATTAATAGCCAGAGTACCACAGTGCTGCCCTCATTAAACATGCAGCCTATGGCAGCAGTGGTGTGTCCATTGGAACCACTGGAACCACTGGGCTGCCGGTCTTGTGACCTCCTGCTGCTCTCTCCAGATGACTTGTGACACCGGAACAGGTGAACGATCTGGTTCACGTTGATGGGGGGGGGGGCGCTGAGATTTATTTGGTTACCTGTTGCTGCAGTAATTACTCTGCAGCAGGCGAGGGCCACACCTGTGTTTGATCACATAAAACGCAAAAAGGTGCCCGTGAGGGCGCGCACTGTGCATGTAGGGAAAATCAGCCGCTTAATAGCCTGTACGTTTACATGCAACCCGCGCCGTTTGAAAATTCACATCACACCTCATTGAAGCTCTGCAGGCCAACAGAGCTCCACTCCTGCCCGGCACCCTCCCTCTAACGCACAGGTGTGAAACTCTGACCTGCGGGCCAAATTTGGCCTGCAGTGTAATTATATTTGGCCCGCGAGGCAATACAAAATCACTGCTAGAGCTGGCCTGCAGGTATTATACAGCACATGTAGCGCTAATACTACAAATCCCAGAATGCTCTGCTGGTATTTTGGTGCGTCAATCAGGGCAGAGCGTACATTGAAGGATATTATTACTACTTAATTGGTTTATTGTTGTTATTTTATTTTTAAATGTATTATTTGCCTGTGGAAAAATGTTACTTTTGAAATTGAAATCAGAAGGCTGCAAACAAAAAAAGCATTTGATTGAGTTTGACACCCCTGGTCTAACGGTTTTATGTGTTTTGCACGTGACAGGAAAATGGCCACGGTCTCTCCGTCGACATCACGATCAACCATGGCGTCTGACTCCAAGGTCTCACTCTTGGAGGGCATCGAGGCCCTGAAGCTGAAGGTGGGTCCTGTGAGGAGGAACCTCTTTGGGCCCGTGGACCACAAGCAGCTGCAGAGGGACTTCGACCGGCTGCTGTCGGTGGGCGTGGAGGCGGCCAACAAGCGCTGGAACTTCGACTTCCGAAATGAAAAGCCCGGCGAGGGCTCCAGCGTGGAGTGGGAGGAGGTGCGGTGCCATGACGTGCCGGCGTTTTACCGCAACTGCATGGTCAAGGCGCCGCCGCAGCCCTCCCGCAAGAAAAGGCCAGTGTCCTCCTCGTCGGACGAGGACTCCCCAGCGTCCACCAGCTCGTCCGGGTCCGGCGAGGAGTACTTGGAGGTGACCACAAGGGGGTGCTACCGACTGAAAAAGCAAGGAAAACGTGGACAGCCTGCAATCACAGGTTAGTGTGGACATTATTATTTTTTTTAAGATCAGATTAGATGAGTCTGTGCATATCACACTCACAAACTAGTAATTAGAGCTGCAGAGCCAAAGTCACTCGGCCGAAACTTAAAACTGCTTGAGGGATTATTGCTTTTATGTAGTGGCCGAATCATAAAAAATAGGTTTTGTCTCATAAGAAAAGAAAAGCAGAATGCCTTGTGATTTTTTTTGTTTGTCTCTGACTTTGCATTATCCACCTCCCTCCTAGATTACTTCAAGGTGAAGAGACAGAAGCTTCTGAATCACAAAACACCTTCCCGAGTGTAGAGACACTCACCCAGACCCAGCGGAGGGATGACTGAATGCCTCTGCTCTTCACCTCACATGGACCTGAACCTTATCACTTGTAAATATATAAATATATATATATATACATATGTATATATATAAATACATATATGTAGCATTTTGTAAGGGACTGATGTCAAGCTCATTTGACGTGGTCTGACACGCCTCGCCTTTTAATTCTACAGCACAAGGAAGCTACCAATTTACACTCATATCAAGCCCAGAACGGTTATTATTAATATTTACAACAAGCCCGTAAATATTCAATATACTGTTGCTTTTTTTTGTATTATCCTTAAACGTTTGACTATACTGTGAAATGATCTTGAATGCACTCTAAATACCGGAAAGCGGGCTCTAGGTTTGAGATGTTCACTTGTCTTCTGAACAGGCCTTTCGATTGGGGTTCACCTCGACCCTCAATCTTTTGTCTCCCTCTCGCTAAAAGCCAAGGGGAGGTTTTGATTAGATGTGTTACTATTCCTGGCCTCATGTCACACTCAGCCCATAGCCTAACCTTGCAACTCACCGAGTGAGTCCAGCTGGGCGGGGCGGGGAGGGGGTCAAAACCTCTCTCGGGGGCGCCAAATTTGGCAGGGAGAATGTGATTAGTTCTGGGTTAAAGGTCAACGGTGGAGTCGTGCTAATATTTCAAATGTGACTCTTTATTTATTAAGAGCTCGATTTGTCATTGAAAAATTAAAAAATATCTAAAAAAAAACAAAACAAAAGAAAAACTAGCAGAGCGTTAAAGCGAGGTAAGCTAAGGTGTTCACGGAAACCTGAGATTTCCAAGTGCTCATTTACACTCCACCGTTGCAACTTCTAAAAATCATCCGTACAATTTTTCACGACTACAGTACAACCGGAACAACTATATAACCTTTTTTTGTGTTCTTTCCATAATTGGGTTGTAAACATGTGTATTTGTGAAATACTCCAAAAACACCATATTTAGCTACGCGTTGTTTCGCCTTCTGCTTCTGATGATGTAGCATTTTTTTTCCCTTGTCATTTTGCAGTTTCCTTTAGAGTGCCTCTTTTCTCCACCAAGGGAATACGGCATTTAATCGCAGCGCTGTAAAGTGCTTTCATGTTCTTTTTTTTTTTTTTTTTTAAGAACTGAATAGTCCTGCAGCTTTGCATTTTGTTTGTTTTACCCTTACAGGCCTGTGTCTGCGTGCGTGACGGGGTGTTGAGCTCTTTGTTGTTGTTTTTTTTTTTGTAAATTGTTTAAAAGTTGTGGCAGCTGAGGCAGCTGAACCAAAGAAGAAATCGTGCCAATAAACATTTGCAGTTCTAAGAGATCAGCGCTGGACCCGAAAAGGTCCCAAACATTCAAATTACGTAGTTTTAAACGTACAACATCTGAGTAACTGACAGTTCAGGCGACTCCAGTGGCCTCGTTCCAAGTCGCGTAGGGATAAAAAAACAAACAAAAAAAAAAACTGCCATAATTTATCTACCTCACTTAGTGATTTAGTCAAACTAAACACGGTTAAAAACGCACGGCGGGAGAAAAATCGAAGCCGACGTGTCGACACTTTTGTTGTGGTGAAGACTGTCGAGGTTCGCCGCTGAGTGAGAGAGTTTCACACCAGGTAAAAGAGTCAGTGTGTCAGAGCTGTGGGCGGGGGAGGGGTAGGGAGGGGCCTCCACGCAGAGGGAACCAGGAGGGTCTCGAGAGGGATGAAGGCCGTTTGTGTTTTCTCTCCCAGGGATAAACAGTGCATTGGAGTATGAGTTGGGGTGGTGGGGGGTGAGACTCTTTCCGGATCAAGGGGTGCCTGTTTCCAGACGATTCTTAGACGCGCTTCGGTCGGACCCCACGTTTCACAAAAGGGCCTCAGTGTCGCGCTCACAAACCCAACGCCTCCGTCTGTGCGAGAAACAAACTTCATAATCGCATAGTCCTCCCACGGCTCAACAAAGCAGTCTTTATAATTCCAGCAGACACGGCCGTCGTTCAAAATCTGTCAAAAATGTGTGTGTGTGTTTGTGTGTTAGACAGTGTTTTGGAGCACCTATCCTCGCAGCGCTTTCAAGAGGAAACGTAAAAGTCTATTAACTTATTTGTATTGTCGGGGAGCTAATTTTAAATTCCCCTCTTTTGGCTATAGCTAACCGGTTGTGTTATCTCTGATACTATATCGTTGCACTACTTTAAACATTGTTGACAAGATAACTATTTTTTAAGAAGTTCATCTTAAAAAGAAAACAAATACTCACGGAGAAAACTGGGGTAGAAATCAGAACTCTCCTGACATTTTTATATATAAACGTAAAGTATAAACAATTTTATTTTGTCAGAAAAAAACACTTTCATCATATTTCATCATAATGACTTGCTATATTTAGTGGGGAAAACTGAAATGATAAATGTCAGGATTGTTATGTTTTCTGCCTCGCTGTGTCCAAGCTTTTTGAATCTCTCCTGTTGCAGCTATAAAGTGTTTCTTTTTGTTGTTGAAATGTATAAGCATGATGTGCTATCTTTATATATTTCATTTGTCATAACTGTTCCGTTTAAATACGTTTTTTGATTATTTGTATAGAAAATATATTTCTGGGTTATTGGTGGAATGTTGCCTTTCATATCAGTGATTATGTAGTGCGCTTTTGAACAATAAAAGTGAGAATTTTACTGAAAAAAAAAGGCTGGTCTGAAGTTTGTCTTCCAAACTTGTGCGGGGAGTGTACAACAGCTCCCCCTTGTGGTACAATGTGATTTCCTTTTTCTTTCGTTAAGTAAGAAATGTCATTAGAATAACAGAGAATATTAACTATAGATTAATGAGGATGTACAAAGGATAAGATTTTTAAGCAGTTTCTCACAATGGTTTCATTTTTTTTTAAAAAAATTCTCCAAAATTTGCATTTATTTCAAAAGAAAAATTGCATTCACATTTCTTAAAACTTGAGATGTCCACAAAAAATAAATAAATTACATAATAGAACAAAGCAGACGGTGTTGTACATTCCACATACATTTAAATTTACATCTGCTCTCATGAAGGTGCACCGCTTTAAATGTGGCATAAGAAGTGTAAACATATATGTGCCTACATACACAGGAGTTAAAAGAGTTTTAATTGGCCACAGGACCAAATCACAAACTGATTTCACCATTTGGTAACTGACCAAAAGTCACTTCATATTGATAGTCTTGTCCAAACGCCACCTTATTGGCTGTCAGATAAGTGTTGATTTTCTTACTGACTTTATAAAACAACTTACAAGAGACAAGCATGTCGTCACAAGTGTGAAAAATTTGCTGCATGCAAGCAAAAAAACTAACTTTTTTTTTTAAAAGAACAGAGTCAGTTTACACGCTAGTTATTATTATTAGACAGCAGTCCTTCCCTTTTTGTCTGTCAGTGTGTTAAGAGTCTTAGTTGTGCAATAATTAAATCTGAGTCGCAAACAATGTCAAGTCACTAACTGGTGAAAAAAACAAAGATAACAAAGATAAATGAAAAATAAAGTGTTTGTGATGTAAACTTCTTAAAAATTAAACTAAGATCCAAGTGGTTTACTAAACAAGTGTCGTGAAATCTCATCCTCTCATCTAAAAACTGAACATATTGAACATATTTACAGAAGCAGACAATACATTCCATTTGTTTAAAATATATTACAGCTATTCACATCATCAGGATGATCCTTTAAGTTAAGAAGTGACTAAAAGGCTTTTAAACCCCAGAAATATTTACAGTTAAGATTCTGTGATGGCTTCACAAGCTGCCTGGGTCCCTTTAAAAGCCCTCTTATGCTCCAATCAGGCACTTTACCTTAAAGTTGCCACGTTGCAATTTTTTTTTTTAGCTCTCCACGAGCAAATAAGACTGTTGTATTTTAAAAAGGCCGACTAACGCCGATACTGGTCGCTGGGTTTTGAATGGCGACTCTTGACTCCGACGTCTGCCCGAACCTTGCAGCCCACTGGACTCATCTCTGCGAGGGGTTGGGGGGAATGCCCTCACAGCTGGTGGCGCAGAGCTTGTCTCTCGTGCCACATGACACGCAGCTCTTTCACCAGCAGCGGGACGATGAAAAAGATGCTGCCCGCCGTCTGCAAGAGAGAAACAACTAACAACTGAGAACAACTGCAAGAGCGGAACAGAAAGATGATTATATTATAGTCAATTATAATACAATCAGTGTGTATAATACAAGGGATAATTTATTTATACAGTTAAAGCAGCAAATGCTGTGCAAAGACAAAAGCTAAAAAGAGTGCAAAGAGTGAATTAAAAAGAAATAAAATATATTTTATATTATATACATATTATTTATCAATAAGTGCTTAATTGAACCTGTATTGAAATGTTGTTGTTTAGAAGTGTTTTTTTGTTTTTTTACTGATACTAGCTGATACTGTTACTGGCTCAAATGCAAAGAAGCTACCAAGTTGCATCCATGAAATATTGATAGGTTATCATAGGCCTACATGTTAAGGTAATTTAGAAATTGAGGTACTGAGAAGCATTCATGAGGATTGCACACCGATTATAATTAACGCTAATCCATTGCTGCTAGGAACATCAGCTAGCTGGCAGATACTTATAGCGCTGGCACGCTGTCTTTACAAAGTCGCTGCAGACAAAAACAAAAATGTGGCCGTCGTACCATGACGATGAAGAAGTAGAAGACGCACATCCAGCCCAGCTTGGCCTCGATCAGAGACACCAGGTACTGGCAAAAGGGGTCAGAATGAGAGACTGTTTTATCAGCACAACATTCACTAGCATGAACGGCCCAAAAAAGTTTTTTTTCAGTGTGTTTTTTCCCCAGTGTTTCAGCTTTACCTGTCCGCCGGCGGCCCCGATGCTCCCAGTTCCGTCCACTATGCCGGTGACAGTGGCCAGAGCCTCCTGGCTGCCCCTGAGCGCCTCCTGCCTGCCCAGGTCGGCCGAGATGGCCGAGCTGATCATGGAGGAGGGCCCGCCGATGAAGAAGCCGGTGGCGGCCAGCAGGGCGGCGTTTACGGCCTGGTCGTTGGGGGAGCCTGGGGCAGTGGTGGGTGGGGGGGCAGAGACAGGGTGGTCCTTGACAAATATCTTGAGCAATAAATCAACCAATAAATAATTACCGATTGAGTTAATACTCACGGCTGTATCCCACCAGGGCTCCCATCGCCAGCACCAGACTGGCGGTGACCGCCGGGGCTCTTTTTCCCATGCAGTCAGACACCAGACCTAACACCGTCCCTCCTGAAGGGGGGGAAAAATGACGATGAGTGAACTCGGAGAGAGCTGGCGGCTGCAAGTGTGTTTTCTGATGCTGGAAACCGTCGTCGAGCCTTTAGCGGGCCCATTTAACACTCAATAGAAAAGCGTCTGTCGCCTCAACCAATCCTGTTGTCATTACTTTGAGAGAGTTCAATAACTGAGAACTTCTAAGCAAGGAAGTCTATGAGTTTTACAGTTTTTGGTCCGGTCCTCGACTTCAAGAAAGAAAAAAATTAAACACAACTTGGTTATTTGTAAGTCATCTATTGGCACCAGCTCAGGTGAAGTCCAGCCGTGCTGTGGAGGAGAAGCCAACTTATGTAAACCCACACTCCCAGTCTTAGTGTCGCTGATTCGGACTCCGGCTTCCGACTCACCGACAATCCCTCCGACGTCGTACCACACGGACAGGCGGTCGGCCTCGGCCTCTTTCCAGCCGTAGTTGTTGTTCAGGTAGAAGGGGAGCCAGAAGAAGAAGGCGTAGTTGACCAGCTTCAGGCAGGCGTAGGACAGGGAATACTGCGGCACGGAGCAGCGGGACGTTAGGCATCGATGGGATGCGTTTGGAAGATTTCCTTCTCTTGTTTCATTTTGGACACTCACAGGCAGCACCCCGGGCAGGAGGAAGGCCTGGCAGAAGCTGATGGCCCTTGGGGGGGCAGCGGCGGCCGCAGGCGCGCCGGGACTCTGCGACCTGGCGTACACCTCCACCTGGTCGTCCTCGTCGTCGCTCATCAGCGGGCGGTGGCTGTCCGAGTCCGTTTCCACGGGGCCCAGGACGGTCTCCGGCTCCAGGCTCAAGCCTGCTTGGTCGCAGCAGCAGCAGAAGGGAGTGCACAGTCACGACACTCACACACACAGCAAAAAAGGAGACGATGGACGAATCGGAGGTGAGCGTGAGTTTGATTGGTTGTTGTGACTGGTGCACGTGGATAAATACTAAATTTAAAGTTGTTCTTCAGAACAGGTGAGAAATTTAAATTATGTGGAAAGATTGTGGTTTTCATCATCGATGTGAACAATTTTTCTCTTCAATTTTTCCTTCATTTAAGTCTATCACTGAACATCAACAAAGCAATCAGCCTTTTAAAATTGTTCTTAAGGTCATTATTGCTTTTTTTTTGTTTGTTTGTTTTTTTTTTTTTAAAAAAAAGGAAATTGGTTGGAAGGTAAATATTCAAATAAATGACAGCAACACCAGGGGCCACTGAGTGACGGGACATTTCCAGTGACAGGAAGCGGTTCACAACACTTTTGCTCTTTCCCAGTCCTACAAACACATAACCAGAATTTAAAGGGTTTGACTTTGCGACTTTGTTTCGTGTCGCTGTCACATTGCAACCCCCCCAACCCGCCACTCCCAACCATCCCCCCCTTACCGACTTCCTTTGGGGAGGTGAGCAGGCCGAAGAACACCACCACCCCGCCGGCGAACTGCACCACGGAGGTCACCAGGAAGGCGTACTGCACGCAGAAACACACCGCGCTGTCACCTTTCACCAGCACACAGGGAGATAAAATGGCACGGCGGTGCTGGGGGGCCGGGGGGGTCTGACCTCGTAGCCGTACTTCAGCACCATGGAAGCCAGGAAGGCCCCCAGGATGTTACCCACAGAGGCGCAGGCGCTCCACAGGCCGAACACGAAGCCGCGCCTGAAACACAGGAACGTGCAGGAGTCTTGATTTTGAAAATAAAATTTATAAAAACAAACAAAAATAATTCACTTCACTTATTTTGATTCATTTAGCTCATTAATAGACCTGAAAAAGCTGAACGCGTGGGAGCAGACAGGACAGTGAGACTCTTTGAGGAAGCATGGCTTCTTCATCGCTTGTCCACAAGATGCAAATATCTTGTTTTGTTTTTTCCTTTCTTACCCCATAAATATCTTATTTCTTTTTCGTTAATATCATTTTTCTTCTCTTTGCACTATACTGATGCTGTACTTATGTTAATTTCCCCAATGTGGGATTCACAAAGGAATTCTACTCTATTCAATTGGGAGAGATCATTCCATCAAATAATCCCATCAGAGATGACAAAACTTTTCTTAACCTTATTAGACAGAGCTCCGCCCTCATCTTGGCAGCCCTGCATTTGCTAATTTCCATGCCACTTGAACTTTCCCAAATATGTGCAGAGGGGATGGTGAATCATTCGTTAGTCGGCGTGAAGGCAGCTGACTGAGTCAATATTAGCGGAGCGTCGGGCTCTGTGTCGGGCCCACATGCAAAACGAGGTGACGCACCCCGCCTTGCCGAACCAGTTGGCCATGACGGCCACCACGCAGGGCCACACCGCCGACTGCAGCAGGCCGTTCAGCACCCACAGGCCGCAGTACAGGTAGGCGTTGTACAGGTGGAGCCATTCGGTGACCGTCCCGAACACAAACTCCTGCGCGGGACAGAGAGAGAGAGACGGAGAGAGAGAGAGGGAGAGAGAGAGAGAGAGAGAGAGAGAGAGAGAGAGAGAGAGAGAGAGAGAGAGAGAGAGGGAGAGAGAGAGAGAGAGAGAGAGAGAGAGAGAGAGAGAGAGAGAGAGAGAGAGAGAGAGAGAGAGAGAGAGAGAGAGAGAGAGAGAGAGAGAGAGAGAGAGAGAGAGAGAGAGAGGGAGAGAGAGAGAGAGAGAGAGAGAGAGAGAGAGAGAGAGAGAGAGAGAGAGAGAGAGAGAGAGAGAGAGAGAGAGAGAGAGAGAGAGAGAGAGAGAGAGAGAGAGAGAGAGAGAGAGAGAGAGAGAGAGAGAGAGAGAGAGAGAGAGAGAGAGAGAGAGAGAGAGGGAGAGAGAGAGAGAGAGAGAGAGAGAGAGAGACAGAGAGAGAGACACAGAGAGGGGGGGGGGGTGAGTAAGAGTAAGAGACGCAGTTACGTGGCAGAATCTTATTGGGCTGATTGTCCAGTTCCATGTCGTCTGGATTAGAAATGATCCAAAAGAGCTGCAAACAGTTTCAGGGAGATAAAATAAGTTATAGGGGGAATTAAAGGTCCAGTGTGTAAAATTTGGCCTGATTATTTTTTATATTGGTAAAAGCTTAATATACAGCCCATGAATACATATAATAAATAAAAGTCATTGGTCTTCCTACCCTTAGAACAGTTCTTATGTATGTGTAAGAATACACATCCACCAGTGGGGGTCTTGCTCCTAGTTAGCTGCCACCTTGCACCGCCATATTTCAGGAAGGCCTCCTGACAGTGAACTAAAGGCCAAACGTGCTGTCAGACTGGATCTTTAAACCAGAGTCGGTGTTTAGTGATTGTACTATCAGCAGGTGCCTTAACCATTATAAAAAGGCAAATCTTGCAAGACATTTCTGTAGTTGACTCCTGCTTTGGTGCAAAACTTAACAGGGACGACAAAACGTTTATGTGGCCAAAAAAATAAGGACGCTGGACATTGGGTATTTTTTTTTTTTAAAGAAACGAGGTGCTAGAGACGACCACTGCTCTCCCACTCACCACTGTGGCCGAGCCGCACAGGCCGAAGCAGAGCACGTAGCGAAGGTTCACCCTGTCCCCGATCACGCCGCTCAGGTAGAGACCCTGGGAAACAACACACATGTCACCCAGTTGTGCCCAGCTCCACGCACACGTCTGTTCCAACGCGCAGCAGCCGCTCACCACCGCGTATGAGAAGAGGAAGATGGAGTCGAGGGCTCCCAGGAACAGCGTGGCCTCCTTCTCATCCTCAAACAGGTGATTGCCCTCCCATGTCTGCCACCGGAGGAAAAAACCAAGCGGGAAAACAAACAACAAATCAATGCAAAGAGGGTGGACGGATCGTGCGCCGTGCCGACTGGCTTGTGCTCCATGGCTACCTGGTCGGGGGAGAGGCTCTGGTTCTGCAGGGAGGGCGTCCATTGGGCCGAGATGCTCACTTTCACGTTGCTGAACGTCTTCCTTGACGCGTGCAGGAACACATAGCTGGAGGGACAGAGAGCAAAGTTCACACAACAAAAAGGTGGCAAACTGTTGAAATGTTCATAATAACGCAACCAGTGGCTTCCATGACTTTTCTTTTGGACTGTCACAACAATTGCAATCACACTTTCAGAAGAAATCACGGCACGACGTCCCGCCTGCCAAAAGGGATTTCCTGGTGGGCAGTTTAGCGGCGCCAACAGTGTCACATCAAAGCCAAGGGCGCGACGATGAATCTACTGTAATGACAGACGAACAGACGCAAGAGTAAACAAGAGGCGGGAGGTGGAGCCAGGAGCCAGGATCCTGTTCCGTTCAGTGCAAGTATTAGGTGCCTGAACAACCTAATAGAGGTTGGGAAACACTTGTAACCATGATGAAACGACCATGAAGACTACAAGGCCGTGCGGTACACGTCAATGATGTAACCGTGTATTCACCTAAAGGGCCCATATTTCACTCAATTTCCCTTCTTTCAGACAGAGCTGCCCTTAAAGACATCACAGTGGGCACTGGTGTGTATCATGTATGCTGATGACCTGGTAGTACTAAGCCCTCACAGTGCTGGGTTGCAGCCATTGTTAAACGTGTGCTCCCAATATGGAAAAGATTTTGACATCAAGTGCAATTCCAGCAAGAGCAACATCATGATTGTCAGGACTAAGGAGGGCAGAAGACAACATTTTCCCGTTTTCCACTTGAGTGACAAGTCTCTTAAAACCTGTCATGAAATAAAATACCTGAGTCATTGTATAACTGATGATCTGAGTGATGGCAGACAGACAGCGCTGCAAATTCTATGCTCAAGCGACCACGCGTTCACCTCGGGTTAAATGGCTTTTAATCAGGACCTATTGTACTCCTATGTACAAAGCGCAGCTGTGGTGGCGATACAGGAGCCGTAGCCTGCAGAGACTCACTGTAGCCTACAGTGATGCGACGAGACTCCTCCTCCGTGTCCCTAGGTGGCCCAGTGCGAGTCAGCTTTCTGTGAACTCTGGTGTTCCCACCTGTGGAGCCTTACGAAGGCAATTGATGCAAATTTAAAATTTAAATTTATGTAACTTTTTGGACAAATCCCATAATGGGCTTTAACCAGCCCTAAAAGAAGCTGTTTTAGATATACTGCATATGTCTGGCCTCTGGAAACACTGGTGTTTTAGCCTTACATGAACTTTACTGTATTTTATTTATTGTATCGCACTTGTTTTTGTTTCTTTTTATCTATGGAACAATTTCTGTGTCTGAAATAAAGTTGTATATAGAAGAACTTAATGTAAAACATATTATTAAATATGGAATGATATGTAAAATATACATTGTTTTTGACAATATTCACCAAAAGTCCCACATTCTACCCGTTTTCAGACATTTTTATCTGAGAATCCAGTGGCGCAGCCTCACACCATTATAACTGTTCAAAATGCCCTGCAGACCTTCAAAGGAGCCGACGGGAAGCAAAGTCCAAAGTACATTTGCAAATATAAAAAAACAAACAGAGCGGGGCCGCCTGCAAGGCAGGGCGTGGCTCGGCAGTGTTTACCTAAAGAAGGTGAGGAGGAAGGCGGCCAGGTGATGGTGGGTGTACTGTGACAGGCAGCCACAGCACAGGGGAGGCATCCCAGGGACGGCTGGAGGGAGGAGGAGGTGGCGGTGGTAGAGGAGCAGGAGAAAGAGGAGGATGAGGAGGAGGAGGATGAAGGAGGTCTTGGCGGGAGGTGGAGGTCTTTGGCAGGAGCACACACAGGAGTGGGAGGAGGGGGGTGGAGGCGTTTCAGGTCGACTCCCTGACTAGAAACAGGATGCCTGGAAGGAGGGAACATCAAGTGACCAACGGTTCGAGGCACGACTGAGCTTAGAAAAAAAATGCAATGCGCACAGCTAACAATTTGGCCCTTCTGCTACCACAAGGTAGAAGTGGCTGAGGTGCCACTTCACGCAGTCAGAAAAAGTTTTGGCAACTTGAAGGTGACATTCAGTTTCTTCTGAATGCAAGCGAAGCCCCTGATGAAAGTCTCAGGTTCCAAAATAGGTGCAGCTAAAGGTATGAATGGGCCTTGTGTGTCTACGTGGAGCAGTCTGGTGGGTGGGGTGGGGTGGGCGTACTCTCCTGCTTGTGTAGGACTTTGTGTGTGTGTGTGTGTGTGTGTTTGTGAGGGTTTTTTGGTTTGTTTGTTTTTTAAAGCTCTGACGCTAATGCTGCATTAACGTTGCCTTGTTAATCGTAATGGAAAATATGCACGGAAGTTACTTATTTGGATTTATCCTCATTTGAAAAGAGACGTAACTGGGGCAAAAGTAGGGCCAAAACCTGCTGAGATAACGAGGGAAACTGTGGAAATAAACGGTATTTTCGTAAATTCTAGGAAGGATTTAAATTGGCGTGGAGCGGAAAACCAAGAAGTATACTACACCAGAGCCATTCACCCTGTTTACCATCAGGAGGAACCAATGGGAGCTACATCATAGTGGCCAAGATGTTAATTATTACAACATAAGAATGATATCTTATTGAGGAAGCACAGACAAAAAAGACAGCCATGGAACATTTTTTCTTAATAGGGATAAGCTATCGTGTCACGACAGCAACAGCAACTAAAATCAACAATTACGCAACTTAATTTGGATGCCGAATTAAGTTGGGTATTTTTTTTTTTTTCGAAATTACTTTACGTGATAATAAAATGGATTTTCCCGACTACGTCATATCGATCCTACATTCTAAAAAATAGAGACATAAACAAAGGTGCGAATCCATGAGAGGAGAATATGCGTATTATATTTATTATTATTCTAACATTATTCTAAATGCGCAAATTGAAAGGCAGGGTAGGCGTCACCGCCGTGACATTGTGCCCCGTTACAACTATAGAACCCAAATACAATTTTAGAAGCTGTGCTGTTGTCGCTCCACATATGCTGGCGTGCGAGCACAACAACAGACACCGTAAACCGGAGGGGCGAACCGAAACAAACAACGACGTCTGATCTCGCTTGTGAACAAGCGACGCATGTCGGTCCCCACCGCCCTCGCATAGTGTTTGAATCAATGTTATGGTTGCTGCTGCTGTTTGTGTTGTTTTGTGTTGGGAAATTCGCCACTTCTGCAGCCACAACACGAGAGAGATATCTATATCTCTATCTTGGCGCTGGGTGACAGCGCATAAATCGTTACCTAGAGACGATGCTTTAGTTCCGGGACGTTACGCCTACAAATTCGGAGTTCAAAGAAAATAAACAAACAGTTTTAAGGCAAGAATGTATTACGAGTTAGGTGCTTTCTTACCTCTCTCAGCTCGGCTCAGTTTTCTGTTGTCGCTGGCGATGTGGCGTTAACCCGCGACAAATCAGTGGTTCCCTCAGTCTCCGGAGTCGAGCTCGGCAACGACGCACCGCTGCCTCCTACAGGACGGGAGGGGAATGGCAAGCAAGAGGGAGCAGGATTGAGTTGGGGAAAAAAGAGGACAACTGTTCAGTCTCCACCTGTTGACCCGTGCCACCTGTTGGGAGGGGTTGGATCTAGCCTATCAGTGGCCGCAATGCAAATCCATGGATGCATTTCGGCGTAGATTGATATCTGAAAGGCGCAAAATTGTGCTACTGGTCACTCACTGCTAAAGAGACCCAGGACTGAAGCTGGTCTGCGTTTGAATTCTGGTAAGCCTCTATAAAAATTAAATGCAATGGGTCTGGACAGGCTCCGTATGTTAGAACATTATTAATGATTTGTTTTTGCTGTCCCGTGACCCTGAGCACGGGAATAAACGGGTATGGAAGATGAATGAATGAATGATGTTTTTGCTGTGACTGTATGATTATAATAGTGTGTTCATGTTTTTAAATGTTTTATTTTGAACGTTTTTTTCTAGTAATTTCAAAGTTATTCTGACAGGAGGAGAAATTAGATTAATGACTGCTAATGAGTTCAGTGAAAATGTTAATCAGTAAGAAAAAACAGTTTTTTCTTTTATTTATTTATTTTTTTAAACTTTTTTTTTTTTTTTACTTGAGGATTGCAGCATGAGTTCATGAAACTGCCCTTCAGAATCATTAACATCAGGGGCATTAACATCAAGGTTGCCATTCTGTGCATTTTCTTCTTCATTTCTTTCCTGCAAGTTGCCTTTGTCTTGTGAAAGTGAATGTAGAAGTGGATGCAGGGTCAGACCAGAAGCCTGGCTGTTACAGCTGCACCAGCAACTGCAGCCAAAGGGCAGCTGCAATGCAAATCCAAATGTAAGATTTGGAGGGAAACAGCAATGTACAATGACGCCTCGTCCCACGTGTCGTTCATCTCCCAGAACGCACGGGGGCCCGGGAATGTTAAAGTATAAGTCTGCATTTACTGTCTGTCGTTCTTTTCGAAATGCCTTCTCCATCGTGCTGGTGGGCAGGGAGTAGAGCGAGAAGCATGGAGAAAGAGTAGTGGTGGGGGTTGTCATATTTAGAGAGTGTGTGGGCAGAGGAAAAGTCACTTGAGAAGGGACAGGGGAGGAGTGAGCAATTTTTTTTGGAGGTGAGACCCCTCTGATAACTCAAATTAACATCCGAGCCGTCACTCCAAGGCTCGCACCAAGCTGTGGACTCCCACTGTGGACTGTTTTACTTGGGCTTGCAGCACACTACACCCCAGCGGTTTGGCAGTTGTGACAATGGATTTCACATCAAGTGCATTGCATTCTGTGTATAAAGTCGAAGGAACTGCAGCGCAGAAGGAGGTAAGTAACACCGGTTTTCATCTTGGGCTGGACATTTGACTTTTAGGGAATTTTGCAGATTATGCTCGTCACTGCACAAGAGTAGACTTGTGTCATTTCATTAAGAGCCAGATTCTTTACTTGTTTTTTGTTTTAGTTGTTGTGAAAACACATCTTGTGGAGAGACAAACAAGCTATGGTTAGAATATAGAAGTAAACCTTTAGTCTCATCTAAAAGTAACCTCATGCATTAAAGGGCAACTAAAGAATGCAATTTTTGAAAGGTCCCATTTAAAACCCATTTTTATTTTTTCCATATATGTATGTATAGTTTATCTCCGACACTAGCGTTGCGGCCTCGCTTGAACAATTATTCAAAAAAAGATACATCTCCAGAAAATAGCGTATTTAGTTCTGTTATGTGTGTTTACACACCGAAGCAAAAGCATTTGATTTTTAGAATATTATTGTTTTCAATCACGAGCAAAGTAAATCCCTCATACTATGACACAGTTAATACATTTTATCCTAACGAAGGTGCTTATCCCTTAGTATCTATGTAAGTTTTCCAGCTCCTCAGTCTTGGCCTGTGACTTTAAGGCTCATTAGCGCATCCCTCCCCCACTCAAGCTAGCCTGTCATTTGGATTCCATATCAATGAAACAAATGGGGGACAACAGCATCACAGCTGGGAACCAGCCGAGTGCTCTCCACGAGGTTACTGAACTTTGAAACGTTGACCGCCGAGATATAAAAGTATGAGAGTCAAGACGCGGAGGGAGCCAAAGGTTCGACTCTGTTAAGAAAGAATACGTGACAGCAGAGATTGATTCAATCACACAAGAGGATCCATGATGAATGGTGAAATGTTTGATGAACTGCCTGAGGGACTCGTGTAGAGTCTCTGGTTGTCACATTTATTTCCTTGATCCTGCTCAGCTGGGGCCCGAGAACTCATTGAATGAATCACTGAAAAACATTCATCTATATACATATACATAAGTTCGAAATGAGAAATTTGTGTGGTTTCAAAGTTACTTCCTGTGTCTCTCAGGTGTACGTCGATCATCCCGGCCGCTGAGAGAATGACATCCAAGACGGACTACATCTACTCCACCATCAACAGGTCTTGTGGACACTCCCCTCACAAATTTCCACCCTGAGAAATAAGCACCACTCTTGCCCTTTACTCATCGCAGGCATTAATGAGAAGTCAGAGAAGGTCTTTCAACCCCGGGCTTCCCATTTCCTCCCTTATTTATTAAAACATGACGGCCCGATGAAATGGCCCCGGTCCAAAATATGTGTTTACTTTGCGGGGCCGATGAGAAGGAGATGCTTGGTCATAGGGTTGTTCTCTGGCATTTACTCTCAGGCGGAATTTTCCCACTGTTGCCAGAAAAGGAAGTTGTCCCCAACAGCGTAGCCGGATGTCGCTGAGAAGTTCTACAGAATCTGGATGCAGACAAAGCCTTTAGTTGGAATCTTAAAATGATTTAGAAAGATGTTTTTTGAGTAAAACGTTAACTCCCAGTATTTGCAGTGTGTTAACAGATAAGCTTAGGGTAGCCTTTGCTAAAAATAGTTTTTCATATCATAATGTTTTTAAAGGTCCCGTATTAGGCTCCTCATTTCTAGTGGGCCAGTCTTGCACACTTAGCTTTAACAAATCTGTTTAATATATTGTGTTCTAGAAGGATATTTAGCCAAAGGGATGAAACATTACTGATCAATTGGACATTTCATAAGATGGGATGTTTTTCTTCTGCTTATTTGTGACTTTGTGAAACTTTTTGCAGGCTGAAGAAGGGCTGTCCCCCTGAGATAAGTGGCTTGCGCACCGCTTCACTGGAAAGCCAGGGTGCCGGGCAAACGAGAGTGGGGGCATCCAAACTCCCCTTGGCCCCGTTAGAAAATTTGCCCAGAGAACGGTCACTGATGATGGCTCACAAGAGACAGACCTTTGACCTTCACATCAGTGAGAACGCTCTCTCAGCAGGTAACAAGTTCCCAAGGTCGAGCAGAGGCAGCATCAAGGATAAGATTTCCATGTGGGAGGGGAAGGAACCCTCTGGCTCTTCGGATCAGAGCGCTAGCATCAATAAGTCAGAGTCTTTTAAAACAGCCGAGCAGAAGAACGTGGAGAGTTTCCGGAAAGTCTCACACAAAGAAAAGGAAAATTTTGGACGAGAAAATGGAGATTCAAAGTCACCGGCGGATGCTGGGGTTCAACCAAAAGGGACTCTCAGGAGGCCAAAGTCAACTGACAACCACCAGATGGAGAGCACTGTTGACCAGAAGGATGTTCAAAATCAGGAGAAAGAGAAGGAAAACGTTGAGAAGCTTGGTGATCCCAGACCTTGTTCACCCGCTGGTGCAGTACAGCAGCAGCAGCAGGTGGGAACGTTGAGGACAAGCAACGACAGGAAAATGACCAAACAATCCGGCCAGGATAAGAAGGCTGTGTTCACGCTCTTCAAAAGGCTGGAGGCCATGGGGGACAACTACGGGAGAACTCCCACCGAGCTGGGAAACTACTTCAGTCCACCATGTAAGGACAAGCAGATGGAGCCGAAGAAGAAAGAAACCGATGTCGTCGGTCGAACCAGTGCCACGGCGCCCTCTAGGGTCGGGCCAACTGACCAGGAGAATGTGTACACGGAACCGGGGGCGCCACCTATCAACCCAGTCCCCAAACCCCAGCGGACCTTCAGGCACCCGGCTTCCCCGCCCGTCGGGATCGCTCAGAGGCAAGGGAGGGGGCAGAGGAAGCTTCCGCCTCTGCCCTCCAGCTCCACCAAGGCCTGCTCCAAGCCTCCGTCCGGCGTCCACAGAAGAGCCAGGGGGGAGAGGGTCAGGGAAAACAACGCAAACAGGTACATGGGAACAGCATCACACACAAAGTTACAGTCGTTTCGAATCATTGTTTTCATTGCACAATTAATTACCCAACAAACTCGACAGATCTCAAGTCTCAATCTTTCTGGAGATTTTCTGAGTAAACATGCTGTTTGGAAGGAGACATAAAAAAGTGACCATATGAAGGTCAAAGCCCAGGAAGTGTTTGTCATCACCGAGTTGGACGAGAAGTGAGGGCCACCCAGTGAGGGTATCGGCGCCTTTTGTGATGTCGCAAAGGGCAGTTTTGGGGCAGATTGTGTGCATTTCAGGAGACCCTACGGTAAGAAAAAGATGCAAAAGTGAAAAGTGAGTTGATTCACATTGGTGCAATCAATTTGGGGGCACACTATTACCATTCAAGCAATTTTTTTCACTCTGACCTTTGAGTGAAGTCGCTGTACGTTTTCAGCCCGCGGTTTTCAAAAAAGTGAAGATGCAAAGGATGGACCATCCACATTTCTGCTGCATTCACTGGCAGGCTGCTCACTGGGGAAATTGAATTTTTGCACAGCATGAGAGGGCCTATCAAGTGGATTTTGGCAAACGGGTGGGCAACTCACTCTAATGCATCTTTGTAAACAGAAGCTCCTTTGAGTTCGAAGACCTGTTCTCTCGCTCCAAGTCTCTGGAACATCACTACGAGGACATCCTCGGTGAGTCTCCTTCATCATCAGAGGCCGACCTATTGCACCGAAGAGCAGCCTGTTATAACATTAATACAATATTTCTCATCTTGTTGGTTCTCTGGCAGACTCGTCCAATGAGAACCCGTATGAGGACGTGGAGCTGGAAAGCCAGTGTTCCCAGCAGTCCCTGCCCTCTTCCCCGGGCGCCGACAGCACCAAGGTTCCAGCGAGGACTTGCCACCATAACCTCGTGACGCCGCTTCATGTTTTTAAAACAATCAACCTCTTTCACCGCCATCTCTAGGCTTCGAGGCCCGGTTTCTTCAGGCAGAACTCAGCAAGGAGCTTCAAGCTGCTGGACCTGCGGCGGACCAACCAGCCCGCCCACGGCGTCCCATCCCCATCCAAGCTGAGTCCTCCCTCCACCCCCGGTGCACCTGAACACACCTCCTGGCTGCCTGGAGATCCCTACATCCGCACCTGCCGAAGGATACCGACGGTGCGTCATCAAGAAAGCGCTGTGTTGTTTTATTTCCAGTTTAAAGGTTAAGTGTGTAATATTTGGAGAATTTGATACGAAACAGTTAAGTCAAGTGGTTACAGATTGCAGCGCTCACCCTCCCTCTCCCGAGCTTGCCATTGAACTACGGTGGCCTGTGCACACAAGCCTGAATACTTTGTCCATCTTCTTCTTCTTCAGTGCGTGAGGGTTCACTTTAAATATGAGACACACAGTCAGGCAGCTGGATTGTCCACACCGGGCTTCCATAGAAATTTGCCAGTGCAAAATAGCAGCTAACTGGGAGCAAGACCCTTGATCTATGTACATTCTTAGAAATAAACAAGAACCGTTCTATGGGTATGAAAACCAAATTAATTTTATTGTACATTATACACTTTTATTAATGTTTTGTGGCCATTATGTTAAGCTTTGATGATATAGAAATCAGAAATATGGCCACTGGACCTTTAAGGATTGATATGATACGCTTTTTTTCTGTCTTTTTCTGTTTTTTTCTAAATGAAAACAGGTGGTGCTCAGAATAAACAGCATCTTTGAAGCCAGGATAGGCAAGAAACACCTGCGTAGGATCTACCACTATGCTGAGACAAGCTCGGGGAGAGGTGATGATGATTGACTGAGAGAAAAAAAGAAATGAAATATTTCATGCCTTGAGGATTTTTCCCAAAGAGACGTGGTTTTTCTTGCAGTAACAGATGAGAACAGTGACTCTGAGAGTGAAGTTGAGGAAAGAGCAAAAGGTGGACACACACATACACACACACACATACGACAACAACACAACTTGTCCTTTTTAAACCTTTCAGTATTTAACTAAAATCACTCTCTTTCTTCCTCTGAAGCTCACCGCCAGCGCCTGGCCACAGTCCAGTCCATACTGAGCAAGCCGAGCCAGACTCACTACGGCAGCAGTAGCGGCGGTGGCTCCAGGGAGAAGGAGCTCCACCAGCGTCAGCTCTTTGAGTATTTTCTCGTCGTGTCGCTGCAGAAATCTAAAGCCGGCGGCCACTATCTGCCAGAGGTCACACAGCACTTCCCCCTCAAGGTCCGAGATGCTTTAATTTTTCCTGCATTTATTTATTTATTTATATCAAAGAGAGAGTTTGATCTTGACAGTTTTAGCATGGAAGGATCACAAAAGTTGTGAATCCAAGCGGAAAAAGTGTTTTCAAGTTAGAGGAAATTTATTTTAATATTTAAATTTTCAGATGGTTATAATTTTTAAGGTGACCGGCCTCACTATGAATTGTTCACAAAAAAAATCCATAGATTTGACGTAAACAGCGGAGGCTGTAAACAGAGGGTTTAGCCTCTGTTTACAGCCTCCTGCAAAAACTAATTTGAGGCTTTGTTGTACCTGCTTAGAAAGGCACATAAAGCCAATTTGCTCCGACGTGGCTTTAGTTTAGAGGGTGGAAATAAAACACCTTCCTGGGTGTGATGTTGCTAAGTGCCCTTTGTGACATCACAAAAGTCTGCTTCCCATCACTGCATATCTTCGATAGTAACGCCTAAAAAGGGGAGCGAGTAAAAGAAGTGAACAGTGGACTTTTTTGGGAAGAGTTCATTGACGGGCCGGAGAAGTAAGATTATTATTGGAAAACATTGTTTAAATGGATCTGGCACAATATGGGGCCTTTGAGTCACGAACTGGCCCGGATGATGTCATCATTCATGCTAGGATACAGATTGTTTATCTTTAAAAGCGAGGCTGGATTCCAAATTTGGCATGTGGGATCTGAAGAGGGTTGAAGCCAGGGATGCAGAAAGAAGCACGTCCAGATGAACTATGGGAAATGTAGGACCCATTTTTTTCTACTTAGTTTGGCCTCTTTGTTATGTTTGTTCTCTTGAAATCTGCCTCATGGGATCTTACAAAACATATTAGGCTGCACCACAAAACCCTTCAGTTCAACTTTAATTTTTATGGCCCTATTGTTCCTCCTCATGCAGAGTCAACGACAACCATTAAAAACACCAGTTGGAGACAATTTAAACATCTCTCCAATCTACAGTCTTGCAAAATGGACACTAGTAAATTACAATTAAGTGGATTCATGAAAACCATAGAAGGAGGCAACAAAACGATTGCTTTGCTCTTTCTCTACCGACGCAGCTCGAGCGGAGCTTCAAGTTCATGAGGGAGACGGAGGATCAGCTGAGGATCATTCCCCAGTTCTGTTTCCCAGATGCAAATGACTGGGAGCCAGTGGAGAGCTATCCAAGGTGGGACTGTAAAAATAAAGCTATTGCAACCACAAAAAAGTATTTTCTTTTCCAGATGACCCCAAACAGATAAATCCCAAAAATCAGCTAAATAATGGCGCTAATGCTATGGAGGAAAAGAAAAGATTAAAATGACCTGCATAATTGTCATTTGTGCAATAGTAATGTAACGTTTGTTTTTCTTCCTTCACAGTGAGATGTTCGCCTTTGTTTTGACTGGAGAGGACGGCAGCCGGAGGTTCGGATACTGCCGTCGCTTGCTGGTAAATACAAATGAATGGAATAAACAAGTGTGCGGCTACTGAACAGGAAGTGGCCGAATACCACGGTGACGGCTGAGTAAATAAGCGTGCCAAAATAGGCCGGGGTGCCTGTGGGAAAAAGAGTGCATGCGAGTCTGGGGAGGAAGTGTGTGAGGCTGGGAAAAAACTATGTGCATCTCTGCATGTGTATTTATCGATTCATTTTTTTTTTGACAGGATGGGTATGAATTTCACTTTGTTTAATGGGAATTTTTTTTCAGTAAGGCCCAGCAGAGTTCAATGATATCTCATTACGTCTTCTCCCTTTTCTATCTTCTTACAAAGCTAAAGTGGGAATTAAAAAAAACAAAAAAAACAATGTAAACTGATGTTGGTTTTCATAATGCAAATATATCTGTCATCCTGTCTTTTCAGCCGAACGGGAAAGGGAAGCGCCTGCCTGAAGTCTACTGCATTGTCAGTCACCTTGGCTGCTTCAACCTGTTCTCCAAGGTGAACTTTAATTTAATAAAAAGGCCCCATATGAGCAACCAAACAATAATGTGTCTCTAACCTTTCATTGAATTAGACATAGATGAGAAAAGTCAATATTTTCCTTGCTCCAATTACAAATAAATAAATAAATAAATAGTACATAAACTTATATTTCTATAAATTAGCTCTTTGTGATGTCACAAAGGGCACAAATAGTCAACAGACAGGTTTCGTTCCACATCTGTTTTTGGTCCCTTTCCATCCAGATTGAACAGTAGAGGTCTAAAAATGGATGTAGAATGGTATCTTTCAGTCTAAAAGACATTCAATCAGTCCTACTACTACTACTACTACTACTACTACTACTACTACTACTACTACTACTACTACTAATAATAATAATAATAATAATGATGATGATAATAAGAAACATATCCAATGACGGAATCTTGTTAATTAATTCTGAGTGTGTTTACACTGAAGGTGCTGGATGAAGTGGAGCGGCGACGGGCCCTGTCTCCGGCTCTTGTGCAGCCTTTTATGAGAGCCATCATGGAGGCTCAGTTTCCTGCTCCAGGCAAAACCATCACCATCAAAACGTTTCTCCCGGGCTCTGGCACCGAGGTAAATCGTCCATTGTCCACGTTTAAAATAGATGGTAATATTTTATTGAACATAACATTAAATTAGCATTGCGTTGCCCCCTGGATGTCTCCTGCCAAAGATTTATCAACGCAGTTAAAGGCCTACTGCTACTTACACCCACTTTTTTTTTTTTTTTAGATTTAATTCAGTTATCAGTCGCCGCTAAACTGGTATAACTGATTTTAGTGACATCACAAGGGGTACTTCCAGAGCAGTTTGTTTTTTGGCCCAAACCAAGGATGGAGTAAACACTTGAAGTGAAGGATGCTCTTCTCACAATATTTAGCTTATTATATTTACTTATTAATGCTTGGAAAGACTGATGATTTTGCACACCATGATGGGGTTAATTTCGATTTCGTGCTCCCCCACACTAAGGTGATGGAGCTGTGTCGACCCTCCGACTCACACCTCGAGCATGTGGACTTCGAGTGTCTGTTCTCCTGTCTGAGTCTGCGGCTGCTCCTACGGGTGTTCGGCTCCCTGCTGCTGGAGCGAAGGGTCATATTCACGGCCGATAAGCTCAGGTCAGTCACAGCCTGACAGATGAACGACCTCCCCTCTATTGTTTTTGTCATTAAAAAGTCCCAAAGATATTAGGTGCAAGAAGACACGTGGGTGGTCCCACTCTGGATCCTAGGTTGTTTTTTCTGCAGAGAGTGGACCGGATAGATATTTTGAGGCCTGGTGGTTATGGGCTGGGGGCCGGTTTGTTTGTTCTACAGGGGGCTGGGGAAGAAAAAACACTAGCCGTTGCCTGGAATGCAAAGTTGAGTGACGTAAATGAAACGAGATTTTTTTGGCTCTCTTTTTTTTTTTGAGAAATGTTATGACTTCAGGGGGAAAACGCTGTTTAGGGGCAGTTTTAAGCCAACAGCACCCCCGTGTGGTGATCACCAGGAAGTGGCTCTGTAATTCTTGCCATTACCCCCTTAGAATTATTATTATTATTTTTTTTAGATTTTTAGCAAACAGAATAGAACTTTATTGATTCCCAAGGGGGACATTAGTGGTGATGTACTTCATATCAATTGAACAATGCAACCATATAAAGTAAAAACAAACATCTGCTTCTGTAAATGAATATGTAACAAATCCTGCCCCACTTTTTTAACATATAAATGTAATTTTCCTCATCCTTTTAAGAGACAGCTTCTCAAATGCAGTTATTTTTGCCATCACTTTAGCCCCCCTCCTGCACTGGCGATGCACCCTCCATCCCCTAACAGTGATTTGTCTGCCCATCATTACACTGGTTTGGAATACCAGAATACCTCAAATAAATAATCTGGGGTTTTAAAAGTCCAGTGTGTATTTAAGGTAGCCCGTCTGACAGTGTGTTACGTACTAACTAGGAGAAAGACCCTTATTGCTCTACGTATATTCTTATATATATGAGAACCATTCTATGGGTAGGAAAACCAAAAGACTTAAACTGTACTGTGTGTATACACTTTTCTGAATGTATTTATGGGCAGTATTTTAAGCTTTTACCAATACAAAAATCATAAATCAAGCCAAATTTGACACATTCTACCTTACTACCTCCATCCCCCCCCGACTTGCAGCACCCTTTCCCAGTGCTGCCACGCTACCGTGGCCCTGCTCTACCCCTTCGTGTGGCAGCACACCTACATCCCGGTGCTGCCGCCCGCCATGCTCGACATCGTGTGCACCCCCACGCCCTTCATCGTCGGCCTGCTGTCCAGCTCTCTCCCCCAGCTGACCGAGCTGCCCCTGGAAGAGGTCAGGGATTCGTCTCTCACCTGCACTGACGCCTCCAACCCCCCATATTATGTCGGTATGGTGTGTAATTTGACCCTTTCCCGAGCACAGGTGCTGGTCGTGGACCTCGAGAACAGCCGCTTGCTCAGACAGGTAACAGCACCGTCTGTTGCGCCTTTTCTTCTCAATTCTCGTCCCCGCACGTTTGCAAGTTTGGTTTTGTTTGCCACTTTACTTACACGCAGTTAGATGACGAGGACACCATCATACCTTCCAAGCTCCAGTCGGCTCTTGAAACTGTGCTGGAGAGGAGGAGAGAGTTGGCCAATGAGAGAGGAGGAGACGCAGCCACAGGTAAGTACCCAGACATCGAATAAAGTGTGTTGCAACCTGAAGAGAAAGGGGGAAAAGGTGGTAATATATTATCCGTAGGTCTATGACCGTGGCAATGTTGCTACTGGGGTTCAGCTGTTAAAAAAATAATTAAAGAAAAAGAATCACACTCAGATGCATGGTGTGAATGACCTGTGTTGTTGAGGAGAGTTCATTTGAAATTTGGCCTCAGACTCCAAGTGCTGCTTGTATTTCCTGTTTCTACAGAAGAATCGATAACGGTGATGGCACATAACAAAATCACATAAAAACAAAGAGGGGCCAATCACAACGCATTTGGTAATTAATGTAAATGACTGCGTAGGCCTAATGTGAAAGAGCTTGCAAATAAAAACAAAATGAGAGAAATAAAATGAATGAAATGAAATGAAAAAATAAAAGCACCATAAGGTTATGGAGCAAAAACCTAGAGAAAAAAAAAATCATCTCAACATTTGCAGCAGCACATTATTTTCGTGACCATAACTAAAAACACATTTATGCAATTGACACCTATAAATCACACCTGTTGTGCCTTTCATATGAGTCTTGTGGCTCAGGTCTGTTTTCAGCATATCTGTGGTCTCACCTTTAGATTCCAGCCACCTCAGCACTGTCGTCTCCGAGGCCTTCGTCCGCTTCTTCGTGGAGCTGGTGGGCCACTACCAGCTCTTTGTCCACAGCGAGCGGGAGGACGGCTACTCCTCCTCCTCCTCCTCGCCGGTGCCCTGCTTCTTCCAGCGCGAGGGTTTCCGCAAGGCCATCCCGTCCAAGACCGTGCGCCGCTTCCTGGAGGTCTTCATGGAGACGCAGATGTTTGGCTGGTTCATCCAGGAGCGAGAGCTGCGCCGGCAGGCCCTCAGAGGTGAGGAGCGGCGGCGGGGTGGAGGAGCTCCAGACGACGGGGAGGGCGGCCAGTAATCATTAGCGTCTGTCTTTCTGTCTTTCTTTTCCTCCTTCCAGGACTGTTTGAAGTCAGGGTGCAGGAGTATCTGGACTCCATCCACGAGAACGAACATCGGAGGGTCAACAGGTTCCTCAAAGGTTTGGGTAAGGTTGCCTTGGATGGAGACACAGTGCACAAATTAAATAATCTGAGAGATTGGACTCTGGTTCTGAAACTCCTCTTGCTCAACTGCAGGAAACAAGATGAAATTTCTGTCGAAGAAGTGAAGAGAAGAATGATGGCAGCGGCTCCAGAGAGGAAATTATGGTTGGAGCGGTTCGAGCTGGATTGAGGGGCTGTTTGTCTGGATGGCCGTGATGAATCACAATTTGATTTCCCAAGGGGAAGAAAACGAAACTGGCCGCGTTGACGTCCATTAGCGCCACCTGCACAAATTTGAGTTGTGAAAATTTGAGTGGTCAAAGCTCAAAATTACAGGCAAAAATCAATAACTTAGCAGAGAGTGGATGTTCCTGTAATTAAGGTGCCGGGAGTGCAAACACAGTGAAATTACCCTGAGTTGTAATTTGGAGTGTGGCGCAACTGGAGTTCCTTTCAAAGTTCACCTGAAAAGTTTTTGGATATCCACTTGGGGGCAGTAGTATATTTTATCTCGTTGTGTGATACTGGCCGGAGTGACACAGACCTTCCCCAATTTTCTCCTTTGGTCAAAGCAGCGACAATATCGTAATTGCTCAACTCTCTCGGGAGTAAATAAACATTCTGCCGTTGTTGTTTTCAAGCTGCGGGTTACTTCCCCCCGATGTTAGCATACCTTTACCCGCCGAGAGTGGAGGCCAGGTCTTCTAAACCATCACGTAACAGGTTTAGAGTTAGGATGTCACTTTTGTAAACTGTGTAAATACTCTTTCCCACCGTCCTGTCCACAATTTCAGTTTTGTTACATTTTGGAAAAATTCTCTGGGGGAGGGGAAAAAAAAATCACAAAAAAAGAATCAAAGCCAAATGAATTGTGTCAGCTCAGCATTTTGTGTGTCAGCCTTGCAGTGAGTGAGTAATCCGCACGCCGCCCATTTGCTAACCATTCGCTGCTGTGTTTGTGTGCACACTTATTTTGATTTTGATTTCTTCTTCTTCTTCTTCTTCTTCTTCTTCTTCTTCTTCTTCTTCTTCACACTACAAAGGGCCACGGTTCAGGGTTGGTGGCTACTTGGCTATTTTCGTCTCTGAGTCATGGAAACAAAGCGGATCTGCAGGCCAACAAAGAGCAAAAGCACATCTTTGTCAGCGTGAAAACATAACACAGGTGCAGCGCAGAGCCACATAGTGGCGCATTGTGCGAGAGGCCCGCGCGCTCAGCGAGCGCAAAAGGGCCCTTGGGGGACGTTGCGCGGCGTCTTAACCCATCACCTTGAGAGTGGCAAGTTAGCACGTGCACGCACACGCTGACACAGATGTGAATGTTTCCACACAGAGACAGTAATCAGTGGGAGTGCGGTGACAGCGGAACAGCCAAGGGCAACGCACAAAATATTCAAATTTCCTCAAAGGGAATCTTGTACTGCTTTGAAAAACACAGTCAAATGCCCACTGTGTTACACTTCATCAGATTAGAATAGAATAGAATATAGAATGGATATTCAAGGTCCGATGTGCAATCTTTAAAGCGATTTATTTGCAAAAAGCAGAATTGAAAATGTGTATATTTAAAGTTAGATTAAAACACCACAAAAAAAAAAATTCATAGTCTTCAGCAATGTACTTACAAGCTTTTATATTATGTGAGGCGCAGGTTTGGCTTGTGCCACTGCGTTTTGAGCAGTGAGAACGTGGATCTGCTCGGGGCTATTTGGGAATTTGCCCAGACATCACACCTGCAGTCAGTAAACCAAACTCTGTTGTCCATCTGGGGCAGACAATAATGCTTTATCTATCTCAGTGATGTGACGGAGTACAGCGACACTGCATGGGTGTGTGTAGTAAGCTGTGAGAATGTAAGAAAGAAGTTGATTTTTTTTTTTTTTAATTTTTGATTAAAGGGATAGTTCAACATTTTGGAACATTTGAACATCGTCACAATCCCTCATGTGAAATGAGGAGGTACATTCCCGTCTTCTCCTTTTAATATGAAGATTCTGTCAATTTGTGACAGAACTGACCCCCGGTGTAGCATTCATGCTAGCTTCTTTAGCAACAGCTAGTGTAGTGGTCACTTTGTCTTCTTCCTCTGGTTTTGAAAGTCATTGCGGCGCAGCAGCATTTCAAGTTGGGGCGATCGCAGCTCATTTAAAAATAAAGAGATAAATAAATAAATATTATGTATGTGTAAATATATATATGTAGATCACACCACAGCTTCCTATTTTGGTTGAAAGGCGAGGTAAGCTGTGGTGCTGTGGGTATGGAGGTGACTGCGAGGCTGCGAGACTGGAGGCTGTGAGAAAAGGGCGGGATGGCACAAAAACCAAATAAAAAATGAAAAAATGGATCACCAAACCACAGCGGCAGACACTGCTTCACACCTGGACCCTGACCAAGACAACGGCCTCATTATTGCGAACAGAAGGGCCAAGGTCCCGGCAGCAAGAGGAAAAAACGTAAAAACCCGGCTAATTGAAACAGCCATCGGTTCTACCTGCCGGGCCGAGAACTAGCTGCGGGAACCGGCAGCGCGAGATTGGATACGCCTGTTTTCTTCCGCAGAAATAAAATCATACAAGCATCACGGTCCATTAAATACAACCGCCGATTCAATTACGGAGCCTCTCTGGAGATTTATTGACCCCATTTTCGAGGCTTGCAAGCTTCACATCTGAGAGACTTGCAAAGCTTGCCTCTGCTAATTACATGATTTATAGCGTAATTTATGGAGGCAGGGGAGGCGGAGGCAACCAAGTAGCACTCGCCATCCATCAAATGTCTGAGGTCTTCTCTCTCGTTATGTTTTCCTCCCGCAGCCCTCAATCAAAATGCAGCTGGACTTTTCTGAAAAACTCGGGCGGGGGGGGGGGGGTCACGGCGGTTGCAGCCACCAGGTGTCAGATGCAACTTTTTTTAAACTTATTTTTCGTTCAAATTGCACACAAGTGCGTCTCGGGTATTCTTGTCATCGCAAACACAAATACAGTTCCTGCAGTTTTCCCAGAGAGTCCTTTCACGCGTGGCTGGAGCTCAGAAACTCAAGGGGCCATGACTTCGTTCTGCCGCTGCCCCTTTAAACATCCAGCACGGAGTAGAGCAGTGTGGAAAGTGTGGGAACAGAAAAAAAAAAAATTAGAGCAAGGAAATTGAAAAAAGAGAAAAAAAATGGCGGGAAAAGGAGGCAGCGGGGGTTGCCAGAAACACAGAGCGGTTTGATGTACGAGATAAATGCGTGTGCGCGCACGTCCACATGCCATGATTGAACGTGCGCCCGTCGGCTTGTTTTTTTCCCGCAGCGCTGCAGGTGCAGCGTCCAGCTGCAGCCCTGCCACGCATGCCAGGGGCCTGAATCATTCCACCCTCCCCCCGTTCCCACCCCCTCGACTCCTCGCAGGAGAGACTATTAAAGCATATGGAGAGCATAACGGCGGGAGAAGAAGGGGGTACCAGGGAGGAGGAGGGGCACAGGAGTTGGGAGAGGTGAATTTGACAGAAGTTGGAGAAATGGAGCTGAGCCATGTTGGGGAGGGGGCCTCATTCTTCAGGGGGCAAAGCCACAGCTGGAAGAGTAGCTTGACATCCCCGGATGGAAAGTCCGTCGGGTTTTATGAGTTTGGGAGAGAGCCCATAGAACAACCCCCATAGAACAACCCCCATACACCCCCCCCCCCCCCCACGAAAAAAAAGGGGCAGTTCAGAACTCTTAAGGTGACGCGTACAATACAACAATAATAATAATGATAATGATAATAATAATAATAATAATAATAATAATAATAATAATAATAATAATTATTATTATTATTAATTATTATTATTATTAATAATAATAACACACAACTGCAAACAAGAGAACATGGAGATAAGACACCCCTGAGAGTGACTGTCGCTAGGCTAGGCTAGGCTCGGCCAGCCGGTGCTCAGGTCGCTCTTCCTTTTCCTTTCCTTTCTTCATAAGTTTTGTTCTATGGTTTTGAAAGGCAGCTCGAGGCAGGAATTTCTTATTTTTTTCTTTTTTAAAAAAACAACCCTTACAATGAAGTCCAGCTGCTTTTCTGCATAAGAATCTCCTTCTTGCATCTCCTTACGGGCTACTGTGGGCTACTATGGGCTACTTTGAGTTGCACACGACTATGGCTGAAGAATTAGTGTCACGGGGGCAGAAGTGGACATTTTCTCAGAACCGCATGCCTTTTTTTTTTTTTTTTTTTTTAACATTAAAAGTGCGGCATCCAAAAAAAGGGCTCGGAAGGGCTTTCAGCACGGGCAACACTGTTGTTGCTCCAAAGCAGCCTGGGCAGCTAGCCACAGGCCTGGCTAGGCGCGGCAGTCAAAAGTGATTTCTGCAAAGCGGCAGTGAGGGAAAGTTTGCTCGATTGCCTGTCCGAGTTTTGCTTCCTCTTTGCGAATGCAGAAAGGGGGTTGATTACGGCAAGCGAATGCGCGTGGCATTAAAGGGAAGTTTGAAGAACCAAAAAAAACGAAGGGGTGGTTGTGAGTTTGACCTTTCTGGGGCGGCAGGGCAGCTAATTTTGAACATTGAACGGGAGAGGAAGAAAACTAAGAAAAAACTTTAGAAAAAAAAAAAAAAAAAAGGGTAGCTGAGGTTCTGCAGGGGTTGGGGCAGTGAGAGTGAGAGTGGGGGCGGGGGTGCGGCGGTGCAGGCAAGGCTGCGGGCCACACACATAGATTTCCAGCCTTGAGGGTGCATCAGTCAGGCCTGTCCGCATGTGGTCCTGCTGTACGTGTCCAAGTTTATCCACACCGCTATTACAGCGCCATTAGTCATGGCATCTGATGACAAGGGGTTAAAATGTGTCTCCTTTCTCTTCCCTTCTCCTCCCAGACTTTGTCTCCGGCTCACTCTTGCAGCTCCGAGGAAGCCCTCGAAGGGGACCCCTCCCGATTTCTTTACATTTTCCTATCTCACTTCAACTTGTCTGTCTCGAGCATGATGAGGAGCGTCTGGAGCCTTCCGACTGGACACACATGCAGAGCCAGACACACACACACACACACACACACACGCACACACACACTTGCGCGCTCAGGCAGACCGGTCGACAGGGGATTCTTTTGTTAGAATAGCTCCAGGGTGGTCTGGTCTGCAAAGTGTGAGTATGTAGACTTATCTCTCCTAATGTGGTTTGTGTGCGGACTGGAGCGCCTTTGTGTGTGTCCTGGAACTCTCCGATGTCAGCATGTTTTTGTTCAATATTACTGAAAAACAGAAATGGGTTGAAGGGACCCCAAAAAACCTCAGTGATTATTGCACGTATCCCAAGAGTAGTGCATGCAGCTTTATGCTAGCTTTATACTTTATGCTTTGTCTCTCCCGGTTAAATCCAGTTGTAATTTTGCATGACAGCGTGCTAATATTAGCCTTAAAAACATGGGTTAGTCTAGAGAAAAGAAAATATTGCTGACTTAGATACTAGAAATCCATCAGTTTATCACGCTTCAAATATTTAACCCTCTGTTTTACAGCCTCCTGCAAAAAACATTCCAGTTTAACTCCATGCTAAAACTGATGCCTCACCGGACCTCCCACATGTTGGAAAGGCCCCAAAGACGAAAACTGAAAGCGCAGCGCCAACACCTGGCTGGGGGGTGTGGCCGTTAATGTGCAACATGGGGCATCAGTGAGGGTTAAACGCCTTTGATAGGGGTCAGTTTCTGAGGATGGACTCGCTGCAGGACTGCACTCTATGTGAAAATTGGAGGGAACGAAAAAGGAGGAACCTTCCCCATTTCAATGCACATTGTCAGTCACTCTCCAGATGTGCGGTTCTGCAAAAAAGAAATTTGCAACTACTACATTTCTAGGCGCGGCGTGACGCTGCACGGGGAAGTTGAGGCGTAGCGGGAAATACAAGAACCTTTGCTTAACCTTCCCTTTATTTTACTTTTACTTCTGCAACTACTTTTACTACTACCTCAGCCTGCATAGACTTGGACAAATCTCCGACCTCTTACACACACGAGAGTCACAGGAGGATGACGATATTAGTGATTAGTGCGATTTTCAAAGGTTGCAGCCTCAGTTTTTGTCACGCACAACAACTTGAAACAGGAACAGATAAATACGTGAAGCCTCTTTTCCGCAATGACGCATTACTGACGACCGTGTCATTCGCTGTGTCACTCCAGTCCGCTTACTCACGATGTGTTTCAACCGCATGGCGACGTGAGTAATCCAGTGACGGGCAACTTCTTTAATTTGAAGTCAAATGGTAGCTTGGTGTCTTTAGACATTTCCATGATGCATTGTACATTATACATCAATTGTTGTACATTGTACATCATGGTACATTGGACAAACATTGCGCATAGTACTTCACATTTTGAACAGGTGACTTGACCCCGAGCGGCAGATCCCACATGGTCGACATTCATGACGCAGCTGCTCAATCGCAATCGACCGTCGCCACCTGCTGGAGGGATGTCCTCAAGGAAACGCGATGCGCTAGGACGCTCGATTCGGCACAAATATTTATTTGTTCGTTCATTTATTTATTTATTTTTCAACAAGGGCCTAAAACAGATCGATGGGCAATCACTGCTCCAGGGGAGAAAGAGGAGAATCTGCAGGGACGACTGCTTTATCCATCACCGTCAGGTTTGTACGTGGGCAAATTGAATATTTTTTTCTTTTGTCTGCACATGTGTGTGTGTGTACGTGCAAAAAAAACAAGGGGATGATTTTTTTTTTGCCACTTGTGCAGTTGTGTGTGGGCAATAATTTCACTCCATTGGCCAAGACGACGGGGCGAAGTAATTGGGCGTGTTGGAGAGAGACGTAACGTTTAGGCATGCGAGCAGGGCAGGCCGCTATTTGCTTTAGAGTTAGAAAAAACGGAATGATGGGAAAATTGCCTGATGGCTGAGAGTAAAAGCCGCCATCTAGGACACGGGTCCGGACAAATAGGTGGCGCTTTCGAGCTGTCACTCAGCCATTCATCATTCTCCTTCTAATATGTGTATTTATATGTATATATCTATATGCATATATGTATATGTATTTTTATATATACAGGTACTACCCGAAAAATTTGAATATCAAGTAAAAGTTGTTTTATTTTGGCAATTTAACATAAAAGATGAAACCAACAAATTTTATTGAGCCATTACACGCAAATTGACATCTCAAGCAGTTCCTTGTTGTAACTTTGCTGATTAAGATTTTCATAAAATTTGACTCTATGTAACATTCTAATTTTCTGAATTTTTGAATTTGAATTTTTTTTCTAGCTGCAAGACCTGATCAGCAAAATCCAAAGAAATGCAGAAATAAAACTTGATATTCTAAATATATTGATTTGCATATATATATATATATATATATATATATATATATATATATATACATACATATAGTTGTATGTGTATGTACATATATACACTGTGTGTGTGTGTACGCACACACACACACAAACATTAAAACATTTTTTCTTCCTCTCAGGCCAATTCTGTATGCTTTTAATTTATTTGGGAAGGGCAACTTGGAAAAAGTCCAGAATTTTAAAAAGTATTTGACAGCATTTCGGGGCAAACAAACCTTGAACCCCCTCCTCTGTTTCCACGCGTCTCCCCGCCAAGATACTATCAAATCTCTGAAGATATGCAGCGCGCCGCTTCAGAGGTTGTGTCTGAACTGTAATTCTTTGGCTCCTACCGCTGTCCACTCAATGTCACACTAATAGAAAACATAGTCTGCTGGAAAGTGGGGGAAAAAAAAAATGTAGCTTTACATTATTTTGGTCCTCATCATTTTCCACTTCACAGTGATTTGTACTCCCCGAGGCTTCAACCAGCAAAAGGCTCTGGAAAAGGTTATGTGGAACTTTCCTTTTTTTCCCCCTTTTTCTTTCCCCCCTCAGATGGTACGGCGGACTGCAAACGGTGTTGAAGTCATTGCTGGTCCGAGACATGGTTTTTACTACCCTGCTGTGTTCTGATTCAGGCTGATACTTTAAATACTGAAAATCCATTACTGAAAAAAATACAATAAATAAATAAAACAGAGGGCTGAAATATATACAATATGTATTGACTTAAAAGGACCTGACAGTTTCCGAAAAAACTCGGTGGAACGGTTACCGTTTGGCAATGGACCGGCGAACACATGGCCGATACATCAAGGAGCGCCGTAATGGGACGCCAGGGGTTCGTTTTCAGTCAGCATAAGCATTAAAGCAAATAACTAATGCAGCGGTGATTAGAAATCTGACTCGAAAGAAATGCCAAAGCCGCGAGTGCAAAGCAGTAGCCTTCTAGTGGGTTCGGATGTCACAATTTGTACAATTCGTTTTGTTGTTGTGAGCCAAAAAATGATCCTCAGAATGCAAAGATCTTCCATGTCTGACCGAGTTGATGCGCAGAACTGGGAGTCAGTCTGGTGTGATGTCACAAAAGACTCTTAAACCGCTTCCTGGTTAGCGGCAACACGTCCATATCCAAACAAAGCAACGCTTCATGGAGATCTAGCGGAGGTTTTATTTTCCGAGAACTACTCGGATGACGCCGCTCCGCTGGAGGCCTGGATGACGAACGAAGATCCGACAGCGGGACTACAAGGGACATTCATCTGCAGCTCTCACCATCAAAACCCAGAGGGTTGCTTCTGAAGAAACAACTTTATTAATCCCACCTGGGTCAATTGGTTTGAGCATCTTGCATACCAACATACAGAGCTCAATAAGTCCAAAAAGAATAGGTCGACACAAGGGCTACAGTGAAGTCATGGATCAGTTAAGAAATAAAAAAAGAATAAAAAAAAGACGGGTACTAATATTGACCGATAAAATCTAATAACAGTACATTGTTTTTTTATTTTGTCTGTATGTGAAACAGCTGTAGGAGAACATACACAGTTTGCATGGACACATCCCTCACTGTACCCTCAAGTGCACTGGGTGCCCACAAGAGATAAATCGAGTGCATATATAATAAAATGGTTAGCAAAAATGTGTATAAGGCTTTTGGCGGCGGCGGCTCATTCCATACCTAGAGCATGATAACAAACGGACGTATTCACGCTCCTTCCTTCCTTCCTTCCTTCCGTCCTTCCTCCCACCAGAGGACGGGAAGTGTGCGAGGACATTTACCCTAGGCCTCCTTTCTTGCAGACAGATTTTCAAACCGCACTCGTCGGCATTTCGTGTCAGGACATACGGTGGCAGACAAAAGGTTTTGGACAGTTTTTGCGCCAACAATTGTTCCCAAGTCTCCATGTCTACTGGTGCACTCACCCACATCGACCCACGTGCATCCTTCCCCACAGCAAGACAATGCCTCTTTGCCACACATGCAGGTCAAGTACACAAATTCAGCTCTGAATTCTCATTCGCAATGAACAACAACAACAACAAAAAATGACTATTGGCGTTCGTTTGTGTCTGCCTGACGCAGTTCCCCCTTTGTGAAACAGGAAAAAGATTTTTGTCTGCAAATACTTCATGGCAGAAGTGTCACTTATGTGTAATATCATTACAACAGGCCAGCATATTGTCCTATACACTCCATGTTCACACAAGGTAGCTGTTTTGATAAATGTGGGAAGAAGGGAAGTGGCTTGGGGAGGGGGAGAATGTTATCTTATCTGTGTACTGAATGCGCTGTGTCCTGGGAGTGACAAGCACAGTTGTGCTGGCAGCCGCTGCCGCTGCTGCCCATCTCTCTCCCTCGTACAATTCAGCCTGAGCCTGAGAAAAACAGGCCGGGCCCCTCCTTCAAGATGACTCGATATTGTTCGAAAACGTCAGCGGGGCGAAGAAAAACGAGGCAAAGGAAAATACTCTGTAATTGCATATCTCTCATGAGCTGGCAATCGGGATGGAGAGCAGGCCCGAGTCATTCAATAAACTACAAGCCAGAGACGCGAAGAGAAGTCCTCCGAATAACATATGGGTCGGTTTGGCCGCAAAAACCGCTTGAACAGTTTGTTCCAAAATGAAATATTCATGATTGGGAAAAAAGGTAAAACGCTGCCCTGCCAAAAAGCACACAGAGACGTCCCAAATTAAGTGCGCTTCATCTTAGCATTGGCCAACACCTTTTCAGCGTCTGACCTCAGACCAAACAAGTTGATTGATTGCCCCCTCCACCCCAACCCCTCCCTCCTGCCCCCAGTGAAACCGGGCCAGTGTGTCCTTGCTTGAACCGTCTGACTCGCGGGGAGAGGCCTCTGCCGCGGTGGGAGATAAACTACGGCTCTCTCCAAAAACCGCAGCAGGTGGCCCGCGTTTTTGGGTCGCACACCAGCTCCGTATTGAGTTCCCTCCTCGCACACATGCTATCAATTAGTGTAGATCCTTGCCGCGATGGAGCCAGGCGCTTGCGGCGGTCCGTCTCCTGGCGTTCCGAATGCGAAAAGCAGAGTTGGAGGGAAAATAGAGTCGCGTTAGATGACCTGGGACTGCCTGCCACAAACGTTGATACTTTAATAGTTATCAAAAGGGACAGTTCCACTCACATTGATACAGCCAGGTGGAATTTCCTAAACCAGATTTAACTCACATTCCTGCGTAGGGAATTGCCAAACATTTGGAAAGTGGGCGGGTCTTTCAGAGCAAAATGCCTGTCCACCACAATTGAAGCTGGCCAATCAGACGACTTCACAGTCGCTAACTGTGTACAGCTCACTGTATTGTGACTTAGTGTTGTTAATCTCAGAGCTGAACCATGTAATTCTACTACCTTTCCACCTATTGAGTCAAGATAGTTTACATTCTATTGGAGCTCTTCAGTTGAGACAGTGGCCCCTACTGGTCTGCTGTAGGATGATTTGAGAACATTGTTTGCCTGGCTGGCCCCTCTCATGAGACCACGTCAGAGGGAATCATCTTCTTCTACTACTTTGGCCTCTATGGCGCCAGCTGCCATCACAGACATAAGTGAGCTGACCATTTTCAGGCCCCAAAGTCAGTTGAGGACAGGAAAGCAATGCAAGAGGTGTTAAGTGTGTTCATTTTGCCGCAATGAGGAAAATAAAACAGGAGTCAAGAGCAAAGAAAAGCCTGTAAGGCTGTTCTCTATTCTTTCCGTTTTCTGAGGAAATGTTGTGCGGTTCTGATAAAAACTGTCGCCCCTGCAGCATCAACGCTGTTTTTGTTTATGAGCTGTTGCAAGCTTCCTGTTTTGGTCGCAAAACCGGCGACCTCATTCCTCTTTAGAGGAAGCCGGTACACCCGAGAGCCGCTGAAAAATGATTCAGCTTGGAACTTTCTGCAGGGATTTCTGCACAGCGTTGAACTGTGACACGTGCCCATGCAAATCCACAAAATTCCACTGAGTGCCGTGTGGCTTTATATGTTCAAGCTGCATCTCTGTATCGATCCAAATGTTGGTAACATCGACACCAACGTTGGTATTGGTATTGACCAATATTAGCGTAATCGATCATTGTGTCTGGATATTGTGCTTGTATACATTGAATATGATACTACAGGGTTGCCCATTAATTTGGAATAAAAATGTTTTTGTGGTTGTTTTTTGTTGTACCTCGTCTCATGAAATTAAATTGGAACAATAATTCCAAGATGAAAAAATGTGAATGGAAGGCAAACAACTAGCAGCTCTTTATGAAAACCTCTGCTATGAAGATGCAAAAACCATTGAATGCTGTGGATATTTTCTGTTTACCTGAAATTCCCAAATTCTGTCCTTTTTTTAAGGTAATTAATAATCCAAAAGGAATAAAAAAATAAATAAATAACAAAAACACTTAAAGATTATGAAAATTCTTTCAGACCTTTCAATTTGATGACATATTCACCTTAAAAAAAATATTGCTATCATAGCAATACTCGCCCTGTAATTATTTTGCATCGGATCGATACCAAATCTTGCAGTATCGCACACCGCTACCACACCACAACTATCAGGGAAACGCCTTCGCAAAGGAATAGAAAAAAAGTGCTGTTTCGAATAAAGCGTTTGTCACTCTGGTCTTTAGTATTCAGGAGTATGCCTGGGACCTCTTTTATGTGAAACACTTGTACAAACACGGACTCGATCCCCTTTATGCGCCTTGGCTGATGGTGGCTTTAGAGGGCTACCTCAGGGGAAGGGTCCCCCCTCCAGTTAGTTTCCACTCGGGGGGAACTGTAACACATCCCGACCCCAGCCACGGCTTGTGATGGGGCGCAATGCAAAAGACGAAGACGTGCGGTTGGAGCAGATCTGTTTCATCGATTCTCTGGTCTCTATTGCTTTTCTCTTAGACACGAAAAAGAGGTGGACACAACATCATTGCGGAGGAACATGAAACATGTCCAGCCTGCAGGTATGCAGCTCGAAATGCACATTCCTGAGAGCATGCAATGCCAGATGGAATGTTTCCCGAATCCTCGGATGGATTCATCACGTGCATCTGTCTGGTAAAGAGCCCAAGGAAAGCTTTTGGGTAAGAGGGTGCGAAACCTGGAAGGTGAAATTTAAACCATCCAGCTCCAATTGTGAGGTCAGCAAAAAAAAAAAAAAAACTGCGAACAAAATTGAGAAATCTTTATTTTCCTGGCTGCAACACTGCTTGGTGCGAACCTCAAATAGTTTTTGCTTCAGTTTCCCATGAGGCGTTGCTCATCGTACTGCTTCAACCTGGATAATGCAATCAATTCTGGGGAAATAATCTACTGCACGTAGGAGACAGCTGTGAATTGGTCTACTTATATAAAGAACGCGCAAAAGAATGGGCTTCTGTCATTTCAGTTGCCTGAAATAAATGTAGCTTAAAATGAAACCTTAAGTCAATGCCTCTGTATAGTTTTCCACAGCAATTTGCCTAAAGAGAGTCAGACTTGGTGGTTGCATCCGATCAATTAGGATCGTTAAGCACCATCTGTTTCCCTCGAGCAGCCAAAATGCCGTCCCTCACCCCTCTCGCTGTGAGCGTGGCAGGAGAAAAAAGGGGGAATAAACACCAAATGTGTACATTTTCATTAGCCGCCGCTAGTGCCACCTGTTGCGCATGTGCGCACACGTAGGCCGCGGAAGACAAATGAAGCGAACAAACACTTTCCGGGGTCTCTCTTAATTTTTTGGAACGATTTTCTGATGAGGCAGAATTTGCCAGAACCTAAAAAGTGCATGAATAGGCCTGCATGAATTATCTTTTACAACCATTAGAACCAGATGCTGGGGATTGTGGGAGCGTTCGGTGCAACAGGTAAAAGCAGAGCAGCAGAGCTGGCCCTCATCAGGAACCCTTTAAATCCGCCTGCTCACGGCCCCGGTACTGATGCAGCTCATTAAACTGCGATTACACTTGCTCACAAAAGGGGTTTTCGGGCGCGGGCCCAGCTCATTATTTAGGCAACAAAGACCAGAGCTCATGGGATAAATTGTGATGATGCAGCAGCCTTCCAATCACTCTCATCTGCCGTGCTTAGCTCGAGCCTGAAGCTTATGATTGACTTTTAGGTAAACGTGTAGTGCAACAATTCCTTTTGTCACAGGAAGCCAAAGTCTTAGCTGAGTAAATGGAGCCACACCTGATTGTGCCACGGGGCGCTACAGGCTATTAGCATCAGAATAAGCAGCTTGGCGGACACTTTCACTGGACTTTCCAAACACTCCACTTCCTGGCTTCAAGGTGCAGTCCAGATTTACCCCGTTAGGAGGGGTTTAAATTTTTTATTTATTTATTTATTTATTTCATTCATTAATTCATTTCTATACCCGCTTATTCCAATTCAGGGTCACGGGGGTCTGCTGGAGCCTATCCCAGCTGTCTTAGGGCGAAGGCAGGGTGACACCCTGGACAAGTCGCCAGTTCATCGCAGTATTTATTTATTTATTTATTTATTTAGGATGAATCAGCCAGTGCTTGCACCGCGAGGTGCCAGTTTTAGGAGGGAAGTTTGAAAAAAGAAAAGAATGATACTTACTCATTCCAGCTCAGTGGTCTAGTGGTAGAGTGTCCGCCCTGAGACTGGTAGGTTGTGGGTTTGATCCCCAGCTGAGTCATACCAAAGACTGTAAAATGGTACCCATTGCCTCCCTGCTTGGCACTCAGTATTCGGGGTTGGAATTGGGGGGTTAGATCACCCAATGATTCCTGGGCGCAGCACTGCAGCTGCCCACCGCTCTCTCAGGGGATGATGGGTCAAATGCGGAGGACAAATTCCGCATCCTTCGGGATGTGACAATCACTGGGACTTTAATCTTTTAGCTTTAATATCATTAATAGGTTACACACCAAAACCTCCATTCTTAATGGTCATGTGTTTAATTACTGCATTTTACATCGTAGCGCCTTTCACTCTTCCACTCCCTCCCGAGCTTGCCAGTGAACTACAGTGGCCTGCACACCCAAACCTGGATACCTCGTCCACCTTCATCTTCGTTGGTCTATTTGAGGATGTAAGCAGTCACCTTCATTACGAAATGCGCTGTCAGAAATGTGCTGCAAGATAGCAACTAACTAGGAGCAAGATCTTGTTCTATCTATATTCTTATGTATAAACAAGAGCTGTTCTAAGGGTAGAAAAACCAAATCACTTTTATTGTACTTTGAGTACACACCTTTATTAATGTGTTTATGGGAAGTATGTTAAGCTTTTGCCAATACAAAAATCATAAATCAAGCCAAATATTACACACTGGACCTTTAACTTCCCACTCACCCCCTATATTTTTCAGACATCTACCCTGCGACGGCCGAGCGCCAACGCTCATCAAGGTCTGATTTGACTAATCTGCACGTCTGTCATATCGAAAGTGAGACGGCGGGGGGGAGGTGCTCGAGCCGCTCTTCAAGGTTTCAACAGTTGCGCTCCTGCCTTGGTGCACTTTGGAGGGTTAGGGCACAGATAAGGAGCAGTGTCGAGTATCCCGGCAGCCTGCGTCTGCAGACTTTCCTCCCGTGTTTTGACAGTCGTCAGCGCAGTGCAGATAATGCAGCGGCCGTGAGCAGCAAAGCTCCAGTGTGGGTTTTCGATGATAGCTCCACTGCAGCGTCTGCCGGCCTGATAACATTCCTCAGTCGGCGACACAGACTGTGAAGTGGCAACACATTTTTCCGTGGGGGATATTATGCTATTAAATCAAGCAGTGAGTCCATGAATCATACATACACCGCACCGCCGCTCCCGGTGTCAACAGGTTTAAATAAGTACAGCTTGATAATGAAGGAGTTTGTTTGTGGGACAGTGCAGTAATTATTCCTCGGCTACATTTTCCAAATGATACTTTTTTTCTTTTTTAAGAAGCGGGCAAGAATAAAGCACTTTCACTGCTGTACATTCATTGGTCTGTCACGAGGACGGTGCCAAGTCTAAATGCTAAAAAATTAAAAAATCAATTTTCACACAACTCCATCGGAGGCATGACGGGAACAAAATGTCACAAATAGAGTTGAGAAATTTTAAGGGCTGGATCTGTGGTGCCAAATTCTTACATCTCACTTTCAAAAAGGGGACTTGTGTCTGACACCTACTCGCATGTGTCAACACAATTTGGCAACCGACCTGGAAAAGGAAATGAGCTGAAACAGAAAGAAGGAAGCAAACATCATTTTGCAATTATGAGCAAAACTAAACTAAAATAAACTAAACTTTTATTATTATATTATATTATTTGGGGGTCAGGGGGTGTGACAGACCTATAACAATGCAACTGATCTTACTTCAGATTGCTCTTGTGCAGGGGTGGGCAAACATTTTGACTGGTGGGCCACAATGGGTTCTAAAATGTGACAGAGGGGCCAGAACAGGCAGATGGATGGAGTGTTTTGGTGACCCACCTCATAGGAGGAAAAAATATATCATGGGATATGTAGAAGACATGTGCTTTAGTGTCAATTGAAAATGAACAAAAGCATGACAACAAAACCAGTGTCTTTGAAGCCCCACCGTATTTAGCTCTTCATTGAAATGACTCTTAAAACACTACATTACATCAAGTTTGGCGGGCCAGATTAAAAGGCTTAAGGGGCCGCATATGCCCATGCCTGTTCTAGTGATATCAAGCACCGCATAAAGGGAACCGGGAGACTGCAGTGTCAGGCAATAGGTTCAGTAAAGACACTGAAAAGACTGGAACAGGACGTCAGGCCTTATTAAAAACCTGAGTTTATGCTCGGAGCCGTCTGCATTTTGAGTCACGTATGACTTGCAGCGCCAGGGGGACGTTCCAACCTGTCGACTCTACAGACATAATTTGATTCATCTGCACGTTCAGCACAGAGGAGGCCTCGTTCTGATCTGATGATTTCCGATTTGATTTTGAAAAAAGAAAAAAGAAAAATCTGAACAGCGTCACTCGAATCCAGTTCGGAGCTCTTGATTCTGAGGGCAGAGAGAGGCTGGGATGAATGAGTGTTTTTTCTTTTTAGCGCTCAGTGGCATTTTTATTTCTGGCGCTTGTATACTTGCGAGTGGCCAAAAAAAGAGAAAGAAAAAGAGGCAGAAAAAAAGAAGTAGCCTAGCCAACGGGGCTCCAGCAACAAACTATAGCTGTATGTTGCGCCGAGGCCCCAAATGAGAGGCTCCCTTGGGCTTCAGCCCATGGCATGCACTTCACTGCCCTCCTTTTTGATGTATTTCGCCAAACAGGAAGAGGGGAATATGGCGGGGGCACGACACGGGCCAGATTCAAACGCACACGGCTGCATACCATTCATGCCATCTCGCTGGAGTCACCGGGACAACAGGGCGGTCGGGAGGGGGTTTCTGAGCGGGAAGCTCCGTCTCGTTCGTTGGGGGAAACTTTGGGCCTATGCGTGCGTTTGTTGTTTTTCATTCCGCCGCGACACAACGTAGTAACGGTCGCCGGCCGCCAAACAAAAACCCAGCGCCACCGGATGTGTTTATTTTAAAAGCGGCGGTAATGACTTAACTGCGCCGTAAAGTCACGCTCAGTGGAGGAAGAATGCCGCGTGTGTATGTTTGGAGTGAATGCCGAGACAGTCACAGTCAAAACATAGTGCTGCAGCAGCAGCGCTATGCTAGTTGGGCGACCTGACATGGGGAAAGACAACGGCCAACCAGCACTAATGGAAAAGTCGTCCGGGAGTTGGAGAGGAGGGGGGTGCAGTTGGTGGGAGTAGGGGGTTCTGGGGATGGAGGGTGGGGGATGGGAGGGGTTGGTTAGCCCCTAATGTTAGCCATTAACATGCCATGCATTTTTCAAGCGCGGGCCGCTGAGAGCTGTGGCAACTGTGCCCTGTCGGGAAGAGGGCTCTCAAACAATGGACAGACAGGGTTTCCGTTGAGTTCACAATAAAGAACCTGAGGCTGATGTGGCCGACTGCCATTGGATGGGAAGGAGTTGGAGTGGCGAAGGGGGCGGCACAGAGACAAAGACGGCGGCGGCATACCTGTCGTTGAGATCCCAGCGAAAAGCCAACCAAACAATAGCACAAGAGTCAGTCTGGAGGGAAGCAGGCTCACATGGGTTCAGATTTTGCTGTGTGAATTTCAGATCTTTCTGTTATTTCTTTCAATCCAGACACCAGTGGAGCACCTGTGCACAATTAATTAGTCCCTAAAACTGCTGCAGATTGCCAGAAAACAGCAGATCTAGCATTCAGTTTACAGCTTCCTGCAAAAAGACTACCACAGAAAGCAGGAAGAAAAAGTGATTTATTGGAACCTTCTGCGTGTTGGAACCAACAGATTGCAACAAACACCAGGCTGGGATTGTTCACAAGAGTTTCTGACATCACAAAGTCCCATAGTAGAGTAGAAGTCGATTTTGCATAATGGCGCGCATTTCCAACAGCAACAACGTAATTTAATGCCAACCGCTCAAATTCAACCCAAAACCCAATGAGTTAGACAGTGCCGCTACCTGATCCCATTCTGAATGTGTTGCGTGCTTTCAGTTCACACTGACTGATTTATCGGAAGACTTACAGACCCCAGCGTGCCACGTTGCGGCTGCAAAAAAAAAGAAGTGGGGTAGGGGAGTGGTGGTAGCCCTTCACCATTTGATGCCACTTGTGGAGTTTTCAAATCCTCCAGTGGGATACGTGCAATTGAGCAGGGGGCAATCTGGATCACATTTTGCATTCGCAGCCACTTCTCCGAGATCCAATGCAAAAACACGAGCTGCACAACATACAAAATAGCTGCTGCTGCTGCTGCTGCTGCTGCTGCTGCTGCTGCTGCTGATGATGATGATGCTGCTGCGTTGCCTCCAGTTTCAACAGGAGTCAACTGGTGGACTGAGGCTGGAGTTGCTGCAACACTTTATCAAGGACGTTTTGCAGAGAGCAGAAATTAAAAACTGGCTGAGATGATCCACTCCACTCACATCTCCCTTCTTCAACAGGCTGACACGCAAAGCAGAGGCTCCCTCACTGTGATGTCTTCAAGAATGCTAATAGAAATGATTTGAACCGTATGATTCGATTATAATTTTTTTTTTTTTTTTTTTATTCCTCGCTCCCCGGCACAGCTGTATGCGCTGATTAAAAACAGCCAATGAGTTTCCTTTGAAAAACATTTTTCGGAGTGATTAAAAACACGGAAAGGGCTTTTTCAATTTAAAATCTCCAGGTGGAATGTGAAGCCCGGCGTTTGAACGAGTAGAGGCTGCAGAATGTAATAAACAGCAAAGGTCTGAAACGAGGCTACTCTGACAAATATTGTCCTTGGACAGCAGCCAGATTCTTGTGCAGGATGACTCCGTGCCAGAAACCAAACTCATCCAAAAGCCCAGAGCACTCTCAAGTAGGCCTGAGTGTTGTTTTGCAGTTTGAGGCGAAGAAAAGTAGAGAGAGAGAGAGAGAGAGAGAGAGAGAGAGAGAGAGAGAGAGAGAGGAGGAAAGAATAGGCCAATGTCTCCCTGTGAGATAATCCACTCCACACACAAAACGCTCAACAGCCCCAAATCTGTGTTTCTTCAAAATGTGCGCCAAAGCAGACGTGAGACAGATCTTGCTTACGTTTAATTTTAGCAGCACTGAATCATTACTAAAGCTACGGGCCCAATGTTAATCCGAGTTTAGCCAAGTCTCATCGAGCCGGGCTCAGCTGCTGGCGCTGTGTGCGCTGCCCCATTGTTGCACTATATCCTGGCCTTTGTGCACACTTCAGCTCTCAACAGGCGGGACTTTACAGACACTTCAATTGCTGTGCGTATGTGCGTGTGTGTGTGTGTGTGTGTGTGTGTGTGTGGCACTACTCATATCGAGCAAAGTATTTATTTAAAAATTCCAGGAAATACCATAAGTTTATCAGAGCTGCACACCTTTGTTGGGCGCTGAATGTCCCGTCAACAAGCTGGCCAGAAATGCAATAAAAGCGCTGATTGCAGATGATGGCAAAGAAGACAATGTGACAATGTGTAACACAGAGGATGCGGAGGGTTGGGGAGGAGGAGGGGGCGTTCTTCCTGATTTGTGCTTCCAAACCTGTCAATCCAATTCCCCAGAATTGGGACAGTACTTTTTTAACCCCCAACTTCCAAGGTATTACGGAGCAAAATATTGAGTAGATCTGTCACGTTCGCATAGTAATCTAGTGAGGCGGTTCACCCCGGTCTATGATGAAAAATCAAGAACTGATATCAGGTGTAACAAATTATACAGAAAAAAGTGTAGAGCTCATACTTGAGTGTTGGCGCCTAATATTCAGTAAGCTTTCATGAGCCGTATATTACTCTCTATTACATTTTTCAAAAAGAATGGGAACATGCAAATTTTTCAGTTGCTCATGTTCCTGATGGATGCAGACCCTCTGCAGTCAGCCAACAGGCACAAGAGCAACATCTGGACCTCTCTTCTTTTTTTTTTTTACCCGGAGTGGAACTGAATTGTGTTGCGCGTCATTGGAACCACCTGTGTTGACCCAACAATTTCTACCCAAAATGACTGCTTGGGAAAGGATCTATTAAAGGTCATTAACGCTGAGATTCAATCACCAGAGTTCACAAGTTCAGAAGGTTTACAGGTACCCATTCCGGTGTTTTCAGCAATAAGAGGAGATGAGAGTAACCGCAAAGACTCAGTTATGACGTCAGCGCCCCCTTGGCCTCGCGAAAAAATTAGTGGCCCAATAACGAGTAAGCCGCAAGCACAACGAGTGAGGGAAATTGGCTTCACTTGGGTCACGCATTGTCGTCTCCACCATGCTGATGATGATCTGAACTCATTCATCCCCACTTTTATTGTGTGATCAAAGTGCCCAAGGTTACCACAGCGTCAAACAACGCTGGCAGACACTTTGTGTATTTTCTTGCGCACATGCTTTGCGTGGATGCGTGGTTGTTTTTTTTTGTGGCAGCAGCCCGAGGCCTGTCATATTTCCCATGCTCCGATGTCACACAATAACACGGCAAGGTCCCACGCAAAGGTATTTCCTCTGTCATTATTACCATTATTAATATTTCTTCTCACAGCGAGCTGGTGGGGATCCTGGCGCTGGGCTGCATAGCTTGCATATTTAGACGCAAGCTGTTTACACAGCTGCATGTGCTCGCGGAGCCTGGTTTTCAGGACAGACTCGGGCAGACCCAGATGTTGAGGTTTCTTCTGATGCCACGCGGCTGCACAAGTTCCCAGCAGCGTCGACTATGGGAGGGCGGGAGGTTTGAGAGTATTGAGGGTATTGTGGGAAAAAAGCAAGGGTGCGAAAGGCAAAGAGCAGGAAGCCGAGAAAATCAAAGCGGGGATTTTGGTAAGACGTGATGGAGGAGGTGGAGGATAGAGAGGAAGGATTCATGCGTGTAAGAGGATGTAGTGCAGCAGGAGAGGGTGCATGCAATGGGAATAGAGGGAAGTGGGTCGGGTGTGAGCAGTGGGAATGAGGTCTGTACTACAGTGGGAGGCATTTAGAAGCAGAAAGCAGCAGATTGAGGGGCTAATTTCTTCCCTGTTTATTTAAATCGGCAATTAAAAACACAACATCATCTGCATATGTATAAATGCAAACTTAGTCAAAATTGCTCCAACACAAAACTCTAGACTCAAGTTGGTGTTCATCACCACTTCCTTTTCTGTGACACATCTACTGAGGATACAAGACCAACTCCACATGCTGCCGATACTGTTTCTGCATACTTGCGACTGTGAAAAGGTTTTTGCAAAAGGTTTAAGTGACTTGCAAAAAAAATCCTCAGAATTTGTCTATATCGTGCTTCAATATTTTGCTTTAACACATGCATGCTGAATTGATATTTCCGTACAGATTATGCAGTGTCCCTCGACTGGTGTCATCAAGGTTAAAGTTCATTGTTTAACATCAAAGTTAATGTAAAAACGTCAGTCAGTCAGTCAGTCGCTCAAACACACATGCACAGCAGAGAACTTGTCCCCAGCTTCTATTTTTTACTTGCTTATTTCTTGTTCTCAGCAGCTGATCCAGCGCTTGTTTGAGAAATCAGAAAGGCTAACAGTCCATTTACACAAGATGCTGCCAAAATATCAAAGTTTCAAGCCTTTTGATATTCAAACAAGCGTTCTTAACTTCTCTTGACTGATGAACTTTTTGATCAGGGAACAGAAAAGGGGAAAAAAAAATGGGTAAAAAAAAAAAAAAATGTGTGAGGTGCTGCCAGAAAACAATGATTGATCTAAGAACGAATCTTCAACATGTTGAAGAGATTACACTTTTGGATCGCAAACACATCCCCCAGCAGGATTTTGGTTGAGTGAATTAGTCAGTCGATCAGCGTGGCTGTCTGCAGCTGTATGATGTTGAAAGGGGGTCAAAAAATTAAAAGACATCTGGACGATTATGTCTGTCGAGGAACAATCATACGATGGCACGAGGAGCCTGAGTGTGCCATCATTGTTTTCGCTCAGGACAGTTGAAACACATCAGACTCCAGAATTGTATACACATAAATTCAAGAGTTATACAGTAGAAATAACATAGTGATATGTCAGTTTCATGCAGTGTTGAACTTTTAAACTTTTAATCTTTGAAGTTTTTAGGTCTACAAAGCGAGGTAACTTCCTTAAAGTAGCAATGAAATGACCACTAGCATGACTGCTTGTAAAAATAGAATTAGCATGGATGCTACAGAGGAGCAAAAGAGAGGAAGATTTTCTTTGGTATATTTTTTTGCTTTACCATCAACTAGCTTAAGCAAGATTTTAGTTTATAACATACATGAAAACATAGATATCAACTCACCACAGGGCTATGATGCTATGTCTGTAATGCGTGTCTCTCTGTGTGCTATAATGCTTTTAAGTAGAAGCAGAAATTCTGATTGGCCAGTTTTGAATTTTGAAGCCGGTTCCAATCCCCCTCCAAGTCTCTTTTTGGAAGGCAATTAGGAACCCTGCAAAATCTCCCACTGGGCATGTTAGGAAAATCAAAAAAGTATTCTGTATATCAGGATATAATAAAGGTATTTTGCCACTTAAGAAAATTGGGGGTTTAACAAGTATTTACTAGTTTATGTTAGTGCCTAAAGTTTTTAAGTCAAAACATTCCTTTATGATTGTTTCTACAAGTCATTCTCAAACCAATACACAGTCTTCCACCACCACAAATACCGTCTCTATCCCCACACCCCTTTCAACTTTGATTTCCTTCCAGACGCACCTGCTAGGAAATGGAGTTGGCTGCAACAGACGTCCACATGCCACACTGGGGGTATTGCTTTTAAAAATGCCGTGCGCAGCTGTCTGCGGATCGTAGCCTTTGGCCAGAAAAAGTCATTCCCGTCCCCTCCCCACAGCCTTTCCTGTCTGTGCCACTGCCCCTCTTTGATTCAGCTCAGCTGCAACAACAATAAATCAGGAGGTTTACAGGTTGTTTAGGGTGGAGTGGAAGAAACGTAGGCGGGGAAATTAGCCGTCTCCCTTTATGACAGAGCGAAAAGAAAATAAACAAGGTATTAGAGCCTCAATGCATCCAGACAACACACACACACACACACACACACACACACACACACACACATATATTTGAATATATATATATATATATATATGTATATACAACTACATATATCTTGCTCATATAGTTGATGTCTTCAGTATCTATCTGCAGTATACAAAGTTGTAAGGATAATTTATAAAATTGCATGAGACGGCGAGTGCAAACTTTTGACTGGTAGTGTATAATATGACAAAATAAGTATAATAAACAAAAACTGATTTGTGGCCCGAACAAGGCAGCGTTTGGTGGTCGGATGGGCGAGGAGTGGAACATCCCTCGAGACGAGGGTGTGGTTTTATTAGAGGAGAATGACACAGTTAATAGGGGCCCCTTTGGATCGGAACTTCCTTAAAGGTCGGAAAAGTCCATTTTTAAACAGCCTAATGGGAAAAAATATGTGGCGAGTGCTTGCGATCAATGCAGCGGCTCAACTATAAAAGGCCCTGATTCAGGTTGTGTTTAGGTTGGTTCTCTTCACGTAAATATAGGTGAAACCGAGCGTCTCAGCTTCCTTCCACCGTACATAAATAAGGCTGTAATATCTCCAGATGCCAGACCGCCATGAGGCACTGCTGACATCATCAGAAAGCAGATGCATTCGAACACGCACCATGCACTATCTTTAGGGAGAGAAAATGAATCCATCTTGGAGACAAATGTAATTTATTTTCGTAACATCGGTCACATGGTTCTGAGAGGCTTTCAAAACAAACTTCAAAGGTCCCAGATTACTGTAATTTTTAAACTTTTTTTTTTTTGACCCAGACTCGAGTGGAACAGCCTCAAAAGATCCCCCTTTTCCATAAAGTCTTCAAAGAGTCTCAAGAAAAATGCATATCTAGCCCTCTGTTCACAGCCAGCCAACTAAAAAATGCTGCATTTTGTTCCTGTTAATCATGCCTTCCTCATGTACAGGAAGGGGCAACAACAAGTGGCCCAAGGAGGATCAGCAAACTGGAGGTATAGTCGCCAACCTCAAAGAGGTATCAGTTCCCTTTGTGGCATCACAAAGATCCTGTACCATTCAGGCAAAAGAAGAAATGGGTGGGCTTTTCTCTGTTTTCAGTTGGAGGAGTGGGGTTATCGAGAGGCCAAGGGTTGAGAGTTGTTGTATAAAACGTAAGTACAGTAAATTATGGGAACTTTAATACAATTATATCTGTTCTGAGAGGCTTTCCAAGGCATGTTGAAGTCTTCTGCCTTCATGTGCTGAAGCTCACTTCAGTCTAAATGTCTGGTTGGTGGTCCACTAGGGGGCCGCCGGTCCCACTGAAGTTGAGTTTCAAAGACACAACCAACACCGACAACCACTTCTCCCTAAACTCTCATTAACGCAAACACTTAACAATTGACCTTTTCTTTACAATTACAATTTTACAATTAGCACATGAGGATTTAATTCTCGTTTGGAGCCTCTTGTGTAAACTTCTTTTCCGAGCATCACCCTATCTCGAGCAGATTGGCGCAGCAAAAGATTGTATCTGAGTGTTAACACGTGTTGTGTGCGCGAAACAGAAGCCCCGGGTTGAACTCCACTGTACACACAACGCAACAATGGATTGGAACTGGCCGGCCCACTCCTGAGCGTGAGCAGTGTGTGAGCCTGTGTGTGTGTGTGTGTGTGTAGCACTTGAGTTATGTTGAGCCAGGGTCACTCCTTTGTGGGGCTCGTAGCCGAAGAATCTCTTGGAAAGCAAAATCAAAGTTCAGAGTGCTGCGAGTCAGTAAGTCATTCCGCCGCACATTAAACACAACGTCCTGCCCGGAGCTTCACCAAACACCCCTTCTTCTCCCTCCCCCTTAGCCTTAGTCTTGCCACAGACGGTTCTTTTTTTTTTCTCCTCGACTCCTTTTCTTCTCGCCGAATCCCAAAACAATTCATCCCATTAAAAAAAAAAAAGCCCAGACTGGGTTTGCCATATGTGAAAATGCATGGCTCCCACGGGCGCCGTCGGGGAAATTTACAGGCCACGAGACAGCGATAGGCGATCCTTGTTTTTCATGCTCTCCGGTCTTAAAAAGAGAAAAGAGCGGGGGTCGGGGTGTGGGTCAGGGGCGCGGGGAAGGAGGTGTGCGTGCAGTCCGCCGGGACTGGATGTGGTTCTGATGCGGCTGGGTGGTGCCTGTCAGGCCTAGTTAACCAAAGTGGCCTTCAAGGGTTTCAACCCGTTGGAAAAAAGGGGGCGAGGATCGTGCTGCACCTATATAAGGACATGTTAGAGTGGGAAGTGGTTTCTTGGCAAAAAACGCAGTCAGCTTCACCCACTTATCAGATATCCTGTTGGGTCGTCAGGTTCACAACATCCCATCCTGGGTATCCATGAGGAAATGAACTTTGTTTCTCGTGTCAAAAGACTCATTGAGCCTCTCTTTTAATTGGCGGACATTATATATAATAGTCTTTCATATTTACTTGATACGGCGAAAGTGAATAAACGGAACCGGTCACCAGTAGGCACTCGCAATACGAGGTCGGCTCAGGATTCTCGCCCACGCAGCTTGCAAAGCTCCAGCAGAGGGTGTTTTTGGTCGATCTGAGGATTCTGAGAACTAGCAATGAATTAGCAATCGTTTTTGTTATGAACTGCTGCAAGCTGTAAAACGGGACACAGGTGTAAGAGGAGATGCCATGAAGGAGAGAAGCAAAGCCTTTGCACTGGTTATTTCACATCCACATTAAAGATGGAATAATTTTTATATTGGTAAAAGCTTAACATACTGTCCATAAATACATTCATAAAATTGCATACTCGCAGTACAATATAAGTAATTGGGTTTCCCAACCCTTAGAATGGTTCTTATTTATATACAAGAATATACATCCAGCAATAAGGGTCTTGCTCCCAATTAGCTGCCATCTTGCACTGCCATATTTCTGCATTTAGGGTGAGCGCTCACGTCTTCAAATAAAACAATTAAGAAGGTGTTTGAGGTATCCAGGTTTGAGTGCGAAGGCCACCGTATGTCACTGGCAAGCTCGGGATAGGTAGGTTGGAGAGGGTGAGCACTGCAATCCAAAATTAAACCACTTGATGTCGCTGCTTCTTCTCAAATCTCCAAATATTACACACTTAACCTTAAAAATAAGATCAAAGATCGTATGCCGATCACATGATTTTATTTCACTCCCAAGGTGCTTTTGCAAGAGCTTGTGTAAAAAAAAAACAAGATACACATGCTTTTCAGGCAAGCCTGCAGCTACATGGCAGCTACATGGCCTAAATGCCAGTATGTAATTTGATTGGGGCTTCTTGAATGTGGTAGACAGAAGTTTGGATCAACCAATCACGTCGCAGCTACAAAAGCTTCCTATGAGCTTTGAAGGAGCACTGCCAACTTTGTTTTTACGAGATCTGGAGACTTTCCAAAACCCTTGGTGCAGTTCAAATTGTCCAAAGCGACAATTCAAGTAACTTTTTCTCGCCACTCTGGGAGCATGTTTTTTCCTTGACTGCCACGATACATCTTTGTAAGACAGCGAGCCGTGCACGCACCACTCTTGATGGAATCTGATCAATTGTAAAGCAAGTATTAAAGTCACAAGGCCGTGTTTATGAAACGTGAGATTTGGACCAATTAGCACCGTGGACGGTTGCGCCTGTTGCTCTCTGGGAAACACAATGTCGCTTTTGAGCCAGTGACTGTCGTCTCTCATAGCCCGAGAGAGCGGACTTCTGCCCGAGGCAAGCAGCAGCCCTCCAACGAGTGCCATTGTTCTCGGAAAGGTCGTTTGATTTCACACTTTATTGTAATGTTGTCTTTGTGCAGAAGGGGAAGCGCGCTGGAACTAACTGCTTTGGAAACAGCAGTCAGACACGTCGCGGATGTTGAGCCTTGCCAGAACATGTTGTGATTGCGCGTATTTCCGAGAGCATGTACTCTGAGTTGTTTTTTTGGAAAATAAAGTGCCTTTTTGATAACAAAAAAAAAACCCAACCCAACAAAAACAAAAAAACAGACGTTCATTCATATTGACTAAGAGTGCATGCGCGGTTAGCGCTAATTGATTGTGCATGATGCTGATTGGGCCGTGAGGACACTGGGATTCTTTGTCCGCGCCAGTGAAACAGCATCATGTCAATACTGTGGAACTGGAACGACTGCATCGTAAATAACTCTGCTGACATATATTAGGCCGTTCTGTAACCGTGAGGAACAGTGGCATATTCAATTTTAAGCGTTACCTTTGTTATCGGAAAACTACATTGAGTGCTGTGCAACCCTCTGTCACCACCATCAAGTGAATAACTTCCATCCCATTTGAAGGAACAACAGAATAGAAATCGAACCCTGTTTCCTTCCGTGTTCATTGCTTGGAGTTTGCGTTCTCACGCCTGAAAGGTTAAGTGTGTAATTTTAAGAGATTTTGAAAAAGAAACAGCAAGTGGTTACAATTTAGATGCAACGTCTTTCACTCTCCCTCCCCCTCCAGAGCTTGCCAGTGAACTACAGTGGCCTGCGCGCACAAGCCTGGATATCTCATCCACCTTCTTCTTTATTGTTTTTTTTTTTTTGAAGACACAATCGTTCACTCTAATTGTGAAACTTGCTGTCAGGCAGCTGGATTGTCCACCAGGCTTCCTTAGAAATATGGAGGTGCAAGATGGCAGCTAACTGGGAGCAATACCCTAGATATTTGTATATTCATATTCTATACATATATGAACCGTTCTAAGGGTAGGAAAACCAAATATCTTGTATTGTGGTGCGATTATACATTCTTATTAATGTATTTATGAGCAGTACGTTACGTTTTGACCAGTATAAAAATGATAAATCAAAGCTAAATTTTACACCCTGGACCTTCAACGCAGGTCACGCATTGGCCTCCCCCTACGTCTGAAGCTGGAACTTCTCTAATGTGTACACGTCCCTGCTGTGCACTTTTTCCCCCCTTTCCCGTCCATCTTCGTCCCCCGAGCGGTGAATCAAAACAAGCAGAAGCAGTGAAGCGCGCAACCACATCTGTCTGCCGGCCGTTGTGTACGTCTCCGACCCGGCACTCACGTCTGACTTTGAACTTTTGCAAAACACGTCAGAGAGCTGTATGGAATCTTCTCGTTTTTCATTATTATTATTATTATTTTTTTTTTCAAACTCAGTCCATTCGCAAAACTTTGAGTCATAGCTGCAAAAAACTCAAGGCACGGATTTCGCCACCCACAGCCCCCTCACTTGGCGGAAAATGTGAACGTCCACGAAGATGGGGAAACTTTGACCGTGCTGCCTCGACTTTGATGAGGCTAATTGCCTGTCACTGCCGTGCCACCGCCGCTGGTTTGTTTATACTGAAAACAAACCCAGGACGCTTGATTCTAATTGTGTGGTTGGTTAAAAGTGTTTGTGTGACACAGCGCTTACGCTCCTTGAGGGTTTCGGATTATGTGTCCTAACACGCTACCACCCCGGCGCGTGCTAAAATGCAGATCTCTGCAAAAACAACACCATAAAGTGTTTTTTTTTCTCTCCCCCTCTTCCAAAACCTTTTCCGCCGGAATAGATTCCTGCTTTTTAAACGCCCTGCGTGGAAACTTTTGCAGCCAAGTTGTTGGTCAGAATATATGCAGGGGTGAGAAGTTACAAAATACAATTACTTCCTGTTATTGTACTTATGTAGGTTTTCCACATATCTGTACTTTAGTTTCTGACTTTTTACTTTTCCTCCTACGTTTGCATGCAAATATCTGTACTTTCCCCCGTTTACACAGCAAAAACATGCTCATTACTTTTGTCTTTTAAAAATATAAATTCTGTTGAAAGTAATTCACTTATTATTTATTGTAGTTGTTGTTTTTTGAAGTAGAGCTATTTCAACTATGCTGCTGTGTAGTTAAACAGAAAAGTTGAAAGATTATTTTACCTTGGCTAGAGTACCTTGGCTTTGGTCTCACTGCTCAATTTTCAGTGCAGAGATAAACAAACATTTAGAAAATGACATTGGTTATTGTTATTGAAAACCAAACCAGCCATTAATGGCGTACTGGTACAGTTTGGTTGTATTGCAGTGGGGGGAAAAAAGCTATTGAAATGAGAGTAGCAAAGCTGTTAAAAATGATCCAGATGCTCATTGCAAGGCCTCAGGTTAGTGCAGTCTAGTTATTCTATGACACGTTTTACCACAAATTTACTACTAAAGTACATTTCAGAGCTCCTTTCTCACTTTTCATTGAGGGAAGGAGTTGAATCAGTCCTTTCACTTTTACCAGATCTTTTTTTTTTTTAGTATCTATGCCTTTCCTAATGTACAGAATGTGAGTACTTTTGCCACCTCTGAATACAGGTCAGCACGCGTTGCGAGCTCAGAGTCGCTCTCGCCGCCACCGTGAAAAACGTAATGGCCCGTGTGTCAACATGAGGGTTGCGAGCGTGCAAGTCCCACACGCGCCGGCACGGGTGCGCGGACGCGCATCACCTGTGCCTGAGGTTCCAAGTTCCCGCACACGGGGAGAAGTGCTGGCTGGTAAACAAGTGATTCAGACTGGGAGGAGAAGTAGTAGTAGGAGAAGGCGGTGGAGGTGGAGGAAGAGGAGGAAGAGGCGCTCCAGTGGCGTGAGCAGCGAGCGCAGCGCCAGAGGAACCCACTGACCTCCAGATCCTCCCCCGTCTTCCCCTCACTCACGCTCCCGCCACCGCCGCTTTCACCACACGTCTATCACATTCCCGCTCCTAATAGCAGGCCGCGCCGGGTGAGTCATGAGCGCAAGAGGCACGCTAGCTGGATGTGTGAGAACGGATTCCAACTGTGCGTGCGATTTCTTTCTTTCTGTTTTTTTGAAGCGCTAATCATGTGTCTGGGTTTGATGTCATGAGGGGTGAGAGGGGAGGGAGTGGTGGGGGGAGGGAGGGGGCTTGGTCGGGACAAGTCATCGACTGATGCAATTTGCCCAACAACCGTTCGCACTGGCACGCGGAAGCTTTTCCAGGGTTTGTTAGGGTTTGTCTGGCCGTAGACATATCCGTCTGGTGAGAGAGCCGCAGGGGAGGTCCCTTCTGAAAAAAAAAAAAATGTTTGATTGACCTTTTTACAACAGCTCAAGGCTTCCTGTTAGCACGAGCGGCGACATGCGGTTTGCGGCGGGCTGAGACGCACCACAGAGCTTTAAAAAAAAAAAAAACATTAACAAATGCAAACTCTTGTCAAAGCCTGTCAAGGCTTTATCAAGATGAGATCCTACAGACCTTTTATTTGCAAAAATTCCACCCAATTCTGGAAAAAAACGGTCGCTCAAGCAGCGTCAGCGCTAATCTCGTTAACGCCACTCCGAAATCTTCTCTGTCAACGTTGACAAACTTCTCAGAAAATTCGCGACCGCCTTCTCTAAAATTTCCCTTGCAGTCACCAGATGACAACATCACTTTATAGGACAAAGAAATTGAGGTTATTCTAAGTTATAGCCTGAACACGTTCTGACATTTAAATCAATAGATTTCTCTCGTGATCCGACTTTCACGTCGCAATCACAGTCACAGTTTGATCAAAATAAATGAAAAGTCAATTGACAAGCTGGATATAGACAAGAGTATTCTTTTCAGTGCTGCTTTTTGTTATGGTCAAATTTATGAAAAAAATTGTAAACAACAAACTTGAGCGAGTTATCTGGCGCCGGCTTGCACATGTGTAATTCATTTGGCAGCCAAAGAGAGCCTGCTTTCACATCACTTTGTTGCTAGAATGCGCAAATTATTAATGTAATTTTTAAACATTTAAACCTTTAAAAATGGGTCTGAAAAGTGTTCAGACGCATTGATGATGACGCAGAGTTGATCACCTGCTTCTCTCTGTGAGAGTTTAGGGCAGCTTTCAGCACCGACTCATTCATTCCTGTTGGCTACAACTGAGATGACACTGGCCAGTTATACAACTTGAAAGCTCGCTGGAATCGTTAGAGATTGGAACTCGGCAAGATGGACGCGCAGACATTTCAGACGTGAACTCCTCCTCTTTCTCCCCTCCTCCCCCAATCCGTCCAAATTACAGATGAGTGAAACTCCTTCATCCTTCCCGCTGTTTTCTTTCACTTTTTGCCCGCGAGGGACCTCAAACCAGACGAGGTGGGGGAAGTCCGACCGAGGGGTCTGAAGTTGACAGTTATAGTTCCTCCTTATTCAGACCTCAGGAGTGGTTTCACAGCCCCGTGCGGTTTGCCAAACCAGACAGCAGTTATCAACAGTCTACCTCCAGTTCCTTTGCTCGACCCCGCGAAAAAAAAGGCGCCAAACGCGCTCAAGGAGTCAAATTTGGCGTAAGGTTCCCTGGGGGAGGGGGCTGCCGGCGACAAGAGCAGAAAAGAAAAGAAAAAGTACACATGCTGCAGGGGGAAGGCCGTCAGTTTATCAGTGCTGCAGCATGCGCCGCGTAAATCTGTCACACGCCACTCCTCGCTGTCCTCGTTCCGGAGTGCGACTCATTCACGCTCACCTTTGATGGCGACGCGGTTGACGTGTGCGCCGTACGAAATGACACATTGTCTTGCCGGGCGTCCCACTTCAGTTTTGCACGGCCGGAATAGAAAGTCCATAGATGACTTTGCAAAGTCAGTTACAAATCACAAATCATTTGGTTTCAGGAGGAGCACGTCACATTTTTTGTGATGGTAAACAGCACAGAGAATGAACAACATTAAATAAATCAATAAATAAATATTTGATAAGAATTCAGCGTTTTGCTGCACGTACAACAGGTTTTCCTCGACTGACTGGAGATTCGTGACCTAGTGTGGCCGCAGCGGGAACATCTGCAAATCACCTAGCCACAGAAAGGCTGCTATTTGGTTGACAAAAAAAAAATAAAAAAAAAATAAAATATATATATATAATATATAAATAATTTAAGATCTTGTGGCATTGCTGGTGATCTCCCCCCCAAAAAACTCAAACTCTTAGGAGGCCCTCCACAGATCACCTTACACACCAAAAGAAGTGGATGCGAAAGCGGTTGCACAACAGTGTTTTGTGCCGCTGGAAACGGCCTTTTTGAGGGTGAAAAATGAATAGTGGTTTTTTTAAAGTTTCTGCAACAGAAAGTTGTAGTTAGGTGTAAAATCTAAGCTTGTTGATGAGTTCAAAGACAGAGCAGCAAGAACAATCTGAAAAAACACGATATACAACCATTTTTTTCTCAACACTAGTTTTAAAACACTGTGGTAGCACAATAAGGAAGAAAAGAGGGGAGCTCAACCAGGTTGCAGTGCGAGGAAATGAAAGAGGAAAAAGAATTTTTGCGTTTTTTGCGGTGCCCTTACCCTCTTCCTTCCACTCCGAGGCAGAAGATCGAGAGAAAATGGGAGGGAAAAGAGCAAAAAGCGTTACAACTCTGTAGCGCTGCATCGAGGCATGAGAGGACGCAGACCTTGGCCACGGGGTCAGAGGTCAGAGCACCCACTACCCCTCCCCTTACCCGGAGCTGCGATCGAATTACAGACGTCTGAACCCACTGACTCATCGGCGTGTGATGAAAGGCCCCGCTGACTCATTTGAAAACCCAGAGGAGACGTTATTTATTTGTCAGTGTTGCGGCTTTTAAAATTAGAACAAAGAGAAGCGCGAGGAGGAAGAGGAGGAAGCCGCCGGTGAGGCCCCTTAGCCTGAGTCAGGCCAGTGGTTTCAGAAATGGCATGTTAGCCATTTATTTTTCTCGTGATTAACAAAAATAAAAAGATTAACAAAAAAATAAGTGCAGTGTCATGAGTGAATCAGGCATCACAAGATAACTACATTTTTGCACATTTTTTCAAATCAAATTTTGGTCTGTGGATGGAAACAGAAAAGGACAGCGCTCATGCAGAGCCAATGAAATAAAATAAAATGTAAAAAATCAAACACAAAGCCCAGTAATAATACCAATAACACAAATCTAAATCAAAAATGTGATGCATGCATGAATAATTCCACACGTAACTGTGTTTTAATCATGATTTTTTTCCAGTGATGTCACACCAACGAGATTGTTTTTCACGTGTAACACGACAGTTTCCCCATCATCTGAGCTGAGTGATGAAGTGGCCGGCGGCCGCTTGACATTTGGCCCCGTCTCTTTCATCTGCCTCGGCCTGATCGACTTCGAGGAAACCCTGCGTTCCAACAGATCCTCCTATTGTTTGCGCGTATGTCGTTTGTCATGCACGTCGCGGCGGCCCGGCACACTTTGATCCCGTCAGTTAAAAAAAGGGACGTGGCCGCTCGTCATTTCTATGTTCTTCTCTTTTATTTTTTTCGGAGCCAATTACAAAGGAGGCCCCGATAACCCCCACGGAACTGCAAACACTGCAGGGACGCAGGCGTTCCTCGCATTCCTGCTGCAGGAATGTTCCCTCTCTTCTTTTTCGGACTTGTTTTTCAGGAGGGTAGGGAGGAGGGGGTCTGGTGACATCATCATGTATCACTTCCTGGTAGAGACAAACAGCTCTGAAGCAACAGAGCCTCTCTCTTCCACAGGTTCTCTCCCCCTGCCGCAGTAAGAAGAGCTGTGCGAAGGTCGTCGCACTCTCACATCCTCCTGAGCGGATCTGTTGATGTCCACGAGGCTGTTCATGATGCTCAGGGTCATTTAGCTCCAACTAGCTTCTAATGCGTTTTGAAGCTAGAGCTCACGTTTTAATTGTAGGCGAAGCCGGCCTGCAAGTCTTTGTATTCCTCAAGCAGGTACAGCATGCAGTAGGCCGTACTTGCTTTTACATCTTTTTTTTTTTTTTTTTTTTTACCTCATTATATTCTGAGTCATCTCAGAACGAATAAAAAAGGACGGAAATTGCGGTTGTGCGCTTTAGCAACTAAAGCAATTTCAGCTGACGTGTTTGCGAGGATAAACAAATCAGCCAATCCAGCAAAGCCTTTGGGGTCAAGAGGCACATAATGCCAATTTCAGCTATCAAAGAAACTTCGACTCGTAACTGATCTTTGCACCAGTAAGATTGCAGAGTAGCAGCACTTTAACCTTGTCAATTTGATTGATTCTAAATTGAATTCTAAAATGCAACAAAACTTAAAAGGATTTTTTTTTAAAGGGGGGGACCTCTTGGCCAAGTAGCCAGGGCACATCATCAAATGGAGGCATAGTGACAGGACTCTCAACCATCTAAGTACTGTACATACACACTACTTTGAAAATCTGCTGAGCTGTCAGAAAATCTAGAGTCTTTCGAAACAACAAAGCCCAGTTTGAATTAATATGAAACACAAAGTCAACCTGAAACTGAGAAGTTAAAAAAAACTATTAAACTAGGATAAGTGCTCAAGCAGTTCCTCATATCTGAGAGTTCCAGGAACTATCAGAACTTTCTGCAAACCGTCAGCAGGGATTGTTTCTGGGAGGTGAAAAAGAAATTGCTGAAGAGCAGCCAGTGCCAGTGACGGGGCCATCAAAGCGGAGAGGCACTCGCAGGGAAGATGTCGAACAAAACCACAACACAGTCATTTCGTAATGAAAGGACAAAGAGGCATTATGACATAACGAGGCACCGCCGGCAAAATCCTCTAATCCCCTAAAATCCCCCTGAATACCCTTAACAAACCCAGAAGCCAAAGTCAGGTAGTGCAGGTGAATGTTTCACCAGGTGGGGGGCGGGGGGGCTCAAGTGATGGGACGATCGGAACGTGGGCCTTTTATGGGAAAACAGGGAGTGCCCTTCTTTTTTCATCATTATTAAACCGACACCCGAGAGACGAGAGGGGGAATAGCTGTTGGGAAAAATTCTAAGCAGCCAACTGTTTTATTGTGAAATGGGCTCCAGGTCAGGTGATGTTACTCACATTGGGTTTCACAGCTCCGCCTCCCAGCGGTCGTACAACCTAATAAAAAGCCTTTTTATTGGTCTAGATTACGGCAGTCGGTGACACTCACACTCACATACATACACACAGACACGCAAACACACACACACACACACACACACACACTGCGATCATGGGAGGCAAGACGGCTCAATCAGGGCAGGTTAAGACACGAGGCCAAGTGCTAATCGCCACTCAGGAGGTGGGGGTGGGTGTGGGTGTGGGGTGGGGGCGATGGTGGAGGTGGGGGTGGGGGAGTCCAGGGCGTGCCAGCTAGATTCTGGCTCAGACACCAGGATGTTGGTTTAAATCCCCGAGGCAAAAGTCTTTCTGTTTCTTTATCGCTGCCGTGACTTTTTAGTTTTGTTTCATACTTTTGAGACGAGCCTTCCCGGAAGCATCTGTCACATGAACGCATCCTAAAACTAATCCGAAAACTAAACATCAGGCGTGCACACTTAAAATTGTTGGTTGTCCTCTCAGTTGTCTTTGAATGGACCCTACTAATCCAAAAAATTTCCTACGGGATCTTTATTAATAAATTTAATTAAAAAAAAATCTTTCTTCAGGCAATTCAGGTTAAAAAGAAAGTTCAGATAAATTTACAAAGAAGTAAATTTTGCAATTTTTGCAGAATCTGGTCCACAGAGGACGAGAAAGTAGGAACTACTTTTCCTTCCGGGACTGAGGAGATGCTTCCAGGAACAACATTAAAAGCAACTTCTGCCGAACACAGTATCGTGCTGACAGGCCTAATCTACATTACAGTGATACCAGCAGATCCCAGCGCAGGCTGCGGTGCAGTTGCACCTGCAGCAGCAGCAGCAGCAAAGTAGCAGGCAGCCAAAGCAGCACCGGTCCATGACACCGTTACTAGCCAGCAGCATCAGAGCTGACAGCGTCGTCACTGTTGTCCCTGCAGATTTTAGGTTGGAGTCTCAATCAGCAGGCACCTGAGCGAACATGGCCGCTGATCAGGACGTCGACATAAAGCTTTGCCTGACTCGACGCACACTGATTGCCGAAACAGTCTTTATATTTATATACAGCACGGGGCATAAAAAAACAGCCTTTGATGAATCTATTTTTTCCATAAATCATCCATCACGGGCTGAAGCGTCCAGTCATGTCACGACTCAGCCGATCGGCAGGAGAGTTTTTTTCCCCCACTCATTCCCCCACGGTCAAACAGATATCAGATCTGATATCTGTTTGACCGCGCGGTATCCGCCACGGCTGCAAATAGATTTTTTTTTTGTTTTCTTTGCTTTGGAAAGTTTTTCATCTGCACTCTGCAGAGTATTTGTGTACCCCAGCGCTCCATCCGGAGCTCTCCGTCACCAGCCTGGCAGGACGCCCCGTCTCGGGCCCACCGATGACGGTGCACTCCGGCCAGACGGGGCGGCGTCCTCTTCCGCCTTTCTGTGTGTGTGTGTGTGTGTGTGTGTGTGTGTGTGTGTGTGTGTGCGCGCGCTGCAGACGGCAGCGGAAACGAGAAGGGAGAGGAAGGGAGTCGCTCACGTGAGAGGTGTTTACTTTGTCGTCCACCAGCGGAAGAGCGGGTGCGTGGGGGGAGGGGGGGGGGGTGTTAGACGGGGTCTTGCGAGGACATTGCGTTTGGCGGGAAAAGGAGGAATGGGGTGCGGGGTGGGGGATGGGGGGAGTCGTAAACACCGGCGCTGGACTTTGGATTTATGCTGGCCAGGCCTTTCCATCCATCAGATGTTAGTCACGGCTGCTGGCTGGCGCTGCTCCTGACGTGACTGTCTCGATGGCTTTGACCGACTGTTATTATCCCATCGAGCCGCTCTAACTTTTAAGGAAAGTCTGGTAACGTGATGAGACGATTCAGATTCCCGAGGTAAAAAAAACAACGTGAAACAAAAAAAACGGGTTGTTTTTTAGAAAACAAAAACAATTTCTCTGGAACTCGTCAGAAGAGGCGACTGGACGCGAATTTCGGGGGGGAATCGTGCCCACCTACCAAGTTTCAGTGGCATTTTTTTTTTGTTTTTGACTAATAAATATATTTTGAGACCAAAACAGAGAACTGGGGACGGCGGCAGCCTCAGACCTCCCTCCATGGGTCGAGGGAGTCGGCGGTGGAATGTCAAGCAAAACTTGGCCTCCTACTGGCCGTTTCTTTCCCCCCTGAGAGGTTGTAAACGGGTATAAACATCAGAGCGGAACCAGACAAAATAAAGTAAAAGTATTTGGAGATCGGTTTGGATTGTGTCTATTTAGAGATCACCATTCGGGCTATTTGGCGTCGCGTCTGAGGGCTTGTGAAGTCTTATTTACCCAGAGAAGGCCTCAGCATCTGCTGGAGGAATATTGCATCACATGAACGACATTTATCTTTGCGGGAATAATAATGATCATGGCTAATGGCCTATCTAATTGAATTTCTGCTAACTCAATTCTTTGCTAATGTCATTATGCAAATAACCACGATTACATCTTTACAACCACTTTTTTTTGGCCATCTGATCTGGTCTTGATTCTTCACCTCAGACTCTGAAGCAGATTCACATGACATGACCTAGATCTCCAGAAGGAAGCACAGTTAGCCCTCTGTTTACAGCCTTCTGCAGATTTTCCCAGTTTTGGCTTCTGGCTGAGAGTGATGCTTTGTTGGATTTGGGCTAAAACAACATAGATGGAGCCAAAAGGGTGCCCCGTGTGAGATCGCAAAGGGACAATTCCCATATCTTTAATGCTTTAATTCACTTGTTCTGTCAACAGGAGCAAACAGAAGTAGTTCAGGGAGTGTCTTGTGGGCCTGGTTTTACACTGCAGGCCATAATTCTTTGTATTTTTTCAGTCACTTTTTATACTTTATTTTGATGTATATTTCACTGTTGTTTGCTTACTCATTCTATTTTTCTTATTTTTTTTTTAAGTTTTCTTTCGTATGTTTTGGGTTTTGTATCCCTTTTATTTTTACTTTCATGTTCGAAATAAATAAATAAATCAAATCAAATCAAATCAAATACTCCAGTCAAACAGACGGCTTTTCCTTTAAATCTTTTTTTAGCACTTGTTATTTTCTTTGAGTGTGGGTGAGGTAAATATGCAGTTTGTTAATATCCCTGAACGCAGCAGGAGGATAGAGGTCAAGTGCCCTCCTCCCCGGAAGGTAAACAAATAATGTGCACACAGCATCCAACCCTAACCTGTAAAACACGTCTTTACATTGCAAACCTTTTTATATTTTTTATTTTTTTAACTTTTTGCACACAACATTTTTCAGCGTGGCTCAACATTTCAAATATGGGGTCTCTCTCCTCTCCGGTTTTCTGAGGCTCGGGCGCGGCGGTCCAATTGCGTTGTTCCTGCTCGAGAATGTGTGAATGACTCTCGATTTCCCCTCTCATGACTTTATTCGTACAACTTGTTCCAGGAAATGCCAAAACAGCCAGCGAGTGCCGGGCCAGCAAAACATCCCGGAGAGGGCGGAAAAACAGATTTTCATTGAAAAATGAGGCTTGCCAAGCTCCACATCGCTGTTATAAATCAGCGCCGGCGTACATGTCCTGTGCGGATAATATCCCAACTGTCTGCGCTCCCTGGCCCCTGTTTTCTCTGCGCAGAGGGCTGGTCGGACTCCAACTAAAGCAGAGGCCGCCCATTTTTTTTCTTTCCCCCCCTTTTTTCCTTTTTGGCTTCACATCCCCATCGCTATCACTTCAGCCATTGGTCAAATTTCTCTCCATCCCATCCAAGACAACAAAGGATGAGTCATAATTTGAGGGTCCTTTTCTTTTCAAATCCACTTTGCACCTATTTTTTTTTTCTTTCTTCCCCTCTGACAGTAATATGTCTGTAGCCTGTCAGTGAACTCAATGGTAATGAGAAAAGTCCGTCTTCTACTGAGTACCGAACTGTCTTATCTTGCCCTCCAGGAAGTGGGCAATTATTTATTTATTTATCTATTTGACAGGGACAATGCATTCCAACACAGATACAAACTCGCAGCTCGTGTGATGCATACAGAGTTTACAGCTAATGCTAACTCTCACCGCCAGTCCCCATGTTTGGCTTTTCCAACATTGCAGTACAATAAAATATACACCAGTTACGGCATACACAACACCATACAGTTAAATAATTAAAAAATCTAATATTGCATTCATATGATAAGACACATTCACTCGTCCAGGAATTTGACCCTCTGCAATGTCACAAAGCGCCACTGCTAGCTCAATGGCAACACTGCCGGGTTCAAGTCGACGCCCCCAGCCAGTTGTTTGCTGAAGACATGCGGAAGGTCTGACAAACGGCCACAAACAGAGGGCTAAAAACACAGTTTTTAAGAGATGTACGACAATCTAATCATGCACAGCTCTCCACTGGGATTTTTTTCAAAAGTGTATAGATACAAGACGCTCAAAAATAGAATGGGGAAATAAAGGTGAGTGATCTAAATACTGCGAAAACAGAAGAGGAAAGGGGACTTCCTCTGGAAAAAAAGTGGGTTTTCAATGTCATTAAAGGCTCACAGTCATGACATCATCTGCGTTATGGTGTAATTGGCATGAGCTCACTCACTCTGAAGCCACCGTGCGCTCACTGAGTGGGGGCCGGAGGGGTACTGATTTCCCTCACCCACCGGTGACCTGCGGCCCGATGTCTTTTCCATGTACGGCGTTCAGATCACGCACAGCTCGTTACTGCCCCTGCAGACGTCCAGTCCCAGGCATCGCACCCGCCAAACTACACAAGGGGGCCCCAGCGACGGCCGCAGAGACCCTGAAACACCTAATTGCTCACGTATTGTCTTTTTACGCCTGACCCTTTAGAGGGTTTTTCTGCAGAAACAATTGCGACGCGTCAATCAAGCGGCGTCCTCGAGGGTCTCGAAGGCTCACGGCCCCGAGATTTTTTTTTACTTACGAAATAAAATAGGCCGAGTTCCGTGCCTTCATTAAACACGTGGATCCATCTGGGATATTTTCACAGCTGCAGCAACAATTTGCCGTCATCATTGTTCAGAAGGAGTAGAGCCCCACCCACTAGGACACACCCAAACAACCAGTCTGGCCAGAAAGTTCACAGTGGGACGCAGGACACAATGATCCCTGGCGTCACCTTCAAACGATGTCCATACAATTCGGACTTGACAAGGAAATTTTTGTCCCCTTGCGATGCGCAACACGTCCAACACATTTGCATCATCTGTGCGAGGGCATTTGGGGCATTTTAACAGATAAGGGTGTTTTTCTATGGGATCTGACGATTTATCAGGGTGATTATTGAGTTAAAAACAGGTAGAAGCGCAAAAATTGGTATATAAGTTGAGCATAGAGCAGGAGCACTGCTGGTCTTTAAAACACTATGGCCTTTTTGTGTGGTTGCTTCTGTATGTCTTTGAGTCGCATTGATTAGTTTTGATGTATAAAGAGAACTCATGATTAAAAAATGTGGGTTTTCTTTGGTGAAGGTTTTTAGCGACTTGCAATTGATCAAAATGCAATAACAAATCCAGACATGTTACTTTTTGACAGTGTGACAGCGGTAAATGCTGACACTATTTTAATGAAATGAAAAAAGCAAATGGCTACTTCTCCCATTCTCCAAGGGAGAAAGAAAGCAGCAGATTTAATCATTGGGTCGCATCGCTGCATGTTCGTCTCCGGTATCATCATCGCCACGTGATAATCGGACTCCTTTCATTCTTGCATGGTGATTGAGGCCTCAGCCCAGACTGATGCTCACCTGCTGCTTTTTTCTTTTTTTGCTGCAGAGGCACGCACGAGTGTTTGGGGTGCGTGAGAAATGACACAAATCCACACAAAGACCACGCGAGTCAGTCGGAACACGATACGGTTTCGGATTAAAAGGCCGCTGCAGCTGACTTCTCCTGCAGGTACGCCTTCAAGCGCTCGCACACACCTCTCTGACGAGGCCGCCTATATGCATGTATATTTTCATTAATTCTAAAACTCCCCCGAACATCTTTAATCCCATAATGGCCTCTCAAAGGCAGCGAAAACATTTGCTCACGCGATCCTCCCTAAGCCCTAAATATATGTTTTTCAACCTAAGGCCCCCGCAAGTGGAGCGTGCGGTCTGGCGATGGAAAAGCTCTTCGGAATGGAATTATGTGAACCACCTGTTCCTGATCTCGGGGCATTAATGGACGAGCCGGAGTCGCGTGTGCTGCCTTTTCGCGGTTCAGTCGCGGTAAAAGATGTAGACAGAGTGGCAGACGGACAGACAGGACACCCCGCCCCCCTCCACCCGGCCACACAAAACAGAGGCAGGTCCAGGCACGACAGGGAGGGAAGGAGAGAGGAGGGAGGGAGGCAGTGCGGACGTGATGAAAGATGGAGTGGGAAGGTTTTCTGGCAATTACGGTATTTACAATGCAGGAGGAGGAACTTTGTCGGTGGAGATGAGAGGGAAGATTTTTGCAAACCGGCCGGTTTGGAAGGGTCCCTGTTGTTTTCAACTGTTTTCAACTTAAAGGTCCAGTGTTGTAAACATTTTAACAGGGTGTATTGGGTTTAGGACACTGTCAGGTGGGTTTCCTTGAAAAATGGTGGCACAAGATGGCAGCTAACTCGAAGCAAGATCCATATTGCCCTATGGATATTCTTATCTATTTGAGAACTGTTCTAAGGGTAGGAAAACCAATTTACTTTTATTCTACTGCGAGTATACACTTTTATCAATGCACTTTTGGGCAGTATATGACGCTTTTACCAATATAATGCACCTTTAAAGGTCCAGTTCGGATGACACACTGACACCTAAAGGTAGCAAAGCGCACTGCGGGCAAGGTTAACGTTGCTGCAGCGAAATACAGCGTTTCCCCCTCCTCCGCATCTGATTGCAACAGACTGCTCTGAAACAACACACACTGGGCCTTTAAACTCTCTTTTGTTCAAACTGATACTTCTGGTAATTCCCCCGACCAGTCCAGTAAAACTACAAAGGACCGAAGTTTAACAAGCTCCCGCTCCGTTTCCATTGTTTTGCGTCTACTGGGGGTCGCGGTTGTCGTACGTTTGCGCACCGTGCGGGCACTCACGGACGGCGACGGGTTCCATCAAACTGGGATGGCAGGAATGTCAGAGCTTTGACAGAGCGCCACGATCTGCCAGAAAAGTTAGAACAAACGGCTAGAACCGGTTAAACAAGCAAAACTCATCAGGGCAAGCTGTTGGACAAACAAAGGGAGACGTGCGCGCTGTCCTTCCTAGTCTCCACCGTTGGATTAAGACTTCAGCAACGCTTCTTTTTTTTTTTTTTAAGAAAAAAGCGGCCCAATATTTCTGTTTTCCTTAATCCATGACTTTTTTTATCACCTCATTTCAAGACGGAAATGTGATTTATAGTGGTCGCAGGTAACACAATACAGTGTGAGTTAGGTTCAACAGTCCTAAATTACCTTACAATAAAAAATAAATAAAGTAAAATCAGATCATGGGCTCCATTTGCTTGCAGGCAGGAAGGCCTTGAAGCCCTTTGCATGTCAGGGTCCCTCCTGCATGGCAAAAGGCCCTGGAATTCCGATCGCCGATCCAAGCCATTAACCGCGATGTATGCGCACACACACACACACACACACACACACACACCAACAGCTTCCTTGATTTCAGGGTTACACCATTGTCTCGGACCTGGCCCTGGAACAGGGGAGTTCTTCCCGAATGCCAAACGCCGCCTGTTACGCTTGTTTATTTTCGCTTTTTCGGTCGAGTCTCCAAACTGCACTGAGGGCTCGGGGGGGTAAAACTCTTACGGGACTCGACTCCAGCAGGTTCGTACGTACAAGGAGCCTTGAACGACCTCGGCTCTTAGTCCAACCCTCCCCCAACCCTCCCCGCACATGGTATAATAAAAACAATTAGATCGTCTTTCAAAGCCTGGCGCGTGACTCTAAGCGATACACATAATCCTCCCTGTTGATTGCACCAAGTCTGTCGGCAGGGCGTGGTGTCTTTGTGCCGCTCAGCTGTTTTTGTCACCAGCGTGCCGGTCGAACCAGTGTCGCGACTGCTCTTGTCGCCAGACTGACCAATGAAAAGCTCGGCTGATAAAAAAACAAAAAAACATGAAGCCGCTATCGACTGACAAGTGAGATAGCATTAGCTGCAATGGTCATGAGTTCACTCTCGTCAGGAAGATCAGATAAGGGGGAATTTAAAGTTAAAGAGTTCTTCCTTCAGGGCCTGATCGCTTGGCTGCACGTTTGGAAGCACTGTTTGCCTTTCGCGTCTTTCCCCCTCCGCTCCTTTGCTCCGAGTTTCGGTGACGTCATTTATCAAATAAGCGCTGGCGCAGACAGCCAAAAAAGCGCAGACACACACTACGCGTCTCTGTTTGGTTTGTTTTTCGCCCACTGGTCTGTATTTGCAGGAGTTCACGACCCATCTCCGCGGGCCACAGATGGCAGACTTATGACTCGCTCGTGCGCGTCTGTGGGAATGTGTCTCAGCTGCGTCCCGGGAAACAAGGTCTTGGGATTTCCAGGGGCTTTTGAGGTCCAACCATGTTCTTTCATTGTTGTTTGTTTTTTTGGGCACATCTCATTTCGGTCTGTTTTGAACTCTTTGTTTCACGGTTAGTCATTTTTTTATTTATTGCTTATTTTTGCTTTATATTTCTAAATTAATTTTAAACAGAGTTTGTTTCCGCAAAGCGAGCACGACAATTAAAAACAAAAAGGGCTGCTGTGAAAAAATCAGCTGTGCTCATGACTGTAATTATCAGTGGGTGTTTCTAACCTTAATTAGCTGCTATAATCCTCTCCACCCTATGAAGTAATTTAGTGATTAAGACTCGCGACAGTAAAAGCAAATGTTAAAACATACATTCAGTACAATTAAATATCCCTGTTAAAGAGCAACCTTGACTCACAGGAAGTCTAAATTCTTCCCTGATTATTCTTTTTTGTAGACCTTTGCCACAAGGTGGATGACTAATAGTTGCATTTAACACCACGTTATGCTGTATTTTCATTGTTAACAACGTGGTAGCCTAGATTTCTTAACACCGTTCAAGCGCTTTACATGAATTCCTCATAAATTTCATCCCAGGAAAACTACAAAAACAGAGTTTTAAAAAACAAACAAATAAACAAAACAAACCGAGAATTCGATTATATGGAGTGCTTAAGAGTTGTACGGATGTTTAATGCCACTGACTGACATCCAATCCTGATGCAAGCGTAAAACAGCTCTGAAGCAAAACAGCGGAAAAGGCCAAAAGAATAAACTCTCCGTGTGAGCTGCTTTACAGCATTTCCTCTTCTTGTTGACCTAAGCACACAGCTGTTGCAGGTGTCGGCCAGCAGCGCCGCAGGCCACCCGGTGCCGCCCGGCACGAGGGGCGGGCGGAGTGTGAACTTTTTTTTTCCGCGTGCGTGCAAGTTGTCACCAGCAGCCGATGAGTGATTGAGCCCATAAGCCAGCACCACACGCCACAGCCCGGAGTGGCCGCCTGCTCGGCGAGCGCCTGCTCGCTCGGGGACCAAACAATGAGCGGACTCTGCTCACACCCCGCTAAGCTGCCGAGGCGCACTAACCCTTTAATCCCCACCGTACGATGGAGGCTTCTTGTTTTTTCTTGACCGTTCCTTTCGGTAAATGAGCGCACTGGGCTCCCTGTTTTTGAAGAGTAAACGTACGCGCGTGCAAACAAGCGCCCGGACTACGGACTACGCCCATGTTGTTCTTTCCTGTGACCTCAGCCGCGAGTTCGCTCTTCCCCACGCGCACATGTGGAGGCCTGGCACCGTCTCTGATGCTCGGCTGCTGCCCCTGCTACTATCAGCACATATTTAATTGGCTGGCGTCGGGGGCCTGCAACCGCCTGCGTGATGACAGCATGCTTGTTTATTTTTATGTGCGACCATAAAGGCCCATTAGTCCGCACCATGCATGGTATACGCGTTGCTTTTTTCTGCATGGAGCATTTTTTTATTCTATTTTTAGCAGCGTGTAAACAAAGGAGTCGGTTGTGTCTTGGAGCTAAAATGGGAATTTTTAAAAAAAATCTTTTTTTGGTCATCCACGTGTCTAGAAGGGGATGTAAGGTTGCTTGAAATGCTCTTGTAGGGTGGAGCAAACATCTGACTGTGACTAACCACAGTGGTGTCAGGTGACATCGTTAAAAACAAAAAAAAAAAAATGGGGGACTTTCTGGGGAATTCACCGACAAGCTAGACACAGGTTTGTTGTGAAAGGCATACATCTTTGAAAGAATATGAAGAAAGTTCTGTCAGTACGCAGAAAGAGAAAGTTAGCATATCACATCTTGGCCTGCTGCGTTGAGAGCTTGGTCTTCACCATTTCATGAAAAGCATTTGGCAGACAAGTTTTCTAGCTCCTAAGGTGAGTCAAAAACGAGTCAAAACCCAATTTCAAGCTAGCATAGAGTCTTTTTGACAATTAAACAACACTCTACTCCAAATTAATTGAAAAAATACCAGGCTAAAAAGCAGAGCCGCAGCTATGATCCGTCAGTTCCTGTTGCTTGGACACACATAAAACAGTGCAACATGTTGGACATTGCCATGGACGCAACACAAAATACAGGAAAGAGCACAGGAGATAAGGAAGTGCTCAGTATGAAAGGTGCTGATTAGCCCGCGGACTCGGACATGTTGTGGTCGGACTCCAGAGTTTTGAGCAAGAAGTATCTCATGAGGGCTGTGAAAGGCAATAAAGGCAGGGACCTTGACCAGGAGTCAGCTGACATCACTTGTTTATTTTGATGGTTTTTCGCCACAAAAATATAGAAGGCTGCAGATTCCCACCGAGACACACTGAAGTATAGAAAGCAGCTGGATCTGATGTCATTATGGTTAAACAGTTATATATAGCGTCTGAGTCCCTGGCTGAGAGTGATGATGTCAAACGAGGGCAGAGGAAAAATGCGGCCTCACATTTGTGAGATGCATAAAACAGAAGGCGTGTTTTTACGCGCGCCATCGATCAACGACTTTTATTCCGCTCGGGAGAGAAAGAATAAAAATGAATACATTTCAGGTACTTTTTAGTGAATCACTGCAGTTTCACAAAGGCACTATAAGAACGATACCAAGATACTAAAAAACATTGCGACACTTGAAGGACAGCGAGCGCAGAAAGTTGTTGCACACGGAAGCTGGCAAAATGTTGTTGAATGTCGCTGGCAAATGTTCCATTCTGAGGAAAGGTTCAGCGAATATTGGCACAAAATAGAAGTGGATTGACAAACAGTGGCAGAGAACAAACTTGCAAATCAAGGCAACATCACCAGGAGAGGGAAAAAAAATACAAGGGACCAAAAATCTTTGGAAAAAACATCACAAAAAGTATCCACAAACAAACATAAACAAACAAACAAGAACACATCCAACCAGCTGACTGCCAGAATAGAATAGAATAGAAGAAAAGATAGAATACTCTTCTGACGAAATCCTTGTGGAGAGCATTGACTCAAAACAAACAACTACTACTACTTCATTTCACTGACACGTTTTGTTTAGAGCTTTTGACTATATAAGAGGTATTCACTGATTCATCATCACAGATGACCTGAATAATCACTTTGACTCAGCTGGAAGAAAGGTAAGTAATATCAGGCCATGCTGACACGTGACTTTTTTCTTTATTTTCTTACTGCCATTTCTGCTTTTCCTCTGACTTCTCATTGGCTTATATCACCACCTATGACACATGCTTTTTTTTCATTTTGACTGACATTACCAGCCGTCTGCATATAAAAGACTCAATATATATGCCAGTATGTAGATAACTGTAAATAATCCAAGTAAATATATTGCGTTTTCCTTTCTTACTCCACAAATATTTTTATTTTATTTCTCAGTTCTTTAGAATTAATATAATTGTCCATCATTTGCACTATACCTTTGCTGTAATTATGCAAATTTCCCGAATTTGGGATCAATAAAGGCATTCTATTTTATATGAGTGTTGGGTAGGAACTTTTTTTTTTTTTTAATTCCTTTGGTGTAAGCAGGGATTTATTGATTGATTTTTTTTTTACGCCTCTCACTGCAAACAATGAATGTTAGAGCGGCGAGAGCCTGTTGTTCCCCGCATTGCCCCCGATTATTGGCTTCAAAGAAAGAAAAAAAAACGTGCGCCAAGACCTGTTGACGTGACATCCAAAGCGAGACGTCCATCAACGCCAAAATCCCAGAGAAAAGAATCCTGTCCGCGGTCGCTGCTGCCTCACAACAACAGGTGCGGACAGCAGTGGGCGTGTCACCGCAACATCAGCTGATGCAAAATGGGCGCAGCAGAGAAAATAGCTGTCACACCTTTTTTTTTTCTTTTCTTTACACTAACAAAAGACATGCTTCACGGGTTCCACCGGCATCGCTCCGGCTCTCGTCCCGTCCGCCACGTCGGCCTGCTGTGACTCGGCCAAAGTTCCCCTCCACTTCCTCGTCAGCGCAACTGTTTCTTTTCCCCCACTTCGAGTTTGAACGTCTCCGTTGCCACGCCCGGGAAATAGCTTTCGATTCTTAATCATCACTTGCTGTGTCATCCTAACGTGTGTCGTGTGTGTGTGACAGAGCCACACACACACACACACACACTCACACTCACTTAGTGGCGGGAAAAGGAAACACCTTTTCCCGTCAGCGAGACCGGCCATAAAAAGAAAGAACGACAACAACAACAAAAAACAAGCTGTATCACGCTTCACCTAAAGACGACTGCGTGTGTTGCGGGGATTGTTTCCTGCGGCCTTGTCGATGATTGTGTCAAGGAAAAAATCCCCTGAACAGCATCTGCAGATGTGGGCAGAGTTTGTCCCACCTTCACCTCTTTAGCCTCGAAGCACAGACGTCAACCTTCAAATCATCATCTTTTGCGAGAGGTTACATTGGAGGCTCATGGGCGCCCTGGGCAAACACAGTATTCCGTGCAATTCCACAGCAAAATGAAGTCGGCGCCACCGGCTGCCGCGGCACTGAAATCTCGCTCATCCACGTTGAGAAGTTCTGGGCTTGAGCGTCTTCAGTCGTTTTATTGGGGGTTTTTTTTTTAGCACAGAGGAACCAATCGGTCGACGCCACAGAACGGAGTCAGTGGGTTAAAGGAACAAACGAAAAAACTGGTAAACAAGGACTAGGAAAAGCTGAGAAGCTGCTGCTGCTGTTCCCAACTGGCAATTTAAAAAATAAATAAAAAATCTGATTTGTCTATTTGGACTCTGGAAAGAGCTTCCCCCTTCACAGAAAGTTTGCCACGGGCTGTTTCCCAATTTGGATATGTGAAATAAATCCAACAGATTTATAAATGTTCCATGTTGGAAGTCAGGTTAGAAAAAGAAAATTACAATTCCAGGCCAAACTAAACTTCCCGGCGGTTTCCAAATGGAGCAGAAAGGCACAGTGGTGAGAGCTGAGATCAATCTAGAGCTGCCTTTAAAACCATTTCCAACCAAGAACAAGTTTTATTTACTCTTAGACACTCTGGTCCCACTGACTGTGACTTGAACTGTCTATACACTGTACACTCAGACACACTCACTTCCTAATAAGCAATAAACTATACGATCAGCATTGCCCAGAGTGATTAGATGTATGATATGATTCAAAGCTCATTTGGAATGCATGCTAACAGATATTGCGTCGTGATCATGGCAGGCATTCTGCAATGCCAGAATGGTAAGTAGATACTGCAAAACGTTTCATTTTAGAGCTTATTGGCTAAACCTGACCATAATATTGAAGTCAATCTCTGGCCTTGTTTACAAGTAAGTAGTATTTTTGCCCTCGGATGCTGGAACTGGAGTTAAAAGGATAAATCAAAATTTGGGCAGATTTGCCTATTGACTTAATCCTTATGACCATGAATGGGTGCATTCTCTTTAATTCTCAGCGGCTGCTGTTTTGAGATGAAGCAACTCAAAAACGCTCAGGTGGACAAGTTGTGACCTGCACATTTGCCTGAGAATTTTGGCACATTGCAAAAAAAAAGTTGCACTATCTCTTTAAACTGGGCGGCCTGAAATCAGCGCCAAGAACCTCACTGGAATTTAAACAAAAAAAATAAAAAAAAACTACTTAAAAATCAAAAACCTGTTTTCCTCTTTAACAAAACGAAGCATCAAATTTTTTGTTGAGTCACTTGATTCGGAAAAAAGGTCATTTTCCTCTCCCGCCGCAGACTCCCTGAGTGATATTAGTGACTTCAGGCGCTCCTCTGCAGCAATCTGGTGAGGCTGCGCGCACGCCGCAAAATAGATAGTTTGGGAGATGCTGCGGGACGATCCGCCTACTGAATTACAGTCAATAGACATTGACGCAATAAATTTTGTGCCTCGAGTTGACTTAACAAATTAGCCTCAAGTTAATCTCAAACAGACACACACACACAGAGATACACACACGGAATGAAAGACGGTCAACGGGGAGCGCTCCCTATACTTAGCGACCTTCTGGCGTTTAATGGGCCTGACGTAGTCGCCTGCTGTGGTCTGAGGTCTCTCCACCAGCGTCTATTTTCCCTCAGAAACCAGGAGCTGGAAAAAAAAAGAAAACCTGAAGCATTAAAGAAGGCTAAAAATGACTCCGATGGCAAACCGCCACAAGCCCAAAATAGCCCCGCGAGGGTATTATTATCATTAATGGGGGATAAATTCGTCGGCAGTCTCGTCCTTTTAGTCACGCACATTTAAAAATTACCCTGCAGTTTTTTTTTGCGCCGCCTGGCTATCAAGTAGTCTGCCGCTGACTTAAAGTCACAATCAGCTTCGCTCTGGCTCTGAAAAATAAAAGATCTGCTGAGTAATGACCAACTGCAGACCTTTAAAATTTATCAGCCACAAAAAGAAAAACCCGTCTCGCTGCGTTACTTTAAAGGCCGTGAGATGCTTTTTCAGTTTCAAGTCATCCAGACGGCACACTTGGCGCCAACAGTCGCGGGCAAACAATAAGCACTGGACCAGGTTCAAAACATGACGATGACGATGAAACAACGCCGCCACTTATATTTTTCCTCACGGATTAAGGAGCCGTTCAGACGCCCTTTTGTTGTTGGTTTTCTCTGGAGCTTAGCTTGTTGATTTAGCACGCAGAGCATGAGAGCGGGCAGCCGTCGCGACATTAGCAGGCGGCCTTCCCGGTAGATTTCCAAACAAAGGCTCCTCCTTTTAGTAGAACTGTCCATTAACCTTTTCAAGTTCAGCTGTGCTGCAAACACACACAAAAAAAAAAATTCAATTGATGAAAATAAATGAGAAGGTCTAAGTTGAGAAAAAAGAGGGAAAGAACTTTCCCGTTTCACACAACGAGTGAGCAATCAAATGTTGCACAGGTCAGCGAACATCGCCGCATCTCGACGTCTTCGCCAAAAACAAAAAAAAAAACCCACTGAACATGGCAGAACTTCAACTGGCCTTCATCCCACCTTCACTCAACCGACCCAAGGACCGACACTGAGTTTTTTGCACTAATCTTACTTGTTTACAACAATGAAAATACAATTATATTTATCATTACCTGTTTTTATACTTCTGGTACACATTGTGTTATATTGGTTTTATCTTTTGGGTGGCACTGTACTGTTTCTCTTGTATGTTCTTGCTGTCATGTGGAGGTGCCTAAAAACAATTTTCGAAGTTATTGTTGGTGACAATGTTGACAGAGACAATAAAGGGTTCAATTCAATACAATTTCGTGTGCCCACGTGCTCATTCATTTCCATTGCCTTCGGACAGTTAGTGTCGAGATAGCAGCGGCTTTTGTCTCCGTCCCACCAAACCAGGGGGATCCAATCCAGTCACTGGCTTTTTGATGAATAAGGCTGTGAATCCAGAATCTTCCCCTTGAACCCGAGTGACTTTTTGAGGGCAATCAGATTCAACAGCTCCACCATCCTCAAGACTCAGGAAGGGATGTTGGCTGGGAGTGTCCACTGTGACTGTGTTTTTCCATGTTCCTCGGTTCCCCGGTTGTGCCTCCCTGCCTTCCATGCATGCGGATCTCCCAAAATCATGGAAGGATTCTCAACCCCCGAAGGCTTTCACGTCTTCTGACGCTGCCAACACTTCTGTTGTCCAAGATCCTCCAACCAAAAAAAAAAAAAAAAAAGGAAATTGTGCGTGTCCTTGGCACGTTCGCCACAGTCGCTAGGATAAGTTGGCTGAAAACTTGGCTGCTCCATTCCTCAGTGAGACATTTCTCCTGTTATTATTACTAATCCTTTAAGTAATCCTGATCTCCTTCTGCCTCTGCCCTCCTGCCTGCTGCCCATAATCACCTCTGGTCGCTCTCCAGACCTGCTTCGGCGCAGTGACTACTAAAATAGTTGCCTTTTAAAGTCTCAGAGACATACTATAGCTTTAAATTAATCACAGCACTAGTAAAGCGGAAGAAGGAAGAAGGATCCTCTTCTTCCAGGACTCAGCAGATTCTATCAGATTTACAAGGGAGTGGCTCTCCTGGGCTACCAGTTAATCACTGACCGCCACGGGATCAGGTTCAGGCTCCTATCCGCTGAGCGATACATTTCTTCCGTGAGCCAAGTTTCAGATTGTTCTATTTGCAGATGATACACTGATGTATTCTTCCTCCTCCCTCCTCCTTCCTCTCCCACACGCTGCTTCTGTTTCCAAAGCAGCAAAATGATCGAGCAAATGTGCAAATGGAGAATATTTATGGTATATTATTTTTTGTATTTGTGACATACTGAGTTGAATCCAAACCATCATACAATAGATGACAGCATGTTGCTTTTTCATGTGTTCATTTGGTTTCAATTTAGATTTCAACTTTTTTTCTGGAGGTGAGGAAATTTTACCTTGTTTGAAAGGAAACGTAAAAGTATTTTTTAAGGAATTGTAAAGTGACTGGTCCCTGTGTTTATAAACTCCCATGCTTCTGAAAACACAACAGGTTATCGCACCTCCACACTGAAATCCTTAGACTTAGACTTAGACTTACACTTCCAATTATCAAGTAAATTTAAGAGAAAAAAGACGGAATCCTCGTTACCAGTTTTTTTGTGTGTGTGTAGGGGAAACATTAACGCTGCTAAACGGCGTTGCAAAAAAAAAAAAACCAGCCATCTAGCATGTTTCTTGTTCCATTTCACATGATATGGCAATAAACAATAAACCTCTGGCCACCACGCCCCGAGCGCATCCCGGAGGTTTTACAACGAGGCAATAATGAGGATTTAATTGCCAGTCGTGGCCGTGTGACAACTCGTAAACCTCAGACCTTGTACCTGCACGCACAGGTGCGTTCAACCGCCGCTGGCCGGGCTGAGGATTACGGCTGCCGTCGGTTGCTACAGCCACTCGCGTCGACACCCACAAACGATTCTTTGACGTGGTCAACTAAATGACTAATGTCCCTCAAGGCGGGCCACCCAGACACGCCCTCAATGATGCACTTGGGCGAGACGTGCCTACACTTGCACCTACAAACTCTATACGTACAGCCGCAATTACGCCACCTCATTGGTTGATGTTATTTCTTTCCTTTTTTTTTCCATTTCCCACCCAAGCTAATAAATCACCTCACTCCCGTTCGCTTTTCCATGAGCACGTCCCTTTACAATGCTGCGCCCGTCTTATTGGACGAGCAGGAGGGAAAGTGGCTGGCAGGGATTCCAACAGCGGTGGTTTATCCTCCCGCACAGGCTTGGAAAATATCTCTCTATCTCTGTCTGGCAACCGCCAAGCCTGCACCTGTGGCTCCGCCCAGCACTTTTGCATGGAAGACTTTTGGCTACGGCGTGGAGCTGCTGGTCGGACCAGTTTGGTGGCCGGAGACGTGAAGCTCTTAATGAGATCTGCGCCTGTCTTGTGCAGATTTACAATCAAAGTCATACATTATTTTATTTTCAGATTTTTAAACTCTAAGGGCCAGTTCCACAGAGAAGAGAGCGCAGCGGTAAATTGCGACGTGTTTTGTGGCAACTTTGCGGTCGTAATCTCCGCCACCTTCGCATCGTATCCAGAAAGGATATTTGCGCTAATAATATGCAGGTGCAAAAACACCCAGAAATGAGGCACCTGAGGAGTCAGAAGCACCAACTGCTCTCTAGTAAACTCACAACGCGATAGATCGTCAGACCAGAAGTTGAATTTCCGACTTACTCAGCCTCAAGTTCATCAGTTTACTCACGCCAAGACAGAGACCATCGCACACGTCTCTCCAAACATCCACACAGCCCTGCGCACAGCACACGCACCTTTCCGGGGTCTCTGTCATCCTCATAAAAGGGGTATAAAAGTATAAAGTAAGACATGTTCGCCCCATACTAGCATCAACACGATCATTAATAAACAGTGGAACACACAGAAAACTGAACACACGTCAGGAATGTTACAAGATGAATACAAGTGTGGTTGATTTCACGCTGACAAGGTATGATATTTTTCTATATACACACACCTCATCATCAGAGAGAGTCGCTCTGATGCCAGAAACGCTTTAACAGATTGAAACTGCGCCTGGTTTTGGCTGGCGGTGTTTACGTCTGTCAAATTACGAGCGGACATGAGCTCAAACTGTTTGTGGATCTGCTGCTGTTGCGAATGAGGCATATTTGCATAGAAGGGGGTGTTATTTTGCACGTAATGACTAATTTAGAGACATTCAAATGAGTCTGGCGCAGCCCTGGCGCTACCTGCGCCTCGGCGGTGCTTTTCACGTTTGCGTCCTCTCTGTGGATAGGACGCACTGTTTTTGGCGCTATTTACACAGATTTTCTGGCGCAAAGGCCGGGCTATCGCTTTGTGGATCTGGCCCGTAGTTGTTTGACTACTGCTCTTTAAGGCTATGCAACAATGCAATAATAATATGCATACGTCTCCTTCGACAAATGTGTAAGATCCAACATGTCAGCAAATAGTTCTAGCAGGAGCCCGTGAACGGAGGGACAAGCTTTAGAATTCTTTTGTTTTTTGTGTTTTTGGTGACCTTTGGATCTTTTGAGGTTTGAGGTAAAGAGGCTTCTGCCCTCGAGTCTACGTTACCGTTTTTTTTCTTTCCCGGGGTCGAAAAAAGTCGCGTCCACACGCTGGCAGATGGAAACGGAACGCTGGGTGAAAACGATGTAATGCGTATGCCACACCGAAACGTGGCGCTGTTAACAGACACTGACACAGCCACCGGACCCACGATTTAGAAAGAGGGCATTTCCGCTACACACTAAACACCCGTTTTCAAAAAATACCGTTTCGGGGACCCAAAACGCCGTTGCCATATGGACGAAACGCCGTAACGGTTAAATACTTTACCGTTTCCACCAAAATACGTTCCCGTGTGGACGGGACCTAAGACGACAAATAAAAAATTTATAAAAAAGTTTATAAGGTCGCTAAAAAAACATAAACATAAATTCTTCACAGGTTTTTTGCTTCATTCTTGATTAATTCAGTAAAAAAAAATGAGTGTAAAATGTCAAAAGATTTTCTTTTTTTCCAAATAATTATTTCTGAAGAGAATGTTTTGGTCTGGGAACCAGGTATTCTGATCACTCATGCAGTGGTTTGTGGAATATCATCCACGCTCAGGCCACGCGCTGCCACACGACCTGAAAGCTGATTACGACACACAATCTGGTTGTGGATCGCCCGGTTCCGCATTTTCCAAACTCGATAAGCAGGATGGCGATGGAATATTTTTTGCGCGCGTGCCAGCATGCGCCCACTGGGCCGCGCCCCTGCCGTGATTTACATGAGAAGGGAAAAAAAAGAGAACGAGCACATTGTTCCGCCGCTGTCAAAGCAAAACGCGACACTGGCAAATTATCAAGTGATTGGTCTGAGCGTAAGTTTTAGCCACAAACAAGCTGTCCAGAGCTGTTTGCCGTGCGTGTGTTGTGGTGTGTTTGTTGTAATGTGACAGTAGACACCACGATGTTTTGGTGTGATATAGACCAGCGTTTTTCAAATCGTGGGTCGCAACCGAAAAGTGGTTTGCAGGGCTGTTTTGATTGGGTCGTGGCTTTGTGGGCAGTTTTGCTTTTTTGTTTTAAAGGGATTTGAAAATATAAAATTTGTAGAGAAAATGTTGGCCATTTATTTTGCGGGACACAAAATTCAATTCAATAATTTCAATAATTTATTTAATTGACATGATAGAAAGTGGGTGAGCAGTTTTATTGTTGTGGAATAAATTTGGGTCGCAACTTCATGAAAAGAGAAAAAAAATGTGGTCGTGAGACTCCACCACTTGAGAAGCACTGTTTTAGAGAGCAGACTCTTGACTTTAGTGCCAAAATGTCTGTATTTAAAAGCCTGCACCGTGTTGTTGTTGGTCGATATAGCAAATATTCTGGCAATCATTGCAGGGTTTTATCACAATCATTACTATCATTATTGTTATTATTTCTGCCATCAATACCTCACATCATAACCTAAGAGGCCACCCAGAGACTGACCCGCTGCCTCCCTTTAGCTCAGGGGTGGGCAGACTTTTTGACTGGTGGGCCACGTTGGGTTATTAAATTTGACAGAGGGGCCAAAGCAGGAGCAGATGGATGGAGTGTTTTGGTGACCCACCTCATAGGAGAAAAAAATATATCATGGGATATGTAGAAAACATGAGCCTTAATGTCTATTGAAAATGAACAAAAGCGTTAAAACAAAATATCTATCTTTGAAGTCCCTTAAAACACTGAAAGAATAGATGAAATACAGCTATTTTATGACTTACTTACTATTTATTATAATTTCTTCAAGTTCGATGTGCCGGAGTAAAAAGCTTTACAGGCCCCAAGGCTGTAGTTTGCCCTCCCCTGCTTTAGCAGCTCGCATGCGTCAAAACCAAAACGTGAAGCGACAATACACCTTATCTGGCAACCGCCGTCCCTCACCTGGGATCGCCTTGGATGACGCACATTCAGAAGAGAGGGAGGCCATGCGCCGCTGCTCTGGGTATTAAGATAAAGGTCCGGGGTCCCCGGCGTGACCGTCAAAACCCAGCAGAGGCAGAAGATGAGAAGGGAAGAAGCTGGAGTTGGTTGGGGTGGGGTGGGTTGGGTTGGGGGAGTGGGGCGTGGGGGGGTTATTTTCCAGCTCTCTTACCGCATCAGGCCCTACTTGATCTCTTGAACGGGGCCTTAATTTGATTACCAGGACTTTTTTTTTTTTTTTTTTCAAATCTCCAAGAAAGTCATGCAGGGAGGAGTTAACCAAGCAGTCGCCCTTTGATCCACCGAGCTTTTGTCCCCCACGAAACAGCCTTCGTCGCCCATCCAACCCCCCACCCCATCCGTCCCTACTCCCCCCCGACCCTGGGGAGGTCGGTGCGGCGCCGACCCTTCCGGAGCCAGCAGCACCTGTCTTTGATTTCCGCCCCCCAGAGGACGCTGAGGCCAGGAGGGAGAGACACGGGCAGAAATTACGAGACACGCACTCGGCATTCCTTTCAATTCATGTGCGCCGTCGCCGTGTTCTGTTTTAACAAGGAGAGAATCGAGGGCCCCCACCCTCCGACCCTCCAACCTCGCCCACCCCTGATACTCATCGCCAGGCCCAGCGGATGAGTTGCAAATTCTCACTGAGGCCAACAGACACAGGTCTGGCAAACGCTTGCATTCTGTTTTGTTTTGTTGTTTTTTTTTGGGGGGGGGTGTTATTTTTCGGAGCGGATGAAACATTCATACTTGTCCGCTGCTCGTCGGCGCGTCACACAGCAGGTTCCATCTGTTGTTTTTCGCTCTGACTTGCCTCGAGCCCGGATGAACGGCCTCCCCTCGATGTGACCTCGGCTCATACTCAACGTGCCGGGGCAGCTGCGCATCACGATCGGTCAGGGTTGAATTTTGTCGAATAGCGACAACACAGGGCGCCGCACTACTCGGAAGTGTCGCCTGGTAAAACACAACACTGGGAGCAGCACTGTCGCATTTTTATTTGGGCTTCTTCAAACACCTTGTTGGACCCTTTTTGTGTCAGTAGTCTTGGAAGGATGAGAAAACACTTTGGGCAATTGGGAAAGGAGCCCTGGTGACATCACAAAAGGGCAGATTTTTTCAGGTTCAGAGTTTGAAGCCATGCTAAGAATGTTTACAAATCTCTTTTGTTTTTGTCATTTAATCTCTGTTGGATTCAGGAAACTCAGATTAAACGCCAGCCTTGCCATGAACTGTATTAGAATGATGAGCTATGTGTCTATGTGTGGCTGAATGTGGCTAATATTCTATTTCTATCTTTGGAAGCCGGACAGTTGTTGTATCCACCACATTTTAGAAAAAGAAAGAAACAAAAAAAAAAAAAAAAACCCCAGCTAGATGTGGTGCTCAAACATTTCCCCCTTACAATTTTTTTTCATTTGCATGCACGTATTTGCATACATCAACGACATCCGTGCTCGCCACTTCCCGTGCATGTTGAAGTAGCTCATCTGCATGCGATAGCAGCCTGCCTGTTTGCCTATTTGCCCGTTGATCTTTAGTAACGTTGACTAGCCAGAAAGGAAAGTCGCCAGGAAGAAAGTCTAAGGAGCTTTAAGGAGTTGGGTTTTTTTTTAAGTCTAAATTCTTCTATTTTGTTGGAATAAATGCATTCATGCGCTCTGATTTATACACCACATGTACAGGCCGACCAAACAGATATAGACATTTGGAAAAACAAAATAAAGATCCATTGCTTTCATGCCCACTCAGTCACAAGCTTGGATTAAGTTTCCCTACTTTGAGAAAACATGTAGTCGGCCTGATAGGATCTACACTTATCCCACCTCCCAATCTACCTTCTCTGCAGCCCACTGACTGCGCTCCTGATGGAGGGGGACAAACAGTTTGACCGCTGACCTCACACCACTCTAATACCTTTGAAGTGGCCTGGCAATGTGCCCAGAGGTGCAGAGCTCTTTTAACAACTCTGGACATTAGAGGAGCAGCGATTAAAAAAAAAAAAAAGAAAAAAGAAAAAGAAAAAAAACACTCCCTCCTTTTATAGATTGACCTAAATGGGAAAATGGCCTCCCTCTGGGCTAATAACACGATGGCTCGGTGATTTAATGAGACCTGTCGAAATGGGGAACCGTCAGTGACTTAAAAGCGTTTGAGGCGCTGCGGGCCCCACCTTAAAACGCTACAGAAGAAGAAAAAATGGCACATTTTAAGTAATATCTACGGCTAAACTTAGACACAACAATTATACTGATTTCAGGTCTATGTTCTACAATTGAGGGTCGAAACCAATGACAAATGGTTTCGTTATGAGCAGGTCACAGTATTAAAAAGGGCTGCCTGTCAGCCCATTAACTTTATGGATAAACAATTTTTTATACGTACAGAATGGGGAGTGTAAAGACCCTTAAAGTAGAAAGAGACGCGACGGCGCACCCTGTGTTCCTTCATTGTTCCTTCACGTCGGTCGGCCAGGCCAGCCACTTCTCTTCCTACTTCCCTTTTGAAATTGTTGACTCTTGAGTCAGTGAATGACAAGTGGCAGAGAGGTTGCAGCTCCAGGCTAACGTTAGCACAGCCATGAGTCAGCATGTAGCCCACGTAGCGTGATTTAAAGGAAATCAAAACCATTCGCCCGCAGCACCACAGCATGTGTTTATTTTATCACTTGATAATGTTGACGAAACAGCGGCGGCCTCCTTCCATACTTTAGTGCAGTACTACTAAATTTAACAGTGACACGATGTTGCAAACAGAACCAGCAAAGCCATCAGCAAAGCACCAGTTTTAGCTCCCCGCTAACTCCCACATTGGATTTTCCAGTTCCATAATCGTTTCACCAAAAGGCACCTCTACAGAATCAAACATCTTCAATACACAGAAGTCGCTGCATTTTGCCAGCAGTCATAAATGTCAGTATCATTACTAGTCCTATTCACACTGTTTTACAACTTGGGGAAGTAAAACATAAACGCATCAGCATCTGAACAGCTACGTCTTATTTCTGAACTGCAGAGAACATTTTTTGTTGTTGTTGCTGCTGCTTCAATTTCTAGTTGCATGACTGCACATCGACGACTTGCCGCCCAGCCTTTCGCTAGTGTGTAGGAGTTGTTTTATCACAGCTTTGCTTCTTTGTGGCGTTTCTGAGAGAGATGAAACCGAAAGGCATCGCTGTCATGAAATGAGTCCTTCGAAAACAAAGAAATAAGAGTTGAAGGACGCACCGCCGCACAACATGTTGAAGGCCGCACCTCATGCAAAACTCACTTTGCGGATGTTTCGGAACTGAGACATATGTCTCCAGCCAGTCCAGCACACTCAATCTGATGTCAACAAAGGGCACCAAACTTGAGGGCCCGACAAAGTGCCACCTTTTTAGCGGGAAGCTAAAACCATCCGTTTTTGCGAGGAAACTACCAAAAGAGAGCTAAATGTGCTGTACAAGATCGATAGATTTTTTTCAAACAATTAAATAAGAACGGCCGGTCCTTTCTGCTCCAGAAATTGACCATGTGCATATTGGACCTAAGTTAATAAGTGTTGATCAGCTGCTATAAAATGGTTGGCATTATTTGCATTATTAGCATTATTTGCACAATCTAAACACGAGAAAAACATTACGCTCGATCATGGCTGTTGGCTCCAACTTTTGCTTGCAACCTTCTCTGCAACCGCTCTGAGTTATACAGCGTGGCTCCAAACGGAGGACCATAAAATGACCATAATTGTTATGTAGATGAGCGCTGAGGTCATGTCCCCAGTCGTATAAATATATCTTTATAAGAGAGAGCATGGTAGCTAATGAGCGGTCATTATGATAGGGGATGTCTCAGATTGCAAGACTGAGTCACATCCTGGGGCTTTTGTGCACACGATCGCATGCACGCACACTACGTGCACACTCACACACATACACACACTATCTCCCTCTGCCTCTCCTGAAAGAGCAAACAGGGAGAGGCGAACCGAGAGCCGCTAGCTGAAACTGCAGTTCTTTCTTTTTTTTTTCTTTTTTTTTTTTCAAAATGAGCCTTAACAGAGAAAGACAAATGGTGGAAGATTTGTCTGGGGGAAACGTTAAAAGGCGGTGACAGAAACGGACCCCATCCACCCAACTCCAGGAATGTCTTGGCTCTTGCACACACGAGCAAGCGATTCTTGCACAAGGGGGACCAGCGTGCTTGGCAGTGGCGGCAGCAGCAGCAGCCTCTAAATCTGACACACGAGCTGAGAAACCACAGCGGGACAAAAAAGAAGAAGAAGAAAAAAAAAGGCGGATTTGGATTTGGACGCTATCAGTGTCGGCTGCCCTATCTCGGCCCTACACTTCTGGAGTGCCTCCGCCTCAGGCGGTAATCATACAATTACACATTTCCCCACAGCCCGATAAAGCCATACGGTCTCCATTATCATTCTCGTCGTGACAACACGCTTCCCAGATTTATGAAAGGGAGCCACGCCCCTCCTCCGAACCAGGGGGGAAAAAAGAAAAGGGGGGGGGGGTATACCCCAAGCTCACACCGCAGAGTAAACTCTTGACCACATTTTGCACCCCGAGCAGAAACCTACACAGGCAAATGATCATTTTGTTGCCTGCTAGCTAATGATTATGTGTAATTAGCAAAGCCTTCTATTTTGTGGGTGGTGTGTCATAGACGCCAAGCAAAACCGCCAGAATCTGTGGCCGCCACCCTTTAAAAGGACCCCTGTCAGACCAAATTCAAGTCTTTATGTGTTATTCTGGGCTTCGGTAGAGCGTTGCACAATTAGTTATCGCAAAAAACACGCCAGAAAAAACTATTTTTAGCTCTCAATCCGTGTACAGCCCACAGCAAAAGTGTTATATAATATGGGACCTTTTAATGGATAAAAATGTTTTTTGTGATTTGCCATTCATGTCAATGTCGATGGTTCACGCGTTTGATTTTTGTTCGTTCGTTTTTGGGCCTTATAAATTTTCCATTATATGAAATCGTAAGACACTGTGACACAATCTATTGTGAGATTTTAACTTCTGATGAAGATGAAAGAATGAAACCTGCGTCAATGTGGTAACCGGTGCGAGAGTGATTTTCTTTTTTCGAAAAAGTCTGAAACCGAAGAGAAAATCATCAAAACGGGGAAAAAATTGCAGAAATGTGACTGAATTTGAATGTCACGTCTGAGTGACTCATACGTCTCGTCAGTCTGACCCTTTGTACAAGGGGGAGTTGAGAGTAAACACGTACGGTCACGTGCGTCCCCACGCAAAACTCTGTTACAGTTAATCATCAACCAATACAGCCTCATGACTGCATATTGCGCGCTGAAAGCTTCATCATCCTGTCATAAAATAAGGAGACATTCTCATCTGGCTCAGACCCAGTTGTCTGCAGGTGAGTCATTTCCACAGCTGGGAGGGTGCTGCTGATCAAACTTACCTTGCTCACTTCTAACCACGTACTAGTATAATTATGCAATATGTACTGAAAAAAAAACAACAACAACAACAACAACCAACCGAACAATAAATCAGTGGCATCTTTTGCGAAAGTTAAAGAAATGCTGCTGTTTATTTGGGTGGCTGGAAACCAAAAAGGTAATTTTGACACTTTCCCTGCAGCCTTGCTAATTTAGCCATGCTGCTAAAGTTAGAGACTTCCTTATTGGTCTGCTCACGTGGTGAGTGTTTAGCTGAGGCGCTATTTTGCAGGGTTCCTACCCAGATCGGTCGGCTTGTCACGGTCTGTCAAGAAATGCCAATGAGATTTGTTAGCACTGGTTCCTGTCGATGCGTGTGGCAACCGTAGCATGTTCTCTCAAAACGCGCCCTGGGCTAGCTAATTTGCACTGTGGTCTCTACCTAAACTTTAAGCCAAAGCCAGTTGGGAATGAAACTGTTCCTTTGATAGATGGTTAAAAACAAAACTTTAAACCTTAAAACAATAACAATAAAAACAAAAAAACAAGAACAACCTTTGAGGCCAGATGCCAAATTCTGTTGAAACTGCTGCTAGCTGCTGCTGTTAACTGCTCCTTGTGAGACTTCCTTGAGGTCTAAGGGAAGACACCGTTGTTATTTGCTGCTGGTCTTTCTCTGAATTCTTACCAAAGCTACTTATGGAGCAAAGTAGGGCAGTCTGTGCCACAGAGAAAAGCAAGCAATGCAATTATTTTGATGTAAAACAAAAAAAAAAAAGCCATCTCACTGCAGCTTGGCTAGCAGCAGTTCCCCTTTCTCTTCTTCGTTGCTAGGAGTTGCTGGGAGCATTTCCTGTTTTTTTGTTGTTGTTTTTTTTTCTAATCACTACTAAGGAATTAATTACACTAGGTGGCGACTTAATGACCATCTGAAAATGGTTAGCTTGGCAAAACGGTGGTGTGGGATTTCATACTTCATACTACTCTCGGATATCTAAAAAGGCCATTTGGGTTTGTCTAAGCAGCAGCTTGAAATGACAAATCAGCTTTTAAAACCTGCAACGAGTGGGAGGTTTTTTTGGCTTCTGACATGCAAACGTTAGAGTGCACGGGTGTGATGAGCGGCTGTAAAGACAGAGACTCGGACTGAAAAAATAAAAAAAGTGTCAAATGTCTGTAGCCGTCTTCTTCCTCTCACTCCCACACACACACAACAAAACCCCATTTACCAAGAAAAAAAGCACCTCTTTCCAACGCGAGTGCACAGAGAAGCTACAACAGCCCTGTGTCTGAAACTCAATCTCTGTTGTTGCAGTTGATAAAAATGACAGTGGTCCTTCCCTATCCAACCCTCATCTTCTTCTGGCCAAGAGTGACGGGAACAGGAAGAGGAAAAATGGAAACAAGTTAATATTTTTGAGATATCCCTGTATTCAAACATACATTTCCAGTACTTTTTTGGGAGGGAGTAAATAATGTGATCTAAACGAGGATTATTCACGGCAGAGAGATCCTAAATTGCCGGACTTCAGCCCAGCCCAAAAGTCTCTTGCGAGCTGGAGAATTACAGAAAGTCAACCTTCCTTCCTGCTCTGCTTAAATTATTATCCCCAATCCCACCATTACATTTATCAAATGGAAAGCCTGAATACCGCGAGCTCGTCGTACGAATATGTGCGGGGCTCCGAGGGGTAACGTGAGACAAAGCAACATTTGTGCTGCCAAACACAAAAATACTTTTTTTCTGTCATTTTTCTGGAACATACACACACTGAAGAGCCCATATATTTTTGATGTATATCATTACTTATAAAGCTGTATGGATCTGAAGAAAACAACTTTTTGGCCCTTTGATCACAGCCTGCAGCCAAAAGCTGGGATTTTAGCACCTTGGTCACAGCGATGCCTTCCACATGTTGGCAACAAAAACAAGGAAGCCGGTCACTTGGTAGAGGACAGCAGGGTTTTTTTTTTCCTCCTCCCCCAACCAATTCACAACTGTGGCTAATAGTTCACAAACTTATTGTCCCACCAGGATCTGGGGTCATGTTATTTTTTGCTCTGAGTCAAAACATTCCCCCGGTGTCAACTGCTGGGCATGCTGGACTTAATGAAAGGGGAAAGGTTAATTTTTTAGAAAAGCTACAAGACTTGGCCAGAAGGTCAGAGCTGAGGCATTAGCCTCTGAAACTCTGCCGGCTCTGGAAGAGGAACGCTTTCATTCTTTGCCAACGTCCTGGTTGATATGAGCAAAAAAAAACATTTGGAAGTGGGAAATATCTGGTTGAGGCACAAAAATAAACTGAACCACAAAGTTTTTCACTTTTTCTGGTTTTCAGTCAGGTGTTGCACTGTGATGATGGGTGCGTGCTAAGATATTTTTGGTTTGTTTTTTCTCTCGCGCCCACATGTCTGACTATGAAACAGCACTTTTAATATGACTTACGCTGCCCACAGGTTTAGTTTCTCACATCCTGTCAAAGGAAAGTATCACATACGATTGGAAGATAATGAAGAAATATTTAGAAACAAACTCTCAGTGTTCTCACACTTTGACTTGCGAAGGTTCACACGGTTTGGTGATTAGTCGGCAATAACTGTCATGTCAGAGCATCGTATGGCCTCAAAGATCTGCAACACAAGTCCGTCGACTATGATGGAAATTTGACGGAAGAAGATTCGGCAGCAACCGAGCGGGAGGGATCAAAACAAATCAAACTTGTAAAGCACATTTTGTGCTTTAATATACAACACAATGTGTGTCACAGAATCAGCGTTAAGATTTAGTGCAATGCTTTTTTCATTTTTTTTACCACTGGAGAATTACATAAACAATTTGAGATGGACAAAGATTGCAATTTGGAGTTTGAAATTTTCATTAATATAAGAATGGAACAACAACGACAATAAAAAAGAATCCCAAAAACTAGGGTGCAGCTGGTGCTATGTAACTGACATAGAATAACAGAAGTATACAAGAAGTAAATACAGGAAGTGATGGCCAGCCAAGCTGCTGCTAAAGCGATTAGCGTGGATGCTAGCTGGATCTTTAACTGGAACTTTAGGGCCTTTCTCTGTAAACATGTTGATGATTGACTCTCAGTTAGCTTTGGTAAGAGTTTATGTAAACTCCACACAGCGCATCACGGCTAGCCACCGAACTCCTGACGCTTGCTAACATGTACCCTCAATCCAATAGGAGGCCTCAAACTGTTACTGACTGGCTAAATTCCGGAGCAGTTGTTTTGACCAGATGGGTAGCCGAGATAGATGCAATGCATATTTTACAATATGGCCATGAATGCATCAAAAACATCAATCGCAGAAGTATCAAGGAAGTCTTTGGTATTTTTGAGAGTGTAAATCAGGCACGGGCAAACTATGGCCCGGGGGCCATATGCGCCCTGTCAAGCTTTTTAATGCGTCACGCCAAACTTGAAGAATTTATATTGATAGTAATTAAGTCAAAAAATAGCTGTATTTCATCCATTTTTTCTGTTTGAAGAGAGAGAGAGAGCAATAAAGAGCTAGATACCGTTTGGCTGAAAGACATATTTTATTGTGATGCTTTTGTTCATTTTCAATAGACATTAAAGCACATCTTTTCTACGTATTCCTCCATCCATCTGCTGCTGTTCCAGCCCCTCTGTCATATTTTAGAACCCATTGTGGCCCACCAGTCAAAAGGTTTATAACCGCAAACTCACAACTATCCTCATACGTGGAAGACAGTGCAAACAAGCTCCTCACAAGCGCCGCATCCTCGGAGCTGCAGCACTTGCGACATTCGACCCAGTCTCGCCTGATCGCAACGGCGAACGCGCAAAACAACAAAGGGGTCGGCGCTGCCCTTGGTCTGACCCGCGAGCACTGATACTTCCCATAGCCACACGTCAGCTCTCGGGTCAAACATTAGTCATCATCGCCACGAAGGGAGGAAGGCGAGAGAAGAGACGGCGAGGAGGTCGAGTGTTCAGAGATCATCCGTGACCACGAGTGTTTTTGAGGCGTTGCTGGACAAATAGAGGCTTAATCTGTAGTCACACAAACGCATCTCGACAGGGATTAGTAACACGGCAGGTTGTGGCATCACAGCATAAGAATCCACACACACACTCAGGACAAAACAAAAAACAATCAGTGGCCTGCAGCCACAAAGGAATACACATTAGGTTTGGTTAGGTGAAGTGACAAGGCAACTACAGAACATTGCAAACGTTGTGCATTCCAGGATAGATGTTGTAAAGATAAAACGCACACAAACACGTACAAATACACACTCTCTCAGCCTCAACCAGTGTGTGTCATCCCTCTTTTTGCGAGCTCAAGTCGCCCCGATGGTCGTCGACGGTTGACTACAGCAAACCAAATACGCACACACAAACACGCAAACACATCACGGTGACTTTCCCTCCCTCCCCGAGTAGATCACATGTGTTTGATTTCTTCTTGAGGGCTGCTTTGTGTGTGTGTGTGTGTGTGTGTGTGTGTGTGTGTGTGTGTGTGTGTGTGTGTGTGTGTGTGTGGGGGGTTGTCATCAAGTTTGTTCCTACGGTTTCCCTTCAACGATTCCAATGACCAGAATTGGCCGGCCTGCGCTCAATCAGGTTGGATCATTATATTGTACAAGGTTCTTCCAGGTCACCGATTCATGTGACCCCTTTAGCAAACATTGATCACTGAAAACCAAAAACATCTACACTATTATGTCCGTGAAGGTTCTCAGTTCTCTAGACCACCGTCGTCTTGAAGGTTAAGTTCAGGTTTTTTGGTATCTCTAAGATGTTTAGCCTCTCATCCGAAAACGCTTCTTCAGTTCTTAACCTTCAAAATGACTGTGAAGGTTCTCAGTCGTCCAAGTCATCTTAATGTTGAAGGGGTTAAGTTGAGGCAAGTGGACTTGTTCTTGTCATCTCAAAGGAGATGGCAAGATGGCAAAAATTTGCAGTAATAGCATCCGCCAACCTTGCAGCTAGCCGCTTCCCGTATCGTCCTCCTGTGGCTTCTCAAGGCACCTTGCAAGTAACTAAAAAAAGAAGCTGACCGGTTACAGCACCGCCACTTGCGGTTAAGACAAAAGTTGTCCTGCGATTATTGTGAAATAATCGCAGGAGGTGAAGTGCTTTTTTTTTTTTCTTTCACCAAGACGGTTTTTGAGAATAGAACGGCCTACGCTAACTGGCTAAGCTGCAGCAACGTCCACGCAGACACTTGCGAGTTGGGGCAGGTTTCATTTGCACGTGTCCTACTGCAGGGTAACAGAAACAACCTGGTACCGAAGCTGCATGAACCACAGAGTCCTTCGAAAACCCTGAAAGAGCAAAATCTTCCCATTTGGCACATGGTGTTGTTAACATCCTGCACTGGATGCAATCTGGATCAAGTCGGGTGGAGATGCAGCCAAGAGGCCCTTCGTATTTCCTCTTCGAATTCTTCCACCTTGTTTCCTTCTCTTTCTCTTGCTTCCTTGTTTTCTTTTCTTTTCTTCTCCTCTCTTTTGTTTTCTTTTATTTTCTATCAGCAGATCCATAACAAGTAGAGATGCGCCGAGACAACTGAGTGCTTCCATTTTGGCACTCACTGGTACAGATGCTGAGTACTTGATTAGGCCATTACACATTATAGGATTTCTTAGATTTTTTTTGTTTGTTGTTCTCCACAGATGCTCTGTTGAATGACATTCCTCAGCATGTTTTCCAAGCTTTGGATGACTGTCGCAAGCTTCACTGCAATACAAACACAAATGTAACATAATTGTCAGATAAATACATATACAACTGGTGTTGGTGTTGGATCAGCACATATTTTTCGAGTAGACGAGTGCACGAGGAGAGTACTCAACCCTGGTATCAGTACCGACACCGGTATCGGTAACACAGACAAATGAACGAGGACAAGAAGCCGAAGGTGGATGTGTGCTTTCGGAAATCAAACCAAATTTTTGTCTTTGTGCACAGATAAACTAAAAGGAAACGTGTCAGAAAAAGAAAGAGAAAAACACCTCCGGTGCTCGCCAAGCTGTGAGCTCACACTTTTCGCGAGCGCACCTCCGCCGGGCGTCTATTCATAGCTCCAGCTTCGGCCGGCCGGCCTTTTTACGAGCCATTACTCCTCTCATTATCTGCGGCCGCAATGAATGGCTGACGCTGATATGGGAGGTGCCTCTGCGGGGGTCGGGGGTGAGGTGTTGGTTAGAGCGAAGGGCGGCACGCTCGGGGTAAACCATTGGGCCCTTGGTGGCGGACATGAGGCTGGAGATCGTCGACGTGAAGCAGCTGTGCTGCAGAATGGCCCCCCTCACCCTCTCCCCTTCCCCTCCTGCCTCCACCACCACCACCACCACCAAAGTTATAGTGGAATGATGAACGTCATTCTCGCACACACATACACACACATACAACACACACACACACACGTGTTAGCCATGGTTTTGAGGTCATGTCTGGAACAGATCTTTACAGTGGTGATGTCATATCTGCCTTAAGAAATTCTGTTGAAACGCAAAAAAAGAAAAGAAAGTGGGAAAAGCGACTGCCGCTTCTTTTTGAAAATGACTGAATCAACAACAATCTTCTTCTTCTTCTTCTTCTTCTTAGAAAACTTCCAGTCGAAGACCCAGTACTCTGGGCGTCATGGTGACCACCCGGACCTAACGTTCACTTCGACGTCCAGATCTCAGCCCCTCAGAGAGGAAGAGCTTTCAAATCACACTTCTGTACAAAATGCATGACTGTGCAATGCGCACTCGTGCTGAAAACGCACAAAAAGAAAACCCAAAAACATTTGCACTTAAACTTCTTATAAGCAAGGTGGCACTACAAAAAATAACACTCACTTCCAGTGAATGCAAAGCGGTTTGCAATTTGGAGCACAGCCTCTAAAAAGCACAGAGCAAAATTAATTCATGGGGCCTCCCGTTTTAAGAAGTCTAAATTCCATTACTTTTATATAAAATACAAAGGATTCACAGTGGAACGTTTCAAGTAATCTGCAAACACGTGTATTGCAAAGTTAATTTGCATTGATAAAGATCATTTGGATCAAATATCTGCTTTGGGCTCAACTCAAGCGGTATTTTGCACCTATTGCGTTGTGCATCTGGGAACACCTGAAAACAGAGGGGGAGACTGGGGGGCATTTCAGCAATACACGAGGCCTCTCACCGCATGTCACACCATGAGACAAACACACCTGGGACATAAATTTGTGGCCACCGCATCAGTGTTGAAGAGTTTCCTTGTCAAGTGATTGCAGCTGATTGCAGCAAGTTCACACAAGCCACAGGGCAACTTTTCTGTTTTCGTGAAAGCCAGAGCCTTTGGTTTTGACAGCTGCAGCACGACGACGACGACGATAATAACTGGCTCGTGTGCTCCTCGTAATCCTTGGTTATACCTGCACTACCTCAGGTGTGAAACACGCGACCCTCACCGAACAGGTCACACCTTCAGGTTCAACTGATACTGACTCCGGTGCAGTTAAGTGTGCAAATATGCTCAGAAATTTTCACTCGTGGCTGTGGTTGGTAGTTGTTGTTCAACCCCATTGAAACAATACCAAAGAAAAAAGGGTTTGGTGCTATTTCCATAAATGGCTGGTTTTTATGCAGTGACTTCCACCTCTGAAAAGAAAAAAATCACACACTTGATTGTGTGACTCACAGAAAATGCCGGACCAACAATCAGCCAGTGGACTCAAGTTTTGAGGAAAGCCAAATAATGCTGGTCAGATGGGGCACGACCGCAGCGTGCTTTCTTCATAATTGAATCACGCATCCACCCTTACCCCCCACCTCCACCAATACTACCACCTCCCCAGATTGGTTCTGCTTAAATGTCAAACACTCCATAAAACACCGCGTGATGACCCTATTTCCAAAACCACACTTCATTAAAAAATAAAGAAATCTGCCAAGCGGATCAAAACAAAGAAAGAAAGAAAAAACATCAGCGGTGGTTGGCCAAATTTAGACTCGCAAACTCCCTGGTGGCGTCCACTAAAAGTGAAAAAAAAAAAACATAAAATAAAATATAACTTGAAAAAAAAAAAGTGCCGGAGTGCACTCTGTGAGCGTTTACACACATGAACGCATGTGCACACACACACACACACACACACACACACATTCGCACAGAGTGAGATTTTGTAAAAACGGCGCACTGTTTGCTCACTCTGCAACATTTCACTCCTACACAGCCATATCAACAGGAAAGAGGCAGCCAATGAAACTAATTGGGTGGTGTGTGTGCGTGCGTGCGTGCGTGCGGGTTGTTTTTTTTATATATATATATATATATATATATGAAAAGAACAGCCTGTGCTGCTCCGGAGCTCCCTCCCACTGCTCCTCTGAGTGGCTGCCTCTAAGTGGCCTGCTTTCTCCCCTCTGCTGTGATTGGAGGAGAGCTACGCCAGTAACCCTGAACTTCTTTTCCCTCCTTTTTTTTCTCTCTCTCTCTCGCTCTCTCCCTCTCCGCCTCGGGACCTACCCATGTTGTTTTCAAGTTGAGAGAGCAGAGCGGGAGAGAGAGAGAGAGAGAGAGAGCGAGACAGAGAGAGAGAGAGAGAGAGAGAGAGCGAGAAAGAGAGAGAGACAGAGAGAGAGAGAGCGAGAAAGAGAGAGAGAGACAGAGAGAGAGAGCGAGAGACAGACAGAGAGAGAGAGAGCGACCGATCGCTGCTTCGCTTGCGCTCTCTCTGCACTCAAGATGGATCCCTCACACCGCGATTTAATCCAACTGCAAACACGACAGCGACTTGTTGTTGCTGCTGCTACTGCAACAACAGCCTGATAGTGAACAGAGAGAGAGAGAGAGAGAGAGAGAGAGAGAGAGGGAAGTCTGTGGGGAGGTTCAAGGGCTGTAAGCAAATTGCTTTGACACAGGCTGCAAAAAGGAACTAATCCTGCAGCCTGTAAACCTTACGATGCGCTGTTTTATTTCTTAACTTATTAGTGCATATCTGCAATTTCAAATGCTCATTTTTGTTGAAGCAAGCATGAAAACTCTGCTAGTCAACCTGTCTTGTGCTTTCACATCGGCGGAAACACTTGTGCACGGTGCAATCAGACTAGTGAGTGTACACATTTATTACACCATCGTTGGCTTTTAATCATTCACCATCCAGACGAGGGGATTCGAAACAACAGAGTACAAAACACAGCATATAAAATTGATTATTAGGCTCAGTTTTGCAACATTTTATTCATCTTAAGACAATAATGAAAATATATATATGTATATTTATACAAAAAACTTGCTTCTGGAGGTATACGATGGTATACACTCACAACAACAACAAAAAAGCAAAACATAAATAAGTTAGAATTTTTTCAGTGTTTTTGAGAAAAAAAAGCACACAGGTACACTTCAAAAGGGTCACACCAACCAGGGAGGTGTCGCTTTTTTTCTGAAACACCCCCCTTTGGGAGAAGGAAAAAAAATAGTGCAATTACATGTTTCACATGAATTCCACACCACAAATCTTTGATTCACATATTTGCATAAATAGTCCCGTTGATTTCTAACATGTTTTATTTATGCTGAACTGGACTACACCACTTGTTAGGAGAAGATGGGAAATGTGACTGTTGGAGGGAGAGAAAAAAATGAATCATATGATTAAAACGTAGATGCTAATTCTTAGGGATATGAGCGATGTACTGTCAGAAAAAGAATTAGAACAAAATTTGGTCGAATATTGCTAGGCAGATTAGCCGCCCTCCCACACCCACCCCGCCTGAGGAGAAGGCACAGACTTTGGCAGAAATGAAACATAAAACTAGGAAATGGGAAGATAAGGCAACAATGTTTGCATGTAAACGTTTATCTGACATGGCTATTCCCAGGTAGATGGACCCGACTGAACTTACAGTGTGACCATCAGAGGGCCTTCAAAAACAAGAGACATAGCACTGGTACAAATAAAGAATTTGTTTAAAAAAAAAAAAAAATTAAAAAGGAGAAGAAGAAGGAGCAGACAAATCCACACAACCCTGACGTTTGAAATCTGCATTCATAAAAAGAAAAAAAAGTACAACAAATTTACCTGAATAACAACACCAGTTTGACATAATAAAAGTTATCTGCTGGAAATTGCACTGCAACTTCCTGAGTCAAATTCACACACACACACACACACACACACACACACACACACACACACACACACACGAAAATACACTGAACGAAAAAGAAAAAGTATGAAAAGCAATAACGTGCTTTCTTCTTTTATGTGCTACATCTGAAACATAGGTAGTAGATGTAAAAAAACAAACAACCAAAACAATAATAATAAGATGGGCAAAAATCTATTTGCACACTGCTACATTGTCTGCTGCTTTTGAGGCATTTTCTTTTTTCGTTCTTTTTTTCCTCTTTTACTTGAAATGAGTGCCAAAACATGATAGTGTACGTATTCAGTGCTTCTGCAGCCTCTCCTTCCTCCCTTCTTTAGCGCGGGGCTGCTGCTGCTGTTGTTTTTACACATTTAGTCAGAACGAAGAGAAAGGCTGCAGTTCTCCACCAGCAACAGGTCGCCCCGCTCTGTGAGACATGGAGGGGTGGAAAAAAGAGGAAACAGGCTGTTGAATGGTGCAATAGAGAAAAGGGCTGGAACACGAGGGTCGAACAGTCTTCGACATACGGGCGTTTGCATGCGAAATATTATTTTTCACTTTTTCTTTTCCTCCGAGTGGTTGACGTGCGTGCTGGTATCCTCGTGCAGGACATAAAACTTGTGCGCAGCTACTGGCTGACTATTATCGAGCGAGTAAAGCCTTCATAGCTCCCTATATGACAGCCGAATATCAAACTGCGACGCGATCGAGTCCAATGCGGCGACACCGAGTCGTTTCAGTGCGCGGCAGTAGAGTTTTAGCGCGGCGAGTGTCGGTTCGTGAAGCTGCGTGCAGCTGTTCCGACCCGTGCTCCTCGTAAAACATGCTGGTAACGCGATACAAGCGCCCCGAATACAAGAGCACGAAGCGGTCGCGTCAAAAGTGGTGTTATTAAGTCACAACGGGGGCCAGCGGAGGTCGGTGTCGTGGCGACGTCTCCTTACCTGGCGCCGTTTTGCTCTCATGGGACCTCCGCGGCCGCCGCACTCTCCTCCGCGGCTGTGGCCGCCCGAGGCGCCCCGCTGCCCGGCTCTTCTTCGTCGTCGTCCGGCTCGCTGTGCGACCTTTTGCTCGGACCTTCGCCATGGCAACGGTCACCTGTTGGCGGGGGGGCAAGGCGAGATGTTTGGTTAAGTTAAGCCGAGGGTGCTTAACTATATTTATGTATACATATAAAACGATAAATTACTAAACCAAAAAGCAGACAACCTGACATGGGCGGAGAAAAGGCTAAGCTACGCTCCGTAAACAAGAGAGCGATACGCCTTCGAGCCGTCAGCCCCGTCAACTCTTGACGAGAGGTCAAGTGACTTTCAACGCGTCTTAAGGAACTTCTCCGGTCCCTCTCCTCCTCCTCCTCCTCGCCCCCTGGACCTGAGCTGCTGGTACCCTCAGGTTGAACCCCCCCAACCCTCCCCAACACACTGTGAACTGCTGATCCACGCCCTTTGCACTGCGGTGCCACGGGCTCGAGCCCCCCAAGTCCCCCCCTTTACCTCCCAAAGGACCACACACACACACACACACACACACACACACGCACGCGCGCGAAAAATCACCTGAATGCCCCGACCGTCTCTTCCTGGAGCCGTCCCTCTCCGGCTGTCGAGCCTCCTCCTCGGCACCCGAGGCTCGGCTGTCCTCCCCGGACGAGTCCGCATCCCGCTGCCGGGCTCCGGGGTTTCCGTGGGGCGGTCTGCGGTAAAAGTCCGGCGCGTTGTCGTCCTCCTCCCACTCGTAATTGCGCGGCGTGAGCGGCCTCTCGGCGACCGGGTCGAAATTGTACTCCTCGCGAAATTCCCGCACGCCCTCCTGGATCGACTCGTTCAAATAGCGACGCACCTCCGAGCGGTCAGGTAAGCCGAAGAGCGCCCTGCGGACCGGAGCCCTGGCGGCGTCCGGCTGCCGCGCATCGACCCTCTCCAACGTCGGGCTCGCATTGGAAAGGCCGACATCTGACATTTTGGACGAGCGAGTGACAATCCAGGGAGAGGGGGGTGGCGGTGGTGGTGGTGGTGTTGATGGCAAGCGAGGGGTGAGGGGTCGGGATGATTGAGGGGAGAGAAGAAAAAAAAAATTGCTCACTCGCCAAAGAGCCGCAACCTTCCAAAGGGAACTCGTATTTCCTCACGTAGTATTCCGCTTTTTAAAATGCAAAGTCACTGGAACGGCGCGTATCATCCAAAAGAAAAAATGCGTACGCGGCGAGAGAAATGGAGGAGAAAAAGGGGGAAAGGGAGAGAGAGAGAGAGAGAGAGAGAAGGAAAAGCCGAGACTCCAAAAATGAGCGCAGGAGGTAGTTTAATTTTCCTTCCCCTCCCCAAAAACAGACTGCTACTCCTGTCAGGTCCGTAGTAAAGGGAGCTGCTGACGAAAACAACAAGTCAAGTCATAACAGCCAACATGGCGTTAGACGGAGCTGCGAGTGAGGAACAAAAAAGTTGACATCAAAGGACTATTTAAAACAGGGACGCGATTCATTGGTCTGCTGAGGGACCGCCCACCGCGCGCGGAGCGGCGGAGAGAAGGCAACAACAACACGGCTCACGATTGGATTAACTTTCACACATGAACGTGGCCTAATTATTCTCTGCGACTTGTTAAATAAATCTTTTATTTAAAGGGGGAAAAAAAATGTTTCACCGTGCACCGACCGCCACACTCGCGCACAGAGAAACCACGGGAAGTCTCGACTCACTCACTCGTCACCGTCCCCCACCCTATCTCAAAGTTTTCGCGTGCATGCAGGAATCGCCTCTTTGTGACGTCACAAAGGGAACGAACACGGCCGCACCCTCAAAAACACGCGGGAGGCGAAGGCTTCAGCATTCTTTTCTTTTTTGCAAGGGGGCTGTCAACAGAGGGCTAAATCAGCCATTACTGGAAACCTAGAGAGGTTTTCTTGTGTTGATTGCAAATATCTGTTTTGTTTCTTAAAAAAAGAAGAATAAAGGGCTTGGAAACTTACCTGCACACACTCAGGTACCTGAGATATCACTCGATCTCACTGCTCATGCAGTGTAAAATGAGCCGTATTGAAGGTCTGCCTCCCTGCAGGCTGCTCAATCACAAAGGGAATCAGTGAATGCTGACAGATATCACCCACATATTGCCAGTTAAAAGGCTTCAAAGCCAAAGCAACTTTGATTTAATCAACGCAAGCCAGTTCACACGTAGCCTCACGGTTACTGTGCGACAGGAGTGCGTGTAGAGGACGACGACGACGACAACAACAGCCGCAAGTGGCTCTCCCTCCACCTCACCACCCCCCTCCCCTCCCTCCGGTTACGATGACATCATCCCTGGCGTAGAGAGTCTTCCGTCATGGTTGGCACAGTGCCTATCTCTGTCAGACTTCACCGCCGGTGCCACAGGGGCGGTTTATGTGCTTCACTGCTTCTAATTGCTTGTGTTGTGCTCATGAACATGGTGGCGGAGGAAACAGAAAGTGGTGCAAAAGGGACATCGGAGATCGCCAAAAAACCCTCCCTCCCCTCGCACACACACTGGAGAAGGAGTCGGTGTCGATGTGTAGGTTATTGAATTTGCTGCCTGCACAGCACAGAGACGCTAAGGGATCCTGCAGCCATCGAGCGAAGCGCATCTGCAGCTGGAAGGCGCTCATTGTGCACATTTGTTAGCCATGTCCCAAGCTCAACTCTGCAGCCGAGCCTCACTCTGCATTCCTCTGCAGCGGTTGCCAGTAAAAAAAAAAAAAAATCTCTGGGCCGGCCTCGGAGGCCATGCTGTTTCAATTAATCCATGGAGAAAAAAAAGGAGTCAAACATCTCGTGATGCATACAGCGAGGCCATCTGCTGTATCAATGTTATCGCCACACTCGCACTCAAATCCAGAACGTGTTTACGTGCCTGCAAACTGTGCACCACTGGAGATTAAAATATTTTATTATATATATATATATATATACATATATATATAGAATTTATTTCATTTTTTTAATGAATGATTGACCCTTGACTGGATTGGTTTAGAGACACGTATGTTTTTGTGACACGGAACAACAGCTCGACGGGGTTGATTTAGTTATTTTTTAAGCGTTTGCAATTGGAAAAACATTGATGAGTGTGACCGACTGGGATGATGCAACTGTAGCAAATAATTCACACGTTGTGACTCACGATAAAAAAAAAAGAGCCATGAGGCAGCACAGAGATGTCGCAGGGTTCATCTGTTTAGTTAAAAGACAACAAAGAAAAGCTATTTTGGTCAGGGCTTCACAGAAGTCAACAGTGCACCGCGTCGACATGGATGAAAACAGTTGATTAGAATAATAATCATTCACCCATTTAAGTCAAAAAAAAAAAATTAGAAAGGTCACATTAAAAATTTTGCGACGGCCACAATTGAACAAACACAAAAGAGTTATTGTTTGAGCTATTTGTTTTTTTACACTGCATCATACGTCTTTGTTTTTCAAGCGCCTTGCAACACACCATGTAAAAATACCATTGCTCTAAGATGTTTTCTGAATAATAGAAAAACAAGATGTCACTATACTTGGAAACAGTGTTACTGGTGGAAAAATAAAATAAAAGGAGGTAAAACACTACTAAATGATCTTTAAAAAAAAAAAAAAGCTGTGTTTTTTAAATGATATATTTTTAAAACGACTTCACATGTTGTACTTAAAAAAAATTCAGAGCTATTTCTATTTGCAGTAAATCAGTGGACTGGGTCATATGCAAACAAAACAGATAACACAAAGAACACTTTAAATAAAGTTTCAGTTTCCCTGTCCTTTTCACATGGCATGATTGAAAATACTTCTATGTCTCTTGGAGAGACGTTTATTGGACATTTATTTACTGTTGCCGTGTGCAGATGATGGGCCTCCAGTCTAACATCACGAGACAGTGGCCTTAGAGCTCTGCTTCTTCTTGGCCAGCTCAGCCTGGATCTGATGGGGAAACTGGTCCAAGTGCTTCTTCACACACTGCATGCAGAACCTCTTGGTGTAAAAGAGACTGCATTCCTGACAAGGGGAGGGGGAAAATGAGCATCATGCAGCAAACGCTTTCAGTTTCACATAAACAGTAAATACACCCAGCATCAATGATTTAATTTAGATCTTATCTATAAATACACATACCAAACCAAATTATCAAGGAACCACATATGTGATGTTCCCTTATTTTAACTGCAAAATGTTGTCAACACAGCGGGTTTAGAAGTCCAAGCGAATTACAGTTACTTCATCGTCATCAGTAAAGTGTGGAATAATTAAACAAAACAAATTAGGCCTTCTTACCGATCCAACACAAACTAGCTTTCTGCACAGACTGCAGTCGGAGCCCAGCACTAAAAACCTTTCCTTGTCCGGACAAAAGGGGTCCTTGGTCACGTAACACTCTTCAAGCAACCTAATGAACGAGAGCGAAGTAAATTAATGGATTTAGGGTCGAGTTTCAGAACTTCACAATGACACTGAAGCTGTGTGTGTGTGTGTGTGTTTGCGTTAGGGCATGAACAGCCGGCAACGTAACTGCATTTATTCAGATATTAGCAGCTAACAGCATTAGCTTTTGCGCGACACACTCCAGAACTACTTCCTGTCCACTTACACAATAGCTCTGGTGTTTGGTGGTTTCTGGCCGTAGTAAGAAAACGGGCTGCTCAAATCACACAGTTGGCATGTAAATATTTGTTGAGATAGTTCGCTTAAAGTCGGCTCCATAGTTCGGTTCGGGACAGGGGGAAAACAACTGCATTTCCTGGTTGTTCTGCCAGTGGTAGATTTTTTTTTCCATGATGTTGCACCGCCACCTAGTGGACTGGGGTGTGAACGACCGTAAGAATGCTCGTATTTCTTCTTCTTTTTTCTTTTTCTTTTTCTTTCTTTCTTTTTTTTTTTTTAAATAATAACAATTTTACAGTCATTTAACTTTTTTAAAAATATATATATATTAATCCCAGCTTTCACATATATTTAGATTATTTAGAAAAAAATCATCATCATGTTCCCCATAAGGCGGCATGAATATGCTTCAAATAATATGTTTAATATGGAATAATATGGAAATGTTTGTTGTGTGCATGAAATCCACCTAGAGGGTAGCAAACAAGGCGGAATAAATATCATAAAATGATTTAATAGCAAAGAAAAAATATAATTAAAAAAAAATCCATGCCAAAGTACACCTACGTCATCTGAAGAAAAAACACAAGTGTTGGGAATAACATTATTGGCTTGACAGAGAAAATTAAGAACATTACTGCTGTTAAGGTTAATTCAAGTGTCACGTGTGATTTGATTTTATTCACAGTATTACAGCAAATTCCAACGTTTATTCAATTAGCTGAGTTATCCAGAGCTAATGTTCATGTGATTTAGCAAATAAAGGAGAAATAAGGTAATTAAATAAATAGATATCTTTATTCTGTTTTGGGTTATGATTGTTTGTAACTGGAACAGCAAAAGCATTTATTATTGTTCACAAGACATGAACTCTTCACAAACACGTGTGCAGTGTGTTTGGAGGGGAAAGTCCTCGTACAGCGAATGAGGCTCTGTCTGTTTATGTGTTCCGCTGTCTGCACATGCACACGCCCCTTGCGCCGCGCGCTCACTACATTCTCCGTCACATTTACAAAACACAAACTGGCTCAACAGATAGACGTGTTTGTGGTCAAAATATTAGCTACTGACCGCCGAGGGTTTATTCCGCCCCAAAACAAGGTCCCGATGAGTTTGGTTTGGGTTGAAACAAACATTCCTTGTTTACATAGATAAGACAAAAATAGACTGACATATAATGCAATTCAACAGATAACAGTATTTTTCATTGGAAGCTGCTTACATTATCCGTCTCTTTTTTTCCCTGCTTTACAATCCTCCGGTTTTCCACTACCTGCCATTTCATGCAAGAAAATTCCCTGATCTAACGGCGACATTTTTAGTCTTAGAAATGAAGCTCGAGCGCCGGGGTGTGAGTACAGGGAGGGGCGCGCTAAAGGCACTTGACAGGCACTTAATGGAAACTTTCAAAATGTTATGGCACCTGGCAATGAGTGGCAATTAATCCATCAATGGACGGAGGAGTACAGGAAAGGTCCCTGGTGCATGATCAAATAATGTAAATATTAGGATGATGTAGAGAAAACTCCAGACTAATTTAGTGCTTTTACCCCTACATTCCCAAATAGTTCTCGTACTGTGTGTGTGTGTGTGTGTGTGTGTGTGTGTGTGTGTGTGTGTGTGTGTGTGTGTGTGTGTGTGTGTGTGTTAATTGCGTTGAGTCTGCATTCCAGGCTTCTACGTCATCGGGCGATTGTCTAAGAATCTTCACGCTGCTCACGCACGGTCGGCTCACGACAACTGTCAGCTGATAAGACAAGTCCCATGGATCAAGTCCCATTCACCCTCCCCACCCCCGTCAGTACATGTCCCTGTATATCTCCTGCAGGAGCGGGTGCAGCGATGTGTCCTCCATCTCCTTGATGTCCTGCACCAGCTGAGCGTGCTCCGTCACCAGCTCCCTCAGGTCGGCCAGCTTCTGCAGCAGCCGGGGGAAGAGGAAGTTGTCGCCGGGGTGGTTGGCCAGCAGGTGGAGCCGCAGCACTTGGACGATGGTGTCTTGCAGCCGCTCCACCAGCGGGGCGTCCACCAGGCCTGGGCGGTCTGCGAGGGAAGGGGGATCAAACAGAGGGACGACGACTGTGAAGGTGGTTCGCTACTGTGGTGGGAGCGAACGATTGCAACAACAACAACAACAACAACAATAATAATAATAATAATAATATAAATAATAATAATAATAATAATAATAATAATAGATTTTTACATCAAATAAATTATCTCAAAGTGCTTCAGTACTTAAGAGAATTAAAAACCATTGAAAGGGCATTAAAAAAAAATAGCCAAGTATTAGGCAGTGTTTTTTAACTACTGTGGCGCAGCACAATAGTGTACTGTGAGATAATGTCAGATGTGCCGTGAAAAATTATCCAATTAATTGGTCTAAAAAAATAATAACAATTCATTTTTGAGTGACTGTGCTTTTAAAGGAATGTGAGTCTATTTTCCTCTCTCAATTCCTCCCAGGATACCAGCTTTGTGTGCATCCAAACAGGCCCAGGTTTCACACTGAGTGAGTATAAATACATTAAGAGACTGTATTGTCATTATTAGGCTAAAAAGTGTCATTTCATAATATATTTGGTTGGTGGCGGGCCATGGAATTTTTTTTTAATGAGACTAAGGCACAATGAAAGAACAGCAATAACAGATATAAATAATTAAAAAAAAAAAAAAACAGCTACATCTAAGGCATAAATGAGACTAAAACATCACATATAAAATTATGCCAAAATAATAAAAAAAAATAAATCAAGTTACTGGGGCTTTTTTTTTTTTATAATTTCTTTTTAAGAAAAAAAAAACTTTTTTTTTTTAGTTGCACATTTTACCTCCGCAGCAGATGATGGCAGCCACGAAGAGGGCAAGGTCGCTGTCGTCGAGCTCCAGGGAGTTGAAGCGCGTGGCGAACTGGAACTTGGGCTCCATCATGTCGCTCAAGGGCCGGCGGAGGCTTTTGAGGAACTCCCGGGTGACGAACCCCCTGCCGCGGGCCACCAGCACACCGTCTTTGTTCATGCACGAGGCCAGGAGGGTGAACAGGGCTTCGTAGACCCCATACTTCAGCAGGGTCACCTGGGTTCATCAGGTCATATGGAGGTATGGGGTCAAGGTCCAGGATACTTCTGTCCTCACTTTTTCTAACCCTCAACAGGGGAAGCTCAATTGCTTGGATTTATTTCAGCTCTCTGCTGCGGCTTCCTATTGGCTGTGCCAAAAAAAACAGGAAGTAGACATAGGGAATACCAGTTGTGGTTGTGAGCCCAGGTGATGTTACAGGTACGCACAATGCGCTTGCATTGGGTTTTATCAGTACATTGGCTGTGTCGTGCTGCGACTCTTCTTAAGTCACTGATATTTTTCATCAAATTGAACCAAAATTGCGCTCTTCCAATCTTCCAATCTGCTTTTTGACCTGAATTGAGTGCGGCAGCCGTGCTAAGGTCCTCCTCCTTCCCCGACAATGTTGCAGCATTGCAGGAAACGTCTACCGTGTGATCCCCAGACGTTCACAGTCCAAAACGACAGTGTTATCAGCACCTTTTATTTTTATTGCTTTACCGCAGACTGGCTTTGGAAATAGTTCTGACACCACAGGGCCAACCGGTGGTCAACCACTGACTCACACGAGGCTAAGGTCACTTCTTCTACCAATCACAGGTGCTCAAATTTGATTGGTTGGCTCACCAACTTTTGTCTCTCGTACTTTACATCCCGTGGGCTCTTTTGTCAAAAGGCCAGTTACTCCCTATTCCATGGATGTATTCAAAGAACTGGATATCAGGGCTCAAATACGGGGCTTCACTAGTGGACACTCAAAGTACTGCAGCCAAACCCCGAAAAGTTCAGCCCAAAAAGCATTTTCCCCATAAACTGCAATGCAAAAATAAAGGGCTGTAAAATGTTTCAGAATAAAACTTTCTATTTTGTGTTTTTAAGTTACAGACTTTCAATATTCACATTTTTTTTTAACTAAAGCCAGAAAATCCCCAGAAAATACTTTATTCCCAGCATAACATCGTGCTTCCTACGTGCCATGTCTCGGCTCATTCTGATTGGCTGATGCCTTTGGATGCATCAGAGGCATGATGGGAAGTGACGGGAAGGGGGCCGGTCCCGTCCACACCACATCTTACTTTTTACTTTTTGCATCTGGATCAACAAGATGAAGAAAAGCTCTACATAAATCCAATCCACCATCATCATCATCATTATTATTATTACACACAAAAAAAAAAAACAACCTCTTGAGCATCCTGAGAAAAAAACGCACCTGATCATTCAGATCCAGGTTCTGGAAACCCGGCACGGCCTTGGCGAACTCGGTCAGCTCCGTAACCGTCTCCACCGACGTGCTCTGACAGCAGCGGAAGAGCCGGGCCTCCGCCTCCCTCTGCTGGAGCTCCCCGCACACTACCTGGCCGCTCTCAGGCTTGGCGCTGTCGCCGTTCACCATGTAAGCCGCCAGGGTCCTCTCAGCCAGCTGGAACGTCTCCATGTCGTGGATGACGAAGGGCTGCTGGGGCGGAAGACAAGAGGACAAAGATGGTGGTGGTGGTGGTCGAAGGAACGGCGTGAAGTTTAGACCTGGTTCTTTATGAGAGAAATTGTTACCGTCTTTAAATGGATTTATATCTTTCTCTTAATCTCAGTAAAAACACTTCTGAACCACAACATTCACAACAGGTGCAATAAAACTTAAAATAAATAAAAATTTATAAACAATTATTTTTTTTAACGCTTACACAGATATGTATATAATTTGTATATATATATTTTATTTCTTTATAATTCACTCTGCACTGTACATGCTGCTATAACTATGCAAATTTCCCCAATGTGGGATAAATAAAGGCGTTCGTATTCTTATTATTAAACAGAAACAGAAACAGGTTTTTCCGACCTTTGACATGAAACGGGTCGTCATGCCTCTTAACTGATAAGCCGATGAAGACGTGTCCCATACACCATCAAATGACACTTTCTGAGGAAGGTGGAAGATCCACCGAAATTTGTCAAAAGGTCGGAAAAAGCCATGTATAGAATAAGAATAAGAATGCATTTATTCATCCCATATTGGGGAAATTTGCATAGTTATAGCAGCAATTAAAAAAACATATACAAATTCTTTACACATCTGTGTAAGAAGTGTTGAAAAAAGTATTTAGAAATAAGTGTTTTATTGCATCTGTCGTGATGTGAGGTTAAAAGAAAGATACAAATCCATTTGAAACCCGAAGACGCGACGAACACAACTGATCTACTTGTTTACCGGCTTGCCGCTCTTCCCAGTGAGGATGAGCCGAGCCTTGGCCTTGTTCATGCTGAAATTTTTCACGTAGGCCTCGTGGATCTGCCGCACCAGGATCTTGTGGTCGGCCGGCATGGGGCTCGCCTCCTCCTTCTCCACCCTGCTGCTCTCCGCCTTCAGCTTCAGCTTCTCTGCCTGGGGCATCCGGCCGAAGCGGATCGCTAAGATGGCGAAGCGCAAGAGGCGTTTTTGGTTGTTTTATTTATCTATTTATTTATTTGTTTGATTGCAAAAAGCACAAAAGCGGGGGGACGGACAAACACTCGCCCCACATTCTTCCCCTCCTCCCCCTCGTCCCTCTTCCTCCTCCTCCTCCTCCTCCTCCTCCGAGGACAACACGCCTCCCTCCTTCCTCTCGGGTTTCTCGCGCTGCTCCCTCCGTCTGCAGTGGGAGGGTATCGCAACAAACCCGATGACCCCCTTTCGGCAGTCGGCTGCAGATGCAGATGACGGGCCAGATGTGGAGCTCGTACGAGGGGACCCTGTGTTTTTTTCTCAGTGTCAGAGGGGAGGAGTGGGGGAGGGGGAGCGGCGCTCCGTTTGAAGCGCAGGAAAACACGGGCAAAGTAGAGCCCAGGCGGCACTGCGAGGAATCCTGAGAGGGGGCCCGCAAGCGCGGTCAAGTGAGGACACTGGCAGTGGGTGGCGGGGGGGAGGGGGAGGTGGGAGGGAGGGGCGTTTACGTAACAGCACAATTGCTCGCAGGGTTTCTGCAGCGACGTTAGAAAAGGGGGGTTCAGCTCACGGTCGCTAGCCAAGCGTGGTTGTGAAGTGGAAGGGAAAGTCAAGATGAACCTTCTGTTCATCATGTTCACTTTGATGGAGTTAATTTAGCCAGGTCGGGATGATAAACTAAACTCTTGGCAAAGCCAGTGAAAAGTTAAGTTCTCTAGTTTTTGTAGCACTTTTTTGAGCATGAAACTGCTGTGTATTTTTAAAAAAAAAAAAAAAAAAAAAAAAAAAAAGGTGCTGCTGCAGAACAAACAAGCAAGGCCAGGAGTCTTCTTCTTCGGTGGTTTTTCGGGGCAGTGTGCAGGAACTTTCAAATCCCGGTGCCGTCACAACCAGAAGGAAGCTAATGCTAATAACGCTCACGGTCCAAAACACGTTCCAATTGGAGGACGGTGAGATGGATGAGCAAGGACTCAAGGGTTACCAAGGCCAGCAGTTAGCAGTTAGCATAGAGTGGTAGGGAAATTCAAAATGCAGTTTTTGACAAACCTGTTGATCACGTTCAATTTACCGCAACTAATTTAGCCAGATTGAGCTGTGCTAAACCCAAGAGCTGTGCTAAACTCTTGCCAAAGCCAATGAAAAGTCAAGTAAAGTAAAGTCCTCTTGTTTTTCGTATAGTTTTGCATGAAAATGCCAGCTATTTTTGATAAAACGAGAGCTGCTGCAGGACAGGCAAGCGAGGTCAGGAGTTGCCTTCATTTTTGTCTTCTTTGCTGGTTTTTCAGGGGGAGTGTGCGGGAATTTCACATCCTGGTGTCATCAGAACCAGAAGGAAGCTAACGCTAATGATGCTCTCAGGACCCAAAACGAGTTTCAATTGGAGGATGCCGAGATGGATGAGCAAGGATTCAAGGGTTAGCAATGCCAGCAGTTAGCAGTTAGCAGTTAGCGTACAGCGGGAGAGAGTCAAAATGCAGTTTGGGAACGAACCTTCTGTTCGTCACATTCCATTTGCTGGAGCAAATTTAGCCAGGTGGAGCTGTTTAAGTGTTATGATGATGAACTAAACTCTTGCAAAGCCATGTGAAAAGTCAAGCAAACACATCCTCTTGCTCTTTCAGTACTTTTTTAATGTACGAACATGCCGTCTATTTGTGATAAACCTGGAGCTGTTGTAGGACAAGCAGGCGAGGCCAGAAGTACTTCTCAGTAGAATTAATGACTTCTTTTTTTGTTTTCTTTGGTGGTTTTTCAGGGCTTGTATGCAGGAGCTTGACCCGGTGGTGTCATCACGACTAGAAGGAAGCTAACACTAATGCTGCACAGGACCCAAGACACGTTTCAAGGGGAGGCTTGCAAGTTAGCAGCTAACTTAGCCCTTAGCGAGGCCAGCAATTGGCACTTTCATCCGCAAGCCAGTGAAATCTGGCTCACACTCATCTGCACTCTGAAGGTCAAAGGACTCACCGCTGTGCGACATGCCCACCGAGAGGCACTTGTGGAAGCGGCAGTACTGGCACTTGTTGCGATTCTTCTTCTGGATCTTGCAGTTGCGCTCGCATCTGTTGTACTCCAGCTTCAGCCGGATGGTCCTCCTGAAGAAACCCTGGCGGAAGCAGAGTTTGTCAATGTAAAGAATATCGTGAGAAAGTCAATTTTGGACAACAAGCTTTCGCATTACACTTGGGGGTAGGGCACGTTTTTCAACCTTTTGATGTCGAAGGACAGGACAGGACAGCAAGAAGGACGTTTGCACCCAACATCCTACATCCTAACACTGAGGTGACTGCATCTATGTGCTGCTGTATGGAACAATTTTCGTTGGAAATAAGTGAAGCTTGATTTATTTTTTTGCTTGTGAACCCATTAATACTGCATTTCAAATTATTGTATTTTACTATGTAGTCTTTTTATTTAATTTATTGTGTGTGTATTTTTTTTCCATTTATTTTATTGTGTGTACCCTGTGGAGTCGCACTCTGAATCTCATTGTTCTGAAAAATACAATGACAAAGGGTTAAAGGCTTTCAATTCAATTCAATTCAATTCAATTCAAGAATTTTGCAATGACTCTGAATGCCACTGAAAACCTACTATCAGCACTGACACCTCACACAAATTATTTTTTTTCTACTGTACTTTTCTACTATGCCACATCTAACACCAATTGCATTGTATTTCACCCTTCCTCAGCCCGAGTGGCCAGAGAGCGGGCTGTAAAAAAAAATTGATACATTGCGCATGTATCCGGCAAGCCCGTGCTTGTACGGCTGCGCAGCCACAGCCGGGGGCGATCGTGTCCCGGAACATGTGAGCAAGAGCGGTTGTGTAACACTCCCCTTCAGGGCGAAAAAAAAACTCCCGGGAGAAGCAAACTGCTCACAAGTCGGACGGTGGAGCGATTAGCTCACCGTTGCTCAATTGTGCCTCCCCTTAAGTTCGCACACAAAATGCGCCGCATTCCATTCTCGTTCCCGCCACCGAGCACCTGAAATGTTGTGTATCTCCCCCGAGAGCCAAACGCACCTTGACAGCCTGCCTGGATTCATTTGGAATGAGAGGAGCAGATCAGAGGGGGCCGTCATTGTTAGATTCGACCCTGTCGGAAAGCGTTTGTGACGCGAGGGCGTTCTTGCAAATTAGAAAAAAGAACAACAAAAAAAGAGACAATCCGGGGTGAAGACCCGTTTGGATTCAATCGAATCGATCTCGTGCATCCGTCAGGGTTGAAAGGCCGCAGATAGCTTTCGGAAAAGGGGCAGGAAACAACAAACACGGAAGGGGATTGATTGGGCGAGGCATCCGTCAATCACATGGAAGCGCTAAGGAATTCCCGGAAAGCAGGTGATGGATTTTCTAGCCAAACCCTGTTGAGACAGCCAGGAAAAAAAAGGCTTTCTGACGGAGGTCATCAAGACAGAAGAGCAAATTCCTCACAATCCGGCCGCCGCTTTTCTCCCAGAGAATGGCAAGCGGTCACGGTGGAGGGAGTGAAAAAAAGAAAAATCGGGAGACTGAAAAAAAGGCCCTGGCTTTTCTTAATAACGAGAGTCGCCCTACGTTGCGTAAAATAAGTCAAAGCCCTCAGCTGCTATAGCAGCTGCTCTTGACAGGGGGGGGGGGGACTTTAAAGTGTGGCCTGGGTGTCACAAGTTCAAAAAAGTCTGGCAAAAGACAGCAAACAACGGCTGGAGGATTAGTGGAGGCGGCCTGCCGTCCAGCTCAGGGAAGCTGTGAGGCTGCGAGAAATTTCATCCCTTCTTAAGCCTGCGGTGCCTAACTCAAATACACAGTGGGGCCAAAATATAAAATATAATAATATATAATAATATAATAATACTATACAATAAGTAACTTCGTATTGCACACATGCAAAATTGAATTTCAAAATGCAAAAAAATCATTAAAATAAGTAAAATGTACAAAAATTGTATGTCTCTTCTTTATTTGAATCTTTCTGATTTAAATTTCAACAATACCTTTTTTCAAGGCTAATAATAAATGTAAAAATAAACAACAATAAAGCAGTGAAGTAGTCATAATATCCTTCAATGAACGTCTTGTCCCGATTGTTGCGCCAAAATACCAGCAAAGCATTCTGGGATTTGTAATATTAGCACTACATGTGCTGTATAATACCGGCGGGCCATCTCAAGTAGTGATATATTTATAGAGAACATTTTCTCTCTAAATATACATATTTTAAAAATCCTTTTTTTGGAAACTGCCCACAAAGATGCGACCCAATCAAAACAGCTCGGCAACCCACTTTGGGGTCACGAACCACCAGTTGAGAAACACTGCCTTAAGAGATAAGATTGAATGCATGCCAGTGATGAGCGGTGATTGCTGGTGTCACTCCGTGTCAGGCACCGTGCCAAGCGGGGAAGAGGTGACGAGTCAGCCAAGGCCGCCACGTCCTTCCGCCAGTCACATGACCCGATGGCGCGTCTGAAAAAAAACTTTCCACTGGCCTTGAGGTCAGGTGCCTTCGAGGCAGCCATGTTTTGGGTGTGTGTGTGTGTGTGTTTGTGTGTGTGTGTGTGTGTGTGTGTGCACATGCATCACGCGCACACATACACACACGCTTTGATTGCTTGACTTGGTGCCTTACACCTTTGGCACATTTTCACCCGGCAACAAGCCGGTCGGTGTTGATGTAGCTCCATGATTCAAAGATTCACGTAACGTTACATGGCAGTGAAATGTTGGTGTGGCAGAACCCGACAGGATTGTGCAGTACGAGGAATAAAGTGTCCAAAAAAGAGTTTAAAAAGTGGCACATACAGATAAGGGTGTTTGAAGTGTTATCCAATACTGTCCAATATAATATAATATAATATAATATAATTAGTTGCAACCAATGGAATGCACAGTATGACACTATCCCATTTATTTAAGTATTTATAGTATGTAATAATAATAATAATAATAATAATAATACTAACAGTAATAGTAATGATAATAACATCAGCAAAATAAAAATAGTAGTAGTAATAATAATAATAATAATAATAAAATAAATATAATAAAAATAATAATATTTTCTTTCTCTTTTTTCTTTCTTTTTCTTCTGTGCAGTATAATATAATAAACATAATAGACAATATAAATGGTCTCACCTTGCAGCCCTCACAGGCGTGCACGCCGTAGTGGAAGCCCGACGCCTTGTCCGAACACACCCGGCACTCCAGGCTGAGCGGGGCGATGGCGCTGTCGCCAACATCCGAGCTTGGCGCCACCTCACTGGCGGCGGGTGGCGTCGGGCTCGGTGCCGGGGTCAGGGAATCTGCAGGGGGCGCACAAGAGCAAAGGAGGGGGGTGGCGCTCGTCATTAGTCAATCAGTTTAAAAAAAGATTTGCTGCAATCGCTTTAAGGCAGCGTTGTGATCAACTGGTGGGTCACGACCCACTCTTGGGTCGTGGAACTGTTTTGATTGGGTCGTGGCTTTGTGGGTAGCTTCCCTGTTTGTTTTTTTTAAAGGTATTTTAAATTATATGTATTTTCTAAATGTATATATTTATAGGGAAAATGTTTTGTATGTAATGTATTTTGCAGGACACGCTCAATAATTTCAACCACGACGCGTAGGCGCAGTGGTTAGCGCGTGTATCAGAGTGAATGGCTGTTTCTCTCAATGTGGCCCTGGGGTGAACTGGCCACTTGTCCAGGGTGTCACCCTGCCTTCACCCTATGACAGCTGGGAGAGGCTCCAGCAGATCCCCAAGCCCCTGAGCTCAGGAAGAGGCTGGTACTGAAAATGGATGGATGGAGATAGAAAGTGGGCTTGCGTTTTTATTTTTGTGGACTGAATTTGAGTGCTGTGGAATAAATTTGGGTTGTGACTATGATAAGGGAAAAAAATGTAGGTGGGTGCTGAGACTGCACCGGTTGAGAACCACTGCTTTAAGGCATGCTGAAACAGGATTTTTTTTAATTTATTTATTTCTGGAAAGACTAAGAGTCTTTCTTTTCAGAAAGAGAGAGTTTAGTTGACTAGACTTTGATTACTTTAATCACACCCTGGATCTGCAATTAGGACCATTTTATTATCCAGGGAGATGCGTAACGAGCCGGTGATGATGTGATAAGAGGCTTCAAACTTCATCTTGAATGAGTTGGAGGGCAACGAGCCGCCGGATCACATTTACAAGATGAATAGTGAAGATTACACACTGAGCACAAAAGGAAAAATTCCTGTTTCAATACAACTGGATCGATGTTGAGTGCAAGGATCAGATCTCTGCTTTGCATCAAAGAACGATGATTCTATCGCTCAGTGAGTCCATTAAATCTTAAAGGTCCCATGTAATGAGCATTCTCCCGTCTTTATTTTTGACGGTTAGGATTTTACGTCCGGTTCAGCAGCCTTGGAAATTACCACCTGGAAAAAAACTGCATGTTTAGCCCTATGTTGACGGCCTCCTGCCTGGTTTTAGCCTCCTGCCACATTTTATTTAGGTACAAAGTGAAGGCAGTGGCTGGAGGGTGTTGCAAAACATCTGCCTACAACATCAGAACCTGTGTTTGGGGGGTGTGTGTGTGTGTGGGGGGGGGTGTTCAGCACATTATGAAAAAGTGAGCAAACAAACTAAAAGTTCGTACTCTGGGGAGCATAAGTAACACATCAGATGCAGACAAGCTCGTCCAATGCTTTTATCTCCTCAAGGCTGGACTATTGTAACGGACTCTTTCGGGATTCCTGGCAAGAACATCCAGAAGCTGCTATCCCTCCAGAACAGCGCTGCCAGGGTCCTGACCATAGTCTGAAAACACAAACACATAACCCCCATTCTGCGCACACTGCACTGGCTCCTTGTCTCAACCCGGATCCATTGCAAAAACCTGCTGCTCACTCAGAGATGCATCACTGGACATGCACCTGCATATCTACAAGAGCTTATCACTCCACAAAACCTCCATCCGCTCCCACAGATCCTGTGGCTCCTCCAGACTCTCCACCATGGGGGACGGAGCCTTTAGCTCAGCCGCACCACGCCTGTGGAACAGCCTCCCCACCCAGCTGAGGGACCCACAGGATCTGGACTCTATTAAAACTGCCATGAATAGGTTATTTAGAAAGGCTTTTGAGTGTTAAAGGTAAATGAGAGGAGATACACTGGCGTTTGTTTGTTCACCTCTTCTCCATCACTGAGTGATGATTAAGCTTTAATTGTGTTGATTTACACTGTTTTTCCTTTGTTTTGTTTTTACCTGTAAGACTTTGAGATTTTATAATGAAACGTGTGTTACAAATGCATTAATATTATTATTATTATTTCACTCTAGCAATGAGAGTTTTGCAACAAAATACAGAGGTGGGAAGTAACAAAGTACAAATACTTCTTTACTGTAACTATACTTTTAAGGTGTCTTAGCTTTTCTTCGGTATTTCTTTATCTAACTTTTTGCTTTTTTCTCCCTCAATTTGCACATAAATATCTGTACTTTCTACTTCTTACATTGCAAAAACATGCTGGTGATGCACTTGTTTTATGTAAGCACTTCAAAAGATACAAATTCTGTTAAAAGTAATTTTTACTGTAGTTGCTTGAAGTGGAGCTATTTGAACTATGTTGTTCATATTTTGGAGGAAGATTATTTTAGAGTACCTCGGCTTTAGCCTCACTCTGATTCAATCCAGATTATTCTGTCATAACTTTTTCATTTGTGAAAAATTGTCAACAAATGCATTTTTTCATTGATGGCAAAGAAATACTTCTACTTTTTATTTAAGTACATTTCAGAACCTGTTCTTTCTTATTTTTGATTGGGTATAGGAGTTGAATCAGCACTTTTACTTTTACCAGAGCACTTTTTTTTACACAAGTATCCATACTTTTACTTAAGTACAGAATGTGAATACTTTTCACACATCTTGTCGATATGGGACCTTTGAAGTCAACTGAAGGCCGCAAACTCACCCAGCGCGCAGCCGCTCTCGGAGCCCGAGCCCACACTCTGGTACTCAGGGAAGTCGAACCCCAGCCCGTCGTCCCCTATGGAGCGGGAGATGTCACGCAGGTCGTCCATCAGGTCCCCACACAGCGGACTGTCCAGCAGGGAGTCCCCCAGGGGGGACGGAGGGCAAAAAACATCGGCGGCCATGGCGGTGGGTGAGGGGGGTCGCGGTGGTGGGATGGTGGGGAGGTCGGGGGCGACGAGGCCTCGCTCAGTGTGGCTGCGGCGATGAAGAGGGAGGGCGAGAGGTTTGGATGAGCAAAAGCGATGGCGATAATCAGATGATTAGTGAGAAAACTTTTTTTTTTTTTAAAAAAAGTCCAGCTACAGTAAGGCTTGGGACTTCTTCTTTTATTGGTCTTGAGGATTGAGTCAGAGACATGCGCGGCGTGTCACACCTGTCGAGCACGAATGTCAGACGGTGACACACCTCTGGAAGAATGCGAAAGGTAGGATCGCTGTCTGCCAGAGGTGGGGGAAACACGCATTTACGTGTTTGTTGAACGCCAGGAAATGTGTCAAAATGGCAAAACAGAGAAAAAAGGAGAAGGTCGCTGCAGCTCAGCGGCTCCCTGCGAATCCTAGACATTTTTATTCACACATACGTTATTCAGCTAACTTCAATGTTAATTCCATTTTTTTTTTTTTAAATGTATTTTTGAGAGGCGTGTTTTGAACGACAGCTCTGAACGACAGGGCAGTCCTGATTCTTTTTGTACAAAGGAATCCTTTTCTGTCCACTTGTCACAGACTTAAAGAGTTCTTACTGGTATGAAATATGGCTGTTTGAGGAATGGACGGTGGACTGAGAATCCAGTGCGCTGTTATCTAAAGCTCCTATATTATATATTGGTTTTCAGATTTTCAGTCAAGCAGCCTCTCAAGGTTAATTAGCTCAACAGCATCATGAACCTCCCCGCTAAATAAAACTGATGTTGTACCGAGGGGCACGGCGCGTTGTTACTGGCCTCACAGAGGAGTTGGTAACTTTGTGACATCACAAACGGCTGATATCCAAAGGTCAGCCGATCTTATTTTCTGAAAAGTGAAGCAAGCGAAAGGCCATAAAATGTGGATTTTCTTTTTTTATTTCTATGGAGGTCACTGATAGATCATCAACATATGTCATCGTAGGAATATATCGGTTGACGGAATTTCCATTTAAACGAGACCTCCAACCTGAATTTTTGACTTTCTAAGAGTACAAGCTGCAGTTCACCTCAAGGCTCCCACAACGATTTATGATCAAACATAGAGAGCTGAGGGTCAGTCAACAGCCTTGGAAATTATTATTATTTATTTATTTATTTTTAAGTTGGTCGTGAGGTCTTTGCTCCCGACTTTTAAAAACCCGGCTAACGTCTTTCCGGTTACACAAGAGGAGTGTTGAAATCTAGGTGAACGGTGTTGCACTTGGAGGGTCCCCGCCATGTGTGCAGACATTCATTCATTCATTTTCTATACCCGCTTATTCCTGTTCAGGGTCACGGGGGTCTGCTGGAGCCTATCCCAGCTGTCTTAGGGCGAAGGCAGGGTGACACCCTGGACAAGTCGCCAGTTCATCGCAGGGCCACATAGAGACAAACAACCATTCACACTCACATGCACACCTACGGACAATTTAGAGTGTTCAATTGACCTCACATGCATGTTTTTGGAGTGTGGGAGGAAGCCGGAGAACCCGGAGAGAACCCACGCAGACACGGGGAGAACATGCAAACTCCTGTGTGCAGACAATGAAGCTGAATAGGTTCATAAACCACAATGCCATCATGCCAAAATCATATCTCACATGTAGTGGGGAGGTTGGATGTGCATCGTTGTGTGCAAAATGTAAAAAACAAAACAAAAAAAGTCCTTTTAAGAGAGGTTCAGCCTGCAGTTTGGTCTGGTGCCGCTTCTGGACATGACGGTGCATAAAATAAAAAAGGATGATGCAAAAAAAAAAAAAAAAAATAGGGCAAAAGAAAAGCAAACAAAACACGGTTTACTGTGGACACGCGGGCAGTTAAGCAAAGTTTTCCGACCCCAGAGATTGTTTTTTTTTCTTCCAAATGCTCAGGGTTGTTGGACCTAAAATTCTGTTTGCACACAGATTAAAGGCTCAATCACGTTGAAAAAAAAACCCTGCTATGTTTGAACAAAAATGCATTAGAAGTCCACATCCACTCAACTTCCCATACGTGATGACAAAACCCTGTTACCACTGCTGGTTGCCGGGTTGCAAAAGAAAAAAAAATCATCATACAAAGACACAAAACGTTGAAGAGCACTGATGGTTTGTCTACCACTGTCAGGTGATAACAATTCGACCAACTGGCAAGAAAAAAAAATCTGAATGTCCATCTAATCAGCTTCCTTTTTTCCCCAAAATAATCACCTTCCAACAGATTCAAGCACGCCAGGTTATCTCTCATATCAAGGGGATGCAAAGTCTGACTCAAATAGGAGCAAATATTAGATAATACAGTGAGAGCGGAAATGTAACTTTGACCACTGAGGACTTTGGAAAAAAAGAAATTCAGACAAAATAATCAATGGGGACTTATTTGAAGTAGGTAAAGTGCACAGTCACGACCGCCTCAGAGCGTGGACACTGGTTGACCTGCGCTGTTCACTCCTGTCTATCCGTATTCATATAGGGGGCGGCGTTTAAACAAGTCAGCCTCATCTGAAGCATATTGTGCTCTTCAAAAATGGTGTTGGACAGCTGCTGAGCCTGGGCTGCTGGCTGGATGGCTGCGGCCCAGCGACTTCCGACCACTGAGGTCAAGCTTGTCATTAAAAATCTGGAAAATATGCGGGGACCAAACTTCCATGCTGTTGCTCTGAACTCTGTCTGCCTTCCATGCAAAAAAAACACAGAGCTGCCAGCTGGGTCGATTGTTCACGTCTTTAGGCGAATTGTTTGCAATTCAAAATACCTTGTTGCAAAAAGGTATTCTTTCTATTGAGTCTGTTTCCTTTTTTACGCACTATGTTGCTGGGGTGGCTTTTAAATCTAATGTAGGTCAGCAACAACATCTTGGCCTAACAGAGGCGGACTTATTTCCCCTCTTCTCTCTCGTGGACGACCCCTGCTCCCCCAACCCCAGACGCACACATTTCCCCAACACCTCAAAGGACATTGTGTTTTAAAGCCCCAAAGGAACCAGGATTCCACTCACGGGGCTGCTAGCTTTAGGTCAGAAGGGGAAGAGGAAACTTCTGTGATCCCTGAGCTGCACCTTTTTTGTTTGTTTGTTTGTTTGTTTGTTTGTTTGTTTGTTAAAATTTATTCATCACGTGACCACAACTAAAAGTACAGTGCATAAAACAAAAACAACAATAAGACGTATATTTCATTCAAGTGTCACAATCAAATAAGCTGCTCCAGTTTCTCTCGGCAGCACGACGGCCTCCCCACTCACACAACTTTAAAAAGCCAGTGTTTGCCTTCCCACCCCCGCCGTTGACAGCAAACACCGCGATAATCCGCCTTTGGTCCTGCGGACACTACGACCGCGCCGCCGCTGTGTTTCACAACTCTCTCAAACTTGCGTTCAACTTTCACGATATAGAACATACGTTTCAGATTATTTTTTTCTTCATTTATTTATATTTTTATTTTAGAAAAAAAAGACATAGATTACCTGAGAGACAGCCATCCGGAGCGTCGTTTCCTGCCCTCCGGTCAGTGGCGCTGAAATGAAGCGGAGCGACGCGTTTTAGCCCCCGGAGGGACGCTTAACAAGCGCACACACACATACACACAAGCGCATACACGGAGGGAGAGAGAGAGAGAGAGAGAGAGAGAGAGAGAGAGAGACGCGCGCACACACACGTCTGAGTCCGCCGCTTCACCGCTTCACCGATCTCCCTTCCGTCAGCGCGCTCTCGAAACATCCCCCAACCGGAAGTAACGTACGGACGCACGCACGGTGACACGCACACCTACCCCCGACACACCTATGGCTCCGGCCAATGGAGATAAGGAGATGTAAGCGTTGAAGCGGGGAGGAGGGCAGTCAGGACCGCCTCCTGGTCCCACGCTGGCTCGGGACGTCCCGACGTCGCCGGGGTGTGTGTGTGTGTGTGTGTGTGTGTGTGTGTGTGTGTGTGACACGTGTCGGAATGTTTTGCGAAGGCGGCGATGACGCGGTCAGCTGATCGTCTGACCTCTGGAGCAAGTGAGCGACTCGCTCACCGCCCGTCCTGACATCGGAATCAATGCCCACACTTGTTATATTGTATGAATATATATATATATATATAATACAGTTGTTTCAAGAATTGCTTCTGACGTTAGGAAAAAGGGTGGACTTCGTTTATGTAGGATTATTTCTGTGCAACAGCATATGTAATACGGCGTAACGGCCTTTGTGCATTTTCTGCAAGTCATGCAATATTTTGATGTGCAAACTCCACAGAATGCAGGGGTCGGAGGGGTGAACAGACTGATCAATTCGCTTCTTTAAAGTCTCGAACAGTTTTTCGCTGTATTCAAAAACGATATATAAGAAAACTTAGTTTGCGGTGGCCAAAGAAATCTCTTATACATGCTGGCTGTGGTAGAAGCAACTAAATCTGATGTGTTATACAACCTGGACACGTGAGATGTGAATACACAGAAGAACTCAATTATATCCTTGTTTTCTTGCTTGCTTTTTGAAAGCTGAACTTTCTACAGCGTTTTTACGACGGACTTAGAAAATTATGCAAATAACTGAAGAAAACCCGTGATATCTGGCGCCACCTACTGTCTCCCCGAGGAGATTGATCACCTTTCTGTTTGAACCCTCCAGTAAAGCAAACGGAGTCTTCACCGTCAGTGGTAGTGTACAGTAATTAGTGTACAGTAAAGTATTGACATGGAGATTCTGTCCCATCAGAGACTTGAGGGATTTTACTGTTGACTGAAGCAGAGGGCGAGTGACCTACACATCACCTTTCAAGAAGAATCAGCTGCAAAACTTCAGTTTTAAAGCCACTGAGGTGAACTACAAAGTCCTGATCGTACAGTCTGCTGAGATCAGGTAAAATCAAATCAAAGTGGTTTACTTTGAGAACGTTTGTCCGTTTAGTCATCGGACTGACAACTCAAACACTTTTGTTGGTTTGTTACTGAGGCCTTCAAGAGTTTTATTTTGAAGTTGTCAATACGTATAAAAAGAAAAGCCCTTTAAAGTTCTAATCTAACCCATGAATGCTGCAGCTCAGCTGTGAAGAATATAGAAACAGAAAAAAATAATGATGAGACTACTGTTATTGATCCTTGTTGGGTCTTTATTGAAAAAATAGCAGAGTTAAAGCAAACGCTCCGAGACAAACGTTGCGAACACATGCGTTACTGCGCGAGACGAGCAGGGAGCCAAAGTTGACACAGCTTGATGTGTTGACACTCACCCCTGTTAATGGGACGTGGGGAGCCGCTCGCTCGGCTAGCCGGTGGAGGAGGTGGGCGGCGGGGGGCGTGCGCTCCCGTGATGTATTGCTGCCCTCCAGGGAAGGCAGTAGGTTGTATAGTTATCTCCTGATGGGGCAAAATCACAACCCTGTAACCACACAACCTACTACCTCACCCTGTACGAACACCATGAGTCGCCCGGCCGCGGTGCTGGTGGTGGTGGGGGGCGGTGGGGGGTTCCGGGTCCGCTTTGGGACTCGGAGGAAGATGCTGAGGCCAATTCAGATGACAGTCCCCCCGCAAAAAAAATAACAAGAAAACAAAAAATACAAGACAAAATAAAAGGCTATACAGAAACGTGAATCAACGCAGACATGGTACAAAAACCGTATGGCAAAGTACAAAAACAACACTTTGGAAGCTTTGGACAAACTTTTTTTTTGCTTTCCTAACAATGTAGCGAGCTACATTAGGAAAACATTGCGTACGACAGCTTAAATCTCAACCCTCTCTGGCACATTGGAGTGACATAATGATCCCTGGCTCCTCGTCGCCCTCTCCTGGTCGTCCGGTGCCGAGAGCCGCCGCCATCACAGCCGCTCCAGGAAAGACAGTAAGTTGTATAGTCATCTGACAGCTCGGGAATGACCCTAAAACTATACAACCTACTACCTCACCCCAAAGGGCCGTTTGTCTCCCTGCAGCTGCCCCTCCTCCGAGTCACGCTGCTTGCTGGGCACAGGTGGGAATAGTGACAACAATTCTGACGTTGCGTGTCGGTGGTTCTTGGTCGGTACTTCCAGATTTCCATTCATTCTCAACACCCGCTTCTGTCTGAGCTCAGGGTCACGGGGGTCTGCTGGAGCCTATCCCAGCTGTCTTAGGGCGAGGGCAGGGTGACACCCTGGACAAGTCGCCAGTTCATCGCAGGGCCACACAGAGACAAACAACCATTCACACTCACATGCACACCTACGGACAATTCAGAGTTTCCAATTCACCTCACATGCATGTTTTTGGAGTGTGGGAGGAAGCCGGAGAACCCGAACAGAACCCAGGCAGACACGGGGAGAACATGCAAACTCCACACAGGAAGGTTCCAGGGACCCGGAATCAAACCCACAACCTTCTTGCTGTGAGGCTACAGTGCTAACCACCGCACCGCCGTGTCGCCCACTTTCAGTCGTAATGATTGGAACAATTCCAGAGCGCTGCCAAAATACTTCCTGTGTGTCGCTCAATTCTCGACCCGGTTATCTCCCCTGGCGCGCCTCCTTCCTCCCACCTGGCGGAGACGTACGAGATGAGAGAGAGTGAGCTGCTGCCACCAGCTGTGAGGGAGGGAGGGGGGGGAGTAAAAGAAAAGGTCACTCTTTATCCTCTGGAACGGAGCTGCGCCCTCAGAACAAGCAGCGACGGCGCGAGCCTTCCTTTCGCTCTTTATTCCAGGGTGAAGCGCCGCCCGCTCTGCCTTTATTTATGATATAGTTTGGCAGCGTGCGTGACGGGTGACACACTCCCACGGCGAGGCAACACACCTGCGGGGAGCGCGGACACGAGGCGGCTTGTGCATCGCAGGAAGCCCCGCTCGCAAATGAGCATAAATTTAGGTCCGCTCGCGCTTGGCCGAGAGGTCAGCGAGAAAGGTTGTGGTTGTTTTCCAGGGGCCGAGAGGCTGCGGTTTCCGACCGCCCCCTCACCCCTCCACCCCCACCACCACCACCACCTCCCCTCAGACCCCGAAGCGGCGGAGAGGCGAGAAGATGTGGGGTCTTCTCACCTCTCGCCGGAAAGCAAGAACGCCACAGAACGCGTGAGTGTCTTCGCCCCTCGCGCGTTCTGTGGCTGTTTTATTGCAGGTCGGCTATCCCATAAATGCCACACAAATCTCGACAGGAGCCACTTAATGTCCGAGGAGGCCGCCGCGGTTCGCAACAGACGGCTCTTTGCTCACTGCTGCCGCCGTGTGTCCCCGAGGGTGTGGAGTTTACACAGTGCGGGCCCTGTTGCCCGCAGGAGTCCAGGCTTTCTGGGTGAGTCCACTACACCCCCAGCCCGAACCGAAAGCACGACCCAAAGAGCGCACGACGCTCAAAACGCCGTAAATTAAAGTCGTTATTAGCCGGGATTGTATTTCCGTGCCGAGGAGCGAAATCGATCCTGAACAAATCAACTTTATTACGCTCGGGTGAAAATGTTTCAAAGTGACAAACGTTCTGTATGTGTTCGAGAAATATTACCACATTGAAAATGTGCGTGTGTGTGTGTGCTGAGAGTGTTCCAAGAAGCGAGTGAAAAAATAAGTTTGACACGAAGCGAAAAGAGTGGAAACAAGAAGGAGGAGAGGCTTCCTGCAGCCGCCATCCTGGGGAATTGTTCAAATAAATACGTTCAGAGTTCAGTTTGGGTGTGCATCTATAAAGTGGAATAATTCCAAAAAATGTTTTTGCAGTTTAAGCCTTTTTGAAAATGTTTGCATACCTGCGCCGCTATTAAAGAAGAATGGGCAATTAAAAGAGGAAACAATTTTAAAAGATGGAAATGAAACTTGTCTTAAACTGGTCCTCGGCCCGCGGGTTGCATTCTCACAGGTGAGAAGATAAAACTTTGACTGTGTTACGCTGAGGCCTGCGCCTCGTGGCCCAGCCTGCACTTAACCAAAGCGGCCAACAGGTGTCAGGTCTCCCCCAGTCTGCGCTGTGGAGGATGTGGCCGAGCTTGCCGCTCCCCTGTGACAATGAAGCCTTTGTGCAGTTCCGGGTGCCAGCCGGTGTGCCCTCGTGTACTGTTTCCCCTCTAATCTTCATTTGACCTTTAGGCTGGTGACACCCCCCCACCACACACACACACACACACACACACACACACACACACACACACACACACACACACACACACCCCTCCCCTTCCCCTGACTAATTTACTTTGAGGAGATTATCTTTAAGCCGCGCCGCCGACTTGATGATTCCAGCGACACAGACACGCACAGTGTGGCGGCCGGTGCTGTTTTGTTTTTTTGTTGTTGTTTTCCGTGGTTAAAATGTCCGTTTAACCCTGCGTTGGATCGACCGGCTGCCTCCACTGTGCATTGCGGGAGGAGGCCAGCCAGAGGGTGGACGCTCACAGGGGGCCGAACGTACAGACAAAAACGCAAAAAACAAACAAAAATGCATTTGGGGTGGTGTTGGGGGCGGGGGGGTTGCGGGCGGCCGACTGCGGTTCAACTGACCTGGGTGGGGTCGTGATCCGAGCAGGGAGGGGAAGCGGGAGCCTCGGCCCCGAGCAGGTCAGCCTGGGGGTGGGAGAGGAAAGAAAAGAAAACAAGTAACGCATACGCGTTTACACCTGCACACAAAGCTACACAAGTACGTGCACTTCCTCTCTTTGCACCCCTGGAACCATTCGGCTTGAGTGTATGATGAAGGCTGATGCAGCACATGTTGCAGTGATCATGGCTCGGAACAGCGCAGCTGGATTTAGACTCGGTGACTGTGTGACCGCTGAGTGGCCACTGAGGCCGGAGGGTCACATGACTCCAAAATATTTAGAAAATGACCTGGGCCAATATTATGACTGGCTGCCACCGAAACGGTAATTATGCTGTGGCACTTTGCTAATTTTTTTATATGTGAAAATAATAAAATATTATCAAATAGGTTGGAATCAAATATACATGTAATATTAATACACGTATGATAAGGGTCTGAATTATAATACATAAAATTAAATAAAACTGTAAGCAGCAACCTCTCTCACACACACACACACACACACACACACACACACACACACACACACACACACACACACACACAAACTGGTAAAGTTAGCACTTTTAAATTTCCGGACACTAAATTACTTGAATATATAAATATTAAAATATATATATATTTAATCACATATATACAGACATATATAAAATATCCTGTGACTTTTAGAATTAATTATAAAGTCATAGTAATAAAGAAAAACAAACAATTCCATTTTTAAAACTTTCCGAATGTTGAGGAAAAACAAGAACTAAAATTTAATATATGCCTTAAATTGTAATTAGCATAAAAAACAAAAGTATACAAATACAGGCATGTAATTTGCACATAAATGCAAATATGCTGAAACACATAAATGCACACACACTCACTCACACACACACACACACACACACACTCACACTGTGTTGAGTATGATTAAATGTCTGATTTTCCCACAAACGTTTGTTCCTGCTTCATTTAAATTCTCCCTGCAAAGAAAAACCTTATGACTGCGTCTCACACCCACACAACCCCACGCGCACACACACACACACACACACACACACACACACACACACACTGTGCCTTCCATTCATACCCATTTTCCTAAATCAAGAAAACATTTGGCTCGTATCGAACAGCGTGAAACGTTTCTTTTTTTCCCCGGCCTGTTTTCTGTGAAAAAAACCTTCAGATGGAAAACGCTGCAGCAAGTAAAAATAAAGTGTCTCCAAGCCATGAGCTGATCCACAAAAAAATCCAAAATCCAAAACTTCAATATGTCTGGCTGTTACTTTAAATGCGCGTGTCGGAATTATGCAAAAAAAAAAAAAAGATATATGTTTTAGTAAGAGCGTTCATTTTTGATGCATGCGTGTGTGTGTGTGTGTGTGTGTGTGTGTGCGGCTGAGAGGAGATGGAGGAGGAGGAGGAGGAGGAGGAGGAGGCTGTGCCCTGCACTCCTTGGGAGAGGCGTGGGAACCCCATTCATCTCAGGGAGCCGGGGCTCATTGTGGGGAACACAGCATCAAATGTGTCTGGCTGTTTGTCTCCGAGTGACTGATTGTGTGTGTGTATGTGTGTCCGTGTGCGTGTCCCTGTGCGCATGGGCTCCGTGACAGCCACCCGTGCAGTTGCGTGTTCATTCATTTGTGTGTCGTTTCCGTGCTCGTTCCTGTAGGACGGCGGAACATTCGGTGAAATGGTGAAACGCTGCTTCTCTAGATTGATTTTTTTAAAACCGGGGGGGTCGGGCATAAGTCAAGTCACCTTCGTGCACCTACAATATAAAAGTCGCTAAGTGATTTGCCAGTAAAAAATTGGCGCTTTTTATAAAAAAAAACAAAAACGTATATGTTTGTTTTTTAAATTCAGAATTTTGTTTCATCATCGCCTCTGAATATTTCCCTCAGGGCTTATAAGGTGCGAACCATCTTAAACCAACTTGTCACTGTTTTTGTTTTTTTTTATAAATTTCGAGAATGAACATGAAAAAAAACCCACCTATCTAAACGCACCCCTTTCCAGTCAACACTTCGAGAAGCCCGACTGGGTGAAAAATTCGCTCCTCACCTGGAATCGAGACAAATGCGCCGATGAAAAAAAATAATAATAATAATAACAAAATAAAAAATAAATGAACGCAAATCGTTTTTTTTTTCTTTTTTGGAAGACTCCCTGGAATCTGATTGGTGCTTGGCAGTGACGCGCCCCCCTTTCCTCATGCGCTGACGTGCCGACAGCGTCATGGCGGGGCGAGGGGCTCTCTCTCTCTCTCTGTCTCTCTCTATTTGAAAAAAAAGGGGGGGTGTGGACACACCTTGTGCGGGGGTGGAGGGATGGGGGTTGTGAGGCTGGTGGAGCGTCAACGATGGCGAAGCCCACGACGGGGAGCACTTTTTTTTTCCGCGTTCCAACGTAGGTGGTGGTTTTGCCGATCCGGAGGGAGGAGGTGGGGGGGGGATGAGTCACTCCGCCTCCGCCGCTACCTGCTGACCGAGCCCAGGTTGTTCTGGAGAGAGAGAGAGAGAGAGAGAGAGAGAGGAAACGTGACATTTTCATGATTAGCTTAGCAACATTTTGGATAGAAACGATGCCGCGTGGCGCCGCGCTAAAAACTGGGGTATTGTCGGCGCCGATCACTTCCCTCAGACGAAAAGCGAGCTAGCTTAGCGCCCAACGAGCGCCATCGATGGAATGGATTGAATGCACCCCCATTCCCCGTCCCCTCTTCCCAAAAAAACATTTAAAAAAAAAAACAAAACCCCAAAAACGTGTTCAATGTTCAGGTTGCGATTCTCTGAAAGGAAGTTTCCAAAAAAGCAAACGCCAAGGAGTTCCTGCAGAGCGCCGATGCCTTTCGGGGATGCTTTTTCCTCTTTTTTTTGTTTCGTCAATGCGGAAAAATGTAAAAAGAAAAAATAAAAAGAAAAAAAATTCCCAATTACAAATCGTAATAATTACTGAGGGCGACGCGATCGACGCATCCGCGATAACCCCCCCCCGGTAACCCCTCGTCCGGACCGCACCAACGCTACGTGTGGCCACGTGTCAGCGATGACCCATTTTCAAGTGAACAACCAACCCGGGCGAGATAGAGAAGAGAGAGAGCGACAGAGGGAGAGAGAGAGAGAGCGACCGGCCGGCCGACCGGCTGAAACGAAGCTGGCCGAGACGAGGGCTGCTAGCGAGCGGTACCTTCTGATAGCATGACCCCGGTAGGAGAGAGAAAGACTGGGTGGGCGGGGGTGGGGGGGAGCGCAGGGTTGAGCGGGACAGACGTGGAGAGAGAGAGAGAGAGAGAGAGAGAGAGAGAGAGACGGCGTTGTGGTTGGGCTCGGCCTTGTGCAGCAGGCCTCGCCTGGCCCTCAGCCCAACATTACGGCACTCGTCCCTCTCTGCTACCTCCAGAAAGGAGGAAGAAAAAGAAGAAGAAGAACAAGAAGGAGAAGAGGAAAAAAAATGCCTCCTTCCCCGCGCACAAAAAGCAAAAGCTTGACCCCGGGACGCGCGGCTGCACCGCAGCAGGCTAGCACGGCGCCTTCACCTTACAAAAAACATTATTAAAAAAAGTCGAACCCCACCTCCTCCTCCTCTTCCTCCTCCTCCTCCTCGTCCTCGCTGGTTTGCCTCTGCTAAGCCTCCTTTAACTGGGGAGGGGAGGGGGGGTCATTCGGGAAAACACCGCCCCCCCCCAAATCCCGACTCCGACCCCGGAAAATTCAGCCAGAAGCGAAACTGTAGCTGCTGCTGCTGCGGCTCGTTTTTTCCTCCTTCTTCTTCTTTTCCTTGTAATTTTAATGCTCCAATGAAAAGCCTCGCGTACGCCTCACACACTGCCCCGCACCCACACACACACACACACACACACACACACACACACACACACACACACACACACACTCAGTCACGCACACACTCCCTGACCTACCCACCGAGACTTTGAGGCAACTGGTCACACACACACACACACACACACACACACACACACACACACACACACACACACACACACACACACACACACACGCCCGGGGAGGTCAGTGGCTTCAGCTGCCTGGTGGGTGAACAGCAGCAGCAGCAGCAGCAGCAGCAGCAGCAGCTCCAGTCCACATCGTCTGGTCTGGGCAGTGGAAGGGAGGAAGGACAGCGCTGGGATCCAGACTCTGCACTCGGCCGGCCGAAGAGCCACTCACGCTCCCCCCGCTCCTTCTTTTGCAAATAAAAAGAAAAAAAAGAAGAAAAAAAGTGCCCGGCCTTCCTGCCTTCCTTCCCACCGACCCACCGACCCACCGACCCCGTCTGCTCGGTGCGCCTCCATCCGCCTTCGCCCCATCCGTCTGCGGCTTCACTCCCCGCTTCCCTCGTTTCCCACCTTTCTTCTTCTCCTCTTTAATAAAGCTAAAGCGGCTAACTCGCTGCGCGGCGCTCGCCCCCCCCCCCCCCACCACCACCACCACCACCCCCAAAAAAGAAAAGAAGAAGGAGGAGGAAGGGAAAAAAAAAAGGCAGCAGCCTACCGTGGCTCTTCTCTCCCTCTTCCCTCTCTTCTCCTCCTCTCTTCTCCTCCTCTCCTCCGCGGCTGTCAGCCGAGCGGCCCCGCGCCACAATGAGCGTCGGGGGGCCATGTGGGTTTTCCCCCCGCCGAGCCGCCGCGCGCTCCTCCCGTCTGGCGGCTCACGAGGCTCTGAATGAGGAATGTTAGCAAACAAGAGTGGCCGAGCGTCGGGCCCGACTCTGCTGCGGCGGGCAGCCAGTCAGAGCGCAGCAGCCCGGCCCGGGCATATGAATAATGCAGAGGTGAGGGAGGGAGCCAGAGAGGGAGGGAAGCGGAGCAAAGAGGAGAGGCTCCACCCACCGACTCCCCCCACCACCCGACCCCGCCTCCTCCTCCTCCTCCTCCTCCCCCGCCCCTTTTCCGACTCCACCCATCCCTTCCTCCCTCCCTCCCGTCTCCTGCCCTGCCGCTAGGAACTCGAATGCCTTCACGGGGAGCAACGGACGGAGCAGCGCAGGAGGAGGAGGAGGAGGAGGGAGGGAAGATTCAAGAGCTCGGCAGCGTTTTTTAAAAAAAATAAAAAATAAAAAGTCCCGCAAAAAAAGTGGCGAGGTGCGGCGCGAGCGAGCAAACTAACCCCCCCCCACCCGCTTCGACGCCGACAAACCCGCAAAATCTGCCTCTTTAAAACACGTCGCTCATTTTTTTTTTGTCGCCAACGAATCTCGCTCCCGTCTTTTTTTTTTTTTTTTGGCTTTTTTGTGTCTTTTGTCTGGAATTGGCACCTGTCCCAGAAAAAAAGGAAAAAAAAAAAAAAAGCCCCAGCCGCTGCTCTGCCGCTCCGCCCTCCCGCTCCCCTTTCAGCGGAGAGGCTGGCCGTGAGGAGCAGCGGAGAGAGAGAGAGAGAGAGAGAGAGAGAGAGGGAGACAGAGAGAGAGAGAGTGAGAGAGAGAGAGGGTGGGGCAGGAGACCCGAAAAGAGGGAGAGGTTCGGAGGATGGAAAGGGTGAAAGAAAGAGGGGGGCGAAGGAGATAAGTGAGGAGGGAAAATGCGAAGAGGAAAAAATGAAATGCAAAAAAGGGGGAAAAAAAGGAGAAAAATCGAGGAAACGCACGCAAGTGACGACTGCAACCGTGTCGCGGAGCGCCGCTCGTAGAATTGGGGGGAAAAAGGAAAAAAAAGTGCAGCTTCCCTTCCTTCCTTCCTTCCTTCCTTCCAGCTCCGCAGGTCGACTCGTGAGAAGAAGAAGAAGAAGAAGAAGAAGAAGAAGAAGAAGAGGGGAAGAAGAGGGGGAAGCATGGCGATCAATCAAGGAGCACGTGGTTGAGGAGGGGGGAAGAAAAAAAAGCGCTTGCAGCCCCATCGTAGTGGGGCTGCAACCCCCCCCCCGAAAAAAAATATAAAAAAAACAAAAACAAAACATAAAGCAGCAGCAGCTCACAGTGCAGCCGCACAGCGAGTCCAGATTAACTCTCGGCGCGGACGGAAAGAAGCGAGAAGTGTCTGAACTCATGTGATTAGCGCCTGGAAAGACTGGGGATGGCTGGAGGGGGTGGGGGCAAAGTGGGGGGCGGATAAAAAAAATCCCGTTCAGATGTCGGAGGTGAGGCAGCCGGCGGAGCCACTTGTTGCAGCGGCGGCGGTGCGGAGGAGCCCTGAGTGGCTGCTGCTGCTGCTGCGGCAGCGGCAGCGACGACGACGAGGAGCAGCCACAGGGTTAAAATCCCGGAGAGTGCGAGTTGTAAAAAATCCCTCCCTCTTTTGGCACGGGCGAGCAAAAAGGGGCGGCCCCGCCTGTGGAAATAGCAGCAGAGCGTTTTTCCCCTCTCGCTCGCTCGCTCTCTCTCTCTCTCTCCCCTCAAACACACACACACACACACACACACGAGCTGCAAGCGTCCCAGTCCTCTCGCATGTGGCCGGGACCCAGCGAGAGAAGGAGGAGGAGGAGAGAGAAAGAAGCGGGAGCCAGGCTGGGGGAGAGAGAGAGAGAGAGAGACAGGGGAAGGGAGGGAGGGAGGGAGGGAGGGAGGAGAAGAGCTGTGAGTGGAGGAGCGAGGGCTCAGCTGACGATGAAACAGGGACGTGCCGGAGAGTGCGTGCGTGCGCAGCGGCCGCAGCAGCGCCGCCGCACGTTTCTCCCTCGCGCGCGCAAAGGAGAGAGGGCGGGAGGACGGGGGGAAGGGGGGGGGTGTTGTGCGCATGCACGCGCATGCACGCACAATGCACTCTACCCCCTCCCCCTACCCCACCCCAACCCCGGAGGAGGAAGAGTCACCGGCAGAGGAATCCCGCGGACGACGACTTGTCTCACCTTCAGCCATTCACACTCCCGTCCTTTTCCTTTCCCGACGCCCGCATCCCCCCCGCCACCCCATCCGCCGTGAGGGGAAAAACTTGAAATTAGAAGAAAAAACAAAAAAAAAACGTTTCTTCGGGAGTCAAACCCGGTCGGGGTCAACGGGTTCAAACGGGTTCAAAAGGGTTCAAACGCTACAAATCGGGACGTTTGGCCGGGGAAAAAAGCACCGGGCGTGTCCGTCCGTCCATCCGTCTGTCCTACCCCGCCCTTCAGTGTGCGCCGCGACCCCCCCGCACCCCCACCGCACGTTTCTCCCCCAGCGCTAGCGTGCAGCTAGCGACGTCGGCGAAAATGCGCCTCGCCAACGATTTTCGGCCCGAGCGTCCTCTTCCCTCCCTCTCGGACCCCGCCCTCCCCCTCCGTCCCCCTTCCTCCCTCTGTCCCCCCGACATCCATGTCCGGCCTAGTCTACACCCCCACGCCCCCACCACACCCCACCCTTTCTTGTCCTCTCGCTAGCGATGCTGCAGCACCCGCAGCAGCGATAAACAAGCGCCGCTCTGAACGGCTAATGTTAATTTGAGGCTGCTTCTTTTTTTCTTCTTCTTTCTTCGTTTTTCAGGCCGGCTACCGCCCCTGCTGACTTTCTCTTTCCACTGGTCTCATGTACTACAACCCCCCCACACCTCCCAGAACTCAGCCCGTTGCTCGTGCGTCCGGTTTCCAGCAGCCCCCCTGAAATCTTTCGCCCTTTCTCCGCTGTTTCGCGACCAAAGTGTCGCAATGTCTCTGAGCCGTTTGCAGCGGAGGCGACGGAGAGGAGAAGAGTACTTCCTCTCCTCCTGTTGACGCCATTGCCCTCCCTCCTTCCAAAAAGGAACCCAGAACTCTCAGCAGAGGAAAAAAAAAACTTACTCTCATCGAGGTAGCGGCTGGACAAAAGAAAAAGGGTTCAAAAATGAAAAAAATGGACGTCGGGGGAGTCCTGGTTAGCCCGGTTAGCTCAGTTAGCTCGGCTAGCTCGTTTTTCCTTTTATTTTTAACCAAGAGGACGCCCCTTGAATATGCATGCGCCATGAGGAGACGTTCGCTGCGGTTTAAGCTGACATGCCCGCTTGCTTGCTTCCACCTTGCAGAGCAACAGGCAGAGGCACGAAGGGAGAGCGAGAGAGCAAGAGTGAGTGAGTGAGAGAGAGAGAGAGAGAGAGAGTGCACTTGCCGAACTCGGCTCGGCGAAATAAAAAGTCGAGCCCCCCCCCCCATTTGTTCTGCCGCCATGAATTGTTAGCGAAAACAAAAACAACAACAACCGCATATCCAGAACAAAATAATGATAATAAACGCACACATTTCGACAGGTCAGGTCATTTGGGGAAAAAAAAAACAGATATGAGTGAGCTCCTCAGCAACTACAGCCGCCGGGTCGAGTCCCGTGACGTCACATCTCGCCACGTTCGCGAGCCAATCGGCACCGCCCGGGATCTGTTCGCTGTTGTAAATTCTACAACAGTGTAAACAAACACGCGCTATTTCAGCAATCTGAAGAATCCCCCCGACCCCTGCCCGGAGCCTATGGCACCTTCGCCCTGAGTGTCGCGTTTTAACCCCCTTCAAAAAAAAGGAAGACCAGAAGAAACTTGGCAGCGGCCGCCGCCGAGGGTTCGCACGAGGACACGCGCAGGTTCAGCCGAGGCTCCAGACGACGCTGCAGCCCTCTGTCTTGCCACGCCCCCGCCACCACCACCACCACCACCACCACCACCGGCACCTCCACCCCACCCTCCGCAGGAAGGCCCGGCGTAACCCGCAGCAGCGGCCGCCGCCCGGTAGGCCTCCCGGTATCAGCAGCCGCTCGGCATTTTTACAACGCTGCCAGAGTCCAACGGAGTCCGACGCCTCCACTATGGACTGTCACCGCCTTTACTGTCTGCGTGCGAAAGCAGCGGGTTTCGGAGGATAATGGAGGAGGAAGAGGAGGAGGAGGAGGTAGACCGATGGCGAGAAAACGGAGGTCGGAGCGACGCGCTAGCGAGCAGTCGACCGTGTCGCTGCAGGGAACACAATGTATGAAACCTAAACTGATACAAACTAATACACACCAGTCAAGGTCTGAAAGTCTCACTCAAAGTTATGGTTTGCTAACTGATGGTGGTGGTGGTGGTGGTGGTGGTGGTGTTGGAGGGGGTGGGGGGGAAAAACGCCTGGAACTTCTGGAACTTTCACATCCTCATGAATAAACCGCTAAAATAAACGGATGAAATTTAAAAACACGCGCTCTTCCGAATACAATTGCAAAAAATAGTAGCTATCATTTTTAATTTTAAACACAACCAAATTTTGAGTTTTGTCGAGATCAAGGAAAACGTCCTTGATCTCGACACGGGCCCAACAATCTGGAGGGTTAAAAAGAAATAAGTTGTGCATTAAACTTTAAATGTACTCATTCTATTGTTCCACTATACTTGAAACAGTTCCTGATACAATATACATCTCCACATCCTCTTAGACATATGGTATATCCATTGTTCACAGTCCCAAAAATCCATAAAGGAAATAGGTTGCAGGTCATTCAAGTACAAAGCCCTATCTGACTGGAACAATTTACAATCCACTTTAAAGTCCATCACCTCTTTTATTTTTATTTTTTTTACCTTTAGAGCAATTTATTTTCTCATTTAAGAACAAGCCGTTGTTGTTTTGAATATAATTTCTTGCTTTATTCACTTCATTTATTTTCTCAAAACCACAGCTGCCCTCTGTTGCTCCTTGAGTTTAATTGTGATGCATATTTGTATTGCTATGTGTGCATATATGATTGGCATGTGTGCGTATATGTTCTGTAAAGGTATAATTTTGAGAGCCTGTGATGTGGTGGGGTGGGGTGTGGGGGGGGGGCTGTGGAAGTTGCAGAGCAGTGCGTTTTGTGTATCTTTGTAATGTACGTCTGTGTGTGGGACCTCCTTGAAAACGAGACGCTGCATTTCGAGGGGCTATACTAAATGCATTGAAATTGAAATTAAACACAATTAAAAATATTGCTGATAACACTACTCAAAACAATAGTAAATAATACCACGAAACATCAGCGATGATGTTCAGTATAGTACTGTAGTATATACGCGCATATTTTTAACCCTCTAACAATCCGGCTTCAAAAGAAATAAGTTTTGCATTAAACACAATTAAAAAAACAACAAATGATATCTGGACTGAAAACTAAATACTACTAATACTAAACAATACCACGAAATGTCACAGAGGAGCCGCTTGCTTGACTGGAGGAGGGACGTGCGCTGGTCTGAGTGCCTGCCGTGCGCAGCCTTCTAAAGGCCGCGGCTCGGGCTGCTGATTTACAGCGACCGACCTCGACCGACCTGGAAATAACTCACAGCTGTGACCCTGGCGGAGCCTCTCCCACCCAATAAGTCACCGCCCGTCCATACGTTCAAGCTACTGGGGGGGGGGGGAGCGCGCTAGCGCACTCTCGCTGGCTTCCTTCCTTCCCCGCCGGCGCTCCGGCGGTGGCGGGGCCTCGCGGCCCGGCTCTCCCCCTCTCCCCCCGCCCCCCTCTACAAGGTGGTCTAGGCAGCGAGGGGCCCCCCCGCCCCACCCCTCGACACCAGCCACGCGCCTCGGCCACTTCTCCATTACAGCCGTGACCTCTTAGGTCAGCCTTTAAAAGGCTTTCCCGAACAAAGGCCGCGACCCCGGGGTCAGAAGTGTTAGCGCCGGGGGCAAGCCCCCGCCACCCCCCACCCCCGGGGGGCGCCGGCAAGAGGGGGAAGCGTGCTGTTTGCTTTGAAAGGTAAGGATCGCTAACACGGGAGGCCTAATAAGGCTTAAGGGGCCATCCCCTTTGGGATGTCACTCTGGGGCCCCCATACATCAGTCTCTATTAACCTCCGTGATCCCCGCCGGCCATTATGGAGCGACAGGTCGCGGTTGCTAGCTCGCTCGCGCGAGGCAGGCGGTGCGGAAGCCGTAAAAGCTAATGTGGCGTGCGGCTGCTGATTACGTGGACAAACCACCCCCTGCCCCCCGCCGCCACCCCCTCCCCCTCCACCCCCGAGGTGGAGGCCTCGTCGGAAACAGGTGACTGAAGGCCGCACATTCATTCAATTTACCCTCAGTCCTTATGTGAACTTGAACTCCGGGTTTTGGTTTTTTGTAATTTATTTATTTAGTTTTTTGTTTTTTTTTCAAAAGGCGCAGATTGTATTCATGTCATAATTTATATTAAATAGAAATAAAGAATTAAAAAAAAATTGCCCTCTTTTGTAAAGAGTGTGAGGAGGGGGGGGGGAGAAATGCACCGAGCCTCGGGGAGGAGTGAGAGAGGCAGGAGCACAAAATGGAGGACGGAGGGAGACAACATGGCGGCCCGAGTGACGCAGTCGCTCGGCCGATGGCGAGACGCCGCCGCCGCCGCCGCCGCCGCGTCGTCGACGTCGCCTTTTGTGGCCGTACGTAAAACTTTTCTGTTTTGAACGAACGCCAGGGCAGAAAGGTTGCGACGGTTCTGGAGTCCTGCAGCCACCGTGGGGCTGAAAGTGAGTCGCAGGGTCGACCTCAGAAAGCCCCGAGTGCCTGAGGACGGTCAGAATTCACTTGATCTTGTATTTTGATTTAATTCTCTTCTAAACTGACACAGTTCAGTTGCTTTACAGTACACAGCACGACAGAGAGAACATCTTTTTTTTTTGGCAGAATGATCTAAAAGACAAAATAAATAAAGACATTGTTGGACTTTTTAAACTGGATAAGCAATGCATTCAATAAATATATATAACTATTAATAATATTTAGGTATTATAGGGATATAGATGAATAATAATCTGCTAATGATTGCAAGTAGACTTAAGGGAAATGCAAGCCACATTGTAAAGACAACCTGTTTAATCAACTTCTGCTACCAGGAAATTTATGAAATGAATATATCAGAAAACCAGGTCCAGGGGCAAAATTACTTTGCTTGGTTCTCGAATATTTAAAATGTGAATAAAGTCACGACGCCCCAAAATTATCGACAGAATAGGACCGAAAGGCAAATTTTCACGTATGTTTTTTTCTTCGTTTTAAAGCAAAAAATTCAGACACACTGCGCAAGTTCATATTTTCAAAATACACGATATAAATAAAATATTAAGTAGGAAGAGTGTATATATCCACAAAGTAAATAATGTGAAATTTAATGATGAAAGAGAATTACATTCTTTTTTTCAAAGAAGAGGATGAGCCTAAGAAATGTGGGAAGCTAAAAAAAAAAAAATACTTTTTTCAGTCTTTTACAAAGAATAAATACATTCTGGGCTAAAAACAAAGTATAAAGTAAAATAAGCAAGAATAGTTATTGTTAATAAAATAATGAAAGAGACATTTTTATTAACTACTCAGGATTATTTTTTACTTTTTTAAAAATGGAATATACTTTCCTGTCTTGTTTAGCCAAAAGCGTAATAAGAATGCTGGTAAGCAGGATGTAAGAACACTGACTAAATTAAATTTTAACTGTCAAACTGCAAAAATACACTGTGCCCCTGTATTTTTACAAGACTAAAGAAATTCTGCATGAATAAAACATTCTGACTTCAGACTTCATACTTTCTGAAAGTGTACTTTAAAATTCATCCTCTTCAGAAACCATCGGCCCAAATTGTACCAGTTTTTCTTTTTTGCTGAACTAAAAACAGTTTTGATAATCTTCCTAACACTGGACACGCGGGGAAAAAAGAACTTTTCAGATGGACGACACTTCCAAAAATGTTTTTCTTTTTTTTCTTTTAAATAAACAGAAAATATAAAAAGTAGCGAGGGGGGGAAATAAAGATCTGCTCTGATGTGTTTCCTCTGTAATTATTAAGCCACTCACGTCTAAAAAATAAATAAATAATAAAACACAGGCTTGTCTATAGGGAGGGAGTCCTGCTACGGCAGAGCAAAGGTTGGAGGAGAGGAGAGACGGGAAGGACCGCTGCACAGAAGAGTTCTGAACAGCTTCTAAAACAGCTAAACAGACAATAAATCCCATAAAGGCAGCGCTTTGACAGCTTCTCAGCTGGCCTTCCTTTTTCTGTGTGTGTGTGTGTGTGCGTGCATGTGTGTGCGTGTTGCTCTTCTCTCATTAAAGTTGGCCGGTGCTTTGGGACGACCGTCGTCCTACTTTGACGGAAAGCGCGAGACTCGTTCTCCCGGGGTCGTTTTTCGGCAGGTTCATTATTAGAAAAGTTTGTCGTTGGTCTAATTGAGAATGCACTGTCCACCTCGAGGACCATCTCAGACAGTCATCTGAGGAATTTAGAACTCGGAGAGGAAGGGCGGGAAAATGTTGCCTTAGTGCCTCCTTATTTTTCTGTAATTTATACATATACCACACAGCTTTGTAATCTCTTATAGATAGATATATAGCTAGGGAGATGTACTTTATTGATCCCAAATTGGGAAACTACACTGTTGCAGCACTAAAAAAAAAAAAAACAGTCCAAATAAAAAACTATACAGTCGTGACATAAACAATCAATCTATGTACAACAAACGACCGAAGCAGACGAGCAGAAGACAGTGAAATTGTGCGAGGCAGAGATAAGCAAGGTTTTACTTCTTTAGTGCATTATTTGCCATTGGGTGCAGGGGAAAATGTCCAGAATGCTCTCTGTCACACAGGGGTGAATAGTTACAGAGGGTAATATATATGTATCGCTATATTATTATATATATTGATTATATCGATAGCAGGTCCGTCCTATCAGAACTTTTTCATTTTTGATTTTCTTTTAAATACAATCTCAGTTTGAGCCAACAAATTATGCAACAATGACGCAGGGGGAAATAAATTCTTGCGTTATGATGCAGAGCGCTTTAACATTTTAACAAGCGTCGCTTCGAAAAAGGCTCCTAAATGCAAAAACAACTTAAGACGGAAATCAAAGATTTCAAGCATGTTTTTCTTTTTCGATTGACTGGAAACTTACCCCTGTCTTCTTCCTCCCTTCACACACACACACACACACACACACACACACACACACACACACACACACACACACACAGGCCCACACTGCCGAGGTCCACCCTGCATTAACAGATGATGATTTGTCATCGATCACGGGCCGGGCAGCGCAGGGCCGGGCAGGGCAGCACAGGGCCGGGCAGGGCAGCACAGGGCCGGGCAGGGCAGCGCAGGGACGGGCAGGGCAGCGCAGGGACGGGCAGGGCAGCGCAGGGCAGCGCAGGGGTCTCTGTCTGTTCCACGGGAGCGGTACCACCTCTTAAAGGGCTTTCGGACCTGCCGTTGGTCCGAGTTCAGTGCCACGTCACAGTGCCGCTTGCAGCACTGGACGGGCCTCCGCGGCCCAGAGAGAGGAGAGAGCAGCCGCCTCCTCGGGGCCACGCATGCACGTGCTCGCACAACGTGCTCGCGCGCCAGGTCGTCGGCAATGTATCTCACGCCAAAGTGAGAAAACACTCTCTGTTGCTTTTCTGTCATTTTTCTTGCAGTTATTCTCAGACAGGAAAAAGCAAAACAACAAATGACGACCCAAAAAAAAAAAAATCAAACAGGGAGCGACAGTGTGTTCGTTTCAGTCGGCTGTCGTCTCCGGTTCGGCTGAGTCAGCGTTCAGGAACGCTCTGCCGCATGTGTGTGTGTGTGTGTGTGTGTGTGTGTGTGTTGGATTTTAAAATCGAGCACGAGTCTGCACACATATTATAGTCAGGGTGCACACCTGATTTGTATGTGCTTGCAGAAACATCAGGAACACAATTGTATCTGGCTGAAATGTATTTATTCATTTACAGCAGAGATTTTGATGAATTTGGAATTTTTGTAAACGTTCTAGTGTCTAACGGGGCGTGCAGCTAATGGATGTGTGTGTATGCGTGTGTGTGTATGTGTGCGTGCGTGCATGTCTCGCCTAGCCTGTCCACGTGGCGCCTTAAATATCGAAAAACGACAGCCACTAATAGGACAGAGTGTCTCGCATCTGTGCAAACACTGGCGGGTCTCGATGCTGGCGATTTATTTTTTAATTGGATTTTTGCACTCATCTCTCCCGGAGGGACTCCAAAGTCCCATTTTATCACGCCTCTGTAAATCTTTGGCGCAAAATGAAGCAAATACAGCAAGGCCTGAGAGAAATGTTAAAAAAAAAAAAAAAAAAGTTGTAGAAGAAGAAGCTTTAATATAGAGCTAGTGTTATTTTCTAAATCTATAACAGTGCAATATTTATGTGGTATACTTTGGCATGTTTGAAGGAAACAATGTAAAATTGTTTATTTTTTCCTTTATATACTCACCCAACCAGATTATACATTATAAAAAAATGGTCATATTCCTCAATGAATTACTCTTTTTTGTACTTGACTAATAAATGAGAACAGACAGAATGCAGAACTGTGATAAAGTTACAGAGAAGTGAGGCTCCACGAAAGATAGAGAACCACTACCTCTGACTTTAAATCCAGTTTTGTTTTGTTTTTTCAGTGTTTTTTTTTCCCTTCATTTTCCTCTGAGCGTTAACTCACTGCAGTCTCTGCTGCTGAGTCGTGCACTCCGGCAAGCGAGCGAGCGAGCAAGTGAGAAAGAGAGAGAGAGAGAGAGAGAGAGAGAGAGAGAGAGAGAGAGAGAGAGAGAGAGAGAGAGAGGAGAGGGAGGGAAAGGGACGCCGGCGCTGAGGGGTTAAGATGCTAGCAGTCATGTGCCTGTCGGGCGGCAACAAAAGCCTGCCTATGTAGGGTGCATACAGATGGAGCGGGCTCCTTTGTGTGCAGCGTTTCACACGTCGCAGCCTCCGAGCTGCCAGGTCTGGCTCTCCGGGGCCTGGCTGCGGGCCTAGCTAGCAGCTTGTAGCACCTGACGCTGGGTCCCTCTCTCTCTCTCTCCTCTCCCTCTCCCAGTCTCTCGAGGGTGGCGCAGTTCTGCTAAAAAAGACAATGGAGCCGGAGACCGAATGGCGGGACATGCGTGTCTCCCCCGAACGCAGTGAAAGCTCGAGCAGGAAGGCGGACGGGTAGAGCCTGAAAATGGGGGATTCAGACGGGCGTAAACTGCGAGGGCGCCTCCCCAGCTCGGCTCTGCCGCTTAACGCTACATTCTGTGCCCCTTAAGTGTGGTCGCTCTCCGACACCACCTGACACCAGCTGATGTAAAAGCCTCGGTCTCACTGGTTGGTTTTGACGACGCCTGTGTAGTCACACGGTACCACACGCACCATCGATATTGATATTTATAACGCAATTGCTGCGTGTGATGGCGGAGTTCCCCGAGCACGAGGCGTTTACACGCAGTCTAGGAAGGGGCATGGGCAAACTATGACCAGGGGCCCATCAGCGGCCCGTTAAGCTTTTTAAACCGGCCTGCCAAACTTGAAGAAATGATATTAACAGTAAGTAAGTTTTCAGTGCTTTAATAGCCATCTTAATAAAGAGTTAAATACAGTGGGGCTTAAAAAACAGACATTTTGTCGTAATGCTTTGTTCGTTTTAAATTGACATGAAAGCACATTTCTACATATCCCATGATATATTTTTTCCTGGATCACCAAAACACTCCACCCATCTGCTCCTGCCCGGCCCCTCTGTCGAATTTTAGAACCCATTGTGGCAGTCAAAAAGTTTGCTCACCCCTGAGCTAGAACGAGGGTGGCAAAAAACAGACAAGAATTCAATATTCTGAGCACTTTTTTTGTCCCACTTTTCTTTTTCTTTTTTTTCTTACCGGGCAAATTTTCCACGGTTCTACGTACAACGTTTTGCCACCTTCCGAAAACACGCGCCGCCCTCGAAAATGTGCATTTGCAAGGGAATTGCAAAATGAACGGGCGGGCCCCCCTGGGTGATGCGGACGGAAGGAAACTTGAGCCGCTGCGCCTGTTTTCTGATCGCACAGAGACCTTGACCTTGAAAACGGTTCATTCCTACAATGTGGAGGGCCCGCGCTAAAATGCATCCGCCAACACTGGAGATCTCTTTACTATGCACACGTCCATCCACCTATTACTTTTTATAGCGCCTCTTATCTCTGTACATCATGTCCATAGCACTCCCGTCTGTATGCCATATTCCTGGCATACCCAATAATATACCAACCTCTGTGTAACACCCATCGCCCCGCCCTCATCCTATGCGTACCATCTCTACTGCACACACTATATATCCCGCACTTGCCGTTTTATTGCGCTTCTGGTTGGGTGCCAAACTGGGTTTTTGTCGGCGTGCAGTATGTGTGCGTGCGCAACACCGATAACGCTGAATGTGCTCTAATCTAATCTAAAAGTGAGCCTATGACCCCGAGGTCGCAGTCACCGGGCACGGCAGGGGAGCCACTTCCAGCCAGAGCCCCACTTTCCCCGACACGGCCGATATAGAGGTCCTCGCAAAGAGAGAAGCTCTGACGGTCGACGCAATGTTAAACCATGATAGGAAAAAAAAATAGACTACTAAACGAACCCAATGAGGATTTAAGGGGACACATCTGGCAACTGGGCAGCTGATTTGTTTTTTAGCGCATTATAGTTTTACACAATATTTATTGTGATGGAGTTGGCAGTTACAGGGAGGCGGTGTGTGTGTGTGTGTGTGTGTGTGTGGGACCCTTTAGTGGCCCACCTGCTTCCAGGAGGCAGCCGCTCAGACACAAGATAATGTCTGGAAGCAGGCTGCACTTAGAACATAAAGCAAGTTGATGATTGACATGTGCGTAGTGACGAAACGAAAACAAACATCGCGGCCGGAATTATTTTGTGACAGACTTTTATGCACTTTGAAGCATCAAAGCTGACAATTATGGTAAGGCATACAATTATTATTAATAATAATAATAATAATAGATTTTATTTGTAACGCACTTTACATTTGTGTGTAAAAAGTGCACAGTGACAATAGAGCCAAGTTATATTCTTCAAAAATAGAAATTTTGCTTTCTTCTTAACCCCCACCCCAATTCCCCAACCCAAAAAAAACCCACACCACGAAAATGACAATCTCTTAAAAAAAAGACACCTGCATAAAAATGCCAGGAATGATACTGAATTAAATGGTTTGGCTAAAAGCACTTGAGCAGAGAGCGGCGGTACTTTTGCCTAGCGTTCCAGTTTTTCCAAAAGCATTATCAGATTCCGAAACGCTCTCTGTCGGATTGGCGGCCACGCGCTATCGAAACAAACTGCGCCTAATCGAAAGGTGGCTTTTCATTGAAGGTTTACTCTCGACCTCGCGCTCAAAGCTCTCTGCTTCTTACAAAAGCGCTCACTCGTCGCTTAAAAACAATGCTTTTCAGAATTATCTGATTAGCCAGAGTGTCACATGGTTCCTTCAGAGCACAATGGAGATTCAGTCGCCGCCAGTGTCTGGTGAGGTGCAATTACCTTCCCGCGTGTCGCCGTGCGCTGTTCTACACCAGGCTTGAAATTTTAACGAGTGTAACTTTGGCCTGGAGACCTGAAACTGTGCAGGCCTGCAGACACACAATTGCGTGTCTGTCCCTTTTTGTGTATCTGTGTGCGCGCGCAAGTCTCTGCCCTTTCTTTAAGCACACAGACACAAAATAATGGCCTGCTGCTATAAGTTGTCGGTTAATCAAATTTTTGTGGGCGTTGCTTTCCCCCTCCTCACCCACCGAGAACCCCCCCCGCCCACCCTTCCGAGGCCAAAAGCAGATTTACTCACGTGTGTATGGGCCGAATATTTGGGGTTGACGACCACGGCGCTGCAGCAGACGTGAGGGAGGGAGAGGAGAGGGTGTGTGTGTGTGTGTGGGGAAGGGGGGTAGTGAAGTTCCCCTAGTGTGTTAGTTTTCTGCCAGGGAGTCCCTATTGACCTGTTAAACCTTTGTGACTGGAACAAATGCAAATGGCGCTGACTTGTTCACACAAAATACTAAAGGTCCATTCAAATGAGGCCCCGGGGCCACAATGCAGCAGTGGCCGTGCACTCTGTGGAGTGGGGATAGCCACCACGACCCACACACACACACACACACACACACACACACACACACACACACGCACGCACGCACAGACACACACACATACACACCAGATCCCTCCGTCTGAGACAGAGAGATGGATTCTTGTAGCTGCTGCGGCACAGTTTTATTCTGGCTGGTCTAAAACTTGACAGAGAGGCCGGAGCTGGAGCAGATGGATGAGTGTTTTGGTGACCCACCAAAACACGCCATTTCCACATATAATAGGAAATGACATGTGCTTTAATTTCTATTTAAAAAGGAACAAAAGTGTTACAACAGAATGTGTCTTTGAAGCCCCATTGTATCTAGCTCTTTATTAAAATGACTCTTAAAACACTGAAAACTGGATGAAATACAGCTATTTTATGACTTACTTACTGTCAATATAATTTTTCAAGTTCGGCAGGCCGAATTAAAAAGCTTAACGGGCCGTATATGGCCCTCGGGCCATACTTTGCCCATGTCTGGTCTAAACCAACATACTGGTTGATAATCAGGATTAAACACATTTGAGAGACGCAAGTATTTAAACCATGTGACTTGCATGATCCAGCTGCAACTAAGTTAACTCAGCCACAAAAACAAAACTCTGCTGCTTGTAAACAGAATTTGCAGAATTGCAGGGGAGATTTTTTTTTTGTTTTTTTGGAGGGGGCTGTAAAAATACATAAAGACCGCATCCAAGTGGCCAACGCAATAAGAACTCAATTGATAAAAACGGGTGGTGACCTTTTAATAATAATTAAAAAAAATAAAGAAAATAAAAAAAACGTTCAGACCATATTAGAAGTGTGCATAGGGTTTTTTTTTTTCTCCAATTCTTCACCACCAAACAGAAGATTAGAAGGCGCCCAGGAAATATTTTCGCCAGCACATCTGGACCACACCTGATCAGAGGCACGGTGCCTCTCGAAAACCTCCCCTGAATCCTCTGCTAGGGTTTTATGGTTTTATATGGAAGGGCGAGGACGAGTTGGGAGGTGAGAGGACGACTACCAGTCATGACACGTCTTATAAAAGCATCTCAGCTATTCAATCAATACTTTCCTAAAACACTCCTCCTATATATATATTCAATGTGATGAAATGAAATCACTTTTTACACTTGTCTCATCCCACTTCTCCCCACGCGGAGTGAGCAAATAAAGGCGAACGCTGCCCTGCGTCGTGTCGTGACGCCCGCACCTGTGACACCCAAACCTCCGATCACCTGACCTGCCCTGCAGACACCTTGAATTGCACCTGAATTGCACTTTGACCCAGATTCCTTCGGACCGCCTGACTTCCTCCTGCACTTCCATTTCAACCAAAGTCAAAGGGAAGGCAATGTGTCGGTAGATCAAAGTGTCAGTGTCAGTGTTGTTGTTTTTACAACAGCCATAAACTTTTTTTCACTTCTGAGGTACAGAGTCCACTATCTGAGATAATAATAAATAAATAAGGTGGGCATTCAGCAACAGCCAAGAGCATTGCGCTATGATTATAAACCTGGCAATGAGTAGCAAAAGTTAATAATAATAATAATAATAATAATAATAATAATAATATCTATGTCATTATAACTAGCAAGAGCCTCAATTGCACTCATTTCAATCCTGAACAGCACCATCTTGCCTAGGCCTGACGGATACTATCAGAGAGAATACACCCCTGCCCCCCTTAACCACACACACACACACACGCACACACACACACACACACACACACACACACACACACACACGCACGCACACAGAGAGAGAATGAAACATTGGTGGTTGGTCTAATAAACTTTTGGTTTATTGTCACAAGTGAGGAAAGATGTCACCATAACTCTCTAATGGTCTCTAATAGGACAAAAGACAAATAACTTTTCATGTTTATAACTGCTTTTAATATTGTTATTATTTATTCCATTTTAATTGTATTACTCACAGCATGTCAGTACTTATCAGGCCTTGAACTTTCCCATTACTGCCCTTTGCCAGCCACTGTCGCTAGGTTTATATTACAATGGGCAGTTTTGCCTTTAACTGCTTCTGATAGACATCAACGTGTTTATATTCTTGCTCACCAGCCATTGGATGCGTGGACCCTCCACAACCAGCATCATTTTATGCTTCTCTCCACCAAAAAACTAGGATTCTCCCTGCTGAATAAGAGAGGGCCAGCGTTTCCCTCAATGAGGGCTTTTGTTCCTGCGACTATTGAACTGGGTTGAGAGCTGCTGTCTGGGACTGGATCGCTCTCTGTCCCTTATTTCACTGGCTACAGAGAACCCACTTGATGGCAGAACGGAGCTTCGCGGTCCACGTGAAGTGGCACAAAGTTCAATCTTTCGAGGAGAGATATGCATATCTGTCGTCATTATCGTTTGCTCGTTTATGATAACAGAGAAATGGGCACTGCAGTGTTTCTGTTCAGCAAGAACGAGAATTTACATTTCCAAGAGGGGAGCGGGTCCCTTTTTGAGAAGGTTGTCATGTTTATGTCATATTTTTTTTATTGTGGCCCAGAACACGAGGCCACTTGAGTTGCCTGATGTCACAGGAAAGATGTTTTTACGAAACCTCATCAGCAAATATGACGTAATCTGAATAAAGCAGGCAGCGTTTAGATCACCAGTAATAACATGAGCGTAATATGACACAAATATGTGTGTGTGTGTGTGTGCGCGTGTGCGTGCACAAACACACACGCACACAGTTTTAGGATAGTTTATTTGTTCATTGTGTATTTGTTATGTGCTCTTACAACAAGATAATCAAATACATTTTCCACACTGGACCTTTAACTGCATTTAAAGGACATACAGTTGACATTTTTTAATTAACTTCTGATAATACTCAGTAGCTCTGCACGTTCTAATCAGTGCTTTGAAATAAATCTCACATAAAAATCTAAGATGTCCAATCCTGATGTATTTTCTGCGATTGTATTCATTTCCCTGCATTATAAAACACCTATTGTTGCTGCTGCTGCTGCCGCTGACATGGGGTTTAAGGAGTTCATTGTCAATCCACTGACGCCTTTGTTAAGCCAATCAACAAAGTCAGAGTCTTTCAAGGTCAGGAGTACCCACTGGAATGTGTAGATTAACAAATTTCCTGTTGGATCCCAGTGTTGCCTGATCTGCAGTTACACTCGTAGTTTTGCATGTGTTTTGCCAAGCCACGATTTTCCTCATGTTGTTGATTACAAATACAGAATATTACTAAATATATATAATTATCATTACTATTCTAATTTTTTCAACAAAAGTATTAGTCTTGCATAATTTAATGATGCATGTTGCTGATGTTGTTGTTCACTTTCATGCTACTTAGGGTAGGAATAGGGTACAAAACTTTCAGTCTGAGGGGTTTCGGGCACCTTTAAAGTGCGTCTATTAAGGGGAGTTCCTCAAGTGAGGGATTTTAGTTTCATTTCCACCGACGGGCTTTGCACGAACAGTAATCTGATCCTGCATCCTGTATCAGGTCATGCTGGATGTGAGGAGACACCTGCAGAGGTCACCTTTGTGCTAAAACTGCAGGGAGAAGGGCACAGGAAGTAACTGGGAAAAATAAACATGACAAGCAGAGATTATAGTGTTTTAGGGGCAAAACTGAATTTAATAAATTAGTTGAAGTGCTTTAGCAGTTTGCTATTAAGAAGAATTAATTGGGCAGCTTCAAACGCCATGGATTTTAGATGTAACTCATGCTTTTATTTTATGTTGTAATTTTTACTTTATATGATACTCCCTTCTGCAAAATGTGCTTTCCTTGCTACTGCTGGTAATAATATTTCTAGTTCTCATATAAATTGTGCTGCACTGTTAAATTTTGGGTCCTTTTTTAACTCCTTTATTTTTGCTTTTCAGCTTAAAAAACTTTAATTGCAAATAAGTTGAAAAGAACAATTATCAAAAATAAACACTTAATTTTTGAGACGTTAAGCTGCAATTTACTCGTAAAATTAGCATCCCAAATACTGACTGAGATATTCAACATTATTGATATTGTACATTTAATTAATATTGTACATATTATATTGCACTAATATTACTGGAAAATACTGTACAAGCCAAAGTTCCCTTCAGCAAAATTAAACATCTAAAACGTCACCACTTACCACAAATACTTTATGCTGCATACATAAAAGAAAAATGTGATGAATTTGCAACTGCACTTAAGGAAGCATCCAAACTACTTTGAAAAAATTCAAAAATTTCCTTTAGCCAGAGGAAAATTAGCCTCTCTTGAGTGGTAATGCAGTATTTCATGAGCAAACTAAAACAATGTGCACAATCGCAATTGATTTGAGTAAAGCAGGTCCTAAGTCTGCGTGCAGAAGCTCTGCCCTCGTGCAGACCGGCAGTGAGAGAGAGAAGACAGAGAGAGGACGCAGAGGGGCACAAGTCTCATGGCCCGGCCCGAACGTTAATTTCCAAAGAGAAATTCCAAAAGAAATCATATTTCACAATAATTTTCTTAACCACAACGCCACGGGAATGGGTGTGTGTTTTTTCTCAACGTGCGAGCCAAAAATTGCACACCAAGCGTTGTCCTATTTATCTCCGCACTGCGACAGGCCATTGCATACAGCTAAGTGTTGCAATCAATATGTATTGAGAGTTCACTGTCACCCAGTGCTCAAGTTTGCCCTTATATGGCAGAGGCTGTTGTTGCAGATTATATTAGCTGTCCCCCCACGATCTCCAGTTTTCAAATGTCAGAACTACTGAAGACCGTGTGCTGACTTATGAATTCATGGCACACATTTTCCAAGACTTGGCCCTCAAAAAAGCCTCAGTTCCATTTCCCCTACAATGCAATGATGTTAGGATCAAAATCAAGGAAGAAGATGACGCACGGCAGTTTTTTCTTTTTCCTCAAGGCAGTTTGCCGGGACATAATCAAAATGATCAATCCTCAAATCTCTCTTCAATCATTATAATCGCAGGCATCCCTCTGCGTATGTTGCTAAACAAACTGCGTTTCATTACATAAAACACATCAAATTTATTACGGTCTACAAAACAGTCTTGGATGACAGTGCTTTAGATTTATTTATGCTTTGACGCAACTTGGGCCTCATGCACATTTTAATGGCAGGATGCACATTTGGTTCTTTCACCTATTTTGGAAAAATTTCTGGAATTCATCTTTTTTTCTCTAGCGAATTGGATTGTGATTTTTGAGCTGGGGTGTTTAAAGAAGTGATAGCAAAGGTCTGCATAACGAGGAAAAAAAAGCAGTGATCCCTTTACATTTCTGCTAAATAAAATAAAATAAAATGAAGTGATACCTCACAATAATTATGAATACGATGGCTTTAAATTGTCGTGGGAAGCAAACGACGCGTCTGCCGACTGATGCACCATTTGTCTCACACACACACACACACACACACACACACACACACACACACTCGCTGTGGACTCACCAGCCCTGCAGTCACCCGGCATCTCACAGCTCCTGGTCCTTTCCTTTCCTCCTTCGCCCTGCACCAGACGCGCACACACACACACACACACACACACACACACACACACACACACACACACACACACACACACACACACGAAGCGCTCAAATCATACATAAAACTGGAATACAACAACCTGGTGCAAGTCTATGTCTAATGTGTCCAAATATATGTGCAATGCATGGCGATTAGAACGTGTGGTGTTTACACAGCGTGGCTTTCTGCACGGTGCTCCTGTTTAAGGCTTCTTCACTGCAAATGACAGCACTTGGGCAGGGCAGCCGTTGGAATTATACAGAGGCGCACAAACACACAGACACACGCACGCACATATTTTTCATTGAATCTTTCTATGCTCGCAAGTTCTGCTGCATTTTTATGTTTTATTCAGTAGCAACTTGGTCCGAGTGTTTGTCTATTTGACTGACAAATATTGAGAGAATTTTTAAACGCCGAAAGGTAATTTCGTGAGTTTTGTTGGCGCTGTGATGGGCGCCGCAGTGCGGGCTGCTGCAGCTTGCGGGCAGGGCGGGTGTGGGGGTGTGGGGGTGTGTGTGTGTGTGTGTGTGGGGGGCACGTGGACATTTACTCTGAGTAAACCAGGGGTCCGTCTCCAACATCACGGCAAACGAGCTGAGCAGGTGTCTGAGGAGCTCGTGATATTTTCTTATGTCTGGAAAATATCCACGGGCTAAATTTTCATCACTGTTGACGATAACAATTTACACTTGCAACAGTCGACGTGGCCCAAATATTTTGCAGCTTGATTTTAGTGTCAGGCAAAGCCTCTCTAGACAGATTGTTCACATTTTCAGGTAGGCAGATGAGGATTCAGCCACACTTCGATTCTTTCTCCTGCCGTTTTGCCAAAAACGAGGAATCCTTGCTCATTTTGAACAGGTCTGTGTCCTCTTCCGAAAGGCTTAATCGAGCATACTTTTTTTTTTTTTGGCTCGTACACAAGAGCACAAAGACTTTGTCCTCTTTTAGATTGATTGGATTTAATAAGCCGCACTGTACGGCTATTGGAGGTGGTGTGTTGTTGTCTCCGACACACACAGGCAGGCGGCCTCGTGCAGCCCTGCACATATTGACTGTGAACCGGAAGAGACCGCACCGCTCCCCTCGCAGCCCTGCTTCTTTTTGGCTGTTTGGCGCCCCCCTCTAGCCGACTTGCAGAACTCGAGCGTTGCCAATAAAGCGAACGCTCGAATCCGTTGCTTGACGTCGCCGTGCGTCTGGCGTCGGAGGATTTGAATTTATTTTAACCGTTGTGAAATAAAGCAAAGGGGAGCAATCAGGTGGACAAATGGGAACGGAGGAGAGGAGGACGGAGGAGGAGAGAGAGGGGCAGGCCAGATTGTCGAGGGCTGAATCAAGTTTTTTTTTTTCGCCCGTCCCTTTTTTCTCCGTCTCAAATGATTCACAGAGGGGGGAAAAAAAAGCTTCTTCCCTGTCCTCAGTTGAATCCAACATCAGCTTCCTGTTAGAAAGGCAAGAAGGAAACACTCACTCACACACACACACACGCACTGACAAACACACACAGAGGAAGGCCTTGACTAGTGGATTCTTTGCTGCCAGAGAAATTAGGTCAAGCACTTAAATGCCCTGCACTGAGATGTGCTGAGATTTAAAACATGAAATGTTTTTTTGCTGGGAACAGCAGAGGGGAGACCAGGCCGCCGAACCCGAACGCGGTGGACGCTGGCAGCTCCGGCCTCGTCACACCACGAACACACACACACACACACACACACACACACGCTCCAACACACACAGAAAAAAAGGACTCTTTGGCAGACGCCTACTGCACCTACTGTCAATGCACCGTCCATCTGTGCACATTAGGACGTGACGAGGACACGCAAAAAACACTTTAAAAAACCAGCGGCGTGCACTTTTTCAGAAGGGGACCCGAGTAACAACAAATCACTTTTAAGTCTGCTCACATGCCTCAGCTAAAGCAATAAGTGCATCCCCCCCACCCACCAAAATGTGCTGCCTCCAGCCCCAGTTGACCTGAGACGGCCTTTAGGAAACAACACAGCACAGCATCAACGCATCCAATCAACTGTTCAAAAAAAAAAGAAAAAAAAAAAAGGAAAGCAGGCAGGATTGGGCACAGCCTGATTTTACCGTTTAGGGTTTCAATCAATTGCGTGAGACATGGGAGAGGGAGAGGGAGGAGGGAGGAAAGAGGAAAGGAGGGAGGGAGCGAGCGAGCGAGGACGAAGCTGCTCTGCAAGCAAATGAGAGAAAATTTGAGTGAATCTGAATCTCTTCCTCCTCTCTGAGACTGAGCCCGGAGCCCCCATCACAAAAACACTCACCCCTCGGCCACGTACGTGCCCCGCTCTATTGTCTGAGAAGCACCTGCGTGTGCTGTTCCTCCACTCGATATCAGGGCCAGTGGCATTCCCAGGTCGAAGGCAGTGCATTCTGGGTACTGACACGTCTGATAAAAACGCCATGTTTTGCAAGCGAGGCCGAGACAACGCCGAGCTACCGCTAACATTTCAGCCCTCGTCGCCTCAGAAAGCGAGGCTGAGAGAAACGGCAAGACAAAGAAAGAGGCCGGGATCATTTCTGCAAACACAACCTTACCTGGCCAGTTGGCCAAAGCAAACACAAGGTTTTTGTAGAAATCTTACACAACAAACCCAAAGCAAAAAATACATAGGCGGGCACACACAACGCCCCGACAATAGGAAATAAAACAAATGAGCCCTAAAAACTGTAGAAAACGGCAGCTCAGTTTGATTTAATGTGATTACGGCGTCTAAGGCCGAGTGTGTACGGTCAGCTGCAGTCAAAGGGGGTGAGCAGAAGGTCAGGTAGATGGACGTCTGTTACAAATATGTCTGTGTCGTGATCTGACAAAGCCTGACAAAAATAAAAACGTGAAATCTTGCTTCTTGCATCGTGCGTGGTGACAATCTGATCAAGCAAGAATGACACTGGTTCATTAAAATCTGCCTATGTCATACACTGACGACAAAAAACTACATTTGGCTTTCCAAAAAAAAAAAAAAAAACGTTTTTTCTAAAAACAAGGCATTTGAAGAGTTGGATATCCCAGATATGCAACCACACAGGGGAATAGTTGAAAATCAAGACAGCACTGAACACAAACCTCACTCACAGAATACTTTTACTTTGCGTCTGTAATATACTGTAAAAAACTATATTTTCATCTGAATGTGCAGATGCACACATACCTGTAAATATGGCCACAAGCTCTCTTGCTTCTCAAAGAAAAGTTTACGTGTCTTGGACTTGATAAACAAGGCCAGAGCGCTTCAGTAAGGGACACAGAGAGGTTCCCGCGGTTTCTTTTTAACCATTAAAGACACGTCAAGTTGCTGCTCCTGTCGTGTTTCAGTGAATTAATTTCATCCAAAAAAAAAGAAAGACTTCTCAAAGGGAAACCACAGTGACACATCAGGGGAAACCGCATAGTTGACATATGTTCCCATCCTGATCCTCTCAGGTTGAACTCGCTCTGGTGACGCTGCATTTTAATCGTGAATATTAAGCCACTGTTGTGTATACTTCAACCCCTCCTGACATCCTCCAAATTGTCCACTTGGAGAGAATGATGTTTTCCCCTGGACTGACGTGATGTGCCCTGGGCTAACTATCTTTGTTTTCATCGGAGACAACAAAAGGAAAGATAATGCGTCTGTGCGACGGAGGGGGGGAATCTAGGGCACGAGAAAAGGCGACCTCTTTTCTTTGCTTTGCGAGGGAGAATTTACAGTGTGGCGACCATTTTATCTTCACGTCAAACGGGGCTGCGCGATGTTTTTCTGTGTGTCTGTGTGTTGGGGGTGGGGGGGCTTGAAATAAGAATTACAGGCGATTATGGTAAACTGTAAAAATGGAATTACTCCCCTAGCCAGGGAAAAAAGTGCACGTTCAGCGCCCCTTGACGGATGGCGGATCATAACAATGTCAACATCCACCGACGCTGCAGCCTGTGGAGGGAAACTAAATGCCAACATGCGTCCGTAAACTAAAGCGTGCAGTGACAACAACGCCAGCCTCGTTCGTCGTTGTTTTCGCGCTTACGCACTTTACGTAACTGCGAGCACATAAAGAGAAGAACCGTTACAAAAAAAAAAAAAAAAATCATAATAGAGAAATGGGTGTGGGGGATACTACGCACCGACAGGTCTCACGTTCAACTTGAATGGTCTCTTCCTCTGGGTTCGTCCCAACTCTCGAGTCGGCTCCGTCTTAATATAGAAATCTCTCGGGCGCTGCTCCCCCGAACGAGATGCGAAGTCAGCAAAAGGGCACGACGACGGCGGCGGCGACGATCATTCGCGTTCGAAGCCTCTCAATGCTCGGCGGAGGTAGTTGGCGCACGGAGTTGTTTTCTCCCCCCGCGTCACCGCGTCGCTCAGCGCGGCCATCCAGCTGGGTTCAACGGGTGCACGGCGCGGCGGAGCTTTGCAGACTGCGCCGCCGATGAACCAGATGCGTCAAGTTCAGCTGAGGTGAATCGCCCGTTACACAACAGGCGTCAGTGTACGACGGCTCAACGCTGCCGCTCCGCTTTTACTTTTGTGTCTGCTAAAAAAGAGGACAGGGAGAAGAGATTTTTTTTTTTTTTTTTTAAAAGGGAAAAGGGGCACATCACATTGAAATATCCACTCACACAGAGGGGGGGGGGGGAGAACTAGGCTGCGTTGAGATGATTATTAAGGGGCTGCCTCACTACTCCCTCCTGCCTCCTCCGCGTATCCAAAAAAGCACTACATGTTAGTTTGGTTTGGTGAATTAACCTCAGGTCACGCTGACTGAAAATAAACTACGCCAGCGTTAGCATTACTTCAGGCAGGGCAAGGGGGCTCCGCCGTGATCGAGATATCATACGAAACGTGCAGAAAATAGACCCGGCATTCGTTTAAGTTAGCTTAAAAAGTTGCATTTTGCCCTCCAATTTTTTTTTGAAAGCACAATCGCTTCCTGCACTGTAAATGACATCCAAACAAGCGCTTCACCGAGTGTCCTAACAGTGTTATTTAGGTCCAAATATGCATTTAAAGCAAGAGGAGGTTTTATTATTTTATAAGAATTACAATTTGCCTAAACTGGCCCACAGTTCAAAGTCCACAATAGTGCTAACGGGGGAAATGACTTTAGCAATGTCAAGCTAACTTAAGGTGTACATCAGCTGCTAATTAATATAGATATATGAATACACCTATATTAATGCTTATACACACAGGGACCAGCCGTATCATTTTTCCACACCTGTTCGCCTGCGTTAATGAGCTCCGTTCGGTGGTGTAAAGTTAATGAATGTCTAGTGGAGACAGCGCAGGTGGACCGTAGACAAGCCCGGACTTGTTTGGCTTCCGCGTTTGCGTCACAGACACTTTATTGATTAATCAGCTGAGGGGACGAGGCGGCGGGCAGCTGTTGAAGCACCAATTGTAAATAAAGTTATTTTAAAGTCGACGCCCTTGAACATGAGCTAGGCACGCCGAGGGGGGCGTTCTGACGATCTGCCTGTTTGTAATTGCGCTGTAGGCCGACGTGACCTCAAGCGTTTAAATGGAAGAATTTAACTTATTTCTTTGTTTGAAAACAGTGGGGGGAAACAGACTAATTACGAATTTGCTTGTGAGGGATTGAGAATAATATTGTTGAAGATTAAAGCAGATTATCCTCCATCTGTATGCTTTGCTGCAGCCATTAACCTGCCTTGTGTGTGTGTGTGTGTGTGTGTGTGTGTGTGTGTGTGTGTGTGTGTGTGTGTGTGTGTGCCTTTAATAATGTATATGAAGATAAAATATAAATCAAGTTTTTGGTACACAGCAACATATGCAAAATAGCTTTTATGCATTTTATTGTTTGTTTTTTCCCCCAAATCCAATAAATGTGTTACCAAACTCCATTAATAATGTAGAGAGTGAATTATTAGATATTGTGATTATAGTTACTGGAGTAAACCTATGGAGTCACAATTTTAAATGTAGATATAGAAAATATAATACTCATTTTGTAAATGTACCCATTTATTTTAAAGGCACCTTGTGTCAAGAGTTAGAATAATACTTTTCAGAGGAAGGATAAAAAAACTATAACTCTGAACACACTTCAATGGTTAACTACATCACCTTTAATTAATGGCATTAGGAATTGTAATACTGGAACCGATCATTTAAATATTGTTATGAAATACTCATGTTTTCTAAGTTAGTTTGGGAGGAATTTAAATGCCAATCGTTTAAAAAATAAACAGGGGTTAGCCCTTTTAACAAGGTGTGTCTGCAAGAAAGGATCAGACAAATACAATAAGTATAAAAAAAATTAACCTCTCTATAAATGGGTGGTGTGCTGAGAAAGAAGGGATTTTTTGTCAAACACCTGTTGTGTTGGACACTGTTCCTATTTTGTGTTTTATTTATTATTCATTTATTCTTGTTGCTTGGCTCATGCATGTTGAAGTACCTGTCACATTTACTCTGAATCCTCTAAACAGAGGCAAAGCTATTTAGTGGCTGTAAGTCTGTATTGATAGGTGATATGACAGCACTCAGTGACCCTGTGTGTCGCCAGCAAAATAAGATACTGAGGGATTAGGTGTGTGTGTGTGTGTGTGTGTGTGTGAGAGAGAGAGAGAGAGTGTGTGTGTGTGTGTGTGTGTGTGTGAGAGAGAGAGAGAGAGAGAGTGTGTGTGTGTGTGTGTGTGTGTGTGTGAGAGAGAGAGTGTGTGTGTGTGTGTGTGTGTGTGTGTATGTTTACCTTCAGCTTTACACTGCATATGAGCTGATCACGTAGGCTATAGCTTAAAGGGATTAAAAGGTGAGACAAGTTCATATTCATGGACATTCACTTCATGGTATTTAAGACGTGGATACTTGGATGTACATGGATTTTTTTGTGTGTGTGTATATATACATATATACATATATATGTGTATATACATATATATATGTATATATATATATATAATACATATATTTTTTTAATAAAGTTAAGTGGTCTTTTTTAAGATGATACTTTTTATGAAAAAATATGAACACATCGCACACTTACCCAGTGTTCATTTCTGTAATTAAAGATCTATGAAATTATAAAGCTTTTATGTATATCTATATATATATCTATATATCTAAATCTATATATTGTATATATAGATATAGATATATCTAGATATATCTATCTATATATATATATATATATATATATATATATATATATATATATATATATATATATATATATATATATATATATATATATATATATATATATTTAAATAGGGCAAACAATTTCTTTTCTTTTTTTAACCACACAGTTTATCGTGACCTTACATTTTTTCATTCTGAAATCACTAGTTGCAATCTTTTCATTCTCTTTTTTACACACAGCTATCATATTTACTCTTAGCGATTTTTTTTTTTTGTTATCAAATTGCAGTCACCTTACCTTCTTTTATGCATAGGTGTTTTCTGTGAAAATCAAAATGCATTGGTCCGACAAATAAATTATTTATCGGAAGAATTATTTAAAAGAACAACATTTAATTTAGCTGCATTAAATTTGAATTTACCTAATTTTCCTTCTTAAACAACCTCTGGAATTACTGTGTTTAATTTGTTAAGCAGTAATTAATATGATAGTGCTACAAAAGAACCAGAAAGATGAAAACTCTTGCCCTAGTTGTATATGGATGCAAATATTGTACATTTTGAGGCTGCAACCCAGTACAAGCCTTAGGTGTATTACTAGATATTAAATCCACTGATTTACACAGTTATCTATCAAGAGCCTTCCACCTGAATGGACTTCAGCAGTCAATACACATCGTCCTTAGGTTCACATTACGTGTAGGCCCATGTTAATTACGAGAAGAAGAAAAAACAAGTATTGGCACCAGAGTTTAAAATGAAGAGGAGAGGGTAGAAGAAAAAAGAGGGGTAGGTTGATGAAAAGAGTGGAGAGAAGCTGGGTAAGAGAGGAGAAGAGAGGAGAGGAGGAGAGGAGAGCTGGGAGGAGAAGAGGGACTGCGTCCTGTCGAGGTGGCTGGGTTGCTCCATTTTGGCACCGCTGATTTGCAATCAGACACTCTCCGAGCTCCCTCCACCGCCATTTCTCAAGACAGTGTGGATGGCAGCTGAGACAAAGCTAGCATTCTCCGCCGCCCCAAGGCCCCTCTCGGTTTTTATTTCAGGCCACTGCTCTCAGACACAGACCATTCGGCGTGGAACAGCCGAAAATGCTCAAAAAGGGGGACAAACAATCAAGTTTGGCGGAGGACGGAAGAGCGGCGAAAGGGGGGGTGGGGTGGTGGGGGCGGGGGTGGGGGTGGGGAGTGGATTTGGAAAAAGAGGCGGGAGGGAGGCTTTGTCAAAGAGCCTAACTGTTGCCTCGTCCCTGCCCAGCTCGCGGCCGGGGCCAGCCCTCCTCGCCGCTCCTTCCTCCATTTGGGGGCCGTTCCCGCCAAACATACCGCAGTGCAGTGCCACGCCCCACCTCGCACCATTATCTCTCTCCAGATTTCAGATCGATTACATGGCTCCCGGGGTGGTGGTGGATGTGTGTGTGGGGTTGTGGGGGTGCTCGTGACAACCCGTCTCACCTTCGCCAAATTTCTGCTACTGTAGTGCCGACTGAGCAAAAAAAGAAAAAGAAAACCAGTTGGGCAAATTCAGTGAGAGGTTGGCTGATCTGCAAATGGCTTTTGCTGGTGCTGAGCCAGTTCTGTTCAGGTTTCAACGCTCATGACAAAATACTGAAGGATTTTGGGGAGGGAAAGACTTGGGGAGGGAGAAAAAAACAAAAACACTGCGACTGCAGATACCTGAAGTTGAGTCATCCGAGTGTGTTTCAGCAGGGCAAGCGTGGCTGCCCTCAGTACTGTCCACCTCACAGCTTCCCTTTGAACGTCCGCTCCTTTATGATCGGTATGTGTATCATATTTTTTTTTAAATTAAAGTCTTGTTTGTCCGGTGTAGCTTGGCTGACTCGACGTGCTTTCGCAGAAAATGCGCCAGTTGGAGGGCATAATGGAAAAAGATTAATGGGTAATAGCCGATCCCCGTAGCTTACGGAGGAGCAAACATGTCATTAGCCGTCCACTCGGGCTTTTAATTATTTATCATTTTAAAAACTCCGAGATCAATTTGGCGGGAGGGATGGCGCACTCACGCACCAGCGCAATCCGAGTATGCAGCCACGTTATCTCTTTATTATCAGCAGCCCAGGCAGTCGCGCGGTATGTTTTTGCTGCCTGGTTACCGGAGGTAGCGGGTCAATGATTATCCAGAAGGCCTTCCGAGTCCTCAAGCTCGGGTCAAAGCCGCTCCGATGAGAGAGGGAAGGACGCCACTCGGTGTTCGGCAGCCATCAGTGCTTCTGAGCAAGTGTGCCGTCGTCGCTTGAAATGTCAGTTTGTGTTTGCGTTGTGTGTTTCGAGTGAGGTCACCCTTCGAATGTCCTTGACCTTGTCTGTCATACGTCACACGGACTCATTCTTTTATTTTTATCATTTAAAAATTTTATGATTTTTAAGGAACATAGAAAAGGGACATAGAAAAAAAAAGTGCAGGCTCATGATCCACAAGTTTTTTGTTTTGTTTTTGTGTGTACCTCCATGGCATGTCATAAAATAAGATTATACGTGCAAACAAACGTAAGAGTCCAAACAATAGGAAATCTGGTCGACAAAATAATAGACATAAGGTTCTGCATTCAGTTTCTGGTCTCCCTTGTATATCTCCAATAAAGGTTCCCAAGTGCTCTTCCCGTCCTTCCCTTGGCCTGTTAATCTGTAAAACATAGCTTCATAGGACGCTGTCTCTACCGTAGCGTCCAACCACTCCAGCATCCAACCACTCCCTCCTCAGATTAGGGGTCAAATTCGTTTTCCACGCAAAAGCACTCTAGAGGCAGTAACACGATTGATAATTCTTAATTTATACAGATTGATATCCAGTTTTCACCCGATAAAGGCTGGAGTTCAATGTCAGGCAAAACGTAAACAGTGAATGTATGAACCTCTAGTCACTAGAGGTGACTAGAGGTTCCTGAGTTTAGTGTTTGGCTAAACTCAGGAGAGCCAAACACTTTCTTTGGCAAATTTTGATAAAACTGCCACGACCATAACGTTTATGCTAATCTTTTCAGCAGTAGTCAATATTTTTTCTTTGTCTTCTTGCAGCGGGTCACTTCCTGCTTTCGTTGTCCAAGAGGACTCCGATTCCTGCAACATAAAGAGGCTCCCTTCATCATGCGCTACAGACTAGGCTGACGCTAAACTGCTCGCTTCCTGTTTTCTTCGTTGCCTTCTCGACCAGCGGATTGGGGGGCATTGCAGAAGTTGCCTCCCGGTGTCGCCACAACTATAAGGAAGTCGACTGGTTCTTGAAATCCCAGGCCAGTTTCAACTCAAGACTGCCTCATTCTTGCGTCGGTTTGAGCCCATTCCCACAGGTTGTCCCACTTATTGGCCGCTTTCCAGTGGCGGACCTGAGAGCACAATCCCTTCTCAGTCTCTCACTCGCTCAGACACACAACAATAACAGGAACGGCCGCATTTGTGCCGAACGACCGTGAGGCCACATCCGAGTGACTTTCATTCATTCAATTTCTCCTTGGCGCAATTGGCCCGGTTGGCGGGGTAGCCTCCACCGGGAGGCCGGCAGAGGCTCGCGGGGCTCTGGCCGCAGGGCGGAGGGCTGGGTCGAAGTTCCGAGTGGCAATGGGGGGCCACAACGGTGCCCACCAGTTGACCCCCTCCCCACATTGACAAGCAGAAATGTGTCTGAATGTCTTCATGATGGCTGACAGATTTGTTCTCAAAGGTAGAGCCTGTGACCCGAGAGTGTGAATCACACAGGTCGGTTCAGGTACTGTTGAGTGGTTTGATTATATTTTTATGTATTAATGATATTCTGGCCATGACCGGACTGAGGGAGGGACAGGGAGTGAGAAAGAAAGAAAGAAAGAAGTAAAGGAGATGTAAGTGAGGGGCAAGAAGGGGGAGTGAGGGGACAGAGAGGGATAGAGAGAGCAACTGGCAACAATGCACAAATACTGTGTGTCAAAAACAGATATTAATTTGCATAGTCAATTATCCAATAATAAACCGATTAACTCAAAATGAAAAAGAATAAGATAAATACACACAAAAAAATAACCATAAATAAGTAAGACATTGAATTGTATGTATGTGTTCGTGCACATACTGTTCGTACAGTACACGCACACCACCCAAGCCCGATGACCACAGGCTGCCATTGTCATGGCGAGGGCCGGCCCCGCCCACGAGCACAAGTTGAGCAGTGACTGCTCGCTAAGTAAATTACAGCCACGACGCATCCGTGCATTTTTTAGGGAGGGTGGAGGGGGGACAACGCGGAGGAGGGAGGGGTGGTGGTGGTGGTGGTGGTCATTCAAAGCACCAGCTCAGCACATTTCGCAGGCTTTCTTTCGCTCCAGACGTCCCTTCCTTGCCTCACTCTCACTCATCTTGCAAGCACACAAACGTAGGCCCCTCAGCCCGACCCCCGGGGTCGAAGGTCGAACGCAAGTGTGGCGCGCGATGGTTTGAGGGCAGGACAAGAGGAAGGCTGCCACAGCGCGACCAAGCCCCCCCCTCCCCCCACCCCGCCAGCACGTCTTCCCTCTCTCTCAGCCCCGCCTGTCCTCCGCTGTCCTCCCGCGATCCCGCTCGCTCACCCTCCTCCTCCTCCCCCCCCCCTGCCCTTCCCGCCCTATCCCCTTTCGGCATGACATCATCCGCACATCTGTCGTCCCAACAGGGTGCTGGTGACACAGACATGCCCACGATACTAGTCCGAGCTCTCTCTCTCTCTCTCTCTCTTTCTGTCTCTCTCCCTCACTCCTGCCTTTGTCACCTTGTTTGCCCCCTCCTCTCACCCCTCCTCCCGCCTCACCCCTCTCCCCACGCTGCCGGCTCCTCTGCCCTCCGTCTTCGCTCTGCCTCTTTATTTTTATTCTTTTGGATTTCAGTCACTCTGCCTTTCTCGTCCCTCGTTTCCATGCTTCCCCTTCGTCGTTCCCCTCACTGCATCATTTCCTGGTGGGCCTCGGCGTGCATGTGAGACGGCGGGGCAGGAAACGGCCATTACACTAAATGATCCGTGAGCCTGACCCCCGGCCTTGACCCATGTGATTGAGAGCAAACTCAATCAGCGGCTCGGCCGCTAAATGCGACGTGACTCTGGGCGAAAGTTTTTCTCTCCCCCTCCGCCCTCCCCATCCAGCCCCCCCCGACCCTGTCTGATTGGAGGCCATTACAGCCTGCTAAAAAACGTCTCTAAAGAGGTTGCGGTTCGGCTGTATCAATTTGTGTGTCAGCGTGTGCACGAGAGCATGCGATAGGAGGAGAAAGAGAGTTGGAGCCCCCTTCTTCTTCTTCTTCTTCTTCTTCTTCTTCTTCTTCTTCTTCTTCTTCTTTTCTTCTTTTTTTTTTCTCCCTTGGATGTGTTTCGGCATTAAGGTCCAACCCATTTAGGGCCAAGTGATCTCAGGAGAATTAAAAACTTACAGAAGTGTAACACATGTTTGATCTCCAAAAGCCACGGCGCACATAATTCTTTGCATCTAAATTGCTAACAGATCGAATCAACTCGCGCTGGATCAAACCAGCTGCGTTGGAATAACATCCCAGAGTGATGTAAATGAACAAAGGCCCTAATTAGCTTTCGAAGTAACAGTTTCCTACAGAAAAAGAAGAGTTCTCCCCAAACCCCACTCTGAACCACACTCACTTGGGGAAACTTAAAAGGAGGAAAAGCGCATCTCTGACACAATGAACAATGCAATGAGAAAAGCCTGTCTATAAATGTACTGCGGCTGATACAATTGCACTACAAAAGCATTTGACCTCTGGCGGAGGGGATGTGAAGTGGCAGCATTATTATTGTTGCGGGGTGTTTTAGCTTGGCCGCAAAATGCAGCAGATGGGACCTGAATCCTGGATTACACAGCGGGAGTCCGGGGGGAGGAGGGCAAGGGGGGATGTATGATGACCGCCAGACACCGTGGAAGTGAAAAAAAAAAAAATGTTTTGTGCATAAATTACAATCACTAATTGGGCAGTTTTTGTTCGTGTTTTGACCTGCCTAGTGCTAAAGAGCACTGGTTGGTGGTGTTTTTCCCCACTGCTGCAGACACTTAGACCAACGCAGACCAACTACCTTTTGAATTCCACTTAAATATTAATGCCCGGCTCATGTGTCTACCTTCACATTCGAGACGCTCACTGTCCGGCAGAATTCCTCAGCACTTTTTTCGACAGCTGATGCCAATACAACCAGTACCGCGAACTAAATATATATATATATATTTTTTATCTTTTAGTAATGGGCACAAAAATAAAATGTAGAAACATCAGCAAGCAACAACAAGCTTGTGTGTGTTTAGGGTTGATTTCTGCTCAAAGTGCACGGGTCCCGGTGGAAACGGGCCTCCGGCGTTTCCCGACGACCAACACAGAGGTCGTTTTTGCAGAATTTCAATAGTAGGAACCAAAATGGTGGAACCACAGAGGAGTGGTGGGAAACACAAGCTGCTGTACGGCCTCCTGTACTTGAAAACACAGGAGGGAGGAGCCCCCTTGAGGATCCTAAAAAATTACTCACTGTAAGTGCACGAGGCCCCGAAAGGGCGAATACAAAATTTGTGTCAAGGCTAAAACGCCGCTGGAACTGATAGAAAAATGATGTAAAATTGTTAAAAGGAAAGGAAACAAGGAGGAATAAAATCTACAAATTTTAAAGTGCAAGTTTTAAAGTTAAGTTATTCTAAAATAATGGCAATTTAGGAGGACAACGGCCCTCTTTTAACATATTGCCGACTAAATGTTTTGATGTTAAAATGTCAAAACTCTCGCGCAGTGAAACACAAAATGCTGGTGTGCAAGATCTGCGTGACCCACAGAAGAGGAGCGCGAGCTGTGGCAGGGCATTCTCTAGTCCTCTGTCTCCCCCTACAGGCACAACTAACAAACAGCAGCTGCTGCTTGCGGAGAATATTCAAAAGGCGACAGCAAATGTTTGCAAAACTGTAAAACGTGCATTTATCTGCATGATTGTGAATGTGGATAGTGATATAAAGAGGTCATTAGCACAACCTCAGATTTTTTTTTATTTTTAAATTCCAACTGGTTTGTGAAAAGCCTTACTCTAGATGCCCCCCTCAAAAAAAGTAAAAATAAAAAATAAGTTGTAGAAAAATTAGGGTTAATTTTGTTGCTGCACACTTTTGAAGTCAAATCCATTTTTGGTCGCACTGAATATCAATTTTTTTCAACATCTGTTTCCAACATGTTTCCTGCTGCAAACACGCACTTGTGCACAAAAACATAAATCCACTTTACATAAAAGGGGAAAGTCAAGATATTTATGGGTCTCGTGGCCGTAATGAAAGTCTTCAATCGTTTTAACTGCTTTCAAAAGATGATCAGGATCCTCCAGTGTCAAGAAATGCTCTGGAGCAGTCCCCCCCACGCCCCTCCCCACTACCTCCCCACGCACACACCCGTCCTCCTGCAACATGGAAGCAATTCCACCTCCCTGTCAGCTTTGTCATGTTTTTTGAACACTCTTTAAGTGGCTAGAATGGAAATGTACTTCAAACTACTTTCTTTTAGATGTCCAATAGTCTTTTGCCTGTTTCTTTCCCTTGGGTAGCTTTGTTTTGGATCAGAGAGACTCCAGAGCCCCTTCAAAGTTCTGAGGCGGCTTCATTGATCCCCCTGAACCACGCTCCAATTCCCCATGTTCCTGCGTTGTTGAACAGTGTCTCCGATGCCGTGGCGCAAGCTTTGATATCGTGGAGCATTTGTTGCCTCTATTTGTTTTTGCATTTGTCAGTCACAAAAATTAAAACCATAAAGCTTGCAGTGTCTCAGATAAACACGACACGGGGTGCACATCCTTCCCTTAGATCATACAGGCGTTGCTTCTCAGAGCAAAACAAATCTTTCTTTTTTTTTTTGCAGTTATTTGGCACATATTGTAAACAGGCAAGCCAGCAGAATTTCGCACTCCAAATAGACTTTAAAGGCCCAGTGTGTTCAGGTCTGGTGACATCATCTGGCAATAAAGCGTACTGCACAAAATTTTAATGATGATTCCTGTTTTCTAAAGTCGTACTCGGTGTCACATATGCTTTACAGCAGCTACGATGTCAAAATAAAGTCATAAAAGTGCAACAGTCTGGGCTACTGTACATACAAGGTGGCCCAACATGGAGCGTTCTGGACCCGTACATAGCTGTTATGCAAATGTTTAATCTTAGAAATGAGAACAAAACAGTCAATTATTTTCTGTGAATTTAACTATAAACATACATTTGTTTTCAGCTTTAAATATTGTGTCTTTTAGAAAATTATAATCTACTAAGCACAACTAATCTATGTAAGGACATGTATTGTTTTTTGTCAGCTATGCTTTAATAGATGCGGTTTAATTGTGCGTACCAGGAACCCTGACAGTCTCAACTATGAATAATTATCACACATTGTGTGCCACCTTGTTTTTAGGATTTTATTTTGCTTTTTAAAATTAATTTATGAGAGATATTTGAGGCAGACACTGCTACTTGAGCAAGGGATTTATAAGAATTACAACAGAATCTAAGGTAGGGTTAGTTTCAAATGCTGAGTGTGTAATAGAATGAGACTTTCTGCAAGCTGCTCTTCACAAAGCAAGCTTGAAGAAAAGATGCATCAGCAGGAGAGAGAGATACACAGAAAGGGAAGATTTAAAAAGTTGCGCTGGACATCTGCATGAACAGGACTAGATGTCCCTGTTAGGGATAACAAAATGACACCAAGTGTGACATTAGCTTTGGAATATTGTGGTTGAGGAAGATTAATTTGTTTGGGAGATGAAGACATACCCTTGGGTTGTTTTCTAAAACTTCTCAAAAAGTTACTCTGAATTAACTTTTAATATCCATCCCTTTTGCTTGTATTTCTTCAGCTGAGTTCGATTTTGATCTTTTTGAAGCCTTCGAAATGCCAACGGCGGATGGGAGAACGCATGCACTCCGTGAAGCAGACCCATAAAAGGTCCTTTGAAGGTCCGTGACAGGAACAGTCCCCTCCCATTGTGTTTCCCGTGCTCTTGAAAGTTCCACGGAAAACAGTTAGTTGCACTACTTTCAAAGGACGTCTTTAATGGCAACACGCTACACGAAAACCCCTTTGTGTCGCCACTGTCGACGCATCATGGAATGCATTCAGTTCACAAGAGCATAATCCTGTGGGAGAGGTGACACCAAGCGTTTCCCCTCAGCAGCCTCATTCACCAGAATTAGACTGAGAATTAGACACTGAGGGAATGCAGACGGTTGTGGTTTTATTTTTTTGCAGAAGCCACCACATGGGGGCGTATTGTAGGCATCAAGCGAACAAAACCATGGCGGCGCTTCAGATAAAAAGTCCTATTAGCTGCCATGTAAAGAGGAAGAGAAAACCGGACGTATCTTTAAGTGCACACACGTATACATATAAATGTATTACATGTACATCTTCAGACCTTTAATTTTTCACTTTGTTTTAACTTACTTCAGAACTCACTTAATACGAGCACTTTAATAGTTTTAGGCACACACAGAGACAGGACAATAACACATCAGAAGTCAACATGCAAAGCCCACTCATGTCCCTTTACCCTCAGTTACATTCTGTGTTCAGCGTATTTTCAAGCTTGATGAACTTTGAATATGCTATTTGACGGCAACAGTTGAAGGATATTTTTTATTCATTTCAAGTGAAATAAAAAAAATTGCAGAAAACAAATAGAGCGTTGTTAGCCTATAAGGAGCGAGCAACTCCTAATGGGCGAGCGACGCTCATTCCAGTTCAGTTCGATATTGCGGCGCAACAGCACACAGACATGCATGCCTGCATGCACGCATGCTCCCGCCCGTCACCCACCCTTGGAGCAACGCGCATCGGACATCCGGATCCACGCGGCTCCCCCCTCCCCTCCCCTCATTTATTTCCCAGCCATCCCTCCCGTCAGCCCAGGTGGCGGAGCGCACTGCGGCCGTGGGATGCAGCCTCACATCTCCGACTCATGGCCAGCGGAGCTCGGAGCTGCCGCAGCGCGCCACGGCTCCATTAGCTGAGAGAGGACACTCGCGTGTGTATGTGTGTGTGTTGTTGTTGTTTTTGTTGTTTTTGGGGTTTTTTTTGTTGGTTTTTTAAAATCCTCCCATCCTTTGGAACTCCGCACACAAGGATATACTTTTCCCCCCCTCCCTCCGGTCTGTGCCGAGCGTAAGAGAGCGGAGTCAGCTGCGACCAATGCGCCACCATGCTCATCATCTCGTCCCGCAGCGCGCTGCTGTCCGTCTACTACCCGCAGATCTTCCTCATCCTCACCAGCGGCAGCTACCTGTACGTTTTTTCCTCGCTATTCCCCGCTATTTTTCTGTCAGCAGCATGTGACGGCCACCTTACGCGCGCAATTACGCACCAAGCGCCGCTTAAACGCAGGTGTGCGCTTCAAAGAGCGCACCGAAAGTGTTGCCCGTAGGTAGATAGAGATAGATAGATAGATAGATAGATAGATAGATAGATAGATAGATAGATAGATAGATAGATAGATAGATAGATAGATAGACAGATAGATAGATAGTTTGGGGAAATGCATGATCTTGCTAAAGACAGCACAGGAGAGCAAAGTGCAGCTAATTAAATGTAATTATAATTAAATGTTAATGTGCTGTGTTATTGTGATTTGTTTCTGTTTTGTAAATATAAAAATGGATCAACAAAAATTAACGCAATGTGGGTCAATGATGTTCCACTGTGGTAGAACACTTTTACTTCATGATGTATGATGGATTAGATTTAGTCAACATGACCAGTTGGGGCCTTTTCACTTCTGGACAAACGCACAACTCACACATAAAAAAAAATACACATTTTTATACGAGATCAAGAAGTGTATTGGTCTATAATACTATGCGGTGCTGACCACAGAACCCGATCTCTTGGATTTACACATCAGAGGCGAACCACCAAAGAAGTCAGACAAGAGCCATATTGGGAAGGCAGCGTATGGGGAAAAACAGTCACGTTGGCCTGCTCCATTATAAATGTAATGAGCTCTCTCAGGGCATTAAGAGACCCAGGCCCCTCTCATTGCCGCACCATGCATGCCTCACATTCGCAACACTCACAAAAAAAAGAAAACTCAAAAATAGCTGCGGCCGTTCATGTTTTGTGTAACAGCCAGCAGCAAGAAGTGAGCGGAATGTCGACTCCTTTCTAAAATTAACTATTGTTCTCTTTTATAACTTTTTTGGGAATCCATGGCGTTTAAAATGATGCGTGTGTGTGTGTGTGTGTGTGTGTGTGTGTGTGTGTGTTTGCATTTGTGTGTGGCAGCAAGGGGGGGAAGAATGCAAGTTGCCTGCAACCACAACTGCACTTAACTTAAAGTCCCAAATCTGTCCTGAAGGTGACTTGTATTGCCGTCTCTGTCTCCACTCCGCAGGGCGCTGTCCTCCGTGGTGGCTCTGGGCGCCAACATCATCTGCAATAAGATCCCAGGACTGGCCCCGCGTCAGAGGGCTCTTTGCCAGACTCGCCCGGACGCCATCATCGTCATCGGCGAAGGCGCCCAGCTGGGCATCAACGAGTGCCAGTACCAGTTCCGCTACGGCCGCTGGAACTGCTCAGCCCTGGGCGAGAGGACCGTCTTTGGACAAGAGCTCAGAGTAGGTCAGTCTGTTCGGGGGCCGTTTGATTTTCGATTGACCTTTTTTTTTTTTTTTTTTTTGCGCTGTTGTTTTTTTTTTTTTTCCAGATGTTCAGTTTTCCAATCTGAGACATCCAGATGCATCACATGGTAAATTGCGGAATAAAAAAAGATGGGTAGATCAGGCAATTTAGCCCTCTGTTTACACCCTCCAGCTTTGGTTTTAGATTCCTGCTGATGGACCTTCCAATATCTTTGAAAGGGGATAAACAGAAGCGCTCACAGGATGTAACGAGCACTTGGCTGGAAGTGTTGACGCCCAACCAGGAGACCAGGGCAAGGGTGCCCTTCGTGACCTCGTAAAGGACTTGTTTTCCAGAAGTGAGTCTTTTGGCGCCCATATGTTATGGAGAGGATCAAAAGCAAGGGATGTAGCTGCAGAAACTCCTAATTTTCAGAGGATCGCTGTCAGTTCGGAGACGCGCGTTGTCAGAAAGCACAGCTGAATAGGCGAAAAAGCAAATTTTTGAGCATAACGGGGCCTTCAATTAAACAATTCGATCTCTGCGAGATTACTGGAAATGAGGAGCGAAAGAAAAAGAAATGAGCTGCAACAAAAGCAGGAAAAAAACTCTAATCCTCACTGGGAACATTTGTGGCCCAGGCAGCTTGGCACCTTCAAGACCTTGACCGCAAGGCCACGAGAGACTGAAGCGAATCCCCCCGACTCCACTCAACTGCATTTCAGCTTCATAAGTACGAGATGTGCGATGCACGGGTCAGAGGGATCTTTCCGCGGGTTTGCGCGAGATTGGATCTTGCAATTCTCGAAGATCAATGGACTGTTGAAGAAGACACGGATGAGCTCAGCTCGGCACTGCGGCCCATCTCCTGGCTGTTCTTCTTCTACCCTCAAGCGTCCCGTATTTGTTGTCCGCACCGCAGCATGCTCCGACCGAGTGGCACAAAAACTGACTTCTGAGATGGCGGTGAACCTTGACTTGAGGAAATTTTTCGGAACCACAGCCAGCTGGAATGGTGACGGATCCTCGGCATTGTTCAAAAGCCGAGAGGAGAGATGGGGGGAAAAACTGTTAGCCCCCTCGTACGAGATTCAGTTTCTGCCTCACCATTGGTCACTGTGACTCTTCATGTATTCAGCATTGCTTCTGGCAATAAACCCAGCTAGAATCCAAAAAAAACAACACAATCTGTACACCTCGGCAGCCGAAGTCCTCTCATTCTTTAATTTCTCACAGAAGCCGGTTTGCTCCTAACGTGAACCTCTTATATAAATTGTGTCCCAGTCCGAAAATGTTTTGTTGCGGTCTCGCTGTGGGTTTGGATCCATGTTTAATCTTGCAGCTCTGGGAGCAATCACTTCTTTCTACACAGGAGACAGGCGGACAGACGTCTGGATCCCTTTATTTCTTTTGTCAGAGGAAATGTCTCTTTTCTCCTGTGGTGTGGAAACGAGCTCAGAGAGGGGAAAAATTTGGACCCCGTCGCAGTTGTCCAGACCTTCCCAGGAAGACAACTTTACCAAACGAGAAGGAACTTGATTCAACGGTATCCGCGCAAAGATTAGACCAGGGCGATAAATGATATGAGGGGGTAACACGTTTTGCAGAATTCACTTTGTCAATGTGTTCTTAAAATAATGTGTCACTGGCTTGGCAATGAGGAGCCCTGTAACGAAGAAGAGTCCATCCTCGCTTTTCAGAACTTGAGTGCCAAAACACAGGTCTGGAAATGGACCTTTTGCAATGTCACAAAGGCTACGATACCTCCCAGTCGCTTTGTTTTGGTCTCCTTCCAAACTTGTGGAACCAATTTTAGCAAAAGTACAAAAACAAGCATTATTAGACATCAAACTCAGGTAAATATGCTGTTTCTTGAGGTTTTTTGGATAAGGAACAGCAATTTTCTACTACACTGGAGTGCAGGACAAATAACGAAAATGTGAAAACGGGTAAAATGTGGAACTCAACGATTACATTGGCCTTTACAAAGACATTCACAACTGCAGGATGCAACCTGAACCTTCGTCTCCAGTGGCTAATGCGCCATCCGACGCTCTACTTAATTGACCTGCCGGGGGGCCCGTGTGTTCATTAGGGTGGTCGAGGAACACCACGGGTGATTCATGCTTAACCACTAATCGAAGTCAGCTCTAGCTGCTGGACGGCGACAATGGAAACCTTTTGCGTGGCGTGGACGCGCAATCATGCAAAAATCATGCCGTAAAAAAAGGGGAGATAGCTGCCTGGCACACGCAATGCTCCCTGACGCCTTGAGGCGAGCCGGGCGGTAACAGTAACAGCACGTCCGAGCGGGTGGTGAATTTCAGTCGATGAGAGAAGACTTTGGGGTTTTGTTATGAGTTATAGGCCCGGGTGGAACCGCGCGGGGCTGATGGTTTCCGTGAGTCAGGTTGGAAGAGAGCCATCGGAATCGCCTCTGAGCGGAGACGCCATGCGTTAACGCTCAGGCAGTTTGGGAGAGGAACAAAAGGCCCAGCCTGGCCCTGATTGGAATGGCGGGGTATCCCGTTACCAACAGCGGTGCCAATAACTTCATTTCCTCCTCCTCCTCCTCCTCCACCACTGCCGCCATAAATATAAATGTGTTTACTCTCAAGTTCAACTGGTGACACACGCACACACATGCACACACACACACACAAAAGAGCTTGGAAACAGGCACATCTCTGCTATGCAAGGCCACAGATTATTTCAACACGCAAAAAGGCAGCCCCATATCGTTTTCCGTAATAATGCGCACCGCCCCGCGTGGACGCTGAGTGACACTTAACCCGCGTGAGAAATTCCGATGATGAGAAACATTAAGACGGAGGCTGAGCCACGGCCACCACTCTACAAGTCGGCCTGCAGATGTCCCTCTACTTTTGTAACGGCGACAGACTGCCGGCACAGATGTCAAAGAAGGTTGAGAAAAAAGAAAAAAAAAACTTGATGAGAATCCAAATTACTTTGAAGTTTTTAGAAGACACTCATCCAAGTTGACGCTTTCCAGAGTCATGTCCTTTAATCTTCATTAAACAGCCGAAGACAAACGATCAGCGGCGACGCTCTTTCAAACTTTCGGCAAAATCCGCAATGATTCATTCCCCCAAAATCGGTACTTGCGGCTTTCTTTCTTTCCTCCTCCAGCTTGCTGGTGTTGTTTTAATAAAGTCAGACAACCCACTGCCATTTGTCATTCCTGACACTTTGCCATCTTTGCCAGACTGAAAAGTGCCAAAGACAAAAAAAAAAAAAAGGAGGTAAACTAGCCGTGATACCCGATCCCATGCATGCATCCCATCTTAAATGCACCTGCAGTTTCTGACTTCTATGTCCCTCATTTTTGGTTTCATTGAATCTGCCTGAGTCTGAGAAATTACACTTGACTAATATGGGTTAAAAGTCCCGCATAATATAGACGCCTGTCGTGAGTTATAATCAAGCCTTTTTGCAGGAGGCTGTAACCAGAGGGCTAAACATGTTTTCTGGAACTCTTTCTCATTGCAGATTAAATAAAAATGCACTACGCATCTGTGCACTTTTTTTTCAGGAGGAAACTCTTAGTGTTTTCAGTGGCATTCCTACCCACTCGTCAGCAAAGTTTTCTTTTTTCAACTTTTCATCTCGACTTCTTCTTCTGCCCCCCCCCCGCAGGCAGCAGAGAGGCGGCGTTTACCTACGCCATCACGGCGGCGGGTGTAGCACACGCTGTCACCACAGCCTGCAGCCAGGGCAACCTCAGCCAGTGCGGCTGCGACCGTGAGAAGCAGGGCTACCACGACTACCAGGAGGAAGGGTGGAAGTGGGGTGGCTGCTCGGCCGACGTCAAGTACGGCGTGGAGTTCTCGCGGCGCTTCGTGGACGCCCGGGAGATCAAGAAAAACGCCCGCCGCCTCATGAACCTGCACAACAACGAGGCCGGGCGAAAGGTGATGAAATATTTCACAGGGGGCCGTCTTTCAAAATGCCTTGAGCATTCTTTATACTCCACCTGTTAACCATTGGTTTTCCTAAACTAGTGTTTGGAAAACTACTGTCAACCTCGTACTATTGTCCAGCACATGTCAAAACTAAATGTAAATCTTTGAAATAATATTTACCCAGATGCCCAGTAATGATATGTCAAAACAAAACAAAAAAATAGAAATCACAGTTTCGTCAACATAAAAAGACAGCAGATGAAGAATTTGCCTCTAGCTCACGGAACACAGCAGTGGATCAACATCTGGGCTGCTTTGGACAAACATCACCATGGCAAAACCGCACAAACAGCAGCAGCTACAAAGAGAAATGTGTTTTTGCTACACATGAAAAAAACATCAGGCATTCCTAATGAATGATTGGCCAGAACATTTTTTTGGCTACATAATGGGAATTTAATGTGCTGTTTTTATTATCACTTGATGAGATCACAACCCTCAACATGAAATGGGCAGATAATTACAAACAAACAACCAAGCAGTCGAGGAATAAAATATGAAACTGGAAATTATCCATGACCAGGTCCAACATCTCACCTTTTTTGTTTTTGTTTTTCCTAGCAGCACTATTGTTTCATACTAAACAGGACCATGAGTCTAAAAAATAGTTTTGAAATGATGTGACTTTTTTTTATGATCGACTATACAAACTACACACTGCCATTGTAATGCTTGAGTGGGCGCAAACTACACCATATGTCATGCTCCTTTTTGAAAAAAAAAAAATTGTATCAACTTTGAGAAGCAACTGGAAAAACATAAATCAACTTAATTATTGGATGTCTACACTTTTAATAACAATAGCCAATGTAATTTTCTACATTTGTTTTTTTTTGTACTGAAAACATACTGAACAGTGGCCCCAGAGCCGAGGTACTCTGAAATAATCTCGCTCTAAAATCATCCACTTTTATATCTCACGACACAACAGCTTCGGTCAAATAGTTCCACTGCAAGCAACAGCTGTGATGATAATAAGTGAATTACTTTGAGCAGAATTTGTATCTTTTAAACACCTTTAAACACAAAAGTAACAAGCATGTTTTTTTCAATGCAAGGAGTCAAAAGTACAGATACTTGTGGACAAATATGGGGAGTAAAAGCAAAAATGCATCAGACAAACTCAAATACTCCAGAAAGCACAGAGATACCTGAAAAATCTACTGAAGGACAGTAACAAAGTATTTGTACTTCTCCCCGCCATCAGGTCTTGGAGGAGCGGATGAAGCTGGAGTGCAAGTGCCACGGCGTCTCCGGCTCCTGCACCACTAAGACCTGCTGGATCACGCTGCCTAAGTTCCGAGAGATCGGCCACCTCCTGAAGGAGCGCTACGGCGACGCCGTCCAGGTGGAGCCCGTGCGTGCCTCGCGCCTCCGCCAGCCCTCCTTCCTGCGGGTCAAGGAGGCGCGTGGCTTCCAGAAGCCCACAGACACGGACTTGGTGTACCTGGAGCGCTCGCCCAACTACTGCGAGGAGGACATGGCCACTGGGAGCACGGGCACACGGGGCCGCCTGTGCAACGGCACGTCGACGGGCGGCGACAGCTGTGGTATGATGTGCTGCGGCCGCGGCCACAACACGCACCACTACACGCGCGTCTGGCAGTGCAACTGCAAGTTCCACTGGTGCTGCGTGGTCAAGTGCAACACGTGCAGCGAGAGGTCCGAGGTCTTCACGTGCAAGTAGCGGAAGAAAAAGAGCGGTGAAAGCCGGGGTTGAGGACAAGGATGAGGACCGACCTTGGAGGTGAAGGAACGTATTTATTTAACAATTTGCACTTTTTGTTGAAGTCTTGGAGTTTCTAAAAGAAGAAGAAAAGCAGACTTTCGTGAGCATTGGGGAGTACAAGTATGACTGCTCGTACTCCGTACTAGGGGAAAAGATTTTTCTTTGCATGCTGGTTCTGAAGGCGAGAGGACGGTCTCTCGTGCACCTGTTGCAAAAACTCCCCGCAAAACAGTGCTTGACCGTAGTTGGATGACGGAAAGATTCAACCCGAAAGGCAGCCAACAGACTCCTATGCGGAAAAAGCATCGAGGAGGAGAAAAAGAAAGACGGCGGCCAATTCCTTCTGACTGTGCGAAACACTGTAATACGTTGAACACTGAAAGTAAAGGATGTTTATTTATGTATTGAAACACCACAAAACCCTTTCAGGTACTTGGTACACCAGGTTTATCGGTAATAAACGGCGTGAAGAAAAGAGAAAATTGTTTGGGTTTGAAACTCATCAGACCAGTCGGAGCATCAGTTTGTGTGTGACAAGGTAAAAGTGTCTGAAAGGGTTTTGGACTTGTGTTGTCTTGAGCTCTGTGTACAAAAATTCCTGAAAAATGGTCTCGTCAATCATCAGTTTGACCTGCGCAAATGATCGTCATGCAGTCGGTGAAGGCCTTCAGCCTTTCAAACATTCAACCAACAGTCAACCAACGTTCATAACCTTTAGTTGCTACTGATAGAACTTAAGACGGCGTAACAGACTGACGGGGGGAAAAAACTAGATCTTTTTTTGTTTCCTCATTCCATTGTCAGCGGCATTCTTTTGTTTTTATGTTTGTTTGTTTGTTTTGCAATCGCGCGGTTAAGTTTCCTTCTTTTGTTACGGGGATAGAAGTAATTGTGAGGTGGGTGGGACAAGGGATTCGGGGGTTGGGGTGGGGCTTTGCTATCTAGTGCTTAACATGTCTCTCGAGGACACTCACACACACATACACACACACGCCTTTTCGTTGGCCCTTTTGTTGCGCCAAAACTCAAAGAGGCAGAAAATCTTCCCAAACTATTTTAAGCATCCAAGTTGTCCGCGTGAACGGGTTTTGTTTTTTCAGAAGGGGGTGGGGTGGGGTTAGGGCGTGGGCAGGGGGGTCCTCGAGGTCCTCGTGTGAAAAGGCTCGCTCGGGAACCCTCTGCCGGGGTGCGGCGGCCGTTCAGACACATCACGGCGTTCCCATGAGCGGCACAAAAACGGCAAATTCCAACGGGATGCGCCTCTGCTTACACAAGGCCTTCCACCGCGGTTTAGGCCCGCCTGGCTGGATGGCATGTGCCTTAACCACACAAGGCTGTGGGGGGCGGGGGTAGTGGTGGCTGGGGGGTGGGGAGCGAAAAGAGGATCGAGCCCCCCACCACCACCACCACCTCCCCCAAGAGCTATTTTTTGGCTAATGTTTACGGAGGCTTTCTATAAATTTACGGAACAATTTGAAGAGTATATTTTTCTACGAGGAATGTGGCACTTTATGTCATTTATAGGTGAAGGAAAAGAACGTACAATATCTACAAGTGTTTTTGTGTGTTATTGTTTTTTTTGTTTGTTTTGTTTTTTAGGTTTGAGAGCTGTAAGCTAATTGGAACCGTGCGCCTTTTGAGTCAAACTTCCCCTCCTCACCGAAGCCGACTGAGATGCGATCTGAGAATTCAGACGCAATCTTTTCCCGAAAGGAACTCGGAAATGCGAGGCGGTCACGGGGTGGGGGTGAAGGAGGGGTTAAAAAAGCTTCAGAGACGCGCCAGCTTGTGTATACCGTCACTCTCCGCATTTCTCGCCTCTCCATTTTTCGTCGAGACGTTAGGGCTGCGTTTTAGAAGCACGCCTGTATGGCCTTCTATCAAGCAACTGCAACTTTGTCTGTTCGGTCCGACTGCTGCTCACAAACATGAAATGGTTGTTTTGTTTTTAAACAAATAAAAATTGAGTCTGTTTTTTTTTTTTTAAATGCCTCTTGAGTTTTATGTCACATTTCCCCTCTTTTACAGTTACACACAGTCACACACACACATAATACAGCCATGGTACGGCCCGCCATGCGGTAACCTCTGGCCCTGGCTGACACGAGGTGAGCAGGCGGCAGTGACCGTGCCACCTCATTCAAGCCAGCGGCTGACTCGCACAGCCTCCTTCCTGTGCGCCTGAAAAGCATTGCAGCCAGCCAGTGGAGCGCGAGTAACGGCTGTTTTGTTAGCCGTCTGAAATCCTGGGGACCGGAACCGAGTAAGCTCCCCTTCACTATGCTGGGCGGATTGAGGGGAGAGCGGCGGCCGATTGTTTTTCGATGCGTTTTTGTCATTAAAAAAAAAAAAAAGAGAAAGAAAGAAAGGGGGGAATCAGAGGTAGTGCAAACAGGGTGGGGCAGGGCGTGGGCGGGCCCGCAAAGCGCTGCTTTGTCGAGGTGTCAAAACGGCTCAGCTTAGCCTGCAGATTAATGCTCCCGGTCTCGCTCGGCGTGGCCTTGCTCTATCTTTGACCTCGGCGAGCTGCAGCCACAGCACATGGTTTCATTTATTTATTCTTCTCTATTAAAAAAAGATAAAAGATTGCAGACAGTACTCCAGGTACACGTTTTATTTAGAGGATGTCAAATCCTTACAGGATGCAGAAGGATGCGCAAGGGGTAGGAAAATTAACATATTATAAATAACAAATATTTGTCCCAGGGGCGACGGAAGTCATGTTAAACAAACACGGCCGTCTGTCCACAAGGTGGCAGCTGTGTAAAAGTCAGTCGCCTGTCTCCGACCGCAGCCCTGTAATTCTTATGGCGTTAATAATACGATGATGTGTTAAGATCATGATGAGGTCTATTGGGAAGACAGACTGTTACCAAGAAAATACAAACAAAACAAAACAAAAACTCTTGACCTTAAACAGCATTTTCAAATTAAGTCCAGACATTGAAGAAGTCTACTAAACAGTAGCATGAAGCATCTCCTGGACAAAACTCATTAATATTTTCACAAAAAAAAAATCAAAGCAGAACTGCACCTGTGCTTTCCTACTTTGTTCCTACTTCAATGTTGACATTATTTTACAATCCTCTGCCCGGCCCCCCAGCCCCCATCAGGTTAGTTTAGTCCATTCATATAATAAACATCGCCAAAGCTATTAGTCCCAATGCATTGCAAGTATGCCTTAAATAGAGACGAGAAATTGTTTAAGTGCAGAAAGGTTCACTATCGGTCTCTCCGATTGCTTCAAGTCACAAATGGCTTAGAAAGCAATACAAAAGCGAACCAGCTCGACTAAAACAGTATGAATACCATGCAGGTCAGTATTACTCAATTATTTCATTTTCCACTCCTCAGTTGCCCGACTGTGTTCATGCCATTAACGACAGTATTCGTATGCACCTATTTAAAGAGTTTTGAATGAGGATGGAAAAAGACAAAGCCTCTAAGTAGCCGACACTAGTGGGGGGTGCGGGTGGGGGTTGATTACATCACGTTCTGTTCACTCTCCGTTCCTGGGTTACAGCAGAAGTCACGGGCAGCCTGGGATTAAACCCTGACCCCTGCTGAGAACGTCAGTGTGTGCGAGAACTGAAGGGCCCGGACGCTGCGGTGCTCTTTTGTCTTTGGATTAAAAAAAACAAAACACACAAAGCGTCCTTCTCGCGAAGGTGCCAGCGTGTGCTCGCCTCCCCCAGACTACTAATTTCCCATTGCCTAGGTCAGGCTTTTATTATTGGTCTTTTTTTAATATGTCAAGAATGTCTTTTAACCTCCTATTAGCTAGAACACAACCACTAGTGAGAACCTAAAGCTCATTACAAATTCCTAAATAAATAAAATACCTTCCTAACATACTTTTTTTCCCCCGTGTAATCTTTTGCCAGCTGCGTTGTTAATTGTTAGAGGGAATGCAAAACATGCAGCTATGGAGCAGCTCATAGACAACACTTTAATTGCAGACGTCACACGTGAGGTACATGTTTTCGCACGTGCGCATGCACCCCGAGTCCTTCCTGCAGAAATACTAGTCGGCATGAGATTTTTATTCTTTTTTTTTTTTTTTTTTTTATCTTTAAGAGTCCTTCCTCATGGGTTTCAGCAGCAAGCTTCCATCCCGCTCCTCCACCGCGAATCCCAGCTCCCTGAGGGCGGAGTAGTCGGTCGTCCCGCGGCGCTCCAGGCCGGCGACCAGCTCCTGGTTCTGTGCGTTGTTTTCAAGGAGGTTCCTGATGGCGAAGATGGCCCACTGGCTGATAACTGGAGGTGTTTGGGGGAGTTAAGGACGGTTGTGTTTTTGTCACTGGATGTCACACGGAAGATGCTTACCACGGGAAAAAAAAATCCAATTTTTTCCCTACTTCTGAATCTACTGAATAGATCAGGCATGGGCAAACTACGGCCCGGGGGCCATATGCGGCCCGTTAAGCGTTCTAATCCGGTCGCCGAACTTGAAGAAATGATATTAATAGTAAGCAAGTGATGAAATAGCTGCACTTCATCCATTGTTTCAGTGTTTCAACAGTCTTTTTAATAAAGAGCTAAATACCCTGGGGCTTCAAAGACACACATTTTGTTGTAACCCTTTTGTTCATTTTCAATTGACATTAAAGCACGGTTTCTACTTATTTCATTATATATATATGTTTTTCACCTATGAGGTGGGTCACCAAAACACTCCATCCATCTGCTCCTGGTCCGGCCCCTCTGTCACACTTTACAACCCATTCTGGCCCCAGGAGTCAAAAAGTTTGGCCACCCCAGGACTGGACGATCATAAGATGAAGCAGAGCACGTCAGCGGACAAAGGCCAAGGCTCAGACTGGAGGCGACCTGGCGCGACACCCTTCCGTCAGGCCAGGGTTAGGGTTAAGAAAAACGTTAGTGGGACGCTCGGCGGGGGGACGAGTGCGCTGCGAGAAACATAAATGGTCGTCGTTCTCACGGGTTTTCTTAAACAGCCGTGAAAAAAGGGGGGAAGGGAGGGCAAGAAAAACATACAGCACAGAATTATCACTGTCAGAAATAATCCAAAAAATTGGCCCCCGTCGCGGTGAAGTTTACCCAGTGTGACACAACGATTGTATGGTAATTTCTGAGGCCGAGTTAGTAATGCTCCTCTATTTGGATTGCATCACGTTTGAGGTGTTTGGAATATTTCGTTCCTGCCCGCCTGTAAATATGAGGCTATGAAAACATTTCAGTGTGGAGTGGGGAGGAATAATTCAACACAAATGAAGAAAAAATAGCCACTGTGGACTGGACGACGAGCGGTGAAGTTGAAAAAACAAAACAAAAATTAAAAATAAATAAAACCCGCAGCCCAAAAGCAAATTGACTGCGAGCTCAATTTCGTGTTAAGATTCCAAAAAAGCCTGGTTGTCCAGCTTTAAACACTGTGGCAACGAAATACTGACACAACGCTTATTTATGGTTTAAGAAAAAAAAAAGAAGAAAAAAAGGAAAAGAAAAAGCCACCAAAATTTCCTGGGCAAAAGCATCAAGTGTCAGTAAAAGCCATTCACAGGGACTGAGGGGACGTCTTGGCAGGCATGCGGACAATGACTCGGGTAAACTTGAATCACGGCGCATGTAAACAGACGAATTGTTTGTCTTTCCAGACAATTGGGAGGATACACGGGTTGTTGCTGTCTACGTTGCAGTTGTCCAAGATGAGCGGGACGCCCTCCAGGTCTCTTACCTAAGGGAACCAGACCTTGAGTCAGACCGACTTTCCACAGCGTTTTACAGCAGTTCCGACGGTTTACTGCAGGATGTGGGCGACATTTATGTTGACCACCGTCCTGCTGATGTTATGGATCAGGACGTAGTGGTCGCACTTGATTACGCCTGTGATGTCATCCTTGCGGCGCGGCAGGGCTCAGAGGGCGACCGTTAGCGGCCGATCGAGGACGGTAATGGCTTTTGAAAGAGAAAACATTTATTTAAAGGGGCAAATGTACTAAAATGTCCCGCAGTTTTTCTTTTTTTTGTTTTTACAGGGCTCATTATTATTATTAGTGTTTTTCTTTTAAAACAGACGCATGACTATTTTGAGATGCTATTTTCGTACCGTTACGTGTTTCAACGGTAACTTCCGTCACCTGGGTGATGCTGTGTGATACGTTTATATCAGCTGTCAGTCCACCCCTCCCTTCCAGGACGTCGCTCCAGGTATGGGAGAGGCTACAACATCTCAAAATACTGTAATAATGTGTCTGTTATACAAGAAAAATGCTAATAACAACATTTACCTTATGAAGACACAATGAACCTCTTTCAGCTTTTACGGGGTTCCAAGGCTTGAAGTCAGGACGGGGCCATCAGCTCTGTGTCAAGCGTAAGGCTCCATATGCTTAATTATTGGCCCCCGGTCCTCCACACCACCCCCGCTACCTCCCCTCGCCGCTGCGGTTGAACCTCTGCATGCGGCGGAGCTCCAGGAACAAGACGACGTTCCGGCTGCCAGAAGAATGGAAATGTCATTTGCGCCGTTTAGCATTTTCCAATTTTCTTTCTTTCCTTTTTTTTCGAGGACACGCTCACGTCCGACTTTGCTTACGTCAGAGTCCAGACCAATAAAGACGTGGACGGACGGATGGACAGACGGCCAGCGGGACTTAAAATTGCGATCTCATCCCCAAGGTGAAAGGAGGAGTGACATCGGGTTTACTGGAAGGGGTGAAAACTGATACAGGGGTGATTTCTGACCGCCGACAGACCACAGATCAGCATCCATAAAAATGACGGCGAGGCCAGCCGAGGGTGGCCATCCCGCAGGCATTCCACAAATCCCTTCCTATTAGGCGCTACGGGTCTCGCACGGGGTGCCACCGGTCCAGGTCCAGGCTCCGGCTCTGACGCTCCAGCTCCCCAGATTTATTGCCGATCTGTTCTGTATATTAGTGGCAGGAGGAGAAGGTGGCGGCGGTGGAGGGAACCAATGAAAATGACTTGAGGTGAGGAAGGAAATGTTTAGCAGAAGGAACCCGAGTTGTTGTGGGTCAAACTCCCCGGGACGACTGGAGCTGAAAATGTGGCACCTTTTCAAAAGAAGTGATCAAACAGGGAGATTTTAACACGGCATTTGGCTTCAGTCCAAGCAGGGTTTTGCTACCACTTATGTCTGACCGTTGCCGTGAGTGGAGGAGGTGGATTGAGCGAAGGTACGAACTGAGGAGGTGACAAAGGCAAGGGTCAAATACATGGAGTTGGCTGGATGAGATCCACAAAGGTTTGGGGAAAACTGCCGCTATCGAGTCAGTTTTGGGAATGAGCAACTTCAGTATGAAAAGAGTGATGGATATGACTGGAACCTGGCCATTCTGGTGGAGGCTGTTATATCTTTACTTGTGTGTATTTCAGTTCTGAAAACACTTGAGGGAGTTTTCTGAATTTCTATGTCACTCTTCTCTGGGCTAAGGGAAAGAGGATTATATGTGTACACATCTTTTTTTGTTTTGATTTTTTGTTTTTATAAATTTCTAGTAATATATCCAAGTGGACAAACTGGATGAAGGCAACAGTCATCTATTTATATTTCAGCTCCACTGATCAGACTGACTGACTTCTGAAATTTTGGAGGCCTCTCACTGGCCCGTCCATTACCTTGTTTTGGTTGGCGGTGTTGCTGTGACACAGGTTCCCGATCAGCCTGATGAGGTGGGCCTTGAAGCTGATGACGGGGGAGTGAGCGGAGCAGTCGCCCTCCGCGCTGAAGTTCTGCGCGGCGCTGAAGACGTTCTTGCTGGCCTTTCCAATGGCGTGCACCTGCTCCAGTAGCTCTGCGTGTACAGTGTGGAGAGACGGGGAGGAAGAAAAAACAAGAAATTATTTTAAAAATATTTAAAAATGCAGAATTAAACAATGTGGTTTATTATTATCATTATCATTATTATTATTATTATTATTAGTAGTAGTAGTAGTAGTAGTAGCAGTAGTAGTAGTAGTAGTATTAAAAGATGGACACAGAAAGGTTTAGCATTGACAGTAAAGACTCCTCTGCGAATGTTAGATCTTTATTCTAATATGAGTTGCCCAGACTTCAGTCATAGACTCATTTGATGGGTATATATGTGTGTCTTAGGGCTTAGGGATCAATCGTATCGAAACCAAGGTGAGTATTGGTATCGGATCGATATTTGCATGATAAGATTGATACTTTTGTTGCAGTTTTTCTAGCTCTCTATTATTTTACTACTATTATCATTATTATTATTTTATTACTTTTACACTGTTAAATTGTTTTGTATTGTAGTTAGCTCATAAAAAACACATTTATTTGCCTGATGTGTCCTGTGTTCTCACCATGCTCAAAATCAACAAATTAAAGGCCCAATCACAAAATTATTCAACGATCATGACATTTCAAGGTAAAAGTATTGTTATCCACCCCCAGAGTGTCTCCACTCACCCACGGTGGTCTCGAGAAGGTCGGGGTAGTCCTGCAGGAACATAAACTGCCTGAGGTCCGAGGTCATTTCACACAGGACATCCAGCAGACTGATCACAGTCAGCGCCTCCTGCAGGACCTGAAGGGGAATCGCAACAGGCAGGCAGGTTCATACTCAGAGCCGCTGGGCCAAGACTCGGACACTTCCACCAGGGAATGCAAAAAACACCACAATGCAAACGGAGGGGCTGGAGTCAGAGCCGGCCTCCGTCACTGTTCGTACCTCATCACTGGAAATGGAGCCGGTGGCGAGCGTCAGCACAGCGCCGCAACCTTTCTGGAAGGAGCCGGCCAGGAAGTGAGCCACGGCGGGGGGGACGCCGCAGTTGTCAGAGCCCTCCTCGTTCAGCTGCGCAGAGATCAGCTCCAAAAGGGTGACTCTGAAAAGTGAACAAACAATGCTGTCAGTGGCCGTGCAACGTGGACAGCAAATAATAAAATAATTCAATTGTGGTTCATTTAGTTTAGTTTTTAGAAGTTCTCTGAAGACATACATGGAATATTGAAATGATTGTAAAACTTAGAAATCACAATTGAACTGGTGCATACACTGCTAATTTTTTTGTCCTTTTTGTAGTTTGGTGTTGGCGGCATTTGCTGTGTAATTACGATCAACATTATTTGACACCTTTGAAAAATCTCAGCTAGATAACTCAACATTTTGAACCTATAGAAATTAGTCAGACTATGAAGGATTGCAGACATCTTACAGCTCAGGACTAGTTATCCCTGTCCCAGAAACCACATTTTTGGGGTTTTTTCATAGCACTGATCATTACCTTTCATGGTGAGACATCCCACAGTACATGCTCTTGACCAGGGTTGAGGATTTGAGGAAATGTTGGGTGGCAATTAAAACACTGCAAAACAAAATAAAACAAATGCCAGCAAAAATAATTCAATTTATTCTGAAGTGAATTGTGTGGGAGATGTTTTAACTGCTCAGCAGGGACATGTGCTTACGTCCAGTCCAGGTCAGGTCGGGTCCTACACAGCTCCATCACCCTGAACGCTACCAGGATGTTCTGCGGCTTTGACAGCTCCTCAACTTTGGCTTCATCCAGGCAGGTGTGGAGCACCATGGCGGCGTAGCTGACTGCTTTCTCATCCTTGACGCTGAGCAGCTGCCTGATGCAGTAATGGATGTGGGTGAGACGAGGAGACGGACGACTTAAATAATATAACAATTTAAAATGTATGTTTATCGTTGGTTTTAAAGTATTTAATACTACATTTTCAGCATTGCATACCGCAGCGATCATGTCGCTGTGGCATGGAGCGCACAACACTCACAGGAAGAGATGCGGGAAACTCTGCCTCCAAATGTCGTCTTTGCACATTTGGTTCCCCACCGCCAAGTTACCCAGGAACTGGATGGCGCAACACAGAGCTTGTCGACAGAAGGTGGTGGATGATGGGATGAGTTAAACAAAGGCCACATGGTACAGGCTGAAACGTCTTAAAATGAAGGATCAGTCAGGGCATACCTTCAAACCTGCCATCCAGATTGGTTGTTTGAAGAAGCGGCAGTAGTTTAAGGGAAACGTCGACGAAACCAAGATTCCTAGGGGAAGAATACGGCGCACGTAAGGAACACGTGATGCACGCTGGTGTCACGCGCACACACAAGCATCGTGGCAACAAACTCCTTTTGGAATGTACAAGGCTGAATTTTAGACTGAAAGGAACTGATGAATTAACTTATTCCAACTTTCAAAAGGCTACATATTATGTCCTGAATTCAAAGAATGTGTGTCTGTGTGTGTGTATGCATATATAGTATATATATGTATATACACACACACACACACACACACATATATATATATATATATATATATACACACACACACACATACATATATACTCACACACACACACACACACATACATGTGTATATACATATATATATATATATATATACACACACATATACACATTTCATTTCATATATCATTATCTGTTTACAATGAAGTTTGTGCAATGAGTGCAGGATGGACACGGCCTGAGCCAGCCTTAAAAAGCAAACATATATTTACATTCACATACAAATGAATGCAAAATAACCATATTAAAATATAAAGAAGAAGTTGAACATCGTGTGAAGTGTTGTCTAAAATAATAAAAAGTGATTGCACAAGACACACGGTCTCTGGTGATTATACTGTAGAGTTATATACTACCGAAATGACTATTATATGCTGATGTAAGTTATATGCTTATTCTGATACCTTTTGCCAAGACTCTGACAGGGGCTGGAAAGAAACATGTGGAAATGTGCTTTATGAGTGGAAACACCCACTGCTCTGTGGTGTCTGAGGTTACACCCGATGTTCACTGCAGCAAGCAACGGAGCGACCGTCTCTTTTCTTTAACTCTTTAGCCTTTAACATCACCGCTTTGTGTACCTGATCGCTGTCTGGTTGCGGCTGCTCTGGACGCAGGCGTTCCTCTGAGCCCGGAAACACTCCGCCATCAGCTGCAGCTGCAGCTCCTGATCACCAGCGGTGCTGAAATCATCAGACAGCCGGGACAGGACCTGGTAAAGAGCGGCGAAGGCTTCCTCCTCAACAGAATCTCTGTAAATATGAAGCAAGCGGATTACAAACTGCAAATTGTTTCATATTCACAACTGAATATACGTCTTTGTTAACTGTGCGCGCGCGTGTGTGTCTGCTAATTTTGACTGGGAGTGTGTCAGTTGTTATCATTGCCGTGGTTACGCGTCGTTGTCCTCCACAGTCGGCCTCCGTTTAGTTGCGACACTGCGTCTGCTTTATTCATTTATTCATTAATTTACTTTTAACTCTGCCTCATTACATCATCACCCAATATCACAGGCGCGCTCTCGCCTATGTTGGGGTACATTTTACGGCAGGCGTGAGGTCAGCACGACTGCAGCGGCGATAACATGACCAATGACAGTAAAGCAGCCTTTTTTCTGACAGCTCTGCAACTTTGCTGAGTTGGGAAACGTAATTTAATTAACATGACGCAGACATATTAAGAGTGATAAACACGAAGTGGCCATAATAAAAGTAAAAGGCCCCCTTTTTTCAGCCAACGGAGGGTGATTTTTGACAGCACGCAAAAGCTAAACGTCACGATAGCTTAGCAGACAAGCAAACACCCCGGACTTTTAAAAAATGCCGCAAAACGCCCAAGCCTCACCTGTACTCTTTGTCCCGCAACGCTGTCGTGAATGTTTTTAGAGCCTGCAAGTGCTCGGGACAGTGCTTTTCATTCAGACTGCCGGAGAACGACGCCTTAAAGTCCATGTTGCTGTGGGCTAAAGCTGCCATGTTTGACCGACAGAGACTCGTGCAAGGGTGGGACATCCGGACCCGCTTCTAACTCACGATTGGTCCAATTCCTGGGTTAAGGCGGGGTCGGAGCATGTGCTCCTGTTTTCTTCCGCTGCACAAGCAATTTGCGTGGATTTCAAAATTAAACCGATCGTTTCTCCATACTTTCATCTATACTACTTATTTATGTTGTAGTAATAATAATACTACTGCTAACAATAATAAGAATAATAATACTCATACTACTACTACTACTCATAACAATAATAATAATAATAATAATAATAATAATAATAATAATAATAATAATAATAATAATAATAATAATAATAATAATAATAATAAAGGTTACGTGGATTCAATATGTTGAAGCATACCACGATTCAGACTTTTTGGTTCCTCCGTTGTTGTGCACCAACACACCCATTGTGCGGTTTCTGTATCTCTGAGCGATGTTTTTTCAGTTCATGAGTCATGCACTTGTTCATAAGTGCAAGACAGTTGCTTATGAATGTAAGACGTGTTTGTGTTATACAATGTGTCATCTTTACAACTTGGCACTAGAATATTCAATTGTTCCCAATCTCATAAAAAGCACATTTTTTTCTTCTTTTACTGTCAAACTGAAACTGGAAATGGTGTGGCAGGGCTGGACAATGTGAGGAGTTTAATTTCAGGGCGGAAAAAAAGCAGGATATCCAATAAATTTAAGTTCCTCTGCAGACCTCAGTTATGTTCACATAAGGGCAGCTGATTTAGTGCGCAGTGGTCGATGACAGAGCTCCTTCACTCAAAAACATAAACACAATTAATGGCACGTAGTCTTTATTGCTAACAGATGTTCATACAGCCGGAATCAGTGTCAACAAATTGGGCAGAACAAATCAGAAAAAATACAAAAATGAAGTCAGTACACAAGGCTTTTGTTTCACATCTGGTACATCATAGAATATAAGCTGGGGGTAAATATTAACATTAAACTAACTGTCAATTATATTGGCACTCATGGTTGTCTGAATCCAAGTTGTAATTCAAAAAAAACATACAGAGCAGCACTATTTTCCGTGTAACCCTTAAAAACAGATAACTTTCAAGACATCTGGGGGCTTTAAGGGAAGAAATCACTATTTTACGGTGTGTTAATAGTTGAGCTCAGGCAAGGCCGGCCGGTCATTTGGTCTCCCTCCTTCGTCTCGAGAGAAACATTTCAACAAGCATCAGATTGACAGACCAAAGATTGCGACAGATATTCATGTTTTCCACATAAAGTACAAGAAACTAATAACGTCTCCGTCGCTCCAGATGGTTGCCATTTGTGGTTTTTCATGAAATGCCTCAACGACTATTGGATGTCATGAGGAATACGTTTTAATAATTATGATGATCCTTTAAAGTCTTCCAGCAGGCTAAAGCCCTTTGTTTTTTTTTTTTGACACGTTCAAATCCTATAAGGTCTCTTATTGCACCCATTTTCATACTTTACGCACTGTTTCGTCCCAGTTTCCCATGCAGCAGCCTTGTATGATGAACTCTACAGATCTCTGGAAAGCCACATTTTCAGACCTCTGTTTACACGTGAGGCCGTGAACCTGCAGATGTACCCGGGATGTACAGTGAAGCAAGACAAATAGAAATATGGTTTGTTTTTGTCATTGATCAAATACTATTAACATTCTCATCAGCCTTTGCTGAATTTGTTCCGGTTAAGCATTCATGTTAATTTAATGCCCAGCAAGACAGGCGCTTCACTGGATCCTTTAAATAATTCTCAAATATTATACAACACAACTTCTTATTGCTGGTGCCCCATCTTTCACTTTTCACCCTCAGATTAGAACGAGAACTCTGAAACAATGACGTGGATGAAGACTTCGGAGGAATGCGTCACGAGGCCATACTTCATATACTGAATTTCCACATCTAAATCAATGCTCCTGGGTCCAGGAATGGGATTCAACTGCCGAACCACACCTGGGTGGGAGGAGACGTGGACACAGAATGAAATGATGAGAGAAATGGTGAAATGTATCTGTTTGAATCATCGAGTGTGGGTGATACTCCTTACCCATGATATATCCATCAAAGGAGCGAGTTTGCACATCGAAACAGAACCGGAACTGGATTTCTTTTGGAACCTGAATTACAAAGCTGACGGCGGCGTAGCTGGGGTCAGGACCTGGATCAGCCAGCATGTTTGTCCGCAGGAAAACCAATTCTGATGAAAGAAATGGGATTATATCTCCGCAAGTGCAATTGCAACAGAACCACAAAGCGAGATCTGGTACTCAAGTAAGGCATTTATAATTGAAACGCACACTTAACAATAGCACTCTGGGATGAAAGCGGGAATTGAGTCTACAATAATGTGCTGTATAAGCTTTATCACTAAACTTGAAATAGCAACGTGTGCCATTGTGTTGACTGTTTCTCTCACAAGCAAAGCACAGAGGACCATAAAAACATAACAGATCAATATTTTTTCCTCCTATGTAAGTTTAAAAACGTTGGCATCACAGCAAATAAAAAAGCCGCCTCCGCTTATCTGGGTGTTTGAGTGACGCAACCGCAGAACAGACGTTGCACTTTGCATCTTACCCTCGGGCCCACTGAAGTGCATGAAGGTTGGCAGGGCGAGGTTGATGTGGCTGATGAGCAGAATGTGTTGATTTAAGCAGTCCGGGATATTGGGTGGGCAGTCCCTGCTGCAGCGCAGGCTAAGCGGGAGATCTTCTCTGGAGACCGGAAAGGGGTGATGGAAGGCAGACTGACGTGATGAGAATTTTACGGATGTTGCATATGTGTAAAGACAACAGAATGCATTTTTTCCTGTACCAAACGACCACCAAAAAGAAACTTGGCAATACCTGAACAGCCAAACCAACATGGTTATCCAAAGATTATGTGTCTTTAAGAGGGGCCAAACCTTAATTCCACATCGCCCCCGAAAAAAAATCCCTCTTCTGTTGAGTTTCCTCAACCCGAGGAGAGGCACACTTTGAAAGCCAACCGCAGAGAGGAGCCGTGCCATTAGTAGTGCGCAGGTGAGACCAAGTTGTTCCAGTGACCAGGAAGCCAAAGCCACAGATATGATAGTGTGGTGTCGTGCACCGCCATATGCACACCAAGAAAAACAGTGGGAAGGCAGGGCAGAAAAACACACTGGGGTTTGAAGGAAGGAAAGCAGTAAGACTTGATCTGCATGTGCCCTGTCAATGGGAATGATCACAAATGTCTCAGACAAGACTTAGCCAAAGTTTTTCTCTTTTTTTCTCTAGTAAAGTAATAACTTCTGGCAAAGACATCTTTCAAAATGTGACCCTCAGACCAATATAGACACACTGTGCATTTCCCAAATATTTCATTTTAAATCATGGATGAATGGACACTTCAGCTTGTTCATGCTCCAAAAATTTCCTGGACTACAGTGAATGGGCTGCTCGTATATAGCTGAGCAACCATGCCACTGTTCCACTGGAATCCCTCACAGCAAATTAACTGATAACCACTTAATACCAACACACTGATCACCATCCATCACACGAGCCTTAATACACCAACTCAGCCCCTGTGCTGGCTGAACCTGAGACTCTCTCTCTTTCTTTCTATCTCTCTTTCTCTCCTCGCTGTCTTTCTCTCTCTCTCTCTCAAAAAAGGGAAAACAACGGCTGCGCTTATTTTTCTAGTAATCTGTCCTGAAGTGATTTCTCCAATTCTACGGCAAAGCTGCTTGGAAGTGAACGCTGGAAAAAATTGGTTTCAGCCTTTAGATATGACCACAGAGGAAGAACCGCCAGAGTGGTGGCAGAAACACGAAACGGTGCCAGTGTTTATGCACAGTTAGCTAAGACGGAGAGGCCGTTTTTCCCCTGTCACTTATTAATTCCAATCCCAGTGAAAACGCACACAGATGCCATGCATACAGTGCGTGAGTTACGACTGTCATCAGTTTAAATGAAAGAAGAAAGCAAAAAAAAAAAATAAAAAAAAAATCCCTGCAACTGCACCGCAGACTTGCAAAGCGAGAAGGCTCCATCTAGTGGTGTGAGATGTCCTTTTAGTATTCCTGTGCATGACATGGTAGACAAAATCCAGTGCTGAAAAAAAAAAGAAAGAAAACAAAACGATTCCTGAAAGTTCTGTCATTTACAATTCAGTCAATTCAGTCATTGGGCGAAGACAGCTTGGTCCACAGTTTATCACATGGCCACTTAAAGACAAACAAGCATTCACACTCGCACTCACACCTGCCAATACCTAACTAACCTCTCGTTTTTCGGGACCGTGTGACAAAGCCAGAGTAGATTGCTGAAAAATGCTTTGCACCAAAATCAGAACGTTCAGTTACTTTTCAAAGTTCCTTTAAAATCACAGGTTTATTCACAGCTCAGAACTGAATCTCACACCTTTGTTGTGAACAAAAGAAGAAAGAAAGATGCCTTTATTGGAAATCATATTTTGGTGAATGCGCAGAGCGTACAAAAGACGCAGGCAAGAAATGAATAGCAAGCAAAACAAAAAAGGAAAGGTGTAAAAATAAATATTATGCATGAAACAAAACAAATCAAATTTGGCATTGGCGACAATGATTTCACATGGTTTGAAAATAAAAGTTTGAACAAAAAAGCACAAAAGCAGAAAGCATAGAGAAGAACGGGGATGGGATCGACAAAAGCCTCAAGCTGTTCCTTTACATGTCAGGCCTCGACAAAGCAACAATTCTCGAGGGCCAGATGGAGTGCGCGTGCTCGACAAACACCGCAATCTTGGCCATGTACAGATGTGTCGTCCCGTAACGTGTCAGCGTCATCTCCACGGACAAAAAGAAGTCCCGAGGCCGGAACAAGGGCCGGCGCAGCGAGACTTCTCCACCGTGAGCGTGCTGCCTCACGCCAAAGTATCCGTCCATGTCGCCGGAGACTATGCGGAGCGCCACTACGTCTCCCATCACCGAATTGGAGGGTCCCATCCGAAAAATGTCTGCGGGGACCGGCGTGTTGTCGGGAAAGCTGATGTTGTAGCAGGAGATCCTCAGCGGCAGTGAGAAACAGGACGACGGGTTCTGCGTGAACTCGCAAGTGACGCGATCGCAACGGCTGGAATGGTGGGGATAAAATGAAACGCTGAGTGCTGAACTGGACAGGAGACATAGGAAATGGATGGACAAAGTGACGGAAGGACAGAGGAAAGTGGTTAAGAGGAAAACCCTGCAACCGAGACCTTTGGAGAGGTGTCCTTTGAAGCCACACATTACCACAGGAAGTCAGAAATAAGACGGAAAGAACCAAGTCCGGCAGGGTCAGCCAAGAATAATAACCCATTCATTCATCCATCCATCCATCCTTTATACCCGCTTCCTCCTGCACTCAGGGTTGCAGGGGTCTGCTGGAGCCAATCTCAGCTATCATGGGGCCAAGGATGGGTTACACCCTGGACAAGTCATCAGTTCACCTCAGTGCCACAGAGAAAGACAACAACCACAAAAAAACATACACCCATTCACACTCCCACACACACCTACAGTCAATTTAGAGTTCCCAGTTCACCTCACATGCGTTTTTTTGGACTGTGGCTGGAAGCCAGAGCACCCGGAGAGAACCCACACAGAGTGACACATAGCCATAGCAACAGCTTATCTCAAGCCTGTCTTACCCTGTTCCTATTTGCCGGTAGTAGGGAGGACATTCGAAGGAAAGGCAACGGAACCCTCCCTGGATGTTGAAGCAGCTCTCGCTACCGGTGCAATTGTGGCTCTTGACGGCGCACTCATTGATATCTGCGAGGTGGAGGGAGACGATAGGTCAATGGGCTGTATTTCTCGCATTCAAAATCTTTCTCTCATGCGAAGGCACCCCAACCGACCCTCGCACATCCGTCCGTCGGCGGCGAGAGTGTAGCCTGTAGGCGGGCAGGTGCAGATGAAGCTACCGTTGGTGTTGGAGCAGTGGTGGGCGCACAGCTGATTGTCGGTCTGCAGGGCGCACTCGTCGATATCTGGCAGGAAGTGTGATGGGTGGGGTAGGGTCAACAACAACAACAACAACAACAACATAAGCCCAACGCTTTGGCATCGGCAATTAGCACGGGAGTACCAGCATTACCATCGCACAAACTCTCATTCTTCTCGTTCTTCTTGTACCCTGGTTGACAGTCGCAGCTGTAGGATCCGTACGCGTTGGTACATTCCTGCTTGCAAGGACTCGCCTCACACTCGTTGATGTCTGTCCAGACACAGGCAGAAGTTTTCTTTCCAAGGCCATTCAAAAAGATAATGTTTGGAGAGTGTCGTGGTCTACCTTCGCAGCTTCGCTCATCATGGGAGAGTCTGAAGCCGGTGGTGCAGCTGCATCGGAAGGATCCCTCGGTGTTCTCGCAATTATGGGCGCACGTGCGTCTGGGGTAGTTCAGGCACTCGTTCATGTCTAAAAGAGGTCCAGACGGGGACGTTAGCGACGATGTCCGACATTCATGGCCAAAACCTACGCAGTAGATTACGCGTATTCATCCAAATAAGTGAAAAAGATTATAAAGCTTTACCTTCGCAGCGCCTGTTGATGGTGTCAAAAATGAATCCTTTTCGGCACTGGCAGCGGAACGAGCCCACCAGGTTCAAACAGCCATGGGTGACGCAGTTGTCACCTTGGCGGCACTCGTCAATGTCTGAAAGAGGAAGCACGCACAGTTGGAGTTGGGATTGGCGTGAAAATGGGAATGTGCAATGTGTCTCTCGCACACTCAAAATAGTCCAGATGTTGAAACAACTTAAGGATTCAAGTCCTCGGTGAACACTGACGATTTAGTATGGAAGCGCATTGCATTCAGAGGATAAAAAAAATGTAGGCACCTTATCTTGTAATTATCAGATCAGGATCTTGTAATTAATTACGAGATTTCCTTTCTAATGAGTGGGCAATGACGGCACTATCGCAGTTAATCTGCTATTACGACCTTCTCGGTTTGAGACACTGTTAACTACACGCATTTCTTAAAACTGAGGATGGTGTTAATATTAGTATGTCAACACCGCGCAGGCATCTCAAATCGCCCAGTTTGATGTCCTTAGCTCATGATTACAAGATCTTTTCTCATAATTATGAGATCAGGTGATTATTTTTTTTTTTATCCAGTGAATGCAATGCTTAGCACAGGCTTGGCAAAAAAGGCATTAGTGTGTCAGCTTAACGTTAGCAACCGCTAGCTAGCCAACCTGGCTTTTGGCAGGAAAAATTCACAACGCATTCACCTTCACAACGCGTGCCGTTGTCGGTCAGGTGGAAGCCCCGTCTGCAGTTCAATGTGTTCTTGCTGCAGGTGTAGGAGCCGGCTGTGTTGCTGCACGTCTGAGACGGCGGGCACGGGTTGACGTGGGTGACGCACTCGTTTATATCTGATGAGGAAAAACACAGGTCATTGGCTTGGCAAATCTGGACAGTGAAATTAAGCCACATCTCTGTTGAGCCACAAGTCAGGAAAATAGCAATTCTTCCTCCTGAAGGTTTGCATTCAATCTCATCTTTCATGGCTGTTTGTGAGACTTTCGGTGGGACTTTCCTCCATACACCCAAAGAATCTTCATACTCGAGGACGACATGACGCTCACCGATGCAGCTGCCAACGCCGTCCGACATGAAGCCGCCCCGGCACTTGTCCTTGGGGTCGCAGCGAAAAGAGCCCAGAGTGTTGTTGCAAACAAAGTCTGGTCCGCAGTTGTGGGTGCCCAGAGCGCACTCATTGATGTCTGGAGCAAAAGAGCAGTCGCATAGAGGAAAAAAAAATCACATTTTGTGATTGTCAGTGTTGACTGAAAGGGTTGCATTCCCTGCAACGGTCAAAGAGTTACCTTTACAGGAGTTGTCCCAGAGTTCGTAGCCAGTGCCACAGCTTCTTTCCCGCCGGCAGCGAAAGGAGCCCTGTGTGTTGATGCACACTTTGCCAGTTGCGCAGTTGTGAGAGCCGTTCAGACACTCGTTGATATCTGGTGGTGGGAAGTCGGCCGTCGGGACAAAGGAATTAAAATTGTTTCCCAATGGCAAACATAAGGCCCTCAGAGCTATCATGGCCCTTCACATTCATTGCTGATAATGCAGTAGTTCAGCATGTTCAGCATGCAAGGATTTGGCACGTTCCAAATATTTTGAGCGCATAGAAGCATGAGGAAAGTGTAGCACGCTCCTTGCAGTGCTTGCTCAAAATCATGTAACACTATATAGCGAATTACTCACTGCTTCCCAGGAAATAAAGATGATGCTTTCAACAATCTGTCGATAGAGTGTTGGGATCTTTTCTGTTGCCTACCCTCACAGCTCGCGCCGTCCTTTTGCAGTCGATAGCCATCGTTGCAGGCACAGGTACCGTTACCGACACACAGGTGAGCGCAAATTGAGTCTGAGAGCAGACAGAGAATAAAAGGGGAGGCATCACAATGCGAGTGTGTGTCATTGTCATTTGTGGGAAATAACAAAGTACTTACTTAGTAGTTACTGTACTCAAGTAGATTTTTCAGCCATCTGTCCTTTACTTAGTTGAGTATTTCTATTTCTGATGACGTTTTACTTTTACTCCCTACACCTGTACAAACCTATCTGCAGTTTCTACTCCTTATCTTGGAATACAATATAAGTACAGAAGCATTTTAGTTATTGTTGCTTGAAGTGGAGCTATTTGAACTATGCTGCTATGTAGTTAAATGCAAAACTAGATCTTATTTTAAAGGGAGCCGAGTACCTCGGCTTTGGGATCACTAATAAGTTTGTTTTCAGCATAGAGAAAAATAAATATGGAGAAAATCTGGTTAAACGTGTAAACATCCAATAATGGCTCACTGGTCAAAACTACTACTGATTACAAAAGTATCTGTGCATTTACTTAAGTATAGAATGTTAATACTTTTGTCACCTCTCATCATCATTCAACACATATTGAGTTGAGCCAATAAAGTTTTCTGACCTCCACAGGTCTGATTTCTTCCCTGGGGCCTGGTCGTAGTCGTGACCGCTGGCTTTTCTGTTACCGGGTCTGCGAGAAAAACGCTTTGGTGAAATCAAATACAGACAAGAAATCCACCACAGCGTGAAACTTTAATGAAACTCTAATCAAGCCATTAAAGCTGTAGTCCCTCCCACTTTGCGGACTCCACCGGAAGCAGGCGCAACAGCCAAAACGGCGAGCAAACCCGGCAATGGCAGTTGGCGCAGGATTCAGCATTTGGTGGAGTGTGGATGTGTGTGCGTGTGGATTAGTCCTGAGAATACGCCTGTGACCCAGTCTGTCTGGGAGCAGCAATCTGCTCCCCAGCTGCCACCCCGAGTCAGGCCGCTTCAGCCAAGCCTTTGTGGCTTCGCTCTCTCTGTCCCTCCTGACACCAAATTACTTCTTTTGAAAACTTTTAAGCTCAAACAACAACCCCCACACAACCTCAAAGTCAAAGTCTTCTACAAGTTCAGAAAAATCTAAATCTGTTGAAAGATCTGAGGGTTTTGACCTGATTAAGATGTGGACAGATCCTGTCAAAGGACATAATAGAAAAGCTGTGGAGCAACAGCCTTCTTTCGGGTCTTTTTGTGCTCGCTTTTTGTTTTGTTTTTTGGGGAGTGGATTTAAGTGAATCTAGAATTCTAAGAAATGCTAAGACTTTAAATGGGTGCTTTGGAGTCGTGAAGCATCATCAATTAGCTTTTATGCTGCCCTGTGAAACTTTGCAGACATCATGAAAGCTACTTTCTCAATAAAACCTTTTTTTTTTTTTTTTTTTTGCAGGAGCCCTGTGTAGGACACCGTTATGCATTTCACACATTTCTGTGAATATTTAATATTCATGTTAGGTGTGTAGGACTAGATGCTAACAGACAACCACTGATTCAAAAACAAAAATCAGATGATCAACAGCATTGTTTTTAAACACTGCAGGACCACTAAAGGACCTTTTAAAACTCTAAGATCCTTTTTTATTGCCTTAAACAATCCAAACAAGATAAGGAGTGCTTTAAAAACCCAGGTGGCGCCCTTTTCCCGGCCACTATTACAGCTACAGCTAATGTGTGCGTGTGTGTGTTTTGATTGTATTGTGTGTCAAGGCGCAGGGTCTCACACGGCTGTTTGTGTCTGTTTCACCTTTGTGCTCCGGATCGTTTTCCTTGTATGTGGTGTTTCTGCAACACGTCCTGGCGGCGTGCGCGCACTGCCTGCTTAGCATCAGGCCCGGAAGTTCGCAGCCGGAATTCAGCTTGGCCTCCTCCAACCCCAGCATACAGCAGTCGCAGCACATCTGAACCAACAAGGGGCAGATAAAAGAAAATTATACGGTGAGTCAGCCAGTTGAAATAGCGTATTCACACATCAGGAAAAGAAAATGTGACGGAAGGGCCGGAGCAGGAGCAGATGGATGCAGTGTTTTGGTGACCCACCTCATAGGGGGAAAAATATACCATGGGATGAGTAGAAAACATGGGGGGGCTTTCATGTCAATTGAAAATGAACAAAGCATTGCAACAAAATGTCTTTGAAGCCTTACTGTATTTAGCTCTTTATTAAAATGACTCTTAAAACACTGAAAAAAATGGATGAAATACAGTTACTTTATGATTTACTTACTATCAATATAATTTCTTCAAGTTTGGCGGTCCGGATTAAAAAGCCTAACGGGCCGCATATGGCCCCCGGGCCTTGCTTTGCCCACGTCTGGTATATATACTTGTAGAGGCCAAAGGTAACTTGTATTGATCTCGTGATGTCTGAATAAATTTGGTATTGAAATATCTCTGCAGGTTTATCTTTTCCTGATGTGTGTATACATTCTTTTTGGCTGACTCTCTCTCTCTCTCGCTCTCTCTCCTCTCATGTATGAAGCTAAAACACGTAGATGACGCAGACAACCTTGGAGGTGTCTTTATCTTTACTCCAGGCCCTCCCCCTGAAGAAGGGCTTCTCACAGCTGCCCTGTTCCCGGTACATCATGATGCCGTTGTCGCAGAGTTTGTGGATGATGACTGCTTTGCAGCACTTCTCCTGGACCATACTGTAAAACACACACACACACGCACGACTTCACTTCACTTCCTCGCTCAACAAATCTTCCCCCCTCCGACAGCGGCCATGTGTTTCGCCAGGTGATGCGCCGTTCCAACAATCACCGCCTCTCGTGCTCAGACAGTCAATTGGAAGGCGGTTCCTTAAGAAAATGCTCCAGGGGGGTCACTTAACACCTCGCTATGCAGTTACCGGTAGGCTCTTCCCTCTTATACGGTAGGTATGGAATGGTTGGGTGTTATAGGGTTAATTTCAAGGTTAACAATCCTGATTTTGATGATGTAGCATACAAATATCGGTTTACATGCTGTTCCTTTACAATCTGAAGGCCCAATGAGTGTATGTGTGTTTAATTCTATAAATCCTGTCTGCTGACTTTTCCACTTTTCATCTAACTAAATTAATGACTAAATAAATTAACCTGCTTTCTCACCACTAGAGTCCGCTAGATTGTACACATTGGCTCTTTAAATCGGGATGGACGCTGCAGCACATTGCATTCCCACTTTTCAAAGGGGTTCTGACCCTCCCTTGGCCCAGAGGAAAAGGGTCCCCGGCGAGGGAAACCAGGTGTTTCTCACCTGCAGTGCAAGTTATGGGAGATGATGGGGAGGGCTATACAGTCTCCTTTTATAATGCCTCGTTCCCTGCCACGGCGACAGCACTCCACTGAGGTGAGCTTGTTCCCTGCAGGGGAGGAGCACAGAGTTTAGTTCCAGTGGCAATATCAAAATAGAATAGCAACAGACTTTTATTTTATCATTGTGAGATGCACAACGAAATAATAAAAAAAAGAGTTAAGGTTTGCTACTAACTTGCTAACCATCATTTTAAAAGAAAAGAAAATTTAAAAAAATATGCAAACAAATATTTAAACCAGCTATGTCAAATTCGGCCCACTTCAAGTGGCAGTTCTACTTGTCTTACCTTCTGCGCGCAAAACTCCATAGAGAGGAATCAAAACTAAGATCCAACTCGCCATAGCGCCGCTTCTCAAGCGCTGTCCGACTCTAGATGTGCAATAATTCTTCGGGAAAACGCCTTGTAGGGTGATCGGTAGTAAAACAAACAAACACACAACAACTTGATGCAAGATGCCCAAGGCGTGTACGTCTTCCACTCTCTCTGAGACGGAGCTATATAGCGGCCGGATGAGGCGGGTTAGCGGCCAGGTGGGGGGAGGGGGGGAGGGAGTGGATGCGGTTTTAACAACGCCCTTTTCTGATTAAACGACAGATTAATTTGAGTTTTAGTTTATATTTGTTATTTTATTCAATGTTAGATAATAGTAAGCCGCTGTTGCTAATAAGTAAAATGTTGTTTGTTTGTTTTTTTTTTTTTTTTTAATATTTAGCCAATACCATACCATTTTGTTTTTTTAGGCTGTTTGGGTTGGTACCAACTTCAGGATGTACACAAAAGTTGAATAAACGTAAAGAAACAAATAGGGAACTACTTTGTTTTTATGGTTTACATCAACTCATTTATTAATTAATATTTTTTTCAAATGTCTTCACTGCCACCCTGCCTTCGCCCTAAGACAGCTGGGATAGGCTCCAGCAGACCCCCGTGACCCTGAATTGGAATAAGCGGGTATAGAAGATGAATGAATGAATGAATGTGTTCACTGCCAGTCAAAAGTTTGGACACATAATTCTGATTGAATGGTTTTTCATTGATTTTCATTATATTTATATTTACTCACATTGTAAATTGTCACTCAAAGCATCAAAACAATGAGTGAACACTTCTGGAATATGTATTAAAGAAAAAGTCTGAAATAACTCAAACAAGTTTTATATTTTAGATGATCTAGAATAGCCACCCTTCATGTAAAATATATATAACATAACATATTCAGGTACTGAATTTCTTTTCTTGTGCCACGTTAATCCACGTCTTGGTCATATATTTGATGTCTTCAATATGTATGTACAGTGTAGAAAGTAGTAAAGATAGGGAACAAACAGGTGTGTCCAAACTTTTGACTGGTAGTGCAAATTTGACTTTAATCCATGTTTTATATAACGATAGAGCTATGGTGAACTTTTGGTGATCTCCCAACCAACTGATGGGAATAAGAATTTTCACAAAGCATGTGCTAAACACATGCAGTTGTGGAGAGGAGCTCGCCGTGATGTCACAATGGGCATCAACAGCCTGCAGCCAGCCAGGTGCCAGGAGGCTGTAAACATAGAGTAAAACATCCTGTTTAAAGGAGATCTAAGTTTAAAGGAGAAACATTGGCATGAAAATTTAGAAATGAAAATGACTCTGTTGGGCTTAATGACGAATAAAAAATGGCAAATGAGATAAACAGATCAACATAATCCCGTTTATTACAAATGTTGTATTGTATTGTTTGCAGAGCCAATTTTCAGCTTTCTGTGGACACAATAAACCAAGCGAAGTGTTTTAAAACTGAGTCGGCGTGTTTTGAATGAAAACTATCCTCTGTTAAAATAAGTTACCTTCCAAACCTGTTTTAAAAAAATCCCATTTCATTCAGGCTTTAATTGTGAATAATGAATCCTTGTTAAAATGTATTTTGTCCATTATTTGTCCATTATTACATATCTGACCTGTTTTTTAATCAGTCAGGAATTACAAAAGCAATAGGAAGAAAATAATAAAATAAGGCTCAAGTTCAGTCCTGCTTGTAAAGGTGCAACAGGAAGAGAGACAGTGTCTTCAGATGCTGAGAGCAACAAACTGATAACAGCGTCTCTGAAATATCTTGTATCATGGTGTCTTGAACAACTTTACCCTGATTAAATCCAACAAGGCTGCGGTGTCTTTAGTGTTCAGACACTGAGGAACCAAGTTAAAAAAAAAAAAAAAAACAGGAATAAAAGTTGGTGACTCACTGAACAGAACAGTCTTAAAAGGTGCTGTCCAGATTATTTGTACTAATTGATGATGCACATCCTCTGTACTGGTACTCATACTGCAGTCCATATATTATCAAATAGAAAAACAAAACAAAACAAGATAACTGCAACTTTACCATCCAAATCCTGAGTCAAATGAATGGCGACTTCACTGAAAACACTGGAACAGAGCCACTCGTGGTGTCACGACGCACAAGCAGTAAACATGGCAAACGGCTAAAAATCTACAAATGATGGAAATAGAACAAATATCAAGTGTGCTTTTGTGAATTCAAGCTTCTCAGCTACGGCAAAAGTCGTGCTGTCTTTACTGCAAAAGCGTATTTTCTGCAGGTGCAATCAATTCATAAACATTTCTCACATAGTATCTTTATTTAAAAACAAAAAACAGCATGTATATTTTGAAACGAGTGTGCCAGGAGATAAATTAGGATCTTGTGGATCCGTTTCATTGGCAGTATTTTAGATGTAAATCCTTTTTACGCCTCTTTCGTCACCGCCGGCTCCTCCTCCGCTTCCTCGTCTGCCTCCTGCTGGGCTTCAGGCGGAACTACAGGTGAGTCTGTGGGAAGCGGGAGGTTCTCTTCTTCCGCCGTGCTGGGCTCTTGCGCGTCTTTCCCTTCACCCGGAGCCGCCGCAGAGTCTTGGGGCGCCTGCTCGGGCGCTGTCTGGCACTCCTCGGCGGTGCCAGTAGGGGGCGCGTCCCCTTCGGATTTGACCACTATGTCCGTGCCCCGGTCTCTCGTGGTCATCTCTTTCTCTGCCTCTGCCTCTGCCTCGCGCTCCCCTGCTGCTCCAGCTCCAGCCTCTTTGACCTCCTCCACCGACGGGAGGCCGTCGCCCGTGGCGGGACCTGGCGCTCGCTGCTCTTGGGTGGGAGCCGCGTCCTCCGCCGCCGCCATCTCCTCCTCCTCGTCCTCCTCGATCTCATCCTCCAGGGGCGGAATCATCTGCTCCTCCCTGCCCCCGGGGAAGATCCTGTCTGGGTAGAACTCCTTCAGCTGTTCTTCGAAGTACTCCTCCAGGTACAAGCCCGCGCTGCCCACCTCTGAGGTCGCCTGAGGTCACAATAATGTGAGAAACACATGATGGAGCGCAGCTGGATGAAAAGACTTCATCCCCAAGAGGATTTCTACAAGCGTAGCTTTTAATTTGGCCTAACGTCCAAATGAGAAAAGACAGGTTTTTTTTGTCCTAGCTTGTCCCTTTTGTTGGGACAAGCCGTTTTTTTGCAACATGTTTGCGCTACCTCATCACCTAAATGGTGGACAAATGGCAGAATAACGGCAAGGTAGTGCTAGTTATTGAGTACAAAAAACAAAACAAAAGGAGCATACATGTGGGGGCAAGGTTGAACTGAGAAAAAGCGCGAGACTCTACCTTGTAGTAGTTTGCACAGTTGATAAAGATCAGCCTCATGTCCGCCACAAAGTCTTGGGGGCTGCCGTAGCTTTCGTCTCCATGTGACTCCAGTTTTCTTTTCACTATTGACAAATCCATCGGCGCCTTGATCAGTTCCTTGTACCTTTTCGTCTCCTACATTGGAAAACAAGGCAAATGAAAGCAAACTCAGAAACATGCAAAAAGCACATCCACATGCATTTTATGTCCAAACTTGCACAACTAATAAATGAAATCTAAAAATCAATATCAATGTAAAAATGCAAAAAAATTGGCTGATTAGTGAATGCTGTTTACAGTTCCTTTTTACATTCCTAAGTTAACCTGTTAAACTATTGACTTGTTGTATTGAGCAATACCAATAACAACCAATAAATTCTATATAATTATTATAACTATTATCATTCTTCTATCCAAACTCCTAGCAACAATTAGTGTCCTTTATTTTTATTTGACTTTTAATTTTTTTGCGCTAAATACATAGAATTTTTTTTTAAGAAACTTACTGATGGAGCAGCAGGCTGCTGGAAGTCAGTGCTGAAGTCATTGCAAAACATTTGCAGAAGCAGTCTCTCGCATCGCTGTGATGGAAAAAATAAATCATATTAGCTGGTGAAGAGTCCAATCTTATCTGATCTTGATGGATTTCTGGACATTCAGCTCCTTTTTTTTAAATCTATCTCTTTATTCCAGAAATGGATTTCATTTTCAACTAACATCCTTTAAACAGTACTGATGGCTTAACAATTTGTATTGCCGCCTTCCAGTTAACTCTTCGCCAAAATGATGGATTGACGTGAGATAAATCCAGAGGATTGCTACATCACCGTCATGTACAGGAGACTGAATATAGCTGAGCAAAACGCACTCTTCTGTCAACACTTGAGAATCCCTCGGTGGCCGGGTGCTCCTGGCTGCCGCAGTTATAAACCATCTCAGGAGAGACAAGGTCCCGGCAGAACGAGCAGTACCACTCACCACTGTGGAGAGACAGAGGGAGAGAGAGAGAGAGAGAGAAAAAAAATGGATCATTGGTACCGTAGTCACTAATGATGGAGATATAATGACTCAGTGCTCACAGTTGGTGAATATTCTTACATCATCCAAGTTGTTCAACGTTGTTTAACACGTTAAATTAAGATGAGTAAAAATAAAAAAGTCTCAGAATTTTGCAGGTGAACACACTGCACCACCATTCATGATGCTATTACACCACTGAAAATATTAGGTTTGGGCTTAAGCTCACAGAAGTATTCAAGTTGGGTTCGGTCATGTGAACATTGTGTCTGAAGTTACAACCACAGCCATAAGGGGGAGAAAAATTTCATATGTTCATATGACTTTTAATGAATTAATTACACACTTAAAGGTTAAGTGTGTAACACTTGGACATTGTGAGAAGAAACAGCGACATCAAGCGGTTAAATTTTAGATTGCAGCACTCTTTGCTCCCCCTCCCCCTCCTGAGCTTGCCAGTGAACTACGGTGGCCTGCGCACACACATCTAGATACCTCGACCACCTCCTTCTTCTTCATTGGTTTATTTGAGGATGCAAGCTTTCATCCTAAATACAAAAAGCGTTGTCAGGCAGCTGGATTGTCCACACCAGGCTTCCTTAGAAATATGAGGATGGCAGCTAACTGGGAGCAAAACACTTGTTATATGTATTTCTTATACATATATAAGAACTGTTTGTAGATAGGAAAACCAAATTACTTTTATAGTACTGGGAGTATACTCTATCATCAATGTATTTACGGGCAGTATATTAAGCTTTTACCAATGTAAAAATCATAAATCAGGCCAAATTTTACACTCTGGACCTTTAAGTAACACATTAGTAAAGTATTTATTCATTTACTTTTGGCCCTTTTTGCCCTTTAACCTTATCAAGTATTCTTCAAGGCTTCAATGGCTTTATGTTCATCTTTGAGTTGGCGTCAAAGCCTTGAGAGACGGCCTGCCAGTTACCTGGGCGACTCGTTGAGGGTGGGGATGTGACACGCCAGGTGAAACACTTTGGGGCACTTGTCGCAGCAGAGCAGCTCCCCTCCGTTCTGGCAGACGGCACACCAGTCCTCGTTGGGATCGTCCTCCGGCTCCGCCCTCGTCTCGGACGCCGGCTGAGCGGGCGGCTGAGGCGGCTGTTGTGCTTTTGCAGATTCAGGCGCCAGAGCCGGGGGCGGAGCCTTGGGCGTCTGCCGAGGTTTGGACTGCATCCCCGTGCTGCTGTCGGGGAGGCTGGAACCCACGCTGGACCGCACCTGTCAGCCACAATAACAGGGAGTCGGTGTGTTGGGTTAAGAACAATATAAAAACATGTTGGCCAAATCAGATTTAGAAATAAAAAAATGACTTTTGCATTGGTCGCCAAGATGAAAAAAAAGAAGCCTGTTTTAAGCAATCGACCCTTACAAAACGGACGTCGTCCTCGTCGTCTGGTTCATCCTTGATGACGATGACGGGGCCGGGAGACGCGCGCCTCCTCCGCTTGGCCGCAGGCCCAGGCGTGGCTTCACAAGGTGGAGTCCAGGTGGACGTCCTTCAATGAAGAAGGAAGGACAATCAGACGGCGGAGAAGTTTTACAGTGACACACAGAGCTTCCTGAAATGGTAAATGTATATAGCGCTTTTCCAGCACCTTCACGGTACCCCAAAACGCTTTAGAAAGGCCTCTCATTCCCCCATTCACACACACATTCATACACCAATGGCTGGTTACTGCCATGCAAGGCGCTGCCTAGCCCCATTGGGAGCAATTTAGGGTTAAGTGTCTTGCCCAAGGACACAACGACAGACTAGGTGGGATTTGAACCGCCAATCTTTCGGCCATTGGACAACCCGCTCTACCTCCTGAGCCACAGTCGCCCCAAGAAAGAGGGTCTCTTCTCAAGTTTGTCTCACGGACTACATCTTCGGGGCGGGGGGTACTGCACGGGCAAAGTATCGATTTATCAAACGTAAATGGGTCGGAGAGAATTGGCTAAAAATATAGTTGCTGCGTTGTATTCTTATTTTGAAACAAAAGCCACAGGTCAAGTACAGAAAAAACTCGACAATGTGCCACAACTGAGACTCACAGAAGCTTCACGATAGGAGAGTTCTGGTTGGCTTGTGCTTGAAAATAAAAGAAAGGAAAGTCAAGTTCAACTCGAGAACAAAACGTTCTTGGACATGAGATCAAAGTGGCGACGCTAACCTGCTTTGTGGAGCGCGCTTAATCTGTCTGCGGCCGATGGCGGGCCCAAGCTGGGCTTGGGGACGGAGACGGTGACGGAGGGGACGGGTCTGCTGCTGGCCTCGCTCCTCTTTAGGGCGGCAGACTCGGTCGGGTTACGCTTTTTCAGGGGAGGGGGGGAGGGGGTGAGAAGTGAGCCTCCGCAAATCATCATCAGGTTTTGTCAGCGCGACGGGAGAGGAATCCAAACCTGGTTCAGCGACGTCTGCGTGGCCACCCCGGCGGATAGCGGCGGCGGGTAGCGAGATGCACCCTGCAACACATCCACGTGTTTAGGGGGGAAGCTGGAGACGTGACCTCCAAGAAACTGGATGAGTAAAGTTAGGAAGAGTCGTTACATTTTTATTGACATTTATCATCATCAGTAGATTTATGCCCTAGTTTGGACTGAAATTCCCTGTGAAAACATGAAAGAATGTTTTTAATTAAAAAATATATATATATATATATATATATATATATACATATATTTAAATATATATATATACATATATATATATATACATATATTTAAATATATATATATATATATATATATATATATATATATATATATATATTTATATATATATATATATATATATATATATATATATATATATATATATATATATATATATATATATATATATATATATATATATATATATATATATATATATATATATATATATATATATATATATATATATATATATATATATATATATATATATATATATATATATATTATAATTAATATAATATATATATATATATATATATATATATATATATATATATATATATATATATATATATATATATATATATATATATATATATATATATATATATATATATATTTATACATATATGTATACATATATATATGTATATATGTATATATATATATGTATATATATATATATATACACACACACACACACCGCAGTCAAAAAATGCGTCATGAGGAAGAAAAAAACATGCAAGTCGCATTTTTTGGGGAAATTTATTTGACAAAATCCGAGAAAAGAACAGACATTTCCTTTGGAAAGGCAAGTTATAATAATAACAATAGAATTAAGAACAACAGGCTGAATAGGTGTACGGTATGTTAACGTAACACATTAACGGTTAGCAGCTACTAGGAAGTGGAGACATAACTGCACCATCGACAAGCCTCAAGCAGCCATCTGTGTTCCTCCAGCTCTGTCCATCTTGTTTTTAGCCTGCAATTAGCTTTCTTTGTCTCCTCTGTTGCAGTTAGAGTTAACCTCCACTTGTCGCCATATATACAGTGGTATGAAAAAGTTTGGGCACCCCTGATAATTTTCAAGATTTTCCTTTATAAATCATTGGTTGTTCGGATCGGCAAGTTCAGTTAAATATATCATATAGCAGACGAACACAGTGATATTTGAGAAGTGAAATGAAGTTTATAGGATTTACAGAAAGTGTGCAATAATTATTTAAACAAAATTAGGCAGGTGCATAAATGTGGGCACAATTGTTGTTTTATTGATTTGAATATCTTTAGTACTGATTATTGGAACACCAAATTAGTTTGGTAAGCTCATTGACCCTTGACCTACATACACAGGTGAAGTCACCTGTGTATGTGAAAGGGTATTTAAAGTGGCCAATTACAAGTTGTTCTCCTCTTTGCATCTTCTCTGAAAAGTGGCAACATGGGAGCCTCAAAACAACTGTCAAATGTCCTGAAAACAAAAATTGTTCAACATCATAGTTTAGGGGAAGGATACAAAGAGCTAAATCAGAGATTTCAGCTGTCAGTTTCCACTGTGAGGAACATAGTGAGGAAATGGAAGACCACAGGCACAGTTCTAGTTAAGGCTCGGAGTGGCAGGCCAAGAAGAATCTCAGATAAGCAGAGGCGAAGGATGGTGAGAACAGTCAAACTCAACCCACAGACCAGTTCCAAAGACCTACAACATGATCTCGCTGCAGATGGTGTCACTGTGCATCGTTCAACTATTCAGTGCACTTTGCACAAGGGGATGCTGTATGGGAGAGTAATGCGGAAGAAGGCTTTTCTGCGTACATGCCACAAACACTTGAGGTAGGCTAAAGCACATTTGGACAAGCCAGCTTCATTTTGGAATAAGATGCTGTGGACTGATGAAACTAAATTGAGTTATTTGGACATCACAAGGGGCGGTATGCACGGCAGATGAAGAACACAGCATTCCAAGACAAACACTTGCTCCCCAGAGTAAAATTTGGTGGTGGTTCCATCATGCTGTGGGGCTGTGTGGCCAGTGCAGGTACTGGCAATCTTGTTAAAGTTGAAGGTCGTATGGATTCCAGTCAGTAGCAGCAGATTCTTGCGAACAATGTTTAAGAATCAGTGACAAAGCTGAAGTTGCACCGGCGCTGGATACTTCAACAAGACAACGACCCTGAACACTGCTCAAATTCTACTAAGGCACTCATGCAGAGGAACAAGTATAACGTTCTGGAATGGCCATCTCAGTCCCCAGACCTGAATATTATTGAAAATCTGTGGTGTGATTTAAAGTGGGCTGTCCACGCTCGGAAACCATCAAACCTGACTGAACGGGAGATGTTTTGTAAAGAAGAATGGTCCAAAATACCTTCAACCAGAATCCAGACCCTCATTGGAAGCTATAGGAAGCATTTAGAGGCTGTTATTTCTGCAAAAGGAGGATCTACTAAATATTGATGTAATTTTTCTGTTGGGGTGCCCAAATTTATGCACCTACCTAATTTTGTTCAAATAATTATTGCACACTTTCTGTAAATCCTATAAACTTCATTTCACTTCTCAAATATCACTGTGTTCGTCTGCTATATGATATATTTAACTGAAATTGCTGATCCGAAACAACCAATGATTTATAAAGGAAAATCTTGAAAATTATCAGGGGTGCCCAAACTTTTTCATACCACTGTATACATATATAACATACATACATGTACCTGTATATGCATATCTAACAGGTGAATGAAAAGGAAGAAGACCAACACAAGCGGATTCCTTGATGCTCACCTGACTGGGCTGGTACGGGGGATTGTGCAGCATGGTCGACGTGGGGCTCCTCGTGACGCCATGGGAGCCTCCGTACCGCCGACCCGACAGGCTCAGACTGGGCGGAGCTTGGGAAGGGGAGGAGCCTCCGTGGATGGGCCGCGACGGCGGCGGGGGCCCGGGAGGAGCCCCAAACCTGATGTTCTGGGACCACGGCCAGTAGTTGGAGGCGGCAGCGGGGGGGTGCCTGAGGGGCTGATTGGAGAGTTTGTCCACCTGGACGGAGATAACGAGGGAAGAGTTCAGCCAACTGAGGCCTCCCGCGCAAGGGAACGCGCTACGAAGTGGCCGCGCGAATGGCGATGGCCGCGCAACGCTGTCGGCCAACTGCAAAAACAAGAGAGTGCGACCTGCAGCTGAAGCTGAGCCAGTGTGCTCTGTCGCTGCTGAGCTGCTGAGACACCACCGGAGGGCGCCTCTGGCCTGGGACCAGGCTGGTTGGCAGTGAGAGGCGGCCTGCCAGGACCTTTTTCAACGACCAGGGAACCTGAAGAAAAGCATCGAAAGTGAATTTTCAACAAGTGCAAGTGCCAAACCAACAACAAGGGCTTTGTTTGCTCATTAAAAACCTATACATCGCGTCAGCAGGAAAACTCTCATCGCCATCCCACTCTGTGCTCCCTGTTTAGTGGACAAGTAATAGAATAGAACACTTTTATTAATCCCACATTGGGGAAATCTACATAATTACAGAAGCAAAAAGTAGTGAAAAGAAAAGGAAAAATGATATTCATTAAAATGAAAAAATATATTTTTTGCGTAAAAGGAAAAACAAGATATTTACAATGCAGATTTAAGGAACTGAAGAATGTTTTAAAGCCACCATCAGCAGAAAAATGCTCAACTGACTTATCTCAACTGACTTCAAAATAGAGCAGCCTGAGTGTTTAGCCCTGACCTGGGGTCACCGACCTGTCACCGCGACCTTATATAACCAAGTTGTAAAAGCCTTGTGTGACCCCACCATTGCCATTGGTATCTACAGCGACCAGACCTGCTCCCGCCACGTCTTATCTTATCAAAACCAACAACTACTCTTGCAATTTAGGGTTTTTTCTGCAGCAGCGTTAATGATTCACACAACGGCGGTGGCGGTGGGTGAGTGTCAAACCATTCAACACGGAATATTGTTGTTTGTGGCTCATCTGCAGTGCATGTGCTGCAACAGTCGAGGTGAGAACGGTTGTGCAAGCTAAAAACGCGGAATTCGAAACTCTGTTTGCTGTATAAAATATTTAAATCGTTTAAAAAGATAATCTTGCGATCCAACACTTCCAATTGGCTGTCACAGGCTGTCAAGGGATGTCGCTTGTTGTTTATGCCAGTAGTTTGTCCTCAGTTGCTTTCAGGGTCTGTTTGTTTTAAAAATCATCACATACTCATTGCGGACGAGGCCTGAGGGGCGTGCCGCTCTTACCGAGGTCTACGTTCGAGGCCCAAAAGCCTGAGCGACAGTGAAAGCGGACAGATCCCTGGGGGGCGACGGGGGGGTTGCAGCTGGCTCTCATCAGCTGGTGCATCTGAATCAGGATCTTGGAGAGAAGGAGACGAGCCGTTACAGCGTTTCTGGATTTGATCGTGCTCCTGCGGTTGTTTTGAAAGTCGAATAGTGATTACTGAAGAAGCAGTCACTCATTTGTTTGCTAAGTCGCTCACCAGCCTCTTGCAGTAGAGCAGCGCTGTGCCACTGTGGCTTTCCGTTGCCCATTTGGTGAAGCTGATTACATGGTCCAAGTGTCTTCTCAAAGCGTTGATGTCCTCCTGCTGCTTTTTCAAACTCAACTCGTGGTCTTTGGTCAGCAACTGGGAACACAGGTTGACTTTAAGTCGACCTCCAGCCCAAACATGCCTGAGTGGGAATCACTCACGGAATTACCTCAAGTTGGTTGACCAGCACCTTTCCCTTGCGGTTGACCTCCATGATGAGATCACAGATGGACTTCTTGATCTCGTCCGTGACCGACTTTCGATTTTCGTCGACTTGCTGGAGCCTGTGGTGAATGATGTCACGGAACAAAAAAACAACAACTTTTGACTGTCACATTAAATTAAGGCAGCGGTAAGAAACTGGCACATTTATACAAATCATTGTACAGCTCGTTTAGAGATCTTTTTTTTACCTGCGTCACTCACAACACGTCTTAAAAAATGTTTCTGATGCCATAAGATAGACCACAAGAAAATAATAAGGGAGTTTCAATAACATTTTCTGAATCCAACAGTTCAACTGCCGGCTTAAGAGAAAAAAAATTGGCCAGTGGCAAAACTTGCTTGCCGACCCCTTAATTAAGGTTCATTACATTTGCCACAAGTGAAAATATTTCTCCAGCTCAGAGAGGACACGAGATCTGCATGTGAGCCTTCCGCGTCAACACTTTACCCAAACAGAAAAACATACTACTAATTTAACACTTGTGCCAGTGGGAAGGCTGCTTCAGCTCACCCTGTGCTGATGTAGTTGGAAACATCCTCGATGGTTTTCCTCTTCCCTTGCAGCTGCTGCGTCATGTGCTGCAGATACTGTTTGTGGTTCCTGTAGGCGTCGTCCAAAAACTGGTAGCTGGATGACAAAAAGGAGCCGTGTTGTATGGCGTACATGGTATGGTATGGTGGAGACTGATTAAAGCGTCGCTGTTTGCATTCTGGGCTAGATCAAACTGTCATGAGACAATACAGTGCGTGGCAGCTGGGATAGTGACAGCGGCGAGCTCACTTGTGATCCTTGTGTTTCAGCAGCTGGCAGTCTCGGCAGGTGAGTCGGTCGCACGTCTCGCAGAAAAGCTTCAGCGGCTCCTGCTTGTGGATGTCGCAGAAGACGGGCTTTTGCGTGGAAAGGCCAACAGCTTCTGGGAAACGGACAGGATGGGAAATGCAGGGGCGACGGGCCGTGAGTTTCTTGCAGTCTCTTGCAAACAGTGAGGATTTTAATCCAGTTGCGATGCGCTACCTGGAGACATCTCCTCCTTCTGCCGTATGCTGTGGTCCCGGGTGAAGCGGACCCTCTGGTGCGCCTCGATGCAGGTCACACACAGGAACTCCATGCACTCCACGCAGTAGCCCGTTGCCTCCGTGTTGTCGTCGCAGCTCATGCACAGCTGTGAGGGTGAAGACAATCTCTTAGAATTGGAAACAACAGCGAAGCAGAGGAAGAGGCTCATTCTGGTGGCGGGTGGGGGGGTGGGGAGGTGGGAGAGAGGAGGCTTGCCTGACTGTTTTTCTCTACGGTGCTGCTTGGCACCTCAGCAGAGTCCTTGACGAAGAAATTATCCAGGATGTCGATCTCCCAGCATTCCTGTCTGCATTCTGGACAACGAACGCAACTCACTGGAGCAATAAAGTAAAAAAACAAAAACAAAAAAAAAAAAAACATGTTAGGCAAATTTCACTTTCCTATTGTCAATTCTCTCTCCAGAAATTAGAAAGATTCTTTATTTATTTGTCTTTGGAAAGTGTGTACGCGCTTTCAGGAAATCAACACCTTGTGATGTCACAAAGGGCACTGACAACTAACTGATGATTTCCGCATAGTTATTTAAAAACACAGACAGGTGTTCTTTTAGCCTTTCAGGACTGGCCTGCTGCCACCTTGTTTTCATCCCTCAAATGTGTACGCCACAAAGTAAGCAAGTCTAGTGTTTTAGGGAATTACTCGTCTGCTTTGTTTGAGTCTGGTTTCATAGGACGTTAGTTCACTGGGCTGGGTCATCTGGGGTCAAAGGATTGAGAGAACACGATGCTGATAGATGCACTGACAGCGGAACAATCCTGACCGTTATCATCTAACTGCAGTCATGACAGATTTGTTGGACACGACCTTGAGAATGTCCAATGGGCGTTTCCATGGCAACGGAATGCCATCCCACAGCAGGGTGTTCGGCATGAGGAGGAGGTGCCAGGCTGCTGTTGCTGTGTAATGGTTCCATATGTGTGTATATAAAAACAGTATTGCATATTATGGTTATTGTTATTAGTCATCAAAACGTGTCAGCTAAGAACAAACCTGTGTGTCTGACATGGACAGAATAACTACGCTTCAAGTAGAGACACAATCATGAGTTATTGATATTATTACACACAATCTGTGTGAGAATCTGTGTATTTTATTTACATGTATGGTCAATCAATACCTGACAGGTTGGGCCTCTGAGTCAGTGTGTGGAACTTTAATTTCAGTCGGTAATCCTACAGTCACTTTCTAGCCCTCCATATAACTAGAGTTTCCGCACCTGGACATGTTTTATTGGAACTCACTGACTGGAGGATTTTTGGATATACGCAAATTTCACGAGGAGCCGTAGATTAAACGAAGACCGCCAAAGATAAGATAACACGTCCGAGTCGCTTCCTCGAACACAACGCAGACACGACCGGTTAAACATTTATTTCCTCACGTGATTTATTGCTGTCGACTTGCTCTTGCGAGTCCCGTCTCGGGTCAGCGGCCCTGGCGGGTGCCGGAAGGCACCTCTTGCAGAAAGAATGCAGACAAGGCAGCAGTTTGGGCTCCCGGTTGTGGAAGCTCAACTTGCAGACAGAGCAGGTGTCCATCAGCCCGATGCTCCCTTGCTGCTTCGTCCTCTTCTCCTCCTCCGCGGGCAAACTCTCCGCCTCGTTCTCCACAATGATGACAATGTCGTCATCAACGCGTTCGGCATTCTTATCCATTTTCGGCGTAATACTACAAGACCTCTGATTTCTCTTTTCCCCCTCCTCCCCGAATCAGCCAATCGATCAAGTTTTGCGTTTGAAGACAAAGGATGTTGCCACTGCATTCCTGGCTAACTGAGCCAAACAGTGAACGGGATTTCTCATGTTATAGCTAAAGTCTTTACGGATTATTATTATTATTATTATTTTAAATCATTGTTGTTGTTAACTGGCTCAGTCGCTTCACCTGCTTATTTTTATTAATTTCCTTCACTGTGCAACATTAGCAACATAGCCGTGTTTATTTGTACGTGTCCTATATCTTATTGTTTATAAAATAGTTCCTTCCCTTGGTTCGTTCCAGCTCCTATATTAAAAAAAAGATGATAAGAGTGAACTTACTAGTAAAATAACGTATGCCGCACACATAGTTAACAGTCCTGAATTCATGAACAATACGAACAACTGTAGCATTCCCTAGCCCCAAACACACCACATATTACCCAGACCTCACTGCGCGTGGTTGACGTACAGTGCCCGAGTAGGGCCAAATAGAACGAACGTTAAAAACTGCGGCTTTTTTTTTTTTTTTTTTTACATATGCAAATAAAAGACTTTGCGCATAACTGTACAAACTCTGTTAACTTTTGTGTGTATAGTTTTGTTCTAACTTGTAACAAATACAACTGGTTCAACAATTGTTTTTAAAAGATTTTAAGATATTTTTTTTGACACCTTTTGCACTGAGTTTTTCTGGGACTTGGATGATATGTGGCTCTTTGGACCGGGGAGGAGTCTCAGCGGTTAACAGATCAAACATTTTCCCCAGTGCGAACCAGCAGGGTGGGCATTCGCTGGCTCACACACTTGATGACCATGGAACTAACAGCTGAGAGTCACTCCATCCCGCTGAGTGACGGAAACAGAATGCCTCTCATTGGACTGGGAACGTATAGTGATCCCCGCAAGGTATGGCAGCGAGAGACAATACTGTCATGATTCAAGATTGAAAACATGTCTCATGTTTCACCTCTCTCGTGATAGACCTCTAAGGGAACTGCATACGAGTCAGTCAAACTGGCTATTGAGGCAGGGTACAGACACATTGATGGCGCACTGGTCTATTTTAATGAACATGAGGTGGGACAAGCCATAAGGGAGAAAATTGCCAGCGGTTCCGTCAAGAGAAAGGACATCTTTTATTGTGGAAAGGTTCGTAACGTTTGCCTTCGTCGTGCAAAACAAACAAAAAAAAAACTTTGCTCCATTATTTATGCTGGTCTTGCAGTTGTGGAACACCTATCACCCTCCAGAGTTGGTTCGACCAGCTTTGGAAAAAACCTTGACGACATTACAGCTGGACTATGTTGACCTCTACATTGTGGAAATGCCCACTGCCTTCAAGGTATATATGGTTTTAGGGCTACACTGCTGAAGTTGTCGAAAAACAATAACATTCTATTCTGGATGTCTGCTGAAAATTGATCTCACTCTGTCACGCATTGACTTTTTCAGCCTGGAGATGATTTTTATCCCAAAGATGCAAATGGAAAGTGGATTTATCACGAGACAGATCTTTGTGCAACGTGGGAGGTGAGCCCAACATGGGCGCCGAATGGAAGCGCTCGGCGGCGCTCGGCGGCGCTCCGCGGCGCTTTCGCGTCCAGTGTGAACCGGGCGTAACAGTTATAAGGCTTTTATTATTGAAATCACACCACAAGATTAAAGAAAATTGTTGTCTCACATTGTAATAATGATCCGACTGCATGCATGTGCTAGAGTTCAATAAACCTGAGCCTAGGCAACAAAGTGTAGAATAGCCATTTTAGTTCAAAGTGCAAAGTCAAATGTTTGTTTTTTTCACCCCACACTGTGTAGGCTCTGGAGGCATGCAAAGATGCTGGTCTTGTAAAATCTCTGGGTGTGTCCAACTTCAACAAGCGACAACTGGAACTGATTCTAAATAAACCTGGGCTGAAACACAAACCTGTGTCGAATCAGGTAACTTGTAAATATTTACAGGTGTGGGGGAAAGCACCATTATGGATCAATAAAGTGAAAATATCCAGCCAAAGTCAGCAACTTATTGATGAGAAACAACACTGGGCTTTGTAAATAAATGTTGAGTAACGCAGCACTCTGTTCATGCTTTGAAATTATCCAGTTCAACAGGCGTCTAATTAATGTGACTTGCAAATACAGGTGGAATGTCATCCCTATTTCACTCAGCCAAAGTTGCTTGAATACTGTCGGCAACAGGACATTGCTATTGTGGGATACAGCCCGCTGGGCACATCACGAGATGAATCCTGGTACGTGGCAGAGCTCCTGTGTGATCAGCAAACTTATTTGGTCTCCTAAACATTCAATGTCTTGCTGGATAAACTTTCAATGTAATTTTAACGGGCCAATGACCACCGCAACCATCCTTGCAGGGTAAACCTGAAATGCCCCCCGTTGCTGGAGGACGAGCTTCTTGTGTCCATTGCTAAAAAGCATAACAAGACCCCGGCACAGGTGTCTTTGAGGTTTAACGTACAGAGGGGTGTGGCAGTCATCCCAAAGAGCTTCAACCCTGCACGCATACATGAGAACTTTCAGGTGAGTCGGTGTGCAAGAATTCCTCACGTAAAAGCAAACAGTTTAGTAAAGCAATTAACTAATTACTCAGACTAAGAGGAAATATGATTGCGATGGGACTGTTGCAGATCTTTGACTTCTCTCTTTCCGAGGCTGAAATGAAGGCAATGGAGGGACTGAACACCAGCATTCGCTTTGTGGAGCTTCTTATGTAAGAGCTGTGCGTTCTGAAATAAAATGGGCAGTCTGTCACGGCACAAAAATAATGACAAATTGTTCTCTATTCAACAGGTGGTCTGACCATCCAGAGTATCCATTTCATGATGAGTTCTAGACACCAGTCATCATCAGTCTTCTCAAATAACATGCTTTTTCAATTTTTAATGGCTTTGGCACCTTCTGAAAATGCTGCAAATTGTTTTATTAATGAGTCCAATAAATATTTTTCACACATCAACTTAAAAAAAAAAAAACTTTTATGTACATGCAACAAACTTGTCAAATATGGGTGACATATTAATAAAGTTGTAAACACAAATCTTATGATGCATGCATCAATAGAACATAAGTAGAAACTGGAAGGATTTGTTTATGTTTTGTATGATTGTTGTTGTTAATATTAGTATTATAATTTTTGTTGTTGTTGTTAAGCACTGTGGGTTGCATCTCTTTTGTATGAACAGTGCCATATAAATAAAGTTTTATTATTATTATTATTATTATTATTATTATTATTATTATTATTATTATTATTCCCACCACTGTCTTGTAGCTGCTTGTAGCAATCACGCTGCGTTGAAGGACCTTTAGGAATTCGACGAAAAAGACGGTCCTGACCGAATGTTTTTGTTGCACGTAGATACAGAGATTTAGCATCTTGACCGTTGCTATCGAACACAAATAAGCAGGTAGTTGCTGAATACTCGTAAGATTTAGGGACACTTTAACGCATGAAATTAAAGAGCCTAAAATTGTTATATGTCAGGATAGGTCAGTAATATACCCTATATGCAACAGAAACAGCACCTTTAGCTGAAATTGTGACAGCGGAAGTAGTAGAAGGTTTCCGATTGTGCGTGAATGCGCCATAAAACCTTTCGACATCATGCTAGCTTCAGCTAACAAATTAGCCGATGCGGATACAACAGATGTCGCGAAACGACACCGATTGTCGTGCGCGGTAAACAACTCAGATGATGACGGCATTTTTGTGGGATCCAGAATAAAGCAATCAAGCCACAGTGGAATGTCTCGCTTGACGGATTTTATGAGCGAACCTCAATGTTAGCTGCGCAACGAGCTGCGGATGCTAATAGCTGAGCTAGCCAAAGTAGCTGCGTGCTAGTTTGCAAGAGCTTCAAATGCACAAATGAATGGACGCTAAAGCACCGAGCAGACCTGTGTTAACAATGTCTGTTTGCTACCATTAGCCGTCCACTTGTAGTCCTGCTCCGCTTTGCGTTACTTTACGGCGACACGCGAAATGTAAACACAGAAGTTTATCCGTGGAATCTGGATGAGGATCAAGTGCGACCGATGGAACGATGGACATTACCACCTTCCCGGAGGACTTAACAAACGGCGGGCAACCAACTTTTTTTCTTTTTAAATATACGAAGTCTTAGCAATAGCACGGCTAGCTTGCGCAATTTATGTCACGGTAAACACTAGATTCATAGTGTTTATGCTCAGTGTTTGGCAGCTTTGTTTTAAATTTGTGCGATCGTCTGTTGCTCCAGCTCAGGATTGATCGTCATAAAGTTGCCTTCAAGGAAGAACGATGGTGTTTTGGACTGACCCAGCTCTTCGTCCCGGGTAGGGGAGTGGTGGTGAAGACTCTCTGGTCTGGCCCGGCCCGTTGTGTGGGGATAATGTGAAACACAGATCCTCTTTTATACTTCTGTGCTCTCTCTCTCTTTTTTAAAATCCATGCCAGATAATGATACCCCGTTGCTACTGGGATGCTACTATGTGATTTGAGCGTTTGAAATGTGTAAGGACAATAATGGACACGGAGGAAGTTCCACAAGACGAAAATATTCACAAGTGATCGCGCACTGTTGAACACAAGCCTGTGCGTCTCCCGTCACATCACGATTCAAACGACTTTCATTTTGACAACCCGTCAATATGTCTGCATTCGCCGAGTTCGTACCCCCTCCCGAGTGCCCAGTGTTTGAGCCGAGCTGGGAGGATTTCTCGGATCCTTTGGGATTCATCAACAAGATCCGACCCATTGCTGAGAAAACTGGCATCTGCAAGATCCGGCCTCCAGAGGTAAAGTCACGTGTTTATGTCAAGCTATTTGCTTGCTAGACTTTTGCAAAAATGTGCTCTGAAAATCCCAGTTTTGGAAAGTGTCCCTTTGTGATGTCACAACGGGCTCAGCACCTCTCCCAGGCTAGTGAAAACAGCCCTAGCCAGAGGCTTGTTCAGCCTTTTGAGTTCACTTTGTGCTCCCTGCTCGCGTCTCCTTGCAGACACGTCAAAGATCAGACAAAGCAGTTTTGCTGGAGGCTGGAAACAGAGTGCTAATTTTGTTTTTTTCTTGAAAATGAGACATTACTATAGATAACTGATCATTAGAGGCTGCTGCACTGTGACCCAAATGAAAATTACAGTTCTGAAAATAAGAATAAAATGCGACTGATAAAACATGTTTTCCACTGTTCTTTGCCGTCTATTCGTTCATTGCCGATGGTTTTTGCTTTGTTCGACTCAGGACTGGCAGCCTCCGTTTGCCTGTGACGTGCGCAACTTTCGCTTCACTCCACGAGTGCAACGGCTGAACGAGCTCGAGGTGAGTTGAGTCCAAGGAACACAGTCGGGCGATCTCTTCAGGAACAGCAAACTCACCTTGATTGGCTGCTTTGGCAGAGCGAGTCTTTCTACTTTTCAGCTGCTCAAAGCGCAGCCTTGTATTTGCGTAAAACGTGCACTTTTTCTCTTATCACGGGTGGCTGCAAACAAGTTTAGTGGAACAAGGTATAATTTGGAGCTGAAAAGGCTGTCGTCACCAGAGAAGTATGATGCCGTATTAAAGTGCAGCCATTCCCACATAATGTTGCCCTGTGGCGTCTACGTTTTACGTAAGAGCGCCACGATACGTTCCTAAATTTAGACTTTATCCCCTCCGATCCCGATCGCACAGGCCCTCACACGAGTTAAGCTCAACTTCCTGGATCAAATTGCAAAGTTCTGGGAGCTGCAGGGATCCAAGATCCGGTTCCCTCACGTGGAGAGGAAAGTGTTGGACCTCTATCAGCTCAGCAAGGTAAAAACATCCCCTTTTTTAATTCAAAAACAGAAGTAATTACACGCTGTCTGTCATAGAGGTCATATGTTCTTTTCTGTGCTGCGTGACTCAGACCGTGGCTTCGGAGGGCGGCTTTGAGACGGTTTGCAAAGAGAAGCAGTGGTCCAAAGTGGCCAGTCGACTCGGCTTCCCGTCCGGGAAAGGCATCAGCTCGCTGCTGCGCTCCCACTACGAGAGGATACTCTACCCCTACGAACTGTTCCAGTCCGGGGCCACGCTGACCGTAAGCAGCAACAACATTGATCAAAGATCAAAGCTGCAACATAATGAGATGGAAGTGACCTGGGAACTCTTTTCAGGGCATCCAGCGGCTGTACGAGGAGGGCGACGAGTGCGAGGAACTGGACGAGGGGGTCGGGGAGGAGGCGGCGGAGGAGGAGGAGGAGGAGCAGGAGGAGGAGGAGGACAAGGAGAGAGACGGCGAACAAGACAAGAACAGTGTCCTGCCCGAGAGGCGCTCCAGGCGCCTCAAGTCTGAGGTTTGATCCCGACGTCAGTGCTGAAAGCTGGTCCAAGAGTGGGTTCCTCGGCCCGTTGTCATTGCTCTTCTTCCTTCCACCACCCAGAGGGAAAACAAGGATCCGAAAGGCTTGAAGCTCTTCAGCACGAGCCCCAAGATGGTCGGCCTGGAGATCGTGTCAACCGGTGAGGGTCACAGCACAAATGCAAAGAGATAAATTGAGATCAGTTAGTCTGTGAGAAAGTTTGTTCTGTTATTTTTTTTTTTATTATTCCTGATCCTTCTTTCTCCTTCATCGTCTCTTCTAGACGACGGTTTCAACAAGAAGCAGCGTCACCTCAAAGCCCAGGCCTTCGCCATCAAGATGAGGCCACGCAAGGAGACGCTGGAGGTCAACTTTGTGAGTCTCGGCTTTCCCCCCCGCTCGTCCCGCCCTCTGCAATTTTGTTGGCTGACCCCCCCGCCCGAATATTTTTCCCTGCCCCCTCAGATCGACCTCTACCTCTGCCTGGTGTGCGGCCGCGGCGACGAGGAGGACCGCCTGCTGCTGTGCGACGGCTGCGACGACAGCTACCACACCTTCTGCCTGATCCCGCCCCTGCAGGACGTGCCCAGGGGCGACTGGCGCTGCCCCAAGTGCGTCGCAGAGGTAAGAGCTCCTTTTTGTTTTCTTTTTTTCTTTTTCCCCTTGTCCCGTCTGGCCATAATGCCAAGCAGAAATGGCTCTGAATGTCTTTATGATGGCTGACAGATTTATTCTTGAAGGCAGACCTTGTGACCCGAGAGTGTGAATCACACAGGTCGGTTCAGGAACCACCTGTTGAGTGGTTTTATTGTAATGTTATTCTGGCCATGGCCGGTCTGAGGGCGGCACAGTTAGTGAAGGAGAGAATATAAAGGGGACGCAGAATACCGTTTCATGATTAAAGACATTTAAGCAGCATCACATAATGAACAAAATTAATTCTAGAAAGAAAAGGAGCTAAATACTCCAATGAGATAACCATAGATAACTAAATAAAGGGACCCCCTTCCAAACCCTCGTCTTTTGCACGGAAAAGAGCTGCAGGCAGTTCCGCCAAACGCTGCGTCTCCTCTCTCTCCAGGAGTGCAACAAGCCGCGGGAGGCGTTTGGTTTCGAGCAGGCGGTGAGGGAGTACAGCCTGCAGAGCTTCGGAGAGATGGCCGACCAGTTCAAATCTGACTACTTCAACATGCCCGTTCACGTACGTCAAAGCAGCCCGTCCAGCACAAATTTCACGACCGTCACCCGGTTCGGATTTCGCAGCGTTGTGGTGTCGCGCGCTGAGTTTGTTGTCTCCGCCGCGCGGCCCTGCAGATGGTCCCCACGGAGCTGGTGGAGAAGGAGTTCTGGCGGCTGGTCAGCAGCATCGAGGAGGACGTCATCGTGGAGTACGGCGCAGACATCAGCTCCAAGGAAGTGGGCAGCGGGTTTCCCGTCCGGGACGGCAAACGGAGGCTCATCGGGGACGAGGAGGTGAGACGGTTTCGAGCTACTTTTCCCAATTTTCACAGCCAATCATCTGCTGCCTTTCAACCCCGTCCCTCTGCATCCCCTTATCTACCTTCTCTCGCCGAGTTTGTCCTCAACTCTTTTGTCCCTGCCGCACCATCAGGAGTACGCCAACTCGGGCTGGAACCTGAACAACATGCCCGTGCTGGAGCAGTCGGTGCTCACCCACATCAACGTGGACATCTCGGGCATGAAGGTGCCGTGGCTGTATGTGGGCATGTGCTTCTCCTCCTTCTGCTGGCACATCGAGGACCACTGGAGCTACTCCATCAACTTCCTGCACTGGTGAGACTGAACAGAAGGCGTGCAAAGGCGTCATTTTCACACTGGCGTGTACGTTTGAGCAGAGGGACGTATTTCAGATATTGAAAGCAAAAGAATGACCCACTTGTGTCTTGTTTCTTTGAATTACTGAACATCCGTATTGCCAGTGTCCAATAGTGTTTTTTTTTTAATTTCAGTGAAGTACTTTTTTGTTGTGATGAACCCAGGAAGTAACTTCTACTCACATGCGCTTAAAACCCTTGAAGGAGGTTTTAAAGGAAGCAGTTCAGAGCTGAATTGATGCAAAAGAGAATAGTGGAAAAATAAGAAGAAATCTTTATTAGTCCCACTTGGTATTTTTTCATTAGAGGACCAAAGAAGAACAGCGCTGAAGGAGCTTCCCAGTTGAAGAGGTGCTCCTGATTTCCTCTCAAATGGCTTTGGCATTCAATGCTAATTGTGCAGGGTCTCTAACTCCCAATTTACACCAGAAGCGTCTGCAGTGCGTTCACAGAGCGTTCGCGTAGACGCGTGGAAAACGCTGCGTACCCTCTCACACAGGACGCGTTTCCGAAATACAGGTATTTAAAGTATACCTGCATTTTGTGAAATCTGCTTTATTGTTAGACGGCCGAACTGAACAGCGGTGAAGCCGATGCGTTACATTGATGTTTCACAGTAAAATACAGCACAGAGAAAAACAAAATCCAGCACATTGAAAATCAACCGGATCCGGCGTGTTTTCACATCATTGACTTCCTGCCTGAACGATCCCACCTGCTGCGATTGACGCCGTAGGGACACGTGAAGCAGCGTCAAAAACAGCTGCGTTCTTTACCAGCGTGTCGCGTTTTTACACTTCTGTGTCGCTTCTGGTGTGAACCACACCAGGCGCTTCTGCATTGGGCACATGGATAACTTTTTGGAAAGAAAGTTGTAGAAAGAACCCACAATGCTGAAGATCCAAGGAACTTCTCATTTGTGCCGAGAAGAAACTAACTACCTGGTACTTCTTGCCTCGTGCTTCTCAAATAGCACCCAATTGTTTTGTTTTGTTTTTAAACAAAGTGATTTATTTCCAGGGGTGAACCGAAGACATGGTACGGAGTGCCGGCCTCCGCAGCCGAGCAGCTGGAAGCCGTGATGAAGAAGTTGGCGCCGGAGCTGTTTGACTCCCAGCCGGACCTCCTCCACCAGCTCGTCACCATCATGAATCCCAACGTCCTCATGGAGCACGGCGTCCCCGTACGTAGTCCTCAAAAGCTCTCTGCCTCCCCTTCGGCAGCCCGCTGACAAAATCCTGTGATTCACGTGTGCCATTGTCCCGCCCCCCGTCCAGGTCTACAGGACCAATCAGTGCGCGGGAGAGTTTGTGGTGACCTTCCCCCGAGCCTACCACAGCGGTTTCAACCAGGGCTACAACTTCGCAGAGGCCGTCAACTTTTGCACGGCCGACTGGGTGGGCGGCAGAGAACCTCTCCCTCCTCTCCACCTTTTCCAAACGAATATCTGATTGAAGCTGACCGATCGTGCATTTGCTCCCTCTTCCAGCTGCCGATGGGCCGCCAGTGCGTGGCCCACTACCGCCGCCTCCACCGCTACTGCGTCTTCTCCCACGAGGAGCTGCTGTGCAAGATGGCGGCGGACCCGGAGAGCCTGGACGTGGAGCTGGCCGCCGCCGTCTTCAAGGAGATGGGTGACACGATGGAGGAGGAGACCAAGCTCAGACAGGCTGTCCAGGAAATGGTGAGCATCCCTGTTGCCAGTTTATATGCCTGTTGATATCTACACTACCAGTCAAAAGTTTAGAGACACCTGTTTCTTCTTTATCTTTACTACTTTCTACACTGTAGATACTCACTGAAGACAACAAATACAGTATATGGCCAAGATATGTGGATTAATGTAAAATACCCAAATATGTTATGTTAGATATTTGACATGAAGAGTGGCTATTCCAAGTCATGAGAAATATAAAACTTGTTTGAGTCATTTCACACTTTTTTGTTATTTATAGTTTTGATGCCTTGATTGACAATCTACAATGTAAATAGTCATGAAAATGAAAGAAAAACCATTCAGTCAGAAGTATGCATCCAAACTTTTGACTGGTAGTGTATACCTCCATAGATACATCAGAGTACAGATGTTTTTCAACGAAACTTGAAAACCTATTTAAAAAATTATTTTGCAAAACTTTGTTGGTCATTTTTAACTACTTCTTGACCTGAATAACTTTTTAAATTACATTAGTTTTTAATTATTTTCCCTGCTCTGTAGCACTTTTAGATTGCTGAAATGTAAAGTGCAATATAAATAAAATGTAATATTAAATGTCTTATTATTATTATTATCAACATTATCTTTATTATTTACTTTTAGTAGTAGTAGTAGTAGTAGTAGTATATAAATCTCTATAAATTTTGCAGTGTATGATAAGTTCCTGGTACCACCTGCTCTCCGTTTTGTCCACAGGGGGTGCTGTCCTCAGAGCAGGAGGTGTTTGAGCTGCTGCCCGACGATGAGCGCCAGTGCCACAAGTGCAAGACCACCTGCTTCCTCTCCGCCCTGACCTGCTCCTGCAGCCCCGAGCGGCTCGTCTGCCTCCACCACGCGGCCGACCTGTGCGACTGCCCGCACGGCAACAAGTGTCTGCGGTGAGAGTCGTCGAGCTCGTTGTTGCATCACGTCTTTGTCGTTCATCTCAAGACTCTGTAGCAGCAGGTTTGCGTGATTCAGCGTCCAAAAAAACAGAAACCTCAACAGAAAACTGCTTATTTAGCACTTTGTTTGCAGCCTGCTGCAATACTGATTTGTTGTACCGTTCCACATGATTGGGTCTGCCCTTTGTGATGTCACAAAGGCCTGATTTCAACACACTATACACACATATTGCTGTTGAGAGAATTTTACACCATGTAGGATTTTTGGCTTTTTTTTTTCGTTGTTTAAACTTTTCACCACTTCTGTCTCAGGTATCGCTACGACCTGGAGGAGTTCCCGGCCATGCTGTTCGGGGTGAAGGCACGGGCTCAGTCCTACGACACCTGGTCCAAGAGGGTCACCGAGGCCCTGTCTGCCGACCAGAAGAGCAAGAAAGGTTCCATAACCCCACGCCTACCCTTGCAAAATTGCATCATATTTGTTGCCCCTGTGGCAGGGGTCACCAGCGTGATGCCCATGGGCACCAAGTTGTCCCCTAGGGCCTAATGAGTAGCCTGCAGGCCCGTTGTAATAATAGCACAGCTCGTTGAGCTGCATCTGAAATTCAATTTTTTTTTTTCATCCAACCTTCTTAAGTCATTGTTGAAAATGATTGAGAATTCATTCACGTGATCAGTGTCTTCACATAGATCATTATCATTAATAATAATGTATAACTGAAAAAGTTTGTCATTTTAGGAGAGTGTAGCCTACTGACCTCTTATGACTTCAGATCACTCAGGACCCAACTAGGAGCTCTCAGGTTCTAAAAGGTTATTCCATTTTGTCACACGGCTGTGTTTTTTAATGCCTTTGCAGATCTCATCGAGCTGAAGGTCTTGCTGGAGGACGCGGAGGACAGGAAGTACCCGGAGAAAGGGCTCTTCCGCCGCCTGAGGGAGATGGTCAAAGAGGCGGAGACGTGCTCCTCTGTGGCTCAGTTGCTGCTCAGTCGCAAACAGAGGCACAGGTGAGTTCCTGAATTTTAAAATCTTCTCTCTTACTTGAAAAAAGCGTTAATGCAACTTGCTTTGCTGCACCCGTGTGTCCGCAGCAGCCGCCTGCGCTCGGAGAGCAGCGCCAACCGCGCCAAGCTGACGGTGGATGAGCTCAAAGCCTTCGTGGATCAGCTCTACCGGCTGCCCTGCGTCATCAGCCAGGCCCGACAAGTCAAAGCAAGTCCCCCAGCACCATGATGTTCGTCAGCCAGACACTTCACACTTACTAACAGTCACACTCACTCTCCTTCCTCCTCCTCCTTTCTCCTTCTTCTGACTCAGGAGCTGCTGGAGAACGTAGAGGACTTCCACGAGCGTGCCCAGGTGGCGCTGTCGGACGAGATGCCCGACTCCTCCAAGCTGCAGGCGCTCTTGGACCTGGGCAGCGGCCTGGACGTGGAACTGCCGGAGCTGCCGCGCTTGAAGCAGGAGCTCCAGCAGGCCCGCTGGTTGGACGAGGTAGGTTGAAAAAACCCAGTCGACCCCGTACTTCACCACTGAGAGTGTCTTTGCAATGGGGATCTAAGCCGTAAAACTTCCCCCTCAGGTACGCATCACCCTGGCTGAGCCTCACCGGGTCACGCTGGACCTGATGAAGAGGCTGATCGACTCGGGGGTGGGCCTGGCCCCTCACCACGCTGTGGAGAAGGCCATGGTGGAGCTGCAGGAGATCCTCACCGTCTCAGAGAGATGGGAGGACAAGCGCGAGCCTGCCTGCAGGCCAGGTGAGGTCACATGTGATGCAGACCGTCTCCATTTTCCTGAAGGGAGATTTCCTGAAATCTTTCTTTCTTTCTTTCATTCATCCATCTGGTTAAAATATGGTGGGCTTAAACAGATCATCTGTCACAAAACAAATCCATCCAATCAGATTATTTTCTACTGCTAGTAGTAAAACCTGCTAGCGGCAGGTCCGGACGACATTGCTGCAGTGTCGCATGCGATGCAAGTAGGAAGTGAAAACACGCGCCGCTCTTCTGGGGAAGTGAGCAGAGCCTTCAGTGTCACTCGACTTGCTTCACATCACCTACTTCTGATTTGACTGCTGCCACTGGCACTGCTGTGCTTGTTTCTTTAGCAAGCAGCATGACTCTCACACACACACACACTGTCGCTTGGCTTCTAAAGGTAGATTCCCTCAGCTCCTCCTACCTTTGGCAAAGCTGAATGGTAGGGATGGGAATCGCTAGGTACCTGACGATTCAATTCCGATTCAGAGGGCTACAATGCAGTTAATCGATTAATTGAGAATTGCGATTTTACCGCAATTCAAATTTATATATATGTATCCAATCCATGCAATATAACGCAGAACGACAAAGTCCCAAAAGACTTTGTAATTGGCCTCGCCCTTTGCGACTGTATTGGCAGCTTTATTCTGGTATTGGGGATGGTTGTCTGGTTTGGAGCAACTTACAAGCAGTGTGACTTTTGTTGAGTTTCTTTTTCCCCTCAACCTCGTCAAACCCAAAATGCTGCCACATGCTGGCTTTAAATCCTGAAGGAACCAGTCAAATTTGTTTTTCAGTCGTCTTTATTGCTGTGTGTGTCGGTGTATCGTCTCATGAGTTGGTTTGGATCTGCGTGCTCATGTGTCTAGTGTGCATCACCTTAAACGGTCAGGTATGGCGCTGCAGTGCAGTCACACGAGTTCCGGCCTCGTTAAAAAAAATAATTTTTTAAAATTTGTACTTCGATTCTTAATTGGCAATGTCATAATCGCGAATAATCTAAGAATCGATTTTCTTTTATCACCCCTACTGAACGGAAGCAGCAAGAAAATGAGGGTTGATTGGAAAATGCTTTACGTTGGAATTTGCTAGCGGATCCTAACTGAACGCGTGATGTCCCCACCCCAGGCCTCCGCACAGCATGGTGACCCTGGAGAGCATCGTGCTCGAGGCCAGGAACATCCCGGCGTATCTGCCCAACATCCTGGCCTTGCGCGAGGCCCTGCAGAAGGCCAAGGAGTGGACGGCCAAAGTGGAAGCCATTCAGGTAACGCAGTCCCACCCTCTGATCAGGATTCCCCATTATCCGCAGCCGTCTCGTCACCTCTGCCTCTGTCTCCGCCCTCCCTGTAGAGCGGCAGCAGCTACGCCTACCTGGAACAGCTGGAGAGCCTGCTGATCAGGGGGCGCTCCATCCCTGTGCGGCTCGACCCGCTGGCTCAGGTGGAGTCTCAGGTGGCGGCGGCGCGCGCCTGGAGGGAGAGGACGGCGCGCACCTTCCTCAAAAAGAACTCCACGTACACTCTGCTCCAGGTGGGCCAGCAGGCAAAAGTCGTCTTCCTTTGATAGCCAACCTCCCACTAGTCAGGCTTAAAAATTCCAGTTTTAGAAGAGCCAAATCTCTGTATGGATCTAGAAATAAATCTTAAAACCTACTGGCATAATAACAGCAATGCCACATTACAGAGTCAGTCAAAAATCTATATTTATGTTTATATCTATATTTATATCTCTGTTTTTTGTTGTTGCAAATAAGTTCTATATATAATAAAAGGAAGAAGTCCCAAGCGAAGGAAGATGTCCCAAATTGCGATCTATTAACATTAGGGTTGCACATCTCTGTGTGGTAAACAATTCGATATGCACCTAGATAAGCAGGTTACGATTCGATTCAAAAACGATATCCTTTTATTTTGTATCGATTTGTATGAAGACCGATTCAATACGGATCAATTCAATACATACGATTTGATGCTATGCTACGTATTTGTTGTAAATATTTTATAAAACAAACTTTCATTGTCATTGTTTCATACTATGAAAGTGACGGTACAATATTTTCTTTTCAAGTATGACCAAATTTTTAAGACCAAACATCCCAAAGCATTGTGCTTTATGGCACAGGCAAAAACACACATACAAAACAGAACAACAAAATGACATGTCAATGTATTTATTTTTAAACATTGACCAAAAACAGTTAACAAAAGTGCAATATCATAGCCTTAGCATAGGGCTTTAAACACTAGAGCAATAAAACGTGTTATTGTTGCCATAATTTTCTTGGCACTTGTTGAATTGCGGCCAAGCTGCCCGAAAAAAGTAGAAATGGCGTTCGTTCTTAGCCCTGTGCTACTGCTTGTTGCATGCTTGTTGGTACGGGCTTTGAATCCACTGTACTCCTGACTGTGTTTCCTCCTCGCATGCTGGTCAAGATTTGTCGTGCTTCCATTGTACCTGTGTTGCCAACTCGGCGACTTTCTCGCTAAATCTGCCGACGTTACAACTCCCCAAAGAGACTTTTTTTTTGTCAAAAGCGACTAGCGACCTTTCCTGATTTTATTGGAGACTTTTCTGTGTTTTGGAGACTGACATTAAAGCACGTATCGTTTCCCAGTAGTTCTTGTTTACAGCGAGCAGTGGGTGCTGCCGCGAGTCCCTCCCCGCCCCAAAGTAGTTACAGTCGGCAGTCTGTAGGAGAGGAGCAGACTGGCAGCTGCGGTGTTTCACGTGCAACTTCAGGTCTAGTGTTGTTTTTGAGAGACTCATGCATCTGTGATGCTGCACACCAATTGAAAGTCTCGCGATACCCGATCCATGACTCTATAACCGATTCAATTAGGAATTCATTGATGATTCGAATCGATTTATGAGGCTGCTACCCTTGCAACTGTATCGCTCACTTCCTGAACCGGATATCCGGTCGCATCAGTTTATCGTTTACAACCCTAATTAATATAAGTTTATTTTTATTCATTTAAGTAATGCAAGTTATTTGTATGTTCTATAGATCACTAAATATTTTAAATGGGTTTATAGGTCAATAGAAATTATGTATTGCACAGAAGGAGTTCTAGGTAAATCCTGACTTCAGAACGCATCACTTCAGCTTTGAACATTTGCAATCCTTCCCTCAGGTCCTCAGCCCCCGCGTGGACATCGGCGTGTACGGCAACAGCAAGAGCAAAAGGAAACGCGTCAAGGAGCTGATGGAGAAGGAGCGGGGGGCCTACGACCCGGACGCCCTCAGCGACCTGGAGGAGGGCTTGGAGGAGGTGCGCGACCCCTCCACCATCGTGGCGGCCTTCAAGTCCAAGGAGCAGAAGGAGGTGGAGTCCATCCACTCGCTGCGCGCCGCCAACCTGGCCAAGATGGCCATGGCCGACCGCATCGAGGAGGTCAAGTTCTGCCTGTGCCGCAAGACGGCCAGCGGCTTCATGCTGCAGTGCGAGCTGTGCAAGGACTGGTTCCACGGGGCGTGCGTGCCCCTGCCCAAGACGGGCACCCAGAAGAAGGCCGGCGCCGGCTGGCAGAGCAACAGCAAGGACTCCAAGTTCCTTTGTCCGCTGTGCCAGCGCTCGAGGCGGCCGCGCCTGGAGACCATCCTGTCGCTGCTGGTGTCGCTGCAGAAGCTGCCTGTGCGTCTGCCCGAAGGAGAAGCGCTGCAGTGTCTGACCGAGCGGGCCATGAGCTGGCAGGTAGGCTGCCGTCGCAGTGGGGAGGCAGACACTACATTTCCCATCAGCCTTTGTACTCTGTTTGATTATGTATTCTGTATGTCGGGCTGGCGGTGCATAAGGCAGCTTTTGGGAAATGCGAAACGTTACTTTCACTGTGAAAACATTCCAGTCGAGTTGATTCTGAAGTGGAAAAAAATAATATATTTGCGTTTCTTTTAACAAGTTTTTTTTTTTTTTTTTATCGCTTCCACAATATCGGCAAATAGTCTGAGCGGTGCTTTGCTGTGCGAAATAATATACATGCACACACACACATTTAGATTGATAGATTGTGTTGGTTTGCACAATATAAATATGTGGAATATATTTAAGAGGAATGACTGGTGTTCTCAACTTTGTTCGTCCCCACAAAGTTTGCATTGAGGAAGTTAGCATGTATAAATTACTATATTTATCCAATAAAGAGGGGGTTTAATGGTAATTGAAAAGAAAATGTAGGTGCTGGCATAAATCAATCAGAGTAATTGATTAATGGAAAAAATATTCAGTAGATGAATCATTTAAAAAGCAATTGTTTCGCCTGGACCAATGTACAAGTAGGAGAAAGGTGTCGTCAGAAATATTATGCTGATTACTACAAATACATACATTCTGAGAGCCTGATGTCATTCTATCCCTCTGTAACCCCGTGTCATCGTCCCTTCACCCCTGCCAGGACCAAGCTCGACAGGCTTTGGCCACAGAAGAGCTGTCCTCAGCCCTAGCAAAGCTTTCCGTCCTGAGTCAGCGCATGGTGGAGCAGGCGGCGCGCGAGAAAACCGAGAAGATCATCAACGCCGAGCTGCAGAAAGCCGCCGCCAACCCAGATTTGCAGGTACGCTTTTTTTTTTTATTTTTTTTTTATGTATGAATTTCAGCGAGTTTCGTTTTAATACCTAATAATTATAGCCCTGCACCACAAGAGGGCGCCTGTGTGTTAGCTGAAAGTGTTTGAGTCTAAAAAACCAGCAAACTAAGTTCAATAATGTGTTTTTTAAGAATTTAAGAAGGTATATTTTTTACATATAAATATAAAAAAAAGTTTCTCAGTGATTTTTCTTTAATGAACATCAAAGAAACGTATTCTCATCAGGGCCACATCCAGACCTTCCAGCAATCAGGTTTCAGCAGAGCCGCGTCGCCGCGCCAGTCCTTGGACTACGACGACGAGGAGACGGACTCAGACGAGGACATCCGGGAGACTTACGGCTACGACATGAAGGTTCAGCCTCATGAAGCTGTCTCTTCTTCTCACCTCCCCCCTCGCTCCACCTCACCATGTCTGTCCCGCAGGACCCCGGCGAGGTGAAACCCTACCTGTTCTGCGACGAGGAGATCCCCGTCAAGTCCGAGGAGGTGGTCAGCCACATGTGGCCGGCGGCCACGCCCTCCTTCTGCGCGGAGCACGCCTACTCGTCGGCCTCCAAGTCCTGCGTGCAAAGTGAGGCCCCGTTCAAACACTGCTATTTATGCGGCGATCTTACCTGACTAAAAGCAAAACGATTGGTCGGTCTTTTTGTGCACCCTCACTCAATTCTTTTATCATTTTTTGCAAGCTTTTCTTATTATGATGGGTATAAGCAGATTTTAAAGGTCCTGTGTCTAAAAATCTACCATCTAGTGGTCAGATTTTAGATTGCAGCACTCGTATTCGCTCACCGTCCCTCTCCTGAGCTTGCCATTGAACTGCAGAGGCCTGCGCACACAAACCTCCGAGGTTGTCTCGTGCAACCTCTTCATTGGTGTATTTGAGGACGCCAGCGTTCACCCTAAATATGAAACACGCTGTCTGGCAGCTGGATTGTCCACACCAGGCTTCCTTAGAAATGTAGCCTTGCGAGATGGCAGCTAACTGGGAGCAAGACCCTTGATCCACGTATATTCTTATATATGAATAAGAATTGTTTTAAGCGTAGGAAAACCAAATTACTTATTGTACTACCATTATACATTTTTTATTCATGTTTTTATGGACAGTAGGGCTGCAAATCTTTGGGTGTCCCACGATTCGATTCAATATCGATTTTTTTCTATTCAACTCGATTTTCTATTCTAAATAGATGTTTTTAAAATTCAAAACAATTCTCTATGTCCCTATGTTCTAGTCTGCTGACATGAAAGCAGAGTAGTAGATTTTAGTAAAAAGCTTTTATAATTGTAAAGGACAATTTTTCATCAACTGATTGTAGTAATGTGAACACACAAATGTAAATCCAAGGCAACAATATATGTTGTCTGATTTATTCATGCTTGCACAAATTTTAGCTAGACCAAAATGTTTTAACATCTGACTGAATCTGACGCTCAGCTACTTCTCACTCAGTAATCAGAACAATAAATTACATTAATAACATTTCTGTGACTGCAACATTAATAGAATGCAATTGGTAGGCTTAGGCTAGCTGTCAGTCTGTGCCAGAACTTGCCACTTCTGCAAAGTCTTCAAATTGCATGAGGCATGTCAACTTCAAGCCCTTTCTTGCCTGGGCCGGGCTGACGGTGAAATCCAAAGTGTCTCTAAACGTTTGCTTTCAAAGTCCGTGGAGGGGTTTTTATTTCTTTAGGCTGCTGTTCTGTTGGCAACTCGGTTTCTTTTTCTTACCCCTACATTTTCGCAGAAACACAATAATGCGCTCCTTATTGTGCAACACATTGCGCAATACACATTGCTGGGAGCGGGGAAGATAAGTTTTTTTGAAAATGAGACTCTATACTGAATCGAACAACGTGAGAATTGCAATTTGAATTTGAATCTATTTTTTCCCACACCCCTAATGGGCAGTATATTACGTTTTTTTTCCAATGTGAAAATCATAAATCAAGCCAAATATTCAAGCCACTGGACCTTTAAAGGACGAATATGTAAGATTGAGTCATTTATAACTCGTGAGAATGCGAATTGCAGTGAATGTTAATTCCTCACACGAGCTGTGATAAACAAACAAACCAATATTCTTGGCCATCACTAACGCATCGTTGCAGTGGACCTGCTCTTGAGAAAGATGAAAATTATTATCGAATGATTTTTTTTTTCTTTGCTGAAATTGAACACGTCATCATTCCATTTCAATGCAACAGACCCTTTAAACGGGCTTTTAATCCTGCTCCTTTATCAGACTGAAGCTTCCCTTCCCTTTGTCGCCTCATTGTGACCCACAATTAATTTCAGACGTCAGTGCACCCAGGAAGCAGCCCAGGAAGACGCCCCTGGTGCCCCGCACCCTGGAGCCACCCGTGCTGGAGCTGTCGCCGCAAGCCAAGGCCCAGCTGGAGGAGCTGATGATGCTGGGCGACCTGCTGGAGGTGTCCCTGGACGAGACCCAGCACATCTGGAGGATCCTGCAGGCCACGCACCCGCCGTCGGAGGAGCGCTTCTTGCAGGTGATGGAGGTACGCGAAGGTCGCCTGTCGCTGAAGATGCATGATGGCTATTCACACAGGGATACAGTTCATCTTAGATTTAAAAAAAAAAAAAAAATCTATTTAATCTTCAAAAAGAGTTTTAGCATACAGCTCAGTGGGGAATAACTTTTTGCAGAATTTTATTTTGGTCGCGTTCAAACGCAGTCGCAGTTCCCAGTACCTCTGACAGCCACAGGTGAGATAGGTGATCACGTCATCACATGACCGCACCAGACCCAGTGACAGCACTCCACATTCTGAAATTTAGAAAAACAACCGAAAACAATGATGTCACAGATTGATGATGCAGCCGTGCATGCTACCTCTTTGATATGCGATGACACACCAAAACAAGCACGGCAAAAGAAAAAAACAGCAATTGCGTTTCCAGCTGGAAATACAAACATTATTTTGAGTTCATCTCGTCTAAATCAAAGAATATTGTGGTTCGTTGTACGTTACGTGCAGGAAACAAGATGTTCTCTGTCGTGGAGCGTTTTGCGCCTCTGCGGTGTGAGTGAAAGGATGGCTCTGAACTCTGGCTGATGAGAAGCAAGTGTTTAATCTCTCGAGAGGAACAAGGGTATCCGAGACGAGCGTGTGTCCGACACAGTTGTTCACCGAACATCATGAGTACAAGTCTTTTATACCACGGAATAAACATGAGCATGAGATGAATAAACATGTGCATACAATGAGCAGATACATATGTCATTTGCTGAACACCTCCCCAACCATATCTGGATTCGCTCCAGACTCAGTGTCGCTGGACAAAGATACAAACCCCTAGCTGAGCTACTGGACGCCTTCGCCAATCTGTTTTGGTCAACCTGACCTAACATTGATGTTAGAGAGGCTGCATATACTAAAGGCCTGCTGAAATGTCTCTACAAGTCCAGTTGTCACAAACCACATGATTCAACAATCATTTTTCCACCACATCTCAACTGTCACTTAAACTTTTTTTTAACAAAAGTAATTAATAATTAGTAATGGATTACTTATGAAACAAAGTAGTCAAAGAAGTAATTGGATTACTTTTTAAGAAGTAATCAGTAGTTGGATTACTTTTGTGGCGTAATCCCAGCAACACTGATTACAAGTATCGTATTGTATGTAAATTTATTACATACAAAATATGCTCTATTTACAGAAATATAGTCCGTACAAAAACATGATGAATATTAAGGGATCCTGTTCATCTTATATTTTTTTTTATTATCTTTTTTTGTTTTTTTGACAGCCCGATGATTCGCTCATGGAGAAGCCACTAAAGATAAAGATCAAAGACGCAGAGAAGAAGAGGAAGCGCAAGCTGGAGCGAGCCGAGCACCACCACATGCTGATGGCCGCCGCCGCCGCCGCCGGCGGGGCCTCGGTCATGGGCGACATGCGGCCGGCCAAGTCCAAGGACCTGAAGCGGGTGGGCCTGGAGCTGGGCCTCGCCGGCAAGTCCAAGAAGAAAAAGCTGAAACTCGGCCTGGACAAGAGCCGCGAGATGAAGCAGCTGGCCAAGCGCCTCGCCAAGGAGGAGAAGGAGCGCAAGAGGAAGGAGAAGGCGGCGGCCAAAGCCGAGGCCATCCGGGACGGCCTGGAGAAGAGGAAGGAGAAGAAGATCCTGGACATCCCCTCCAAGTACGACTGGTCCGGGGCCGAGGACTCCAACGACGAGAACGCCGTGTGCGCGGCCAAGAACTGCCAGAGGCCGTGCAAAGACAAGGTGAGCGATCAAACTGGACGGGGTGAACAGACAGGTCGGCGTCGATCCACTCCAATTCAAAGTCGCCCTTGGCCTTTGGAGATGTGCTGTAGCGAGCCGGCTTCGAATAGGAAGAGGAGGCCGAAGTGTGAATCATGGCTTAACGATAAACGCAGCCGCAGCTTAGCAATTAACAGAGGTCAGAAGTGACCGTGTGACAAGCCATGTGATGAAACTCAAAGGTCTGACTGGTTGAGATCATCGAATTAGCTCAAGTGGGAAGCTAATGACATTTTTGATATCATCGATGTAGGCGTCCAGCCAGTAAAGTATCAGCCTATTAAAGTTGAGGCATTATTTTAGCCACGGTGTTACTTATCAAACTTGTATTGTTTACATTTTTCTTTTTAGATTTATTCATCAGTTAGATAACTGATGGCAGCTGGTCAGATCTCAACACTGAAATCCTGCCCTCTAAAAGACCTTTTATACTGACTCAAACTGACTTGGATTCTATTACCAGCCTCCTTCCTCAACACATCAAACAGTCAGCAGGGACGACGGTTAGAGTCGACTTGCTGTTTCCCAACATCGCACTTCGCCAATTGGAATGTCTGCCCTCAAATAGTTGGAATTGGACAGAAAGTGATTGGTCGAACACAAATCATGTTAGCCTGTGGCTAAAATGAGATTTTAGCTCGAAATCTGGAAGGCCATCGCATAAAACACCCGCAAGTCTTCCACGTTCTAAAGCAGGTGCCTGACCTCGGTCTTTGTTCTCAAGCGGCACGTGTTGCGACTCCTTCCTCGACACGGAGCAGCCCGCCTGCAGGCAGGTCACTGTAGTCGCCCAGAAATCCAGGTGACACCGGTTTGTCTTGTCTCATGCCGGACACTTGACAAATGAACATTATGGAACTTTATTGAATATCAACAGCTGCAAACAGCACTGGAACATCTTAAAGAGAGTTACACATAACATATTAACTGGACGCCACAACGCTGCGACCTCTCTCTGTGTGTGAGTGTGTGTGTATATGTGTGTTGGTTAGTGGGCGGTCAGCCAATCGGAGCGCAGAAACCGGTAGGCCTGCTGCTCTGCAGGAGTTAAGATGGAGAAAATTCATCCTGCATGACAACCAAGCGGGCGAGGATCCAGATTTCACAACTCGCTCACAATTAGCCCTGCATTTCAAAATTAAACACTTGCAGTTAGATTTTTCCATCAGTAGTCGCCCAGTGCATGCTGGGAAAGAGTCTGGCTCAGGGGTTAAAGCAAACTTCTGGACTGTTGGGCCACAATAGGTTGTAAAATGGGACAGAGGGTCCAAAGCAGGAGCAGATGAATGGAGTGTTTTGGTGACCCACCTCATGAGAGAAAGAAAAATGTTATGGGATATGTAGGAAACGAGTGCTTTAATGTCAAATGGGCAAAAGGGTTACAATAAAATACGTGTATTTGAAGCCCCACTGTATGTAGCTCTTTATTGAAATGACTCTTCAACACTGAAAAAATGGATGAAATACAGCTGTTTTATGATTTACTTACTATCAGTATAATTTTTCAAGTTCGGCGAGCCGGATTAGAAAGCTTATCGGGCTGTATATGGCCCCCGGGCCGTAGTTTTCCTCAGTGCAGCGTGAGTCACAGTGCAGAAGTCAACGATTTGAAAGGTCAATTTGAAAACTAAAAATGGGTGGTAATGCTCCCCTTGGGAGAGGTAGTAATAAAATATACCCTCCCTTTGTGACATCACAAAGAGCTCACACTCCCAGACCAGTTCAGTTGAGTTGAGGAGTCAAGGACGAACCTCTCCCTCTCTTCTTACCATTGCACAAATGAAATTGGTAAAACTTTGTACCATTATTGCCTTTTTTGGTGCCCCCACAGGTGGACTGGGTGCAGTGCGACGGCGGCTGCGACGAGTGGTTCCACCAGGTGTGCGTGGGCGTGTCGTGCGAGATGGCCGAGAACGAGGACTACATCTGCGTGGACTGCTCGCGCAAGGCCGCCGGCGTCCCTTTGGCCGTGGTGGAGGAGGTCCACGGCGAGGAGAGCGTCATCGTGCTGTCCACCAGCATGTGCGGCGGCGGCGGCGGCGTGCAGGCCCTACCGTCAGCGCCCGTCGCCATCACTGCCACTTGGCCAAGGGCGCCCGCCGCGCCACATCTCAACCCGGCGGCAGTGGCGGCGGCATCCCATCAGCAGCAGCAGGAGCCTCAGCAGGGCAGTTAGCACTTCCAGTGAAAAAGACCCAGGACTGCATCCGAACACTGTTTTTGTTCATAACACTTAGTCTCCTCGTTAGCTCTTTTCAAACCTGTGAGCCTGTGTGCGGTCTGCAGGACAGCGTCGACCTCTATTCAAGCGGGGAAGGAGGTCTGGACGCAAATGTTGGAACTACACGAGATGAAGAGCACAAGAAATCATGAGCTGATGTGCATCTGGAAAATAAAAAGTTGTGGGTGGACACACAGATTGGGTCTCTCTGCAGCAGTCCGCAGGTGTTTGAACCTCCCCTCGCTAGCTGGCCTTCCTCCGGACAGTCAAGTAACTGGTACACTTATCCATCGGTGCGCCGCGTAACCCAGCTGTCGTGTTCAGTGCAAACACGTACTTTAAAAGTGAAGGTGTTTTGTTTTATTCAACCCCCCCCCGTCAACCCCCTGGCCCCTTATCTGGATCTCCTGCTCCTGTGTCCACCCAGGCTACCCAGACTGTAACGTCTCAGTATCTGGGACAGTATCAGACTAGCGGGAAACAAGTGGTTGTAATGTAGTGGAATTATTTATAATGTAAATACTTGTAAGCATTTAAAAGAAAAAAAGATTGGATTGTGGCATTTTTGTTTGTTTTTCTCACCTTTAATAAAGTATTCTTAGTCAAATGATGAAATGAAAAAATGGCTTTTTTTTCACTTGCTCCTCATTTATGTATAAATATTAATAATATATTCAATTATTTAAATGTGATAGCTGCCTGAATTGGTGCCAAAGTGTCGGATAATGAAGTCAGAGAGATTTTCTGAAGAAATACATACAGAGATGCTCTCTGGTTCAAGACGGAAAGTAAATATTTTGGGGAAAAAGGGGTGGGGGTTTATTACGGCTTTAATTTCAAAATAAAATTTTCAAATTAATGAATCTTGCCGACAAGGGGCCCGAGCCAACCTGTCAGCACTGGCCGACGGCTCCACACTGACTTATTGCAGCGTCATGGAGGGGTTGATTGATTTCAAGTGGCAAGTTAAGCTTCACATTTCCTGTGTAACTCATTAAGCCCAATTAGGGGGCTGCTGGGAAGCTTGTTGGCAAATTCCGTGTTCAGCCTGCATTCCTCTTATCAATTACAACCTAGGGAACCAGCTTCAGGCGATGTAAACAAAACTGTGAACATAATGATTTTCGTCCCCGCGCATCCTGGAATGCAGCGCATCGATTTTACACCTTTTTCTTTTTTTACTGTAACTCATGCATCATCGTCAACATCAGGAGCCGTCTGCAAAACAAGAGTGTGGTGGGGGAGGGGAGAAGGGTGGGGGTGGCTGTGGGAGTGGGCCCCGGCGCAGTCCGCTCTCCAACTCTGCCAAGTTAAATCCGGTGTGAACTGACCCCGACTGCTTTTGTACATCACCTCTGACTCCCGCTTGGCCGAGAGAGCTGGAAATGTGGCCATTGCGGGAGGTGGTGAAGGGAGGAGGGATGGTGGGGGTGAGGTGGTGGGGGGTGGGGAGGGCCTCTGGCGCATCAAGCGAATGAGCCGTAATGGGCAACAATAGATTGCGTAACACCGGCCCGTGGCATCGCCGTCTGACTTTGTGGGATGCTCAAACGCCGTCCAGCCTTTTAATTTGAAAGGGCAAGATGCGTGACTTGGCCTTTCCTGTGCCCACATCATACGTGCAGCACATAATGAATGTGTGTCTCTCACACTATTACGAGATTTCTAGGAATCAAAGGGTACACTGTTTTAAGCAATATAAAAATTTTAATTAATTTAGTTCATTTTAATGCAGAGATGTGTTTGTTGAACATGCAGACCTGCTCCTTCCTTGTCCTGCAGTGTCATTTGTCACCTTTTAATACAGGACTGATTTCAACCAGAAACAGCAAGAAGCAACCCAGAGTTGCATAACTTAAAGACGATGCTAAGACCCACAATATATATATATATTTTTTTAAGAAAAATGTCCGCCCTGCGACATCTCTTAAAGACCTTCAAGCATTGTTGCACGACTCAATATTTTGATGCACCCGACTCCCCACCCCGCAGCCCTCCACCCCACCCCAAGGACCCCCCAAACCCCCCACACACACCACCCTCCCTCTCAGTGAGTGGTCAGCAGAGGAGGGTAAGGCCGTGGAGGCTGGACTAAGTTTAGCATTGCGAACCTCCACCCCCTCGCTGCTGTCACGTTAAATACTAAAACCTTGAGCGCGGACGCAGAAAACCTCCTGAGACAGCCTCGGTCCTGAGACCAGACCCTGCAAGTGACACTGCAATGAAAGGTAAGCCCAAAGAAAAAAGACAAACAACAAAAAAAGCGGATGCATATTTTATCAAAGCAGCGCTTCTCACCCTGCAGACTGCGTTTGCAAAATAATTTGAATGGACTTTTAAGTCATGCAACCCTATTTCCTGCAGAGTTTTTTTTTTGTGTTTTAGCTTCCACTGACAGGTAACTTGTGAATCATTTGTGAGAAGAAAAGTCCTTTGCTTTTGACACACTGCTCAAAAAGGGCATCCTCACCGGCGGGTGAGGGCATGGGAAAACGACTGCGACTCATTCAGGGTCCGTCATCCTCTCTTCACCGCTTTTCGCCTTTTTCTCCCCTTTTGTCCCGTCAAGGAGACGCTGCCAAGAGCCTCTCCAATGGCACCCTTCAAGCCAAGGCCCCGTCCGAGGAGAAGATGGAGGAGAGGGGCCAGTGGGGCAACAAGATCGAGTTCATCCTGTCGGTGGCCGGCTCCATCATCGGCCTGGGCAACATGTGGCGCTTCCCCTACCTCTGCTACAAGAACGGAGGAGGTGAGTGGAGGGGAACCGCCGATGAGTCTCTTTTGCGTGGGTTTTGAAGCCGCAAAGAAACAAAGAAAAGCAAACAAACGTGCATTGTACGTTGCGTTGTACACGCACGCTTCTGAGCAACAAGTCGACCCCCGCCCCCCCTGACCCCACCCGGGCGGGATATGTTTTTTCCGCCCCGCTCATTTGCGAGAGTTTTGCGATGGTTGTGTAGCTGCTAAATCGGACGCCCCTCTCCTCGGCTCTCCCTCAGTGGGGTGCCAGGGGTCAGGGGTCAGGGCTGCGCAGGGGTCAGGCAGCTGTTGTTGCTCCACGCTCGCAGCAGCGTTTCCCCGCCGAGAGGCGGAAATCTGCAAGCGGCAAACAGTCCTCGGGGCCACCCCAAGAGACGATGGACACAGAAGGGACAAGAAGGGGGGAGGGGAGCGAAGTCAGGAGCTTCAAAATGCAGTTTCTTCATCTGATCCACGCTAGTTCGGTCATTTGTCATGTTTTCTCACCGGAGCCTGTGATCTTAGCGATCTTTTCTCTGAAAAAACACAGAAAAAAACAAAACAAAAAAAAAACGCTATTACCCAAAAGTATGGATGAACATTTTCAAAGCAGAGGAGAGATAATAAGTGATGCATGACAAGTAATAGGTCATCCGCAGAGAGTGTGAGGAGTGAGATGCATTTCCACCGTTTTTCAAGGAAAATGACACACAGAAAAAATCAAACATTAAGTCACCCACGTGAGGGTTGGTCCACGTTTCCAGAGCGTCACAACTACGCAAACACGCCTTTTGACTGCAACGTTATATAAGAGGCTACAAATGGCTCCGTTGGAAATTGAAAGTGTTGGAAGTGTCAAAACTTTGAAAAAGATTCTCTCTGTTGTCTGCATCTTACATTTTAAATGTGCCACCTTGTACCCAATTTTAGAGGTTTATTTATCTTCCCAAGCCTCCAGTCCAGCAGGATAGGTAATAATAATAATGATAATAATAATGATAATAATAATAATAATAATAATAATAATAATAATAATAATAATAATAATAATAAAAAACCCATATACGTCCATAAAACAGCATTTCAGGTTTAGCTCCCTGCTAAATGTGGAGCTTTTCTTTGTTTACACCATGTTCGAATGGAGACAAAAACACGTGGTTGTGAGATGATGTCCGGCATCTTCCTGGCAGTTGTGTGTGTGTGTGTGTGTGTGTGTGTGTGTGTGTGTGTGTGTGTGTGTTTGTGGTCTGTTTCAGTGACCTTCAAAGTGTCTCTTGGTCTTTCTCCACTCAGGTGCCTTCCTCATCCCCTACCTGATCTTCCTGTTCACATGCGGAGTGCCGGTCTTCTTCCTGGAGGTCGCCTTGGGCCAGTACACCAGCGAGGGAGGCATCACCTGCTGGAGGAAGATCAGCCCCCTTTTCGAAGGTAAACCCACCTTCCGACCTTGACTTGCTAACGTTTTTGGGGCATGGCGCGCTGACCCGTCCGTCTGTCCTTACAGGCCTCGGTTACGGCACCCAGGTGATCGTCACTCTCTTGAACTTCTATTACATCATTGTCCTGGCCTGGGGGATTTTCTACCTGTATTTCTCCTTCTCCTGGGACCTGCCCTGGGCGAGCTGCAACAACACATGGAACACAGGTGACACACGTGTGCCCATAAACACAAGCTGAGGTTCCTCTGGGGTTCTTATGGGGTTCCTCTAGCGCAGGGGTGTCCAACTCAAATACACAATGGGCCAAAATGTAAAACTTGGACAAATGTAAAACTTGGGCCAAGATTGATATTTCTTGAAAAAAAAATCTTCCTCCAGATATAACAGTGAACCTTTTTATATGGACCCCAAGGAGTTTTACTAAAACCTGAATATGGAACAAGCAAAGCTTAATACTATACAATGAATACTTTAATATTGCACACGTAAAATTCAATTTCAAATTAAAAAAGCTCATCAAAATAAATAAAATGTAAATAAAAGTTGTGTGCCTCTTTTTATTTGCAGCCCTCTGATTTAAATTTCAACAGTAACCTTTTTCCAAAGGCTAATAATAAATGTTAAAATAAAATAACAACAATAAACCAATTAAGTATTAATAATAATATCCTTCAATTAACATCCTGGCCTGATTGAAATACCAGCAGAGCTTTCTGGGATTTGTCGTATTAGCTCCATGTGCTGTATAATGTCGGCAGGGCAGCTCTAGTAGTGATTTTGTATAGCCAGAGATTGACACAAGTGTTCTCGGGTTCCTCCAGGGTTCCCCCAGGGTCCCTCCAGGGTTCCTCTGCTGCCTGTTTGCTGCCGTTTTTGACTCACCGCTGCCCCTTTCCCCCTCTCCACCACTTTAGAGAACTGCGTGGAATACCTGAGGAGGAACTCCTCCATCAACCAGACCATCAACCCAAACACCACCTCCTCCGTCATGGAGTTCTGGGAGTGAGTGCCGCAGAGAACCCCCACTTCCTGTTTTCACGTCTCACCGGCCGCCACACACACCAACAACTTGTGTCGCCCGCAGGAGACGCGCGCTGAGGATCTCCCCTGGCATCGACCACATGGGCTCGCTGAACTGGGACCTGGCCCTGTGCCTGTTCATCGCGTGGGTCATGTGCTACTTCTGCATCTGGAAGGGGACCAAGTCGACGGGAAAGGTTGGTGGCAGGAATTGGAATTGGACCCTTTGGTCCTCCCCCGGCCCTCCGTCATTCTTTTTTTTCACCTTCACTCGCCTGCACGTGTGCCCGCGTAGGTGGTCTACTTCACGGCGACCTTCCCCTACATCATGCTGATCGTGCTGCTCATCCGAGGACTCACCCTGCCCGGCGCCGCCATCGGCATAAAGTTCTACCTTTACCCCGACCTTGGACGACTCGCAGACCCACAGGTGAGTGCAGAGAAACCCCCCTCGATTGGTGCTGAATGCTGTTGATGGGCTGCGCAAGAGAAAAGGAAAAATGTGGATGTGGATCCTGTAGAACCAGGCCACACCAGGTGCGGGTGTCCCATGGTTCACAGCTGGAGCTCCTGGTCTCTGCTGGGTCCATCTGCTGACCATTTCAAGAGTCAGGGGTTGCAGGGATCAAACGCCAGGGGTCAGGGCCCCCCCACGGAACTGTAAACATGAGCTCTACCACCAGGACCAAACAGGATGCTTTCAGCTCGCCCAAAATGTTCAGTGTGACACCGTTTGACCTCAAAAAGAGCCACAACAAGTTTCAGTCATATGAAGCAACCCCAAGCTTTCAATGAGCAACCGCGACGGTCGATGATTACGCACGCCGACGTGCGGCTGGTGAACTTCCCCTCTGCGCCTCCACCAACGTTATCCAAACACTTGGAGGCGTGCTCGCGTTCACATTGCGCACCCGTCTAAAAACACGTGCTTTCGCCAGGTGTGGATGGACGCCGGCACCCAGATCTTCTTCTCCTACGCCATCTGCCTGGGGTCGCTGACGGCCCTGGGGAGCTACAACAAGTACAACAACAACTGCTACAGGTACGTCGACGAGCCGGTGGTCACCTTTTAGTTGACATCATCGATCATTCATTCTAACTTTATTTACATGGCACTTTTCAAACTAAAATAATGCGACACAAAGTGCTTAACAAAATTTAAAACCATGAAGCAGAAATGCAAAAGGCGAAACTCGGCCCCCTCCACCCAAACACACACGCAACCACTCCCCCGCCCTACTCCTCCACTCCCCCATCCACCCACCCACACTGCAGAAACTGTCAGTGGAATAACATGGCAGGGCACTGAGGAACCACAAGAGGAAACAACCACCTGTGGGGAGATCATCCACACTGGCAGGGGTCTCCAGGATCCAGGATGACACCCCAGCGGCTGACCCAGACACATTAACCAGCGTGGAGACCACCACGCCCCACCAGACAGACAATAGAAAATAAGAAGCAAGAAGACGATAGAATAGGTTAAGAAAAAGAAAAAAATCGCCTGGGTGAATTTTATGGGTTTCAGATCGTTATTCAGATTGATCTCTAGAAAACTGCATATTCAGCCCGTTTGACTACAGCCGCCCACACACCCGCTCAACGTTAGCTCCCTGCTAAAAGCGACTCCTTACTCTTTGTCAGTACCCTTTGTGACATCACAAGAGCTGGTTTCCCAGAACTGTGCATTTTAGCATACATACATAGCATACATACATTAGCTTAAAAAAACAAGTGTAGCAAGCAACAGAAGGAAGGACTGATTCATTTTGTCGGAAAATATATATATATATTTTTTGCACAACACGGGGCCTTTTTGAGTGTCACTCATGTCACGCCTCCTGTTTGCAGGGACTGCGTGTCCCTGTGCTTCCTGAACAGCGGCACCAGCTTCGTGGCGGGCTTCGCCATCTTCTCCATCTTGGGCTTCATGGCTTACGAGCAGAACGTTCCCATATCCGAGGTGGCCGAGTCAGGTGAGTCTTCGGTCGCCCCACCGTTAAGACAGTGGAAATGTGGGCGATAAACACGGTAACGTGGCTGCTGTTGTTTGGTTGAAGATTTGAAGCAACGTCTGATGTGTGACTGCTCTCTCCAGGGCCAGGCCTCGCCTTCATCGCTTACCCTCGTGCTGTGAGCATGATGCCTTTCTCGCCTCTCTGGGCCGCTCTTTTCTTCATCATGATTGTCTTCCTGGGTCTCGACAGCCAGGTATCAAGCGCGCACACACACACGCTCACATGCACTCACACACACACGCACACACGCACACAATCTGCCGTGACAGTGTGATTTCATTCTCTCACTGAAGAGAGAAAGCATTTTACTTTTTAAAAACCTGTACAGTACTACTGGCTATTGTCACTTTTCTTTTACCTCAAATATCGAAGGTAAAATGTATCTATCTATCTATCTATCTATCTATCTTGTTTATCTATCTGTCTGTCTGTCTGTCTGTCTTTCTCACTATCTGTCTATTTCAAACTGGGTTCTCTGATTTTTGCCATCTCCCATTTCCCCCTCTCTCGCCAGTTTGTGTGCGTGGAGAGCCTGGTCACGGCGGTCGTCGACATGTACCCGGCCGTGTTCCGCCGGAAGAACCGCAGGGAGTTGTTCCTCCTCGGCGTCAGCCTCTTCTCCTTCTTCATGGGCCTCATCATGCTCATGGAGGTACGGCACACACACACACGGACGCTGGCAAAAAAACCCCCACACACATACAAATCTGTTTCTACATTCTGAGGATATGTTTAGGTTGAATAATTAGCACATCAGGTATTTGATGAAATGCACCTACCACAGGGTCCTTTGCTGAGGATAGGGGATGCTCCTGGTTAGCACTAATTTCTCACGGGTTCCCACGTGGTTGACCTCTACGCAGCTGGATGCATGAATAGTCTGCAGAGGCATCCACAAGCCCTCATTTTGTGAGCATTCTGCGCTTCTCTTTGCAGGGTGGCATGTATGTTTTCCAGCTCTTTGACTACTACGCGGCCAGCGGCATGTGCCTCCTCTTCATGGCCATCTTTGAGACCGTCTGCATCGCGTGGGTCTATGGTGAGCGGCCGAAACGACAGCCTGCTGATTTTAAACCAGTGCTACACATTTGCGATGTGGCTCTACTTTAACTCTCACGACACACTAAAAGCAGGTGCCGCTGTTCAGCAGTTGTTTGACACCCAGAAAAAAGGGGTCCAAATCCACTCCAATCCTCTGTGTTTACCCAGGTGCCGACCGCTTCTACGACAACATTGAGGACATGATCGGCTACCGACCGGGCCCTTACATCAAGTACTGTTGGTTGTTCTTCACCCCGGCCACGTGCATCGTGAGTATCAACAAACTGACCGAGCAACATCCAAGGCAGCCAAACAAAAAGCGAGCCGAGCACACACAGACCTCAACCGACGCTTGTCTCACTCGTTGTCCCCTGTAGGGTACCTTCGCCTTCTCGCTCATCAAGTACACCCCTCTGAAGTACAACAATGAGTATGTGTACCCGTGGTGGGGCTACGTCATCGGCTGGCTGCTGGCGCTCACCTCCATGGTCTGCATCCCACTGTGGATGGTGTACAAGATCAGTACCACCCAGGGGACACTCAAAGAGGTAAGAGTGATGTCATGCGATCCTCAATGATACCACGCGACCCCCATGTTCAGACCTTTATTTTTTTCCACCTTGGACTCCAATGCTGCAGTTCGGAATGGCTATTTATTCTCCAGAAAGCAGGATGTTAACCCACCTTTTACAGCTTCCAGCAGCTTTAGCACATGTACAGAACGGCGTACAAACAAACAAGGGTGAAAGAAAGAAACGTTTGGAAACTCTCATTTCCAAGGTTCAAAGGCACTGTTAAATTGCAGAGACTCAAATTATTTAAAAGAAAATTTTGTATAGCGTGGGGTCCTTAAATCTAACTTCCTAATGAGTTTTTGCCAAAACATCAACCTTGTCTGTACTTAGACATGCTATCCTGTGAATTTGATAAACTTTATAACTGGAGCCCATCCTTATCTTTCCTCAGCGCATCCAGAAGCTCATCATTCCGTGCGACAGCCTCCCGAAAACCAAGAGGGAGCAGGAGAGATTACTGGCTATCTTTGCCCCAGAGGGCGACGCCATGATGAATACAAACGGCTACTACCCTGTCCCAGAGAGAGACTCCAGCTGCTGATGCGTGTAAGAAAAACACAATGGAATTTATTTTCACGGTGGCCCACCTCTCCCTTGCTACCAAAAAAAGAGAACAAAATACTCAATGTGGCTTCTTCTTTTTTCTGGCATAAAACTAACCTGATAAACAGGGGAAAGAACAAAGCCGTCTTCTAGTGTTTTTGTAATAGAGGGTGGAATAGAGCTCAAATGTACATCAGTCTCGTTCCGATGATGTTTTATAATATACAGTAAGTAAGGCCTTTGATTATTCAGACAGGAACTTGCATCTCATCAGAGGTTATATATTGAATGTTCTCAAGGGAATATTAAATACGTTTGTTAAGATATAACATAGACCAACTAGGCGATCTTGGCAGAGAGTAATCATTTGGACCCACAGAGTAACGTGCTACACTGTTCATTACATAACATATTGTTACTTTTTAAAGGCTTCTTGTCTATCTACCACTGTTTCAGTTAAGGCTATTTTATGGTCATTATTTGTGTCATGTATTGTGTTATCATAGATGACTGTGGGGATTTTTTTTTTCTTGTTGCATTTATAAGCATACAAAATGAACTGTGTAACGCGCAGGCATGATGTTAGTAACATTTTTGATGCTTTAGCACTGAAATAGCAATAGAACTAACGTGCCATTTAGTTTGATGTGTTGCAACACTATATGACTGTACAAAGGAAATGTGAATCTTGTATTATGTTTTTAAATAAACATGCAAATTTTTACTTTGTGTCAAGATGTTTTGTTATTTGTGCCAGTGTTGATTGTATGCTTATCTTCAGGATTGTAAAAAAAAGAGGTCATTTACATGGCTAAAAACATTTGTATTTTGACAATAGATTGCATATCTTCTCAAAGTCACCTCATTGTACACCCACAAAACTCATAGTTTTGTGGTGCATATTCATATGGTGGTTTGTATGGACGTGCTGTTACACTTTGGGTTAGATTTTACAATTAAGATACAAAACAATCTCCCACCTTTTTTATGTTTGTATGATATTTTTACATTTTCCCCCTTATTTATTATTACTTATTTATTTATGAACTGGTACCTTTTTTTATATTTCTTAATGATCCAATACGTAATTGTATGGTTCATCATGAATTCTTCGTTAAAATGAATTGTTTTATTCGGCACTGAGCCCCAGCGATAGACCAGCTCTGGTACAGAGCAGGACATCGCAGGGCGAAGACTCGCTTGTTAGTTTTATTTTATTTATTTTTAATTGAATTGAATTGAATTGAATTTTGATATAAAATGAACCGCTAGGTGTCACGTTACGCCTGCTCCGTTCGAAAAAGACGCTGATTGGCTTAAACGGCCTCGTCGCTCCCTTACGTGCCTCCGTGACGCACCACGCCTTTCCCACCATGCAGCGGGTGATGTCCGAGGAAAGATGGCGGAAGGAGGAGCGGCTGATCTGGATACCCAGAGAGGAGAGGTCGCGGCACTGTTGAAAACACAGCTGAGAAAGGGAGACACTTGGTAAGACTTGAGCTGGAACGTGTTCAGGGACGCTGCGCGGCCGCCGGCCCGACTGTACCGTCCGCTGTCAACGACACGGCGAATGAGAAAGGGGACGTGACGGGCCGTGTTGACAGTTAGCTCCTCGGCGAGCTAAGCAAGGAGCCTGTCAACTTCATGTGTGCCAGCTCCCTGGGCTAGCGGTGCTACAGCTAATGTTAGCCACTGAAACTCTCCCCGTTGCGCCACGTATTTTGATATACATTTGATAGTGTTCTCTTCCAACGCGTCGGACAGTGATGAATTAGTGCCTCTCTATTTTTCCGATGACACATCGCCAGCAGGGCCACGTTTCGGCTTCCTGGTGTAGTTAGCGGCAGGCTTTGGGCTAGCTGGCTGGCTAGTCCGACTGAAGCTTCAAGTGGTTTGCCAGTCTGTGGCTCCATCACTCGGGCAGGGCGGAGTCGGAAAGAGAGCACCTGTCAGAATCACGGAGCCAGCTGGCCAGACGAGAAGCACCGTAAAGCCAAGTCGGCTCACACGCCGCCGCTGCTGGTACAGCTGTCAGCCTGTGTCACCGTTTTAGTGGAATTGCTTCACACTTGAACTTCTGTCTCCCCGTTTGTCTCCACGTTCCTCCAGGCACTGCTGCTCCCGTGGAACTGACACGACGTTTCTTGCCGTTTCCGCAGGTACCTGGTGGACACTCACTGGTTCAAACAGTGGAAGAAATATGTGGGATTCGACAGTTGGGATAAATACCAGATGGGTGATCAAAATGTCTACCCAGGATCAGTTGATAACTCCGGCCTTCTCAGAGGTAAACATGAACACTACACAGATTTATTTTTGCATGTTTTGTTATATTATGTTATATTATATTATATTATATTAAACAACAACAACAACAAAGCGGCATCCCTGTTGCCTGGTCGACACTGCTTCATCATTCTGGAAGTAGCATGCACCCAGAGGAAGGGCGAACAAAAAAATCAGCAGACATTGTGTTCTCGTCTCTTTCTCTTTTTTTGAGCCAGGGCTTCATAGAAACCTCTTCAGCATGCCTGTCTTTCTTTGTGTGCTTTGTGTTGCGCGAGGTTGTGCAGTAGAGGCGCACAGGTTTGTTGTTTTCTGCTTGTTTTGCCACTCACCTCTTACGCACCACGCATCCCCACCCCCCCACCCCACCCACCCCACCCCGCCCCACACACCTGCAGACGGGGACGTGCTGGCCATCAAGGAGCACCTCATTGACGAGCTGGACTACATCTTGGTCCCGACGGAGGGCTGGAACAAGCTCGTCAGCTGGTACGGACTGTCAGATGGACAGGAGCCAATCGCACGCAAGGTATGGCTCTGAGAGCAGCTCGATTGGTCGGTGGGTGGGTGAGGGAGAATAGGGGGGTGGAGGTTCACACGAATGCAGTGTGGTTAGTGGATAAATGTGAACGGTGTCGACTGGAATGTCCTAACAAGCGGTGAAGAACTTTTCAACAACAATTTAGAAATATTGTTCGCTGCAAGTTAAGCGTGGTTTGTTTTTGGGTGGTTGTTGCGCACAATACATTTCAAATTCCAAATGGACGCATGTTTGATAGATTTCTCGCTCTCCAGCCAGAAACAATAATGGCTCCATTATCATGGCTGTTGTCCATTATCTCTTTGTTCACTCGTGTCGCTTAAGCAGCTCATATGCAGCGTTGTGTGGTTGCGCTGCCGGGTAACGGCGGGCCCATCACTCAGTGGGATCCCTGGTAATGGCAGTTGAAGCAGGGCCAGGCTGAGCCCCTCGCTCCAATTCCCACTAGTCATGGCATCATGGCTGCTGAGATCCCCCCCCCACCCCGTCATTCTCTCTACCGTTGTCGCCCGCCTCCTCCTCCACCCCCTCCTCCTCCCCCTCCTCTTCCTCCTCAGGCCTGCCCACTTTGCCATGTATGTCGCAGGACGTATCGGGTGGCCCGCCGGGTTTCTATTTTCAGGCGACGCTCTGGATGAGCGAAAAGCTACATGGAGCGGCCGGCGAGACACAACATGCAGGAGGTGCATTATGAGTTTCTTTTCCAGCCCCTCGTTTCTTCATGTGGCCGAGGTGCAAGGGAGGACGGGAGAGGATTACGGGGGGGGAGGCGGTGGAGGCTTGCGGTCGTCGGGTTTGTCACCGCGTTTCTCCTCATCGGCCCGTCTGCCAGCCCCGGCGGAGTGTTCTGTGTGTCCTTGTTTTTTGAAGTGGAGGAATGCCAGCTGAGGTCACGCCGAGAGAAGCGACGTGACGACTTTTTTGAGTGCCGCGCGAGAGGCTTTAGCCGGTGGGAGGAGGAAGAGGAAGAGGAGGAGGAGGAGGTGGAGGAGGAGCGGCTGGGGGGTGGGGGGAAGCAATTTCTGATTTGAGAGATTCTGTCAGTTTTGTGACGAGTCTCTTCTTCTTCTTCTTCTTCTTCTTCTTCTTCTTCTTCTTGTGTGACTTTACAAGCACATGGCCCAGGTGCTGTGCTGGTGGGCGAGCAGGGAAGTGCAGTTATATGAGGGGTGGGGTAAGAATCTGAGCTGTGCGAGGCACTGTTGCAGTTCTCAGGAAAGTGTGTGTGTGTGTGTGTGTGTGTGTGTGTGTGTGTGTGTGTGTGTGTGTGTGTGTGTGTGTGTGTGTGTGTGTGTGTGTGTGTGTGTGTGTGTGTGTGTGTGTGTGTGAGGGGCTCAGCAGTGGAAATAAATAGGCCGGTACCCCTCAGCTGTTTCCACGAGGTGCTGCTAAATTAGGCGCCTCACTCTCTCTGTGTCTCTCTGGACGCTGGATAGGTGGCGGTCAGCCGAGCCAACGTTGTTCTTAATGGTGTGAAAAGAATAAGAAGTTGCGCCCCCAAGTATTGGGGGAAAAAAAAAACGACTGAAAAGATTAGCGCTGGTATATTAGCTGGAAACGGATCATAACATTGGGGCTGATTGAGAACATGTTGTGAGTTGAACAGCTACTTCAAATCAAAGTATGGCGATAATGTCCTTTTCTTCATATACTTGCTTCACGTGTTGGTTTTGTTGGACAGTTTTGTTGGATTTTGTGGCAGCGCTGATTTTTCTGGGGGTCTCGCACTTGCTCACAGTGAAGTCCGGCAGTTTGACGCCTCAGATTCGATATGTCTCATTCAGGTCGTGGCGTCAGTCGTGTTCCAACGATGGCTCCGTTGCTTTCCAGGTGGTGGAGCAGGGTATGTTCGTGAAGCACTGCAAGGTGGAGGTGTACCTGACGGAGCTGAAACTCTGTGAAGACAGCAACATGGACAACATGATCACCAGGCGCTTCAGCAAAGCCGACACAATAGGTAGGCCAGAGGCACAACCGCTTCAAATGAAGCTAATTCTGACATTGCTTCCATTTTAAATGTTGCTAATCCATTTGTTTGATTTGATTAGCAAAGGCTTATATTTACACTTATGAATTGGAGAATAAGTATTGGGACAAAATGTTTTCAAAGCTGAATTGTTTGGGCCCATCGGACCATGGACATGGAAAGCCTGAATTGTAATATTATGATCGGAACAAATGAATAAATGAAACAGAATTAAATAAAATTAAAACGGCTGCGATTGACTGGAAAGGCAGGGGGGGAAGAAATGCCTGACACATTTCAGCGATCCTTCCTGCAGCTGCAAGATGCTTCTCGAATAAAGGTGTTTCTGTCCCTCCCGCAGACATGATAGAGAAGGAGATGAGAAAACTGTTCAGCATTCCTGACGCAAAGGAAACCAGGCTGTGGAACAGGTACATGAGCAACACCTTTGAGCCCCTCAACAAACCCGACAGCACCATCCAGGACGCCGGCCTCTACCAAGGGCAGGTGGGGACGCTTCTGATGTTTATCTCTCAACATTTTTAATAGCTCTCGCTGCAGAGCTCTCGCTGTGAAAGGCCGTCGCCGCAGACGAGCCGAGTGAAAATCCACCCCAGTGTCAGGAAGCCTTATCAGACATAGTTTTCAGAATGATGTCGCTCTGCCAGTCAGTCCTTTTCAATCTGCCGCACTGTTCTGTATCCAGCAGTTCCTTCAGAGGGCAGTCTAACAAAAGCCTGCAAAGTCACACAGCGACCAGTTTTACCTCATTAGTACGCCAAAAACGCAGGTCTGTGTCGTGCAACATAAGACTCTTGCTTCCCAATTACCAATTATTCTGCCCACCCCAGTGTTTGCCTGCACTCCTTCCATATGCCAAATCTGTGGCTGGCTTAAAAACCTTAAGACTTTTAGGGAGAAAAAAGGCAAACTCTTATCTCTGCCACCAAAACTCAGTCTTTAAACCTCCAACATCCGCGCTGGGCTGTCAGACCGGCCACTTAACCTCTTGTACCCGTCTTGTAAGCTGCTTAAACTGGGCTGGCGCCACCGCCACCGCCACCGCCGCCTACCTGGCTCAGAGCAGACCTGTGTGGCTCCTGCGCAGTCCCAGATTGATGCAGACACCTGGTCAGAGGGAAACTCTGCGTCTCGGATCGTTGCCACGCCTCGGACAAATCCTCACTAGGGGAGGAGCTGGATGAGATCCATCCAGCTTGCCGTCTTAATCCATCCAGCGCCACTGTGCTAAAAGGAAGCAAAGACTCTAGTCTTAGGGAGCCTGCTACTGGTTTGTTTACTGAAATAAACCTGATTTATTGTCTTAATGATGTTTTTTTTTTTTTTTGTGCTAGAAATTTCAGAGGCGGTGTGTCTTAAAGGGATAGTTCACCAAAAAATCAAAGCTTGGACCAGAATGTGCCACTCATCCCATTTGTAGTAGCTGCGTTTCCATTCCCCCTAGAATTGCGCAAAATATCACAATAAAATTACCTAAATATCACAATACAAAACTGATAATGGAAACACCTAAACTTCAAAAACCCCCCTCAAACATCACTCTTCTCATGAGGTGGTTTTCCAGACGTATCGATATCGAGCTATATTGCATTTACATGTAACCAGATGTGGCGTAAGGGGTCATGTGACCAGTTCACTTCAAGTGAAAATGCAGCGTTATGTTTGGACGGAGGAGGAGACAGAATATTTTTTACAAGTAATCAAAGAGAAAAATATAACAACCATTCTTGATAGCAAACAACATTGAAATGCAGAATTATACAAGGAATTAGTGAGAGAGATGGACGAGAGTTTACGAGAATTACAGCTCATGCACTTCACACCATTCAATGGAAACTCCTGCAAATCACAATTGTACTTTGTCGAAACTTTAAAATGTCGCTTTGATTTTGCAAAAAAACGTAATAAAAACGCAACTATTGTTACTGTACAGGTATTTATTCCGAGACAGTTTCCACTTGTTGTTCAACTCTATTGTAGGAGTGTGTTTTGTTTTTGCCTGCCATGCGAACTAAAGCAGACAGATGGAAAGAAGCTGACGTCAGCCCGGGGGGCCGGAGAGTCTTGCACAGGGCGAGATGTAAACATTCATCCTCGCACAGCTGAGCCGAGATATTAGCTCGTCTGCTTGGCTCAGCTAGCGTAGCGAGCTCCCCTGTCAAGTGTCCGATTCAAGCCTATGGCCATGATGCTGCTGAGAAAGAAAATCTTTAAAAACACACATATACACATACACACACACATACACACACACTCAAGAAAAGAAAAACCTGCATAAATATTTCGATACCCAAATTATTTAAGGCATCCCAAGATGAACACAAATGACCTTTGACCTCTACAATGACGAGAGGTGCTCAAGGGGCTGGCCATTGGCTTCCAGACATTTATGTGTGCGACGCGCTGCTGCTTGGATAACATTTGTTACCGCAACGCTAGTTGACGCTACATTGACGAGGGTAACGCCACCTGTTGGGAAAACATCGTACAACAGTACGTAGCGTAATCGTAATTTGATCAAACTTCTAAAGAGAAGAGGTATCTATATGTGTAGAAGTACTGATACAAATTAAATTAGGTTTTTCTTTTCCTGGTGTGTGTATACATTATTTTATCTGACTCTTTATGTTTATAAAAGTCCTAAAGGTCCACACATTATATCAGTTTTAAGATCTTTAATTTCAGACCCTGGTGGATCAACCCACTGTGATTGACGATTCAATCAATTCATGGGTCTCCAGAAAACATCTCGTGTCAGCTGCTGTTCACAGACGGTCTAAAAGAGTCAGCAGCTCTGCATTGTCGGAACTCCCCCGTGCCAGCCACAGGCGACAGACACGTGTTGAGTGAGGCTCGCGCTCGCTCGTGGAAGCAGGTTGAGCCTTCTGTCTCCTCTCCCTCGCCTCCCTCAGGTCCTCGTCATCGAGCAGAAGAACGAGGACGGCTCGTGGCCCCGGGGCTCGACGGCACCCAAGTGAGTGAACGACGCCTCGGTCTCCCTCTTTTTTTTTTTTCCTCCTTTTTTCTGCTTTGTTCAATGAAAGAAAAAGGAAAGTCACTGTTAGAACACGAACATGAAGTTTCACCCTGCACACAGTAGACACACACAAGCACACAAGTTACACTGGCACCTCATGTTTCAAAAACTCTCCCTTTTGCATTTATTTTTTTTTTTTTGCACAACCTTCTGTTTGCCGACACATCCCTCCGTCGTCCATCTCAGTTTTTCATTTTTTTTGATTTGATTCGACTGGGATCTTTCTGGTACAGCTTCTTATTTCCCTCTAACTCATGCTCTATTCTTTATCTTTTCCAAGGTCATCTGGTGCTTCCAATCTCTCTGCTTTGCCAAAGATCTCGCCTTCATCTCTCACAAACAATCATAACAGCAGCTTCAACAGCAGGAAGTAAGAGCTTAGTAGGGGAGAGGTGGGAGGCGGGGGGGTTGAGGAGCCGGCGGGGGCGGGGGATGAGGGGGGCGGGTTTGAAGGCCAACAGCCAGAGGTGGTGGAGGGAGGGAGGGAGGGAGGGAGGGAGAGCGTCCAGCTCAAAGTCTGTGTTGTTCCGCTGCTTTAAAAGAAGTGGCTGCTCGTGAAATGTAGGTCTTGGTGTGTGTGGGGGGAGGGGGGGCATATCTTCATATCGGTGACTCCAGCAAGATCCATTGGAGCTCTTCTGCTTCAATAGAAACTCGACCACTTGATGGAGAGGTCCACCTCTGGCTGTTGAGTGAGGGGTCGAAACCAGGGACTTGCAGTGTAATGATCCAGCTGATTGCCCATGAAGGGGAAGGCTCTCGTAAAGTGGGGGGGATGTGTGTGGAGGTTCTCCGGCACTGGCGGCGTTCTCTTTGGAAACTGGTCGGCCGAGTCTGCTGGGTGCCCCGTCAGCATCAGGTCATTCTTCACATCACATTCTTTTCGACCTCGGTGATTAATACCACCGGCCTGAGCGGTGATTGTAGTTGAGGCGGCAATTATTTTTCGTCCGCTGCGTTGTTGAAAAGTGTTTCCCGCTTGTGGGCGAGTCATTGTGAGTGATGCCACAACTGACACAGATTTTAGCCCCCTGATCATTTCACCCTAAGTGGGAGAAAATGCTGAAAACCAAACCAAATATATATACATATGTATGTATATATATGTATATGTATATGTATATGTATATGTATATATATATATATATATATATATATATATATATATATGTATATATATATATATATATATATATATATATATATATGTATATATGTGTGTGTGTATATATAAATGTATATATATATATGTGTGTATATATATATGTATATGTATATATATGTATATATATATATATATATATATGTATATGTATATATATATATATATATATATATATATATATATATATATATATATATATATATATATATATATATATATATATATATATATATATATGTATGTATATATATATATATATATATATATATATATGTAGATATGTATGTATGTATATATATGTATATATATATATGTATATATATATATATATATATATGTATATATATATATATATATATATATATATATATATATATATATATATATATATATATATGTATATATATATATATATATATATATATATATATACGTATATATGTATATATATATATATATACATATATGTATATATACATACACGTATATATATATATATATATATATGTATATATATGTATGTATATATATACATATGTTCCTGTTCCCCCTAATTCAGTCTCCACTGTCATCACTTGCGGCGTTTGCAAGGCCCGTTTTGCCTTCCGCAAGCCGACTTAACGACTGTTAAATTCCGGCTGCGAGTCCCGCAGCTGGACCGTTTCTCCAGCGCTTCCTTTCCTTTTTCCTTTTTGTTGCAACCTCAAGTATCATTGCAGCACCCGGCACCCAGCAGGCTCAGCGTCACCCCTCTGCTCGAGAGCGCCGCTCGGCTGTGGGCGGAATTTCCTCCTCTGCTTCTTTCCCCCTCGCCGACCTGACCCCCACACACACACACACCCCTCTCCATTACCCCTCTCTCCCATAACCCCCCCCCACTCCCTCCGCCCTCCTCCTGCGTATGATGTAGTGCATGCCGAAGTGTGTCTGTGGGTGTTTCTGCTTCTAATTCTTCTTCTTCTTCGTCTTCGTAGTAAGATGCTGTCAGAATGCAGCGCGAGCTGGAACAAAAACAAAAACAAAAACAAAACCCAAAATATTGACATAGACCGGAGAAGAAAGGTGTTGCTCCACCAGATAGCTGGGGAGGAAACTAGGTCCACATTCTGACCAGTAAACGATGCATCTGCGCCTCCTTTTCTTCCGCCTCTCTGATGTTGCTGCTTTGCCGAGTGGGCGACTCTGGGAAAATGGGATCTTCACTCGCTGCATCTCTCCTGTCCCTGATTCACTGGAGTGCCAGAGCTGTCGTTTTCTCTGAATAATGCATGCATGCACCCCCCCGCCCCACCACCACCACCACCACCACCACCACCACCACCCCCCCACCACCCCATTCCCTCAAAGTGTCCTGCGTTACGTAACTCTTTTGCCTCTTTAATTTTTTTGCGGCTTTTGAAGGCTGGTTCCGTCGGTTTAGCGTCTGCAACTGCAGATTTACTGACAGCTGCACACCCCCGAGTCGCCCCTCCTCCCCACCCCACCTCACCCCACCCCACCTCCTCTCCACCTACCCCCACCCTGGGCTTATTGCGATGCACACGTTCTGCAGTCTTAAGTGACCTTCAGAATACATCCCCTCTGCCGCCGCTCCTCCCCCTCCCCTCTCCCCCCGGACACCAGCACCTTCTCGCTCTCTCGCCTTTTGGTTTATTTAGACCCTCCTCCTCCTCCCCCGCCCCCTCCCCCGTCGAGGGAGGCAGCGCTCGCAAGCTGCCACGGCACGTGAGGATGGGCCGACGCCGAAGGTTGCGCTCGGACGTCGGGGCGGAGTTGCGCGTTGTGTGATGAGCGGGCTGATGTGCTGAGGGAGTGTACGGGAGGGCATGAGCGCCACTTTTGCTGCTTGTGTTAAGTGTGTGTGTGTGTTTTGGGAGAGTCAGGCCTGCGTGTACCGCAGCCTCAGCTGGATGCAGTGGATCAGCTGCTCCCCTCCATCCCCATCTCATTTCTCCTCTGTCACCCCCCCAACACACACACATAGTCCGCCCCTCCCCCCATTCTCTGCCTCCCTCCCTCCCTCTCTCTCTCTCTCTCTCTCTCTCTCTCTCCCTATCCCCCTCTCTCGCTCTCTCGCGCACCTCCAGCTTCGGCAGTCTTGAGCATCCTCCTTGCTGCCGATGCTGCTATAAATATCCGCCGGTAGCCTCAGCAGCGGCGGCGGCGGCAGAGAGCAGTCGGCAGGCAGGCAGGCAGGCAGGCCGGGTGGGAGGAGCAGAGGATGGGAGGACGGGACGGGACAGGACAGGACGGCAAGAGGCAGAGAGGATAGCGAGATGTCCGGCGGGCTGGAAGAGAGGGCAGCGGCGTAGTTTAGCTAGGAAAGAGTGCGTTGTTCGTGCGTACGCCGTGGTTTTTTTTTTTTTTTTTTTTTTTTCCCCCGGGCCTCCACTTTAAGGCCCCCAAACCCGCCCTGCCGCAGATCGCCATCCAAAGTGCTTCCGGGGTTGCTTGGACTAGCAGGACTGACCCGCGGAGACCAGACTTCCACCCAGCCTGATCCGGATCCTCCCCTAAAACCCAAACCCAGCCCCCCGAACCCCCCTCGACCCTCCACGACACCTTATCCCCCCCGGTCCAGGGCCGCCCGTCACCCGCTTTGGCGTGGACATGTGGGCCGGCGTGCACCGGGTTGGCGCTGAGATGTCATGCTCCTGTGTTGCTGGTGGTGCCTGAGGCCCGAGGCGGTGGAGCTGGACAGCAGGAGGGTGGAGCACCACCGCGTGCTCAGTTGCGAGGCCTCCACCGCCATCGCGGCCGTCTCCCTCGACCAGTGGGACTCGGTGGGAGCGGGCGCCGCTGCCCTGCAGCCTGCACAGAGGTCTGCTCGTCTCTGTCCAAGGCTCTTCTTGCCCACTTGTCCTCGCCTCCTTCATTGATTTTTAACCGCTCAGTCTGTCCGAAACACTCTAACCTGCAGCGTAGATGTAGCCGTAGCTGTGTTTGCAGCAGCCTGACCCTGCCTAACACCCCACTGTTTGTGCCTCTCTGTGTGTTTACTGCGCAGTGTGAAGAACTCCAGCTACAGCTTGCCTTCCTACCAGCCTTTCAGCAACAGCTACGACTACTCGGACCAGGGCAGGCAGAGCGAGCGCTCGGGCCTCTGTGGCCTCTCCAACTTGGGCAACACCTGCTTCATGAACTCTGCAGTGCAGGTAAGCTGCCGCGCACCTCCCGCACAGGGGAGAAACCCTCCCTGACTGAACTCACCTCCCTCCTCTCCCGCTCTCCCGCAGTGTTTGAGTAACATCCCGCCGCTAACGGAGTACTTCCTCAAAGACAAGTACACGGACGAGCTGAACGAAGACAACCCGCTGGGCATGAAGGGCGAGATCGCCAGAGCCTACGCCGAGCTCATCAAGCAGCTCTGGATGGGCAAATACAGCTACGTCACCCCGAGGCCTTTCAAAGTGAGTATTCCCATTCCAAAGGAAAAGGTCCTTCTGTATCCTGAGTTTCAGTTTCACATCTTTACTTTATTGTATGAATCCTAGATTCCGGTGGAGTTGCCTCGCATGATATGACATGATATTGTGGATTACTGGAACGCACTCCATTTAACCCTCTGTTTACAGCCTGCAGCAGAAAGTGTTTTTAGTTTTAGCTCAACTGTGGCTGTGTCATATCTCTATCCATATGTCTGGATGAGGACTAAAGCTCGGCAGCAGCGAGCGATGTCAGCCCCCTTTGTGACTTCACAAAGGGCGCGATTCCTGGATTTGTGTGTTTTCGGTCAGAAGTTTCTGAGAAGTAGAACTCAAGTAAAGGATGTACTTGTTGAAAGCTTGAAGACACATTGCATTATTCTAAAGGGAGTCTTGAATAATCTGTGACATTAAAGGGTCCAGTGTGTAAAATTTGGATTGATTTATGATTTTTATATTGTAAAAAGCTTAACATACTGCCCATAAATACATGAATAAAAGTGTGTACTTGCAGTACAATAACAGCAATTTGGTTTCCCTACCCATAGAATGGATTACGAGTATATCTTTTGAGGAAGCCAAGCTGACAGTCACCTAAATACCAAATGCGCTGTACACTGGACCTTTAACTCGCCAAATTCTAGAAAATGCTGCAAATATCTCTCCAGAGAAAGTTTATTTTAACTCCTCTTCCTCCTCTTCCATCCCTAATGCTGATATTTTTTTTCCTTTCCTTCTTCTTACCGCACCAGACCCAGGTGGGCCGCTTTGCCCCCCAGTTCTCGGGCTACCAGCAGCAGGACTCTCACGAACTCCTGGCCTTCCTCCTCGACGGCCTCCACGAGGACCTGAACCGCATCAGGAAGAAGCCTTACATCCAGCTGAAGGACGCTAATGGCAGGCCAGACAAAGTGAGGCCGGGGATCTGATTTTTTTTTTGTTATGAAATTTGCTTGCAATTGTGGCAGATTTTTTTTTGTGTGAAATTTGCGTGCAAACGTAATTTAATGCAGCTTGTTTTGCGCCACCTCCCCCTCGCCGCCAGGTGGTGGCGGAGGAGGCGTGGGAGAGCCACATCAAGAGGAACGACTCCATCATCGTGGACATCTTCCATGGCCTCTTCAAGTCCACGCTGGTCTGCCCCGTCTGCTCCAAAGTCTCGGTGACCTTTGACCCCTTCTGCTACCTGACCCTCCCCCTGCCCATGAAGAAGGAGCGCACGCTGGAGGTCTACCTGGTCAGGCTGGACCCTCTTGCCAAACCCACACAGGTAAAAGAAAACATTGAAAACAACCGAAAGGCAGCGGCGCCTCCATGTTTGAAAGATGTATGCTGACGGTGACATTGGTGCCTCTGCTGCAGTACAAGCTGACCGTGCCGAAGGTGGGCTCCATCTCTGACCTGTGCACCTCCCTCTCCAACATGTCTGGAGTTCCGGCCGAGAAGGTATGTTGAGAGAGAGAACCATGTTTTCTTTGACAGGCTTTTCGAGAAGCTGTGAGGAAGTTTGAGTAATTTTGACGGACATCTCGAAGAGAGACTGCAACAGTGTCAGTCTCGATGTCATTACACAAATATTGATCCGATTACATCACCTTGCTATCGATATATTATCAAGATTTATTTTGCTGCCTCTTGGCCAGGACTCCCTTGGAGAAGAGATTTTTTTATCTCAATGGGACTTTCCTGGTAAACTAAAGGTTGAATAAAATAAATACAATTTTTTTTAGATTGATTCGCTCCAGCCCCGATTCTGAAACGGCAAATAAAACCTCAGTCTTTCTCAGGTTTGTTCATTTTTATGAATCCTACGACTAAGTAGGCGAGGGCAGTTTGCACGCTTGTTCAAACAGCCCACAAATCACAAATGAAAAGCCTTCTCAACCACCCTTGGCAGATGATCGTCACCGACATCTACAACCACCGCTTCCACCGCATCTTCGCCACCAACGAGAACCTCAGCAGCATCATGGAGCGGGACGACATCTACGTGTGAGTGTTTTGTGCAACTCCACTCTTGAAACAATCGGCTCTTCATTGCTCGCTGTGAAGTAACACGGCCTGGGGGGTCGACGGCGCAGGTTCGAGCTGCCGATGAACAGGGTGGAGGACACGGAGCACGTGGTGATCCCGGTGCACCTGCGGGAGAAGTACAAGCAGTCGGGCTACAACCACACCAGCACGCCGCTCTTCGGCCAGCCCTTCCTCATCGCCGTGCCCCGGACGCTCAGCGAAGACAAACTCTACAACATGCTGCTCCTGCGCCTCTGGTGCGTCTCCCCCTGTCCCAACAGTTGCCTCTTCCTTCCTTGCTTTCTCTCTTTTTGATTCTTCCATCTCAACATGCCCAGTGCTTTTCAACCTTCTTCGAGCCACGGCACATCTTTTACACTGAAAAAATCCCATGGCACACCATGGCATTTTTATAAAGTGACACTTTATAGCCTAATAATGACAATATAGTTTCTTAATTTACTTTGACTCTCTCAATGTGAAACCTGGGCCTGTTTAGATGCACACAAAGCTGGTATCCTGGGAGGAAAATATTCTTACATTCCTTCCAAAGCACAGTCACTCCATAATGGAATGTTTTTATTATTTTTTAGAGCAATTGAGTGAAATTGGATCATTTTTCACGGCACACCTGACATTATCTCACAGTTACACTAGTGTAGTGTGCCGCAGCGCTTTGTTTGAAAAACACTGCTGCAGCCTACTTTGGAGCACTTAACGAAAAACACCTTTAAAGGCCACAATAGGGCAACTTTTTTTAGTTATTAAACTTTTTTTTGAGAAAAAGTGGCTTATAAACGTTGCTTTTCGATTTGTATACATGTCATTCAAGCATTTCGACAAAGATAATTTTGAATATTAATTTAATATAGAATTTAAAAAAAAAAAAAAAAAAACACCGTTACAAAAGGGCCCACACTCTTTCCTATTGTGGTGTTCCTATACAGTTTCTAAGCTGGTGGGCGATTTCTTTCGGTCTATCTACCTATCTATCTATCTGTCTGTCTGTCTGTCTATCTGTCTGTCTATCTATCTATCTATCTATCTATCTGTCTATCTATCTTTTTTTTTTTTTCCCGCAACCTGCAGCCGGTTTGTCAGATCTTCGGCGGAGGAGGACGAGGAGGACTGTGAGGAGATACAGCCCTCCAAACAGCACGCCGTCAACGGTAATGCCACTAATGGACTGCTGGAAGAGGGCTCGCCCAGTGAGTGTTCCGATCGGACTCGTTACCTCCAGAACCTTTGTCAAGTGTCTCCTTTTGTTTGCACCTTTTTGAGAAAAAAAAAGCGTAAATAAAAATACAACAACTTTGCATTGAGAGAATGCCCCCAAAAAAAAAAAAAAAAAAAAAAAAAAAAGGCGAGATGGAGACGGACGAGCAGGACGAGGAGTCGAGCCAGGACCAGGACCTGCCCTCCGAGAACGACAACAGCCAGTCGGAGGACTCGGTGGGCGGGGACAACGAGCTGGAGAACGGCGTGGTCGGCCACCAGAACTCCGTCAAGGGCCCGCAGACGGCTGGCCAACGCAAGAGGCTTTTCACATTCCAGTTCAACAACATGGGCAAGACGGACCTGTCGCTCATCAAGGAGGACACCAGGCAGATCCGCTTCGACGAGGGACACCTGCGGCTCAGTGGTGAGGCGCACTGGAGGGCAGGAGGGTTGAATGAAAGTGACTCAGTCAGTAATTAAGCAGTGTTTTTCAACCTTTTGTCTTTTTTACGTTAAAGAAATCCCAGGGCACACCACCAACCAAAAATATTATAAAATTCTATTAATGTGTATACATTTTAGATCATAAAAGGATACTTTTTAGCCTCATAATGAATTTATACTCACTCAGTGTGAAACCTGGTCCTGTTTAGATGCAAACAAGGCTGATGTCCTTGGGAGGAAAACAGGCTTACGTTTCTCTTAAAGCATTATTGTTTTTTTTTTTACATTTTAAGTGAAATTAGATAATTTTCACGGCACACCTGATATGATCTCACGGCACACTAGTGTGCTGCGGCACAGTGGTTGAAAAATGCTGCTTTAGAAGACTTTGAAGTCACTCAATTTTTAATATCGTTCAATTGTATATATTGAATGAAAGAAATTATGATAGGAGCTCTGTTGGAGCACGGATGAAATAACCAAATAATCAGTAGCCACGTCTGAGCCCTTTCTGTTTTGATTTTTTTTTCCTTTCACACAGACCGTTCTTATCTCTCTCTTGACTGGGAACCCGAGATCAAGAAGAAATACTTTGATGACACCGCCGTCGAGGTAAATCCCACATCAGGAAGTCGTTATGTTTATGCCACTCATTGCTGCTTTTCCATTAAAAACTGCGGGGAGCAGAAGTCTGAGCAAGATGGCAGCAGCAGCAGCGTGAGGCTGAAAACAAGTCAAAAAGTAATAAAAAAAAAATCAAACGGCATAAAGTAGAACCATGCTACGGACGTTGTCCCAGAAAAACGTTCTGATCGTGGCAGCTGGCTTAACACAAGTCAAATCATTTCTGTTTTCTGGCTTAAAGTGACAGAATTGTGATGAGAAGATATGTTTTGTTTTTTTGTTTGTTTCGTTCCGTGCGTTTTGTTGCGAGGTCAGGACTTTGAAAAGCACGAGAGCATGGAGTACAAACCTCAGAAGAAGGCCTTCTTCAAGCTCAACGACTGCATCGAGCTCTTCACCACCAAGGAGAAGCTGGGCGCCGAGGACCCCTGGTGAGAAGCTCCTCTAATTATCTGTCTACAGTCAGGTCCATACATATTGGGACATCGACACAATTCGCATTGTTTTGGCTCTAAACACCACCACAATGGATTTGAAATAAAAAGAACAAAATGTGCTTGCAGACTTTCATCTTTAATTTGAGGGTATTTACACCCAAATCAGGTAAACGGTGTAGGAATTACAACAGTTTGTATATGTGCCTCGCACTTTTTAAGGGACCAAAATTAATGGGACAAATTAACAATCATGAATCAAACTTTCAATTTTTAATACTTGGTTGCAAATCCTTTGCAGTCACTTACAGCCTGAGGTCTGGAAGGCATAGATATCACCAGACGCTGGGTTTCATCCCTGGTGATGCTCTGCCGGGCCTCCACTGCAGCTGTCCTCACTTCCTGCTTGTTTGTGGGGCATTTTCTCTTCAGTTTTGTCTTCAGCAAGAGAAATGCATGCTCAATCGCATTCAGGTCAGGTGATTGACTTGGCCATTGCATAACATTCCACTTCTTTGCCTTAAAAAAACTCTTTTTGCAGTTGCTTTTGCAGTAAGCTTCGGGATGCTATTCCTGAGAATTGTGTCGATGCCCCAATATTTATGGACCTGACTCTATCTATTTATCTATCTATCTATCTATCTATCTATCTATCGCCTCTGTTCTACTAAAATTAGCGGGATGTCACCATGTTTTTGGACGCGGGATGTCGCGGACGTGCCGACCGGAGCCGATTATTACCCGGGTCGCTTGCCGGGTTGTTTAACCCGTTATGTCGCGGAACAGCGCGGCTCGGTGAGCCAATTCTACTGCCACCAAATGCCGATTAGTAGCGGGACAACACCACGTTTTTTTGGCCAGTGGAATTGGGGCTTGTCTGTCTGTCTGTCTGTCTGTCTGTCTGTCTGTCTGTCTGATCTATGAACGCTGGGATTGTGCAGGTACTGTCCCAACTGCAAGCAGCACCAGCAGGCCACCAAGAAGCTGGACCTGTGGTCCCTGCCGCCGGTGCTGGTGGTCCACCTGAAACGCTTCTCCTACAGCCGCTACATGAGGGACAAGCTGGACTCGCTCGTCGATTTTCCCCTCGGGTACGCACACGCACACAAATCAGTAAAGCCTTTGCACCCTCGCGCTGCATTCTCTCTGCTCTGTTGCCTGAAATATGAATTAATTTATTCACAGGTGGGATGTGCAGACCTAAAGCCAATAATAATAAGAATGATAAAGATAATAATAATAATAATACTACTAATAATAATAATATTAATTCATATTCCTTGCAGCCATGTATGTATGTATAGGATTTGCATTCCCTGGTGCCATCACCAATCAGCTTCTTTTTTGGAGAAAGAGATGACCAGTGTTGAGGAAAACTATAATTATTAATTATCATAATAATAATAAATATAATGATAATAATTGCATAATCAAACTGGACCCCCCCTCCCACATTAAAATAAGAATAAAGACCAGTTCCTTTTCTCTGCTCCTGATTTAGCTGAAGCAAGTTTAAACTCTGCAGACGACGTCGCAGCTCTAATTTTATATTCAAACGGATTCACAGGCGGCTTCTTCACTCTGTCCGATGTCTTGTCCCCTGCAGAGACCTGGACATGTCCGAGTTCCTCATCAATCCAAACGCGGGGCCGTGCCGCTACGACCTCATCGGCGTGTCCAACCACTACGGCGGGATGGGCGGAGGCCACTGTGAGTCGTCCGTCATTCACACACTGTTGCTCTTCTGTGAGCTGCAAACCTGCTCCTAACGCAACATCCCTGTCTCCTCCTGGTCTCCTGCACCCCACCACCCACCACCACCAGACACGGCCTACTCTAAGAACAAAGACGACGGGAAGTGGTACAACTTCGATGACAGCAGCGTGTCTCCTGCCAGCGAAGATCAGATCGTGGTAAGTGCACTTTTCACCTGTTGTGTGTTTATCTCGCTTTTTTTTTTTTTTTTTTTTTTGAATACTTTCTTGGACACAAAACAAGGACGTTTCATTGATTTTGAATGATTCCGAGGAACTCATGGCGCGCCGCCCCTCATTCGTGAAGATGTGTTTGCTGAAACTTGTCGTTACTGTTAGGCTCTTCATGTTGTTGTTTTTTGAGATATATTTCTGAATAACAGCTTTATCAGGTTGGAGAAAAAATGCCTTTAGATGAAAGTCCTGCAAGTTCAAGGTAAAGGTTTTGGACACAGGTATTTTTAAAAGCCCTTTTTTATGGGCCTCCAGTAAAAAAACAAAAACACACTCCCTCTCAAGCGTATCGTTATTTTTTCAAAACAATCTCGCCCAAATCCAAAGGTGATGTCAAGCGCACGCGATACCCAAGAGCCTGGCAACTAAGAGTCTATTTTTTTTGTGCCTTTGTGGTGAAAAATGAATTGTCTCTCAATCCCTTTCACTGATAATTGTCAGAATAATATGGTTAGAATTGACAGAAGAATGTGGTTTGATCAGTGAGTCCATTTCCCATTTATGCGACATATTTACGTAATAGTGCTGATCCTCCCTATTTTTTTTTAATTTACATTTTTATTGATTTTTAAGGAACAGAGAAAAAAGGAACAGAAAAAAGTGCAGGTTCATATTACATGGGTTGTTTGTGTGTGTGTGTGTGTGTGTGTGTGTGTGTGTGTGTGTGTGTATACACCGATGACATCATAAAAATAAGATTATACCGTGCAAACAAACATAAGAGTCCAAATAATAAGAAATCCAGTCCACAAAATAAAAGACAAAAGGTGCTGCATTCAGTTGCTGGTCTTGCTTGAATATCTCCAAAAAGGTTCCCATGGTCTCATCACTCCGCCTTTCAATTTGTAAAGCATAGCTTCATAGGACGCTGTCTCTACTATTGGGTCCAACCACTCCCACAGGTTAGGGGGTCACATTCGTTTTCCGCTTTCTTAAGATAACAGAGATATTCCACAGTTTCCTTGTTTCTTTTGTCAAGACATGGGTTTCTCGTTGGTCTTACCTTCGAAAAAAAACCCTTGTCTTGACAAAAGAAACAACGAAACTATGGAAATCGAAAACATAATGAACATTATCGATCTAGATAACAGAATCTTTTTAGACACATTGGGTAATTGAGACCTGTCCCCTAATAACACACATAACAGGAGGCAGGGGAACATTTGAACTAGACCATCTGGACCATCTCCTCAAGCAATCCACTACTTTCAGCCAAAATTGAGCCACTAATATACACTCCCATACAGAGTGCAAAAAAATCCATCACTTATTGTCATTCAACAGTTTAGTTATTTTATAAAATTGTGAAGCTGTGCAGCACTCCATTGGGATACTCATATAAAACCCACTCCGCAGCAGAACGTGGCCATTAACATCAGTGTGCAAGTTCACACCAGACGTGGCGCGGGGCCGTGGTACCGTTGCCAAAAGGCCGCTTCCGTCTTCTCCTGATCTGTTTTGGGCACATAGTCTGTGACGGAAGCATGTAGTGTCACACACTAAAGTGAGCTTTAAATTGAATTAAATGACGCCTCGAGGCAGATGAAATTCCGCCATTATTTTTTGTAATTGAGTTATTCGTGGAATCCTTGCAGCCCTAGTTGAATGAGAGTGAGTTGAAGAGTTACCGATTTAAGATTTTACACAATTCCTGATTTCAAAGTATTTCTAAAAATGTTGTTTCCCTTCAAGTTTAAATCGACATATTGATTTTTCATAAGACTTAAATTGCCCATTCTTGTACAGATCTCCTATAGTACGTATACCGCTTAGTAGTGCCACTGCTTCCTGTACACAAGCACCTTACCAACACGAATGGTAGGATTGAACCATGATGAAGCAGATGGCTGAACATAGTTTGACACCTTGTACATCCAATGTACTTTATTTCCCTTGAGTGGGTGTTCCTCCCTATTTGTCCCATCCATCCAACAATCCATCCATCCATCCAACAATCCATCCATCCATCCATCCAACAATCCATCCATCCATCCGTCCAACAATCCATCCATCCATCCATCCATCCATCCAACAATCCATCCATCCATCCATCCAACAATCCATCCATCCATCCATCAATCCATCCATCCATCCATCCATCCATCCATCCATCCAACAATCCATCCATCCATCCATCCGTCCAACAATCCATCCATCCAACAATCCATCCAACAATCCATCCATCTGTCCAACAATCCATCCATCCATCCATCCATCCATCCATCCATCCATCCAACAATCCATCCAACAATCCATCCATCCGTCCAACAATCCATCCATCCGTCCAACAATCCATCTTCTGTTCTCTCTTTCGGCTGCTTGTCTCAGTGAGATGTTCAAACTCCCCCCACTCCCTTTTTTTTTATTCAATGTCATTTATTTTTTGTCGTCCTCCAGTCCAAAGCAGCCTATGTGCTGTTCTACCAGCGGCAAGACACCGTGAAAGGCACCGGCTACTTTGCCCTCGACCGGGAGGAGGAAGAGGAGGAAGAGGAGGTGAACGAGGAAGAGGATGAGGAAGAGGAGGAGGAGGAGGAAGAGGAGAACGGGAGCGGCGAGGGGAGGCTGGAGAGGAAGCCCTCCGCCTCCGCCTCCGCCTCTGCCGCCGCCGCCTCCTCCTCTTCCTCCCAGGGCTCCGCCTCCTTCTCCTCGGGAGCCGCCGCCGGCTCCACCCAGAGTGACGAGGAGGACCTGAACGAGAACAGGCGCAGGAAGAACGACAACGAGCAGGAGGAGCAGGAGAGGGCGGAGGAGGGGGAGGACGAGGGGGAGGAAGAAGAGGAGGAGGAGGAAGAGGAGGAAGAGGAGCGCGCGCCCAATCGAGACGTCACCATGAAAGCCAAGTGAGGTGAGCGAGGAGCGGAAGCAAACGAGGGGAACTGGAGTCTGTCCATCCAAAGCCATATGGATGCACGGCAGGGTTGAGCCCACTGGGCGCTGAGCTGCCAAACCAGGGCCCTCCTGGGTTTGGATCACTGTGTGTGTGCGTGCGTGCATGCGTGTGCGTGTCTACAAACGCGTGCATTCATTCGTTCGGAGTTTGACTCACCTGAGTAGACTGCAGAATGATTTTTTTTATTTTTTTTTTTTCTCTGACTCGTCATCCCTTTCTCTTTTTTTGAGAGCATTACCTGCAAATTTGGTTTTTATTCCCGTGTAAATATTTTAAATACACTGAACCATATCGGGAGTTTTTCCCACTACGCGCTGAAAGGTTTTTGAACTTGCACAATCACCGCCCATCCACTATTTTTTTTTTCCCTCCAAGTCCCATCACTTCCTTCCTTCCTTCCTTCCTTCCTTCCTTGTCAATGGATCATCGTCAAGCATGCTGCGGCCTCGCTCGTCATTTAAAGGCTCATCATCTATTATGCGAAATTCCCATTTGCGCCGTTTCCCCAACAGGAAGACGTCTGGCCATCGTCATGCCTTTGTGACGCCACACAGGCCACTGTTACCTCTCAGACACCCGACCCCACAACCCTTTGAGCCTCCTTGCTTTTGTAAAAATGTACTTGTGAACACGAGGAAGGGAAATAATGATCGGGGTAAAAAAGGTTTACAATGTGGGACCTTAAAACACCCCCAGCCCCCAAAAAAACTAAGCCGATTCCAATTGATTGAAACCACATTCAGCAGAATGTAGTCTTATCCCAACTATAAAGAGGAACTATCTCCTCCTGGAGTCTCTCCGCCGGCGCTTTCCCAAAGTTCTCTCACTCTGCTGTGCTTGCTCTCCTCCATTTTTTTCTTCCCCCTTTCCACGTCAGAGGCGCCCTGGGATTAAAAACATCGGTGATCGCGCCAACACCGGACGCCACATCCCCTGTTTTCGCGTCACCGTGGCCTTAACCCTTAATCTCAGGGCAGGTCGCCTCTTTCTCGCACGTCACCACCACCACCACCCTCCGTCTGTCACGCGCGAATGTCCATATCGTTTTGCTAATTGCTCGTCACGTCATCATCCACTTCCCACCCCTCCCCAATTCTTTTTTTAAATCTTTTTTTTTTACGTGTACCCCCACGGGAGGGCCAGAATGTATGCTGATTGAGATGAGCACTGACCAGATGTATGTGGTTGATGCCTTTTCTTTTTTTTTTTTTTCTTATCTTCCGATTCCTTACAGGGCCAGACTTGTTCTGTTATGTCCCCTCCCCACTGGTTTGGTGGATGAGTGTGTGCGTGCGTGCGTGTGCGTGCGTGCGTGTGCGTGTGTGTGTGTGTGTGTGTGTGTGTGTGTGTGTGCGTGTGTGTGTGTTATTGGGCTCAGCGCCTCTTTGTTAGCTGTTATATATTTATGGGTACTGCTGAATGCATCCCCCTTTTTTCCCTCGAAGGAGGGGTTTGAGGATGGAGACAGAGGGACAAAATAAGACAAATACACACACACGCAAAAATTATGGGGTGAGTCCGCCTAAGAGGCCTTTCAGCTTTTTTTGGGGGGGAACATGATACAGTGAAAATATTGTGTGGCACATCAGAGCTTATCTTGCACGGTGGGAGTTATATGTTTTCTATTTTTTTCTCCTTTTTTTTTTTTTAAACCTGTTTTTCATTTCCATTGCAAAGCAGCGTTTTCGCACCGGGTGTTTTTCGGTTTGCCACCTGAGAATATTAACCGTGTACCACGCCTTTTTACGAGCATCTCTGTGCTTTGAACCTTAAACCGGGCGCCCTTACCGCCCGCTCGCGCTGCCTTGCCCTCGGGGCGACTCACCCCATCCTGACTTGAGATGTGATTGCTACTATAGGCTTATACAATACTGTACATAAGAGTTCACTCTGTGAGTGCACATTTGATAAAAGTTTATTTATTTATATGTAAGCATTTAATAATAAACAGACGCTATATTTAAAGACATGGCAAGACCTGACATACCAGGTTGTTGGGTGGGCGGGTGGGGAGGGACCATGACTCCAGAAACACACACACACACACACACACACACACTAGATTGCCAAGTCTTGCCTGTTCTCTTGTCAGGGAGGGAGTACTTTTTAAAATAAAGGATGGTTCTGTTGCTTTGGGACTTTTATTTTGTAAAAACAAACAAACAAACAAACATAAAAAGCAACAAAAACTGTAATCATCCGGACATCCTTGCATGACGACATGATTTTGGGGCCGGGGGTCGGGTATAAGTGGGGTATCCAGGTTTGGCTGCACTTGAGTTCACTCGGGTTTACATTTGAGATGTGCATGTGTATTTATACACAATCTTCAATAAAGTTGTGTAAAGCTTCCCCGGGGGGGGTGGGTTCCCTCTGTTCTGGATTTCTTTCTATGGTGGCACACAGACCGCTTCCAACTTGAGAGGAGCAACACATATTTTCAGTTCACGTCGTGACTGTGAGCATCTGATGAAACTCTGTGATGATCAATAATTCAAAACGGCAACTGCCACGATTGCCACCGTAATCGTAACGGTCTGTTTTTTTGTCATGTGCCCTGTGTGTTCTCTTCCCTGGGGTTGGGGAGGCTTCCTCGGGCTGCTCTCAGCTCCTAGTCCACCTCCCTCATCTTCTGACCAATAATACCACTTTATACATAATATTTATATTCATAATAGACTAGTTACAAATATTGTGTTTTTTAAATATTCATTTATAATATTTGTCTTAAGCACAAAATACAAGTTGACGCCGTGTTAATTTGCACAAATTGATATGGACTTGTTTAGGAGTGGGCCAACTTTTTGACCTGTGGGCCACAATGGGTTCTAAAGTTTGACAGAGGGGCCGGAGCACGATTTCCTCAAGTGCAGTAGGCCGGATTAGTAGTTTAACGGGCCGTATATGGCATTATATGGCCCATTTCTGGACTTAATGCTAAAAAAAAACAACAAACAAACAAACAAAAAAAAACCTTCCTAATTAATGCGAAGAGAATGTTGTCATTCCGGACCGTCGCCGCTTGATGGCACACTCGTCCTCGCTGCGTTCCGGCACCGGAGTGAGACCTCTTGCATTCGCTCCCCCCATCTCCGGCCACGCCGACACCCTTCACTGACGTTCCCCGCGAAATTTTATCCGCGCGACCCCGACACGCGGCTCATTCTACACAGCGTCCCTCACAAGGCGGCCGGCTCGCGGTGTTTGAGGTGGAGGTGGAGGAGGAGGAGGAGGAGGAGGACGACGACGACGACGACGTCTGTGCCGCTGTTCTTCCACCGGCTCGCGTCTTTTCTCTTTTTAGTGGATTCTTTTTTTTGTAATTTTATCCGAGGAGCAACTTTCCTTCATGACGCAGACACACAAAGAGACAACAATAGGTTACGAAACAAGTCTGCAGCAGTCCGGACGCAAGCTAGGTGTTTGACTTCATGCGGACTTTTTTCTTGCTTTCTTCTTTTTAATATTTATAATGACTCTGCTCTCTATAAAGATGCATGCATTGTGAATAATTTCGGGTTTATTGCGAGTTAATATCGGGTCAATTACACAAAAAGGGTAACGGTCACTCTGAAATTTACATAGTTTATTGCTCACGTGTAGACCGGAAGTCAATGTTTAGCTAACTGATGATGCGTGGATTTTTTTTTGTTCAACCGTCCCTTTAGGCGAACATCTTACCGTTTTCCGCGCGGTGACAGGTTCTCTCTCTATCGTGACTTGAGTGATGTGTTTTCTTCCACTGTTTTACTGAAAATGATTTTTATTATTATATTACTGTTTAGTTTTTTTTTTTTTTCACTCGACGTTGACATTTTGAGCACTGTCGCCCACCCCTCCCAGCAGCTCCGCGCCCAGCCCCGCCGTCCTCACCTGCCATATGGCACTTTCACCGGGGTCATGCGAGGAGAGCAGCCGGCGCAGGAAGCGCAGGCTAAGATACGGAGGCGGGGGGGCGACTGTTCTCCAGTATTTCTGGGTGGGGTTCAGGATACACCCTGCCTTCGTGTTTGCGCTCCAGTGTGCCGCCGTTGCGCTTTTTACGCACCGACGCGCAGACAACCGAAGAAGAAGGTGCACAAGTGGGCCACGCACCGGCTGAGGTAGTAGTTTGTGCTGTTGGTCGGGTTGTCGTACTACCCCATTGTGGAGATGACTGCGCAATCTACTGCCTTGCTGGAGCTGGCGACTCACGACGCCGGATTCATTGATGGGTTGGCTGTGATTGACAGATCACGACGCAAGTCAAGTTTTCCTATGTCGCCTCGGTGTAACATAAATGGGAGAACGTAATTAATTAATCAATTAAAATTGGTGAAATCAACCTATAGACGCGTAAAATGCTGTGATTTGTCACGGCCAAGATAATATAATGCGACATATAGCACTTCAAAATGTAAAAATTAATTGTGTGTAATGTAATGCAATTAAAAATTCCAAAGACTCGTGTAACTGCTTTGATTTGTGAGCTGTATGAATGTGTGAATTAAAAAGGTAAACTCGTCATTTTACTGAAAATAAACCTTACAAATGGCACAAATGATTAAATCCAAGTTGTTTAAAGTGTTTAGCAAGAAGAGATGGCGAAAGAAAACGCGGACTTCGTACTATATCCCCGTAATTAATGTCATCCGTAGTTCCATGCAAATTAGCTATGTGGTTGCTGTCCTGTGATTGGTGCTCCTGGCTGCCTGGACTCCGCCTTCTCACTAATCGTCGCTGCTTTCACTGCCCTCCATCAGCCAGCTGGACCGAGGACTCGAACGACTGCTTTCTGGTATGTTTGAGAAGTTTGTTTTTGTGAACTCTCAATTTTTGCGACTTGTCTATAAAACTTGAAACCTTTGATTATGTTTGAATGCAAAACCAAACCTGTTAATTTGGAGAACCTGGCACCAACATTTTAATTGGTATGATCCTAGACTGCTGGTTTAATTAGTGATTTTTGACACCTGCTAAGTACAGTTAGTTAAACTTTAACCATTTGTTCACAGCGTAATCACCTCCCTCCCCCACGTTCAAACAGCTCGAACTGTAGCTGAAAATATAAAATGAGATGCATTGTATTTGTTTACATTGATCTTTAATATTCATTTTAGTTTCTGGAAAACAAACACTGAAGGTAAACATTTGTCTTCGCCCCAAAGTCAGAATTGCACAAGGAGGAAACATTAAAATATTTCTTTTTGTGTTGGTTTTTTCTATCCCCCCACCCCCCTTTTAAATTTGGGGTATACAAAATGTACATTTCACATTCACAAACGGATAGTCTGAGGATCGCACAACAGTCATTTAAAAATGTTTCCACCTCGCCCATCATGGCTTCCTCTTTGCTACGGAAAGAAACACCAGCTTCCTTCATTTTCCTTTTTTCTTTCTTTTCTTTTCTTTTCTTTTTTTTTAAAAGACCCCTTTAATGAAGTGCCTTTAAACCTCAAAAGGTAGAAAACAGTAGTTACTACTTTCACAATACAGCAACTTGAGAAAAAGGGAAACCTAGAGTCAGGTGGAAGGGACAAAGTTGAGTCCAAGAGCTTCCCTTAAAACAAACAATCAACTCCCACTATTTGTAGTGCAACTAGTCGGCCACCTCGCGGGACCCTCCTTCCTTCCTCCTTCCTTCCTCCTTCCTTCTAAACACACACTCGTCCGAGTACACGTGATGAATGAACCTGAGTTGATGCGCAGCAGTCGGGTGGCACAGTACGACGACAAAAAAATCATAAAAATACAAGTTCCTTTGCATGACATTCATCAGAGAGAAAAAGGCGTTAATGGAAGGTATCGACATTCAACACATTCTAAGGGCCACGCTGAGCCACCGCCGTCTTGACCAGCTTAGTTGGAAACATTCGACACTCTGCATCCGATGACGTCAAGTTGAGCTGCAGTGCGTGGTCTAGACTCTGGACTCTAGACCAGGGGTGGGCAAACTACGGCCCGGGGGCCATATGCAGCCCGCTAAGCTTTTTAATGTGGCCCGCCAAACTTAATTCTATTAATAGTAAGTCATAAAATAGCTGCATTTCATCTTTTCTTTTAAGTGTTTTAAAAGACATTTATAGGGATGCACCAATACCGGTATCGTGTATCGGTACCAATACTGAGGTTGAGTACTCTACTCGTACTGGTCAAAAATGTGCCGATACAACAACACCGATACCATTTGCAAATCCAAGAGCAAATTTTAGAACCCATTGTGGTCCACCGGTCAAGAAGTTTGCCCACCCTGGCTCTAGACTGTTGTTCACGCAGTGGCAGGATTGTTTTTGACTTAATGAAAGAAATTAAAATCATATTTGAATACATGTATGAAAAAAAGACATTCAATAAATTAGAGAGAACGTTCAAGGTACAGAGGAGCGAAAGGCTACTTGATGAAAGGACGCGTAAATATGTAACATAAATGTAATGTTCTTTAGAAAAGGACGTTACATTTGCTCATGGAATGTATGGAATGGAGGAAAAAATGCACCATATGAACTTCAGGCAAATGTCAATGACTGCTGCTTGGAGGAATTGTTACAACCATCGACTGCAACAAAATCCAAACTACGCTAATGTTGAGTGGCTTAGGTGAGCCAACCAACCAATGGTTTGACATTGTCTTACGTGTGTTATTAGATTAATTGTATTACGCCTGTATGCATCCTAACTAGCTTCAGTAGAAATCTAGCCAGTAGCAGCTACCAAAGTACTACTACTACCTCTAAGCCTAGAACAATGTTAAAATTTGGCTAATTACATTGAGCACTACTTGCTGCCAATTTTCTTAATCACTCAATCAATCAATTCACATTTGTGGGCTGTAGAGTTTGTAGTAAATGGGTGACTAAAAGAAAGGCTAAGTTTATTATTACCCTTCCCAGTCATTAAGATTGCTCTTTGCCACAGGTTTACATTAGATAAAATAATCAAGTCGGGTAATCTTTTCTAACTCTTCATGCGTCCAAACATGTCACACTGTTCCAATAACAATGGCTTCATCACCCCGGAAATGTACGACTATTCTCCCAAAAACATCTTTGGATTAAGTCAATTGCCCCGCCAACCCCTGTTTCTTTAAACTACAGAGATATGTTCTCACCCTGAAGGCCTTAAGAATTTAAGTGCTACATTAAAACTTGTTATTAAGTTTGTGGGAAAAAGTCAGTGCTTGTCTTTCAGAGACTTAATGATATCCATTAAAACACGTGGCGTATTTGTGTATTACCGTAGCTCGCGTTTTGGATAGAAGTCAAACTTTTTTTCTAAAAGTGACAATTTCTATAAGTGAACAAGAAAAGTGCAAAATAAAAGAAAAAAGAAAGAACATGATTTGGTTTTGAGCCTCGTCTTCACCGATTCTGCTCTACACACATCCCCTTCTTACCGAGTCACGCCTTTAGCTCTTGGAGGCTAAACATTTTGGGATGCTAATAGCGCTAATGGAAAAAACAAAAAAACAACAACCCTATAATCAATATATGGTCTCTGCACATTTACCGATACAAACAAATAACAGTATCTACAACCGTCTGATACGACACATGAATACAAACTCATAGTTCATATAAAAACAAAGAGCAGTGTTAGCGATTGCACCGTCTTTCATGTTCCCAGGCCTAACGTTATGTCACTGCATGCACCGACTCAGTAAGAAAACTACATCCAAACGTAACGTGTCGTTACCTCGGCCACCCGTCGGAGAACAAGAACAATCTGGGTAATCAACGCCGCTTAGCTCCGGAAAACATGCAAAACACGTCAAACCGAGAATGTTGCTTAATGTAATGATCATTTTCATCTTCATGATCATTTTGCAATTAGCGTGACGATCTAAGCCCCACTTGGTTTCTCTTCATGGCTTTGCTGTTTATGCTGTGGGTCGGTGGTTAAGTGCGAGCAAACTGAAGTACTAGAGATTAAATCAAATGTTTAGTAGTTTAAAAAAAAAAAAAAATTAGGCCACTGCGGAATTTGCAAATTATACATTTTTAGGCCAAACCAAATTTAATTTAACACAGCGATACCTTCAGGCCCCAAATTTGTGCCTCCACAACCCTAGTCGGGTTTGACTTCAGGTTTCAGCGATGCTTCTTGAAATCTACCAAAAATTAGTTGAATTTTAGCAAACGACACTCTTCACTCCGCGACTGAAGCAAAAGCGGCTCCTTCAGCAAATCCTCGGAAGCCACACTGTGGCGAGAGCACAAAAACTCAGCCGACTCGTCAGCTTGGTCCGTGTTCACGAGACGAAAGGAGGTTACCTTTTCTGTTTTTTCTTTCGCAAACAGGTTGACTATAAAGTACAGGAAAAGAGGAGTGAGGGGGAGAAGAGCACTGCACGAGGTAAAACAGACCTAAAACAAAAAAAGGTTTTCGAAGAGAGTTTTAGAACTGCCGTAGAACTCTCAAGTCTCTGCAAAACCGCCACGTTATTGAACGTTTTCCTTTCTTCCAATGTGTTTTTTAAAAAATGATTTCTCAGCATTTTGACGTGATTGAAAGAATGCGGTTTGCCTCATTTAGCGCCGACTGCGGTTCCCCTGAGCAACTAAAGAAAACCCAAATCTAAAGAGAAGGTCCTCAGTCAACAGGGAGGAATAAATGTGCGAACGGCACACACACACACACACACACACACACACACACACACACACACACACACACACACACACACACACACACACACACACACACACACACACAAAATAAAAATAAATAATAATAAGTATAACAAAGTGGGCATTGGTTTTCAGTTCAGGACTTAAAAAAATGAAGTAAAGGTCCTGTTGGTTAAAAAGCAGACGTGCCCTTCAGGAACCACAGCGCCCCCCTCAGGGCTGGCGGTTGCCATACATCAGCGGGATGATGAAGACGGAGATGTCGTCGCCGGAACCCAGGCGCTCGTTGCTGATCCTCCAGCCTCGGTCCCTCAGGACGCCGCGGGCCCTCATCACCAGGTCCTGGGCCGCCATCGTGTACCTGAACCGACAGAGCAACATGGATGGATTCTGTTACCTGTGGTAACAGAAGTGTCGTGCACTTCTTTGATAAGAGGTATTCTGGTCTCATTCAAAGAGAAAAATAAAAAAGGTGACTGGACAAAACCTGTGAAATGCGTGGATCTTTCGTCAGACTTTCTATTGGTGCGTTAAATGTGTCTGAATCCTGCTTAAGGGGAATACATACATATGTGTGTGTGTATATGTATTTGCATATATATGTATGTATATCAGAGGTTGCGCTAGACATTTTTGTTCCTGGTCATTTTGACCGATGAAGTCGTAAAATTTCTGTTATGCTCCTATGACATTATTCACCAAATTTAATTATAAGAAGGCAACATTCTTTCACAACATGGTGCGTTACATCTTCACAAACTATTTACTCCACAATTTTGTTATCCAGCAAACTAAAACTATGCCATGTGATACTGCAGTACTGCACATAGGGATGTATTGTTGGATGTATTATTTGTTCGTTCATGGTTAACGTTATATTTATCATTAATATCATTATAAAAGTGAGTAAGCTATTAAGGACATGATCTACCCAACACGATATCGGCATTAGTCTGATACTGAACATTGTCTTGCACACAACCAGTAATGGCGCTGACCAGCTTCTCAGTCGAACTGAGTCCACGCTGACTCACGGTGCTAATCAGCCAGGAACGTAACATGGCACGTAATGCACATGTAACATTTCCTTTAACGCACTAACACACACACACACACGTTCACACAGTCACACTCAAACAGCAACACACAACATAATTCTCACAATCCAGAACAACACATTTCCCCCATGATTCCTCGCGGCTCTGGGTGCAAATATGAACAGTTCACCGGCTGTGTCCTAAACGCACCATTCACACCCCCCTCCTGGTCCACATTGGACTTCAATTGCGTGCCCGCTAGTGCGTCATCAAATTCGGCTTTTTAAAGAAACTTCTGACACTCAACTGCCACATTTTTCTTCCGAGTGAAGCCGCCGAGGTCAAGCAACAAGAGAGACAATAGGCAGTTAGGATTGTAACGGTCGCTTGGACTGTGTTCTCTTGCGTTCTCTTCTGCTCTGTGTTTATTTGATGTTAATGGTGTTGGTGAACGTTGTCCAGTGAAGGCAACACACCTGTGATTGGCTGAGGTCAGGTGTGGGTGTGTGAGAGTGCGGAAGTGAGAGAGAGCGCTGAGACACGCGAAGAAACTGTCTGACATCTCAGCGCCGGGTGTCGGAGGGGGACGTTGCAATATGCTCATTGCCACCAAGTGGTCAGGGGTGGAATAGCAACCTGTCAAAATGACAGACGACCTTCACATTTTTCCGTCACCGTTAAAAAAAAAATATAATGGTGGAAAATATCCGGTTAACGCGACCTCTGATGTATACATACTTGTATAAATATATATTTTTTTTATCACGGCCATGCGTGTATTCCCCTCAAGTATTTATATACAGTACATGTATATGTACTATATAATACACACACACATACACACACAGTATATATATATATATATATATATATATATATATATATATATATATATATATATATATATATATATATATATATATATACATATATATATATATATATGTATATATATACTCGTCCAGTGACCATTATTTTTCATTTTTAACTTTTGCCCAATCTCAACTGGCTCATCCTCAGCCCTGAGATTGTGATTTTTGGGGTTTTTCTTTTTGGACCAGCCAAGCAGTTTTTCCTTCCTCGTAACCGTGTAATGCGTTTGATCACCAAAATTACAACTGGTTACGAAGAAAAACTCTACTCTGATGCCAAAACGCCAGTGAAGCCACCTGCAGGACAGAGCAGAACGGGCAGTTCCACCTCGACGGTTGGTGTGCTAATCCAAGCTCCCTGCGCAGTACCGGACCCGAACGGTACAGTACAAACTCCCAGGACCGCCTTGGAAGAAGCTCATCCAACATAAGCCCTCATCATTCGCTCACTGTCAAAGAGTCTGGTGTCGCATCAGCTTAACAAATAACTGCCAAATCATTTTTGCTAGACTCAGCCACAACAAGTCTAGTAGACAAACCAAACTCTTTTATATTTCTTCTGTTATTTTGTTACTTTTAGTTTAAGTTTAGGTTTTCTTTACTTACTCTCTCTCTCTCTCTCTCTCGCACACTCTCTCTCTCTCACACACACACACACACGCACGCACGCACGCACACCCAACACTCACACAGTTTGTTGTTGATTGTGTCTTTTTGATCACATTCATGTCATACTGTTCTGTGTGAACCATCTATTGTTACACAAATAAATGCACATTAAGCCTGATGTCATTGTTTGACTGACTTATTAAAGTGTGGTTCAAATCCCTGCGTATCGTCAAGAACTCCCCGTTAAGGAGACGGTATTGAGACTGATTCTGGCGTTTCCTGCTGACGTCAACAACCAAAAAGCAGGTGGGTCCCCGATCAAATCATATTAAATATTATAAATATTAAAATTATTCATTTCTTTTTGATGTCCGTTTCCACTCCTTCGTGAGTTTGATCGATTAAATTAATCAATCAACTTCCCCCACTACATATATATATATGTGTGTGTGTATGTATATATATATATATATATATATATATATATAAAATATGTATTTATATTAATAAATTGAATTAAATAAAGTATTCTGACCTGTGAAGGTCATCAGGGTCACAGTTGGCCAGGAACGAGGTCACGGCTTCGGCCACTTCCTGGTTGGACAGGACGTCCCACAGTCCGTCGGTTCCCATCACCAGCACGTCGTCGGCACCGTGCTCGTGCTGCATCAGGTTGTACACCTTTACCTGTGTGACGGCACACGGAACAACTCGGTGAGTGACCTCAGCGGAGCCGCAGCAGACATAACAAGTGTTGCTGTAAACAAACATCCACCGGGATAAAACTGTCTTAAAGTCACTTATTTATTTGTCTGTATTTTGCTCTTAATTACACTCCTGGCCCTGATTAGCCACCTGGGGTTTGACGTTCATCCACCTGTCCACCTGTTTGTGCTCCCACACTTGTTCCCCATTAGTTCATCAGCAGGTAATGTACCGCAGTCCCACTTTGCTGCAGAAGCAGGGTTTTTGAGGGAGACGGTGGGGGGGCTCTCAGCTCTGCAGCCGTTGAATTGAGCAGTCAGACGGTCATGTCAGTGGTTAGAAAAAAACAAACCAAAAAAAAAAAAAAAGTTCTGTTGCTGCTTTCTAACCTAAAAGAGCTGATTCCACCTGATGCGTTTCACTTCTTTCTCTTACATTTTCCAAAACATCAATTAATAAAAATATAATAATAATAATAATAATAATAATAATAATGATAATAATAATGATGATGATGATGATGATGATGATGATGACAGTAATAATCATAATACTACTACTAAAAATAATAAAATGTTTGACTCTCAGCTCCAAATCTGAAACTATGAAATGTTGCATGAAGACGTAGATCAGTTTTTGCAGCCGGGGAGCTCATCATCATTTCCGAGCAACAACTCCAGCCCCGCTGCTGTGACTTCAGTGCTTTTTCAGTCGCTGACATCATCTCCCTCAGATCCCCCCCAACCCGTCGGGACCGCTTCGCTGACAGACTTGTGTTCCGGTAGATAAATCGGGGAGACACAGACGGAGGAGTCGACTTCTTGGTGTGAACCCGCCGTGAACCCCCCGCTTATTAATGAATTAAAGATCAAGGACAGAGCCGTGGGAGGAAGCGGGAGGGAGGCGAGAAAAAAGATGCAAAAATTCTTTTCGGACAAACTACATGAGGAGATGAAAGCGCTTTGAAGGCGGTGCCAGACAGTCGGCCAGGTGGTTTTGGGCTCTGCTGCTGCTGCAGTGGCAGAACAGCGAGGGATGGGAGGGGGGCTGACTTGACCATTCTCTCATACATGACAAGTATCCAGCACACAATGTTGGGAAGAGGCGGGGAATCGGAGAGGAACGGGGGAAGAGTCTCACACAGCTTCCTGCAAGGGCTCAAGAAGCCACGACCGTGACCTGCTCCTTCACAAGCTAGTCTCACGTTTACATTCCTGCATGGATGGGGGTGAAAAAAACCCACTTTGTACAAAGATTTTCATAAAATTAGTTTTCTTTTCTTTTCCGAGGATGGATGAGATAAAACCAAAATAACGGCTTCGGCGTCCTGGCAAGAAGGATTGATGGATTGATGGATGGATGGAAGGATGGATGGAAGATGTGATGATGGATAATGGAAAGAGAAATAGATGGATGGATATTGATAAGCTGATGTTGCTGATGTGGTGCGATGGTGATGGTTAAAAATGAATGGGTGGAAGGAAGATCAGATGAATGGATGGATGGATTGATGGATGGATAATGGACCCATGGATAGATGATAGACAGAATGAGGTAGCTCGATGGATTGATTGATTTAAATGGATGGATGATAGAGAAAAGATGATAGTGAAAGATGGATGGATGAATGATGGATGGATATATTGAACTCAGAACTCATGAATTTCGAGTTCTCTCGCCTTTCTGCCCTGAAATTCCCAACTTCAGATGTCCAAGTCGGTTGAAAACCTGAAAAAACATCATTGACCCCATCCAATGTAAATGTAAGAACAATTTTGTAATTACTTATTTCACCATTTGACGGCTCTCACCTCAGGGCAGCAGGACAGGAAGGGCTTGATGTAGATGTTGGAGTCGTGGACTTTGAGGTCGTGGTCTCCCAGGCCTCGGGTCACGCCGATGGTGGCCAGCACGCGCGCCTGCAACACACACACTCGCTCGCGTCTCTCTCGGAAAGAAGTTGTTTTTCAAAGATCGTGTGTGTGTGTGTGTGTGTGTGTGCACGCGCGTGCGTTGTGTTCAGGGCACTAAGTCTCACCTTCTTCCCTTCCCCGTATATCAGTGGAAACTTGAGATCTTCATCATCAATGGTCTTGTACGCCCTGCAGGAGAGATGGGCGGACATATATCAGAGCGAGACCTTACTGCTCAGCCTCACCATCTTTGAAGACCCCCCGCCTCCTCCAACCGCCACTGCGGCCTCGTCTTTCACGATTATTTAAAAAAGCAATTTACGGCCGCAGCCTTGAAACGAGATGGAAAACAGCGTAGTTTCCCAATTTGGGATCAATAAAGTACATCTATTCTATTCTATTCTATAACGCTCTCAGACTGCGATGAAAAGCGTAAATCAATACGAAGTCACCCTTACGACACCTTGTTGAGAAGTATAAGCAATTTGAAATCCAATTGTTAAAGCAGCGATCACATTTTTTCCCCCCGCGACTATCCGTGACCCGACTCCTGCGTTGTAAATGCAAAGTAAAAAAAGAAACGCCGCCACGGAACCAAACGAAAACGCCAAATTGCTCAGAAAGATTTTTTTTTTTCCCTCACTCCCGGCTGCCCGAGAAAATCTTTTAGCAATTTAAAGTTACGCAGAAGGTTGAAGAGTTTCAAGGCCCCACACTTTGGACAATTCACTCTGCCGATGTTTTCTGATTTTAATGCGGGTCTATGACCCTTCAGCAACCTCCTAAGAAATGAAAAAAGTTCACTATACTTTACCTTCACTACTCTTGCTAGCTCCACTTTTTGTGCGGGCTAAAATTGTAAGCCAAACCCCTTATGATGTCACAGAGGGAACAAAAAAAAAAGTCCTCATAGTGGGCGCCCTTAAAAACTATGTTTGTAATTTTCTTTTTAAAATTGTTTGATATTCACCATAACTATTCATCACTCATCATTCATCTTTTTTGGATGAGTCCAATCACTGGTGACCAACTGAACCTGATTGGTCATCCAGCACTTCAAAGGGCTAAAAACAACAGCTCGGCAAGACGGAGGCCAACCTCAGACTAACAGCCAATCCGATTGATTGATTTTTTCATGCGATCTCGATACCTTTTTTGTCAGCATCTGGTAGAAATCGTGCAGGATGAACACAAAAGTTGCTGCTATCGCTCTCAGGCATTTTCTTGGATCAAAATTTCTGCTGCCATCTCTCGGGTGCAACAAAACAAGCTGCTTGAAAAACTTTGGCAAGCCTGAGCCACCCGCAGCAGCAGCAGCAGCAGCAGCAGCAGCAGCAGCAGCAGCAGCAGCAACAACAACAACAAAAAAATTAGTGGGTTCAAAAGTGCACAAATGGATGCAAGGAAGATCTGAAAGCGCACTTAGAAATGGAGCTTTGAAGTCGGCCTTGAAGACTTGAGCGGCTGACACTGATGTACTTAAACTGGATAAATCAGACTGGGCTTCGGCACAGACGCAGCAGAATATCAACTTCAAACGTTTTTTTAAAGAAATATATCGGACCACGTCCTGCCCTTTCCTGCTTTTACCATGTCGCATCTTTATCTATAAAAAGGCGTGTGCTTTAGAGGTTAATAGCTTTTTCAATTAACTTTGTTTTTCAGCTATTGCTAAAAAAAAAAAAGAAGTTGCCTTATCAAAATAAAATCGCAGGGCTGCTGTCTGAACTATCTATGTCATCATTGGTTTTTGAAAAAAAAAACAAAAAAAAACACTTATTGGTCGACCACAACTAAACATACGTTTTTAACAGGAAAATGCAGATCCAATCTGAGTGCTTTCATTCATTTTCATACAAGGAAGTGCAGTACTGGAGGCTGCTCCCAAAAAAGAAAACTTGTCTGTGGTTTTGCCACCCTTTGAACTGTTCGTTTTGCTTCTTTTCTTTTGTTGCTTTTGCAACATTAAAAGTTAACGCAACGCGTCAGTTTCATCTTGCAACGTGACGATGTTCAAAGTTAGGGAATTTCAGAGAAGTTGAGCTTAAAAAAACAGAAGGACCTGAAAGAGAATGAGCATTCAAGGTGAAGTGTGTAATTGGACATTTTCAAGAAGAAACAGCGACATCAAGTGGTTACATTTTAGATTGCAGCGCTCTTTCACTTAAGTCCCCTTAGGGCAGTGTTTCTCAAAGTGGGTGGCGTGACGAGTCATGTCTGGGGCGCGTGGGGAGAGTTGAGGATGCAAGGGGGGGCACCCAGGGGGACTCACATTTGATGTCAGAAATTCTATGCAAATATGCTTCATTCGAAACAGCGTCTGATCCAAAACACACTCACGTCCGCACGCAGTTTGACAGACGTAAACAACGGCAGCCAAAACCATATATAAAAAGTGTGAGTAAAAGCTTCATCAGTGAAGAGCAAAGCAGTTTTGGCATCATACGAAGTCACATACAGGATTGCACAGTACAAAAAAAAACACGCACGATGATGGGAGGAGCTCACACTCCTTTCAGCTTTAGATATGGTTTCAACTATGATTGATGAGAAAAACACAGACAAATTGAAGGCGGTCCCTCCAATGACACAGCTGCAAGACATTTCAGATGATCTTGAAATACAACTTATCGAAAAAATAAAAAGAAAGACATTTTAAAGGTGAAAACTGCCTATTTTGTCAGGGTGGGTGGGCATGAACATTTTTCTTCCTCCAAAGGGGAGCAAGAGAAAGTTTGAGAACCACAGCAGTAGGGACTCCATACCCTCCCTCTCCCGAGCTGGCCTGTAAACTACAGTGGCCTGCGAGCACAAACCTAAATACCTCATCCACCTTCTTGTTTTTGGTTTAGTTGAAGAAGCGAGCGTTCACCCTAATTCCAAAACGCGCTGTCAGGCAGCTGGATTGTCCACACCAGTCTTCCTTAGAAATATGGATGTGCAAGGTGGCAGCTGACTGGGAGCAAGACCCTTCATCTATGGATATTCTTGTATATACATGACAACCGTTCTACGGGTAGGAAAGCCAAATTACCTTTATTGTACTGCAATTATACACCTGTATTAATGTATTTATAGGCAGTATGTTGAGCTTTTACCAATATAAAAATCATAAATCAAGCCAAATTTTACACACTGGACCTTTAATGCAAGACCTTTTTACGATTCAGACCTGGTCTTTGTGAAAAACCAAGGAAATTGACTTGCCATCCGTTCATGGTGAAATCTCGGTAGAGCATCTTCTTGCCCACCTCCTTCCTCTGGACTCTCCGGGGAAATTCCAGGTGCGTGAACTCGTTTCCCAGCAGGTGGGGCTGCATGAAACCCTGGAGGACAGACAGCGGTGATTGAGCTAAGAGGGGGAGGCTCCGAGATTAAATGAAATCATCGTTCCCGGCCTGTTAACTCTTTCCTTTGAACGTACAAGACTTGAAAACCCAAAAAACTGAATTTTAGAATCAAAATGCATCAAAATGAATATCAAAAAAAGGTAATATTTGTAAATGGGAGGTAAACAATATATAAATACTGAGCATTTCTTGAAACACTTATCTTTATATTGTTGAATGTTGAGACTCACAAAATACTAAGAAACACACAAAAAGTGGAGCAAAGAAAGAACATAGCTGACTGTCACTGGCCATATAAATAACAATTACAGCCGGAGCTTTTTATCTTTTGCGCTTTGCTTTATTCAATTGCCGGACTGTGCTGCTGAGAAACTGAGGCCTCGGCTCAGTCTATAAGGTCCTTGAAGGACACGTCTTTTGTCATCAGACTTTCTGAGGTCAGGCTGGTGACGTCCTTTTTCATATTCATTTTTTACCAGGAACTGAAGTCGCTGTCGCTCAGATTCGGGGGTGAACTCGGTCGACATGGGGATGATGTCGTTGTTCCTTATGATAATGGCTCTGCAGACGCATGGGAAAAAAAATTGAGTACCTTGTGCAACAAAACAAACTGGAAGTGAGGTTTTCATTGCTCGATTTCTGCACCTGCTGTCGCCGGCGTTGGCCACGTACAGCTTCCCCTGCAGGTAGACGACGGCGAGGGCCGTGCAGCCGCCGGTGACGTTGTAGATCTGCTTCTCCCTCTCGATCTGAACATCCTGGGCGCAGCATAGACAGAGAGAACGTTTGTTTTCTTTCTTTGTACTTGTTCATCTTCAATAAAACATCACTAGAAAAGCTCTCAAAGATAAGACACTTTAAAAGGAGAAGGGGGGAAAAAAATTGAGGGATGAGATCTTAAAATCTCAAGTTTGAACTTCGAGGGCCTGAATCCGAATGGAAGCCCTCATTAGCACCTTCTGAAGTTCAAATAAAGTCATAGAGTCATAGGCTGTTCAGACAGATCACCCCCCCCTTTTTTTCTTTTGCCTTACTGATGCTGCAATAACCTCACGCACGACATTTCAAACGAAGTGGGGGTATTTTTCCCCATCCTCCTCCTCATATTCCCCTCCATCGTCATCCTCAAACTGGCAAAAATGTGACTGGAGTCTAACGTGATTTGACTTCTTTCGGCTCGCTACAGCGAGAGCGCCGTTCACTGTCTCTGTTGCCATCTAGTGGTCGCCATTCGCGGTTACATGGAGTTCGATGAAAGAGTCGGTGAACACCAAGCGCTAACTCGGTTCACAGTCAGTCGAATAAACCGACGGCTGACCCGAGGCCCTTTTATGAACGTTAGAGAGAATTTTATTACAATCTAAAATCACAGTATCTGTGCGCCTATCACACAGTGATAGATTGTTTTTGCAATTAAAACTACCAAATGCAATAAGCAATCATCTTGCCTAGATTTGTGGCAACATTAACAAGCCCTTTGTGCCCTGCACGAAGTGGTCTGAACAAGTCCCACGGGCCATTCATGCAGAATGTTACTAGCAGAAGTGTGAGTTTCCTCAGTTTTTGCCTTTTTTTCTCCTGGTGTTTATTCCACTGCAGTTTTTAAGTCTTTTTTGCCAGTTCAAATGCAAACTGCAATTTCAGTCAACGCCAGAGTTCTAAACCAGAGCTCCCCCCCGCCCCCCGTCCTCAGAAACACCTGGCCTCACCATTTCCTTGAAGGCGTTCTCTATGGCCCCCACCACCAGGCTCTCGTGCGCCACCTTCTTCTCCGTGAAGAAGCGCGGCGGCGGCGGCGTGCTGCTGGGCGAGCCCGGCGTAGCGGGGCGGCGCCGCGCAGCGAGGAGGCCCGGGTCAGCGGCGCTGGGGGCCCGGCGTGTTGCCCTGGAGGTAGGAGCAGCCGCCGCGGGCTCCTCGCCCAGGATGGTCGGCGGCGGCGAGGCCGCGTTGCGCAGGACGTCGATGACGGCCTGCAGCTGGCAGGCGATGTGGTGCTGCAGGAGGCGGGAGGCCACCACGGCGGCGCCGGAGCCGGCGTGGCCGTCGAACAAAGCCCAGTAGTGGAAGACGAAGCCCTCAGTGTCCTGGACACACAAGGTGATCACACGTCATTCAATATCACTGAATGTACAAGCTTTGTCAGGAGGCTGCACACATCTACGTCAGTGGTCCACATCTATTACTGCTGCTGATGCTTCGTAATTCTGTTCATGTTTCAGGATGGATTAAGGTTAGGATTAAGATTAACCTGCCCTCAGCCCTCATCCGTCACTCATACAAAGTGCGAAGACACCACCAATAATGGATAAACGTATGATAGACTAGCTTCCAAATCAAGAAACAAAAACGATTAAAAACTGCAAAAGTGTGTGTGTGTGTGTGTGTGTGCGTGTGTGTTTGCTAGTGTTCCTTCCTTTGCCTGGAGCAAAAACATTTTTGGACACCCAACTGCATTTGTGATATGATGAATTAAGAACTGCTCTCAAACAGACCATGAGCAATTTAAAAAAAACAAAAAAGAAACCAGTATGTGACACTCTAGCAGCCAGGGGTTTATTTCTGCTGGTGCAAATTGCAAGAAACACACACTCAATGAGTGCTAATGCTAACGTTAGCAAGGGCTGCCGACCCCCTATTGGCAATTTTGTCCCAGGTCTGGGTCAGAGGAGAAGTGCTCCATACATACATACATGCATAATCCCGTGCGTGCCTGTGTCTGTGTGGAATAAAGCTCCTTTACAATAAATCTTCAAATGCATCAGGGTGAGTTTTAAAGAACAATGCGGCTGAGGAGAAGAAAAAAAAAGCCTTGGATGTACACCGTTACCTAGCAACGGTTGAATTAAACCCAGGTCCAAAAATCGGTGTGGAAATGTGTGCTGGGTGTGTGTGTGTGTGTGTGTGTGTCTGCAGTGGATCTATAAAAAGAGCAGCAATCAGCAGCGATTGGGGACTGGGGAGTTTTTCCCAGCCACTGTCGCATCTTGCTCGCTCCGGGGGCCCGGTTGGTTCTCTCTGATTGTATAAAGCGCTTTGAAACACCCCTGGTTGTGATTTAGCGCTGTACAAATAAAGTTTTAATATTATTATTATTATTATTAATTGCTTGTAAAGGGCGGATTGCTTCTATTTCCAGGCAGAGCGGCGATGGCGGCAGCGATCGCCAGCGCTTTCAAACACCTGCAGTGAGGCTGGGAACAGACTTTTCTGTCCACTTACAAGCAGGTGTTAATAATGTTAGCGCCTTCCAAGGTGAACGTTGTCACCTCATTAGGAAGCAGAAACATTAACAACAGTAACAAACTGAACTGATTTCAAAGGAACGGACTTTAACTCTGACGTTGATATGGTCCCATTGTAGCGCCGTGGTTGCAGATGGAGGTGATGGACGTGACTAATGGCTGCTTCTCTCAGCGAGCCTGCGTGACTCATCCCTGGCAGCAGAGAGCCGGGAAGAGGAGAGTCATGACTCACTCAGCCTGAGAGGAGCACGTGGGACGTCGGGAGCGTCGCAGTAGACGCCGTGCTGACATCACACACACACACACACGTCGAACCTTCTCACAGGATTGAAGTGTTTTTTTTGTGATTTGACGGCCGAGTCTGAGTGGGTGGAAAAATTACTTGAATAAAGAAAAAAATAAAATAAAATTCTTGCACAGTTGCGTCTGACTTTATCTGCTAAAAGGCTCACAACAGCTTTTCTGTCTTGGTGAACCAGGAAGTGGTGTGTTTCCTTCCTGAAATGGGATATCCAATCAAAAAGCTTTTTTTTTTCCTTCCAAATTTTCAAATGACATATACATACACCACCGTTCAAACGTTTAGGGTCACTGACTCATTTCTGCATTGGCCTCCATTATTAGCAGTTTTATGAAATAATGATCTTGGATGCTCTGCGATCATCACGAGTGCACAGAAGTCACTTAAGATGTGCTGACTAAGTAAGGGAGCATTTTAGAGTTTCATGAAAACAAAATTCTGTGTGAACACACGAATAGTGGGCTGTTTTAAAGAGCCTACAATATAAAGCAAGATGTTCCGTAAACTCAACGTTAGTGTGATTGTAATAGGAATCTTTGTTTCAGAAATGTTGACACTTTGTTGTCAATTCTAAAGCGTTCAGCTTCTGTCATGATGGCCGAATATCACACTTGAAATTCATGACCTAAAATCACATTCAATTAGACATTCAACACCAGCTGTCAAAGCCATCCCATAATGTGTTCAGCACATCCTGACTGATGCTCCTGCACTAGTGATGTTCTTCCAGCAGATTACTCGCTGGTAATAATGGAGATGAATGCAGAAATGAGTCAGCGACCCCAAACCTTTGAACAGGACTGTATGTAATTTCTTTCTTTCTTTCTTTATTCAGTAAAACTGTTGATCCTCATGCAGGGAGCTGCGACACAGTCTGCGTACTCCCCTCACTCCCCCCACTCAGCGCACCTCTCCCAGCCTGCCGTACTCCACGCGGAGACCCAGGCCCTCTCCGTTGGGCAGGGAGTTGCGCCTCTTGGCCGTGGGCGTCTTGCTGGGCGTGGACGGCGGGCAGTAGCTCATGGGACGCCGCCTCGCCACCACCACCTCGCAGCAGGCCTGGTCCTCGTTCAGCGCGCTCTTCCCGGCGTTTATCACCCTGGAAAAGGGACAACAGAGGCTTTTTTAAACAAAAAAATAAATAAATCAATAAATAAAATCTGTGTTATCTTACTGCACGATTCCACAAGTAAAAAACAGTCCAACGAATGGCGAGTTTGTTCTCACTGCGAGGTGCTTTTCCTCACTTTTATATACTTGTGCACATGAATTAAAGGGTGCAGCTTTCACATTGTTTTATTTTCAGTTTTTGTTTTTTTTTCATTTTTGAATGTCCTGGATGAGCAGGAAGTTGACCAGTCGGCCAAACCCCAACCCTGCTTGCTCGCTCTTCCTTGTTTTGTTAAACTGTAACCTGCCTGAACGCTCTCCACAAAAAACACACACACACACACACACACACACACACATTTGCATGCTACTTGCACCTTTCACAGCTCTAAGCAGTATCTCTGCAATCAGCATTGTGACGACACCCAAACTGTGTCTGGCTTACACAATGTGTTTGACTGGCTCCATTGCCCAGGTGTCATCTGTACCTGTGAATGTAACTCTGTGTAGCCTCCAAATCAGCGTCTCTCCTGGTAAAAAAAAAAAACCACACCAACAGGTCTGAGGACTTTTCATCCTGTCCCACTACGCCAACACCTGCTCACACACCCTTCACTGGCTACAGGCCACGACTTGAATTCGTCCTGAGCTACCCACACTCGTCCGCTTTGTTCACCGTCAGTTTGTCTGCTCCAGACAAAAGGCCGTGTTGCAATTTGACGGCCGAGCGACTTCCTAGAAACTGAGCACTAAGGCATCGTCCATGAGCCTCACAACTCTGTCCAAGCACATGATTTCTTCATTTCTGTCAAGAAATCATGCGTCTATTGTTGGCGTCACCCCACTGCAGTATGTATTTGTGGTGATGATGATGATGATGATGATGATGATGATGAATATTCAAGTTACAATGGGATGCACCATTTCGGCTGTGTGTGAATGTAATATATGCATATGTTCTAAATGGTAAATGGACTGCACTTACATAGCGCTTTCCAGCACCTTCACGGTACCCCAAAGCGCTTTATATTCACCCATTCACACACACACACACACTCATGCACCAATGGGTGGCTGCTGCCATGCAAGGCGCTGCCAGCCCCTAAATTAAAAGCCAATCAGTCAATCGACTTTTATTTGTACAGCGCTAAATCACATGCAAAAAATGCCTCAAAGAGCTTCGTGCAATCAGAGAGAAAGAACCAACTGGGCCCAAAAGTGTCTCGCCCAAGGACACGACAGACTGGGATGGATCGGGATTTGAACCGCCAACCTTTTGGTCATTGGACAACCGGCTCTACCTCCTGAGTCGCCCCGCTGTGAGTTGAACCTTTTGCTTGATTCGTCTGGACTTGGACTGACAACGTTACATTGCTATAATGTTGGCTACAGACTTGAACACATTTTCCTTCAATCAGGCTTAACAGCACCGTTCATCTGCATCGCTGACAAACTTTACAATACTGGCAAATTCTCTCTGGCTCACTGCCCCAGATCCCCCGCCCCCTTTCGACCACTGCAAATAAATGTAACCTGAGGATGACACTGAGGCTTAAAACATTAAAACAAGGGGATTTTGAAGCTCCACTGAGATTGCCAGTCATTGACAGACATCTCTGGAGGGTGTTGAGAATGGGCGCAGGATGAGATATTGCTCTATTTATATCCTGGCTGTTTTCAGCAGGGCAGCATCATTACCATTTTCCTTTGCTTTTCCGCCTCGAATGCTTGTTACCCTGAGTGATGGAAGGACACCCATCAGCGGTGATGCTCAGGGAGTCTGTACTCCAACAGGGAAGGAGAGGTAGTGAATTTGAATAGGGACGAAGGGGAAACAGGAAGTGGGTCAAAGGAGGATGAGGAAGACGTCTTTCTGCTGCTTGTCCATGAGTGAACCCTGCCCGAACTTGGATTTATATATTAGGGGCACTGTGGACTGGCTACCAGTAAAGAGGTCAACGAGTCGCTGCTGTCGCATCACTCGAGTTATGACCCATCACCAGGCACGCGGGTGCAGCCGTCCTGGCCGGAGAGCTGCCGCTGGCTCCGATTCCTCTGCTTTCCTTGCAACCCCCCCACCCCCAAAATACTAAATCATAAAAGTAAAATGTTGCAACGATAGAAGTGTAACTCTGGGTTTTTCCTGAGGTGTGGGACGCCAGGCGCAGCTGGAACCAATCAGTCGTCAACAAAACCACCCTTCCGCGACGACACTGGAGGAAACATCCCTGGCCTTTGTGCTGAATGTGACTGCTTGGCTGAAAACGCTTTTACTCTGCCGTCCATCTCCATCTCCTTTGACCTCATTTCCCCACTTTCACGGAGGAAAGACGCTTACCTTGTTTCTCCGCTAATGAAAATGTCTGAGTTTTTTTTCGTTTGGAACAATTAGCTTTCCTCCCATTAGGAACAAAACTCTATTTTCCTTTCATTTGCCAGGACGCTAATGCCCTCTTTGTTTCCCGAGCCTGTGCGACAGATTCTAGGCCAGACAGTGGCCCCGAGGATGAGATGATGATATGTTTTTTGTACGTAACACAATGGGTTCTAGCTTCGCTTGCATTTTACTCAAATCAAAGGAACAATAACTGCAAAAGAGTCCATTAAATTTGATAGTTACTTGAGGATTCCGGTTGGGAATGCAACGCTAGTTGAGTCTATAAGAGCTCCGAAAAATGCGACCTTCTAACAGAGTTTGAATGGCGAGTAGAACGAAATGTTTGTGTTCTTAGATACAGCTAAATGTCTCTATTACTAACCTAAGACAATATGATTAACATTGACTGTGTTTGTGTTATCAAAATGGCTCTGATTGGTGGTACCTTTAAAAAAAAAAATAATAATAATGATGATAATGATAACAACAATAAAAGAGCCAAGATTGCTGCTATAGTGACAAAACTGGAGGATTTAATTACATTTGACGCTGTCACGCGCTGAACTGATTAACTGCACCAGCTCCAGAGAGACACTTCAACATGACTGCGCTGTCTGGGCGTGCGTGCGCGCACACACACACACACACACAATGCGTAAGCAACATATTCAAACTGCACCATTTCATTCATACACTTGAGTTAAACACTTTGTAAACTCAACAACTTTCTGAATGATGCAATTAGACTATTTACGAATCCTCCCCAAAGGAGGCTGCTGATTGGTTGGGTTTATTCAACAAACTTTCTTTTGCTTTTTATTTTTTCTGGAAAAAAAAAAATCTTGTAAAATTCAGTGCCTGTACCAGCACACATGCGATGCGCTTGCCACTGATTTTAAATGTGGCTTTAGGATGGCATCGCTGCATCTCAGATCTTAATTGGAGTAAACAAATCGCACGCAGAGATGTATTTCATGTATTGTTCCGCACAAGCACACAGCGACCTGCCATCTGTGCAATAAACGTTGAAATAACACAAAGACACAAAGACACACACACCTGCCTGGGCGCGGACCGCTTGTATCTCACTAGCGACGGTCAAAAAAATCGTTGCCGGCCTTTGAAGTAGAGACGGTACATTCCGTCAGTCTGTCTGTTGCTGAGACGACTTTAAAGTCCAACAGGGAACAAATGCACACACACACACATACACGCCATCGCAAAATGCCACAATTTCCTCAAGTCATCCATTGACTCCTGCTGAATGAAGATGACTCGACATCTCCGACCAGCCTGATGTGGAAACAAAGCAGGTAGCAGCTGGATTGGGATTGACCGTAATAGTTGCCGTGGTGGTGAAAGGGTCAAAGGTCAGGTTTTGGGTTTAGGGACGTATATTTAGCCCTCTGTTTACAGCCTCTTGCAAAAATGCAATGTGAACTGGTGCTAAGTTGGCCTTGATGGGGTGACTAAAGGGAGGTGGACGCAGAGGCTAGGAGGGGCAGGAAGCAGTGCCCTTTGTGACATCACAAGGGGGGGGGTTTGCAGAGAAGTGAGTGCAAAATACACTGAAATAGAGTTTGTTGACTGGTACATATGTATAGCCGCACTTCCACGGAGCCTCTGCTCTCTGCTGCTGACGGATGCATAAGTGTCTTTACTTATTGAGACGGCAAACTGGGAGCATCATCTTGCAAGCTCCCACCTCCATCATCCCATCAGCAGGTCAGACACTGCCAGCACCATCATATGGAGCTTGTGCTCTGGATCGATATCACCACCACCACCACCACAACAACAACAACGGGGCAAAGCGGATGGGAAAAATCCTCTCGCACGTGAAAACCAGCTTGGCCCGGCCTGGCTCGTGATCTCTTGCATGACCACCCAATTTGCCACGGCCGCACGCGAAGGGGACGCGGCTGACGGGTGTCGACCGTCCCAACAGGTGCCCAAGGCTAGCTGTTGCCCGTTTGTTCCGACGAGAGGAAACGAACCGGGCCTCTGATAATACGAGCCGCCCGCAGAGCAGCAGCAGCAGTCGTCGTCAGGGAGGGATGGTGGGTTGGTTGGTTTTACTTACTCGGCGTATCCGGTGGCCCACGGTAATCTCCTCGTCTCCTTCAGGATGAGGATGGGCCGCGCTACGTGGTCCGCCGAGCACTCGATCTCATCCGGGGACAGCCCGAGGAACTGCGGCCTCATGTAGGGGAATTTCAGCGGGAGCTCGGCGCCCGGGTTGCCACCTCCGCCGGAGCCGCCGCCGGCCATGATGCCGCCCATGAAGCCGGCCACAGCGGACTTGACCCGGGTGAGCATGCTGGCGGCGCGGCGCGGCGGGACGTCCGTCGGTCGGTTAGCGGCGCCGCGGCTCCCTTTGCCCGGATGGCCCCCCAGCTCGGCCGCGCTGGTCGACGACAGCCTCGATGGAGGACAACGGGAGGTGGCGGCAGCAGAGGAAGAGGAGGTGGAGGAGGTGGAGGAGGAGGAAGAAGAGAAAGAGGAGGAGGAGGAGGACCGCAGATGGTTAGAGGCTCATTCATTCAGAGCGGAGGTCTTAGCAGCCACAAGCATGGAGAGTTAACGAAAAAAATAATATGAAAAACGATAAACCGGGAATGATGCGTTAGCTAAAACAGCGCACTCCTCCGCGGAGTGCCATTGATAACCGCTCGGGCCGTCGTGAACGCGGAAATACACAGAAGATTATCAGGTCATGTGATGCAACCGTGGACGCACACTGTAAAAAAAAAAAAAAAAAAAATCACGCGCCGCTGTCCAGTGCTGATGAGTTATAACACTAATATAAAACGTCATTTAATAATATTAATTGTTTTTTTTATTATTGCATTGGATATCAAATTGGGGACAAATTTAATTTGTATTCATTTATTTTCAAACTGGTATACAGTATACATAAATGTCAGTGTAAGTACAGAAGTGCTTGCAAAAATGCTGTACATTTATAAAAAAAAAAAAAAAACACAAAAAATGTTCATAGCAATAAAAACCACAATACAGTAGAGTCACATAAAAATGCAATCGCCCTATGATGCAAATAGACATTAAAAGACAAAGCTGCAACATTGCAAAAGATAATTTAACTTGTTAAACCTCCTTTTACCTATCATTTTAATCAACAACAACAGATAATCCACTCATTATTATTATTATTCTTATTATTCATTCAGGCATTTATTCTGGATTTTTTTTCTCTCTCGAGGCAGCTCAACTATTTAGCCGCACTGATATTTTTTACAGCGGGAGGAGCAAAGATTGATCATTCTTGCAGTGAGATGAGCAGCTTACGTCGGCTGACAGTAGGCTAAAGGTAAATCAGGCATATAGACGCTACGGCGGCTCACCGACGACATGCGGTGCTCCGAGAGTCAGAAGCTCACACGGACAAAGCCATGCCATTCGTGTTCATTTAATGGGGGAAATGTGATGGTGGGTTGGTCCAGACACACACCCACAAGAAACCCTGAAGCACAAGCGACCAGACCAAAAAACTCGGGCTAATCTCCTTTCCTTGCACTTAGAGGTTTAAGTTATCCATCACATTTTATAGATAAGAATAAGACCCTAAAGAATGGTTAGCGGTTTATATGTGTGTGTGTGTGTATTTTATATGCATATATATATATATATATATAAATTCAGTCAATGTGGGACCTGAATTGGCTAACCAAATCAAATCAGATACAACAAGTCAAGTATTTGATTTGTCAGGAAATTGACATTACATGATGAAACCTCACTACCACTAACTCACATCTGCAACTTGTCCTTCCAAATTGGCAAATTTCCTAGTAAAATGAAAATAGCAAAAATCATGCCGTTATATTAAACTGGTGACAAACACAGCTTCACAAATTACAGGCCTGTTTCATTGCTTCCTCAGTTCTCAAAATTCTAGAAATATTATCCAACACTGGACTAGACTCATTCATTGAAAAGCATAAACTGTTGACTGACAGCCAATACGGTTTCAGAGAAAATACAAGTACATTATGGAATTAATTGAAGAAATTACTATATGCTATAGGAATATTTATTGACTTAAAAAGCGTTTGAGACTATTAATCGTGATATATTACAATGCCCTCTGAGTTCACTAGTTTTGCCATATCTTAATTATTGTCTTATGAGATCTGGGGTAACACATACAAACGTGACTTACAACCATTGGTCATACTGCAAGAGAGAGCAGTAAGAATTGTGAACAATATAGCTCTTCATGCACACACAAACTCTCTTTTTGTACAGTAAGTGGGTAGTTTATATGGGTTATGTATAGTTATGTGGGTAATATACTTGTATATGTTGAAATACATACATGCATGCATACATACATGAATATGTAATGTGCAAACACAATTGATATATATATCAGGGCACTGTGTATGAAGAATTCATGGGATTATATGATATACATTTACAGTGGGTTCGGAAAGTATTCAGACCCCCTTTAATTTTTTTACTCTTTGTCATAGTGCAGCCATTTGCTAAAATCAATTAATTTCATTTTTTATTGTCAGAAAAACACAGATTTATTACAAAATAAACACTGAAATATCACATGGCCATAAGTATTCAGACCCTTTGCTCCGTATCGAGTAAAAAGTGAAATGGACAAGGTCGAGTGCATGCCTCCGCAGATTAAGAAAAAAACTGTCAGGTGTTGGTGGACTCAAATGCACGACAACCACTGATGCAATTTGAGAGGTTTATTGAAACGGGGAGGTCGGGCAGTCCAGGGTCGAGAACCAGTGCAGGCGGTGAGAGAGGCAGGCGAGATCGGCGTCGGGGACGGGCGGAGGTCGATACCAGTGACAGGGTCCAGACAGAGCAGACGAGGAGCGTAGTCAGAGCCGAGCAGGGTCGTTACCGGGGAATCGGTCCGAGGACGAGGCAGGGGCAGGGTCGGAGACGGGCTGTTGTCAACCGGGGAACGAAGGATCCAGACGGGGCAGACGAGGGACGTAGTCAGAGTCGGGCAGGGTCGTTACCGTGGGATCGGTCCGAGGATGAGGCAGGGGCAGGGTCGGAGACGGGCTGTTGTCAACCGGGAACGGAAGGATCCAGGCGGGCAGACGAGGGACGTAGTTGAGAGCCGTGCAGGGTCGGTACCGGGCATCGGTCCGAGGACGAGGCAGGGGCGAGGTCGGAGGCGGGCTGTTGTCAACCGGGGAACAAAGGAGTACAGCAAGGAGACATGCGCTGGAGAGCCGAGCAGGGTCGTTACCGGGGAATCGGTCCGAGGACGAGGCGGAGACAGGGTCGGAGACGGGCGGTGGTCAACCGGGGAACGAAGGAGTACAACGAGGAGACAGGCGCTGGATCACTGGTGCAAAGCAAAACAGATAATCTGGCAACTGGGAAACGTGGGAGACTGGTTAATATAGCCAGTGCAGATCAAAGGCGAAGAATGTTGGCTATCAAGATCATAGGGGAAGATTGTTGGCTATGAAGATCATAGGGGCAGATTGTTCGCTTGGAGACCTTGGAGACCTTGGGAGACCTTGGAGACCTTGGAGACCGTGACAGTACCCCCCCTCAACGGCCGGCTCCTGACGGCCTAGGTTGGTCAGGGTGAGCATCGTGGAAGTCTCTGATGAGGGAGGGGTCGTGGATGGCGCTTGGAAGCGAGGAGGCGGTGGTGGTTTAGATGTGGGTACTAGGGAACTTTCCTTGGCAGGTTTCAGGTAGTGTACGTGGAAAGTCGGGTGAGCTTGCACACTCCGGGGTAGACTGAGGCGAATGGACACAGGATTAAGAACTCTGGAGATTGGGAATGGACCAATGAAACGGGGTGCTAACTTGCGTGAGGGAGCTTGGAGTCTATTTCTGATGGAGAGACATACTCGGGACCCTGGCCGGTAGGCAGGACCCGGGACATGGTGACGATCAGCGTAGACCTTGTGCTTGGCCGCTGAGCGAAGGAGTGGCTGGCGCACCCGGATCCATACCCGTCGACATCTCCTGACCAGGGTCGAGGCCGCCTTGATGGCCAGCAGCTTCCGGTCTCCCCCAGAGTAATTGCGTTCCGCCGGCGTCAATTTCTGTTGATCGGGGTCAGGCTGCGTGAGGACAGGCGCGGAAGTGAGCGCGCACTGGAGGCACTGGAACGCCTCATCAGCCTCTGGTGTCCAGGTAAAAGGGGTCGATGAGGAGGTGAGACGGTGGAGTGGCGCGACGATGGTGCTGAAACCCTGGATGAACTTCCGATAGAAGTTTGCAACTCCCAGGAATCGTTGGAGCTGTTTGCGGTTGGAGGGGGTTGGCCAGGATGCGACAGCCTGCCCCCTCTCCATTACACCAGGGGGCGTGCAGTGGTGTCCTGTTTGGGAGAATTCTGGAGAGACATCTGGGGAAAACATGCATCTTTGCACTGGGGACCCCAGCCCTCCACAACCCCTAGGGTCCAGTCAATGCGGGGGTTGTGGAGTTGCAGCCAAGGATGACCCAAAACAAGGGGATATTGGGGAGACCGGAAAATGTGGAAGGACATTAATTCTGTGTGGTTGTCGGGGAAACTAACCTGCACTGGCTGAGAGACGTGCGTGATTTGGGTTAATAACTGTCCATCCAGAGACCGAACCCTGATGGGCTTGTCCAAGGGGTTGAGGTTCAGCTGCAGTCTCCCAGCCAGGTCCTTGTCGAGCAGATTAGCGTCTGCCCCCGAGTCCACCAGTGCCGGCATCTGAAATCGCTCAGAGGATGACACAATTGAAACAGAACATGTTGGTCTCCCCTTGGGGGAGCTAGAATCAACGGAATGTAGATTCAGAGTCGGGAGGCTACATTTTTCTCGGGAGGGACAAGAGGCGATGAGATGTCCGGGCTGTCCGCAGTAAATACACAGGCGATGAAGGAATCTTCGCTGCCTCTCCTCCGCGGAAAGTCGAGCGCGTCCCAGCTGCATTGGCTCTTCAGCGGGTGCCGAGCAGGCGGCGGTGACTGAAGGTGGAAGACAGGACGGTGGCAGGCGTCGAGGAGGCGGACCCGGGGTGTCCGGAAAGCTGGCTTCCGAGGTGAGACAATTCCATTCTGTGGAGCGATGTTCGGTCCGAATGGCGAGCGCGATTAGCTCATCCAGGGCGGAGGGAAGATCACGAGCCAACAGGTGAGCCTTGATCCCAGGCGAGAGTCATTGAAGGAAAGCGTCGTAACACGCAATAGCGTTCCACCCGCTATCCGCCGCAGTCGAACGGAATGCGATAGCATAGTCTGTTACCGACTGGTCGCCTTGCTGTAAACCCAGCAGCTTTTGGGCAGCCTCGCGACCCACCAGTGAGCGACGAAACAGGCTGGCCAAAGCACTAAAAAAAATCAGTCGTGGTCTGGCACGCCGGGCTCCTATTCTCCCACTCCGCAGCTGCCCAGGCTGCTGCCCTGCCGGTAAGGAGGGAGACGACGTACGCCACTTTGGACCTCTCGGAGGAAAAACATGACGAGCGTAATTCGAAGTGGAGCTCGCACTGTAAGCGGAACTCTCGGAAGTTGTTCTCCTCGCCGGAGAATGGAGTAGGTGCGGCGAGTGGCACGAGAGGTTGAACGGAGCCGGTGGAAGGTAAGGGTTGCACCATGTCACGTACCTGTGTCGACAGTGAGTTCAACTGAGAACCGAATGCCGTGAACAGGTGATCCGTCTGCGAGCGGTGCTGTTGAAGCCGCTCCTCGAGTCGCCGTAACTCCAGGGTGGTTGCGGAAGCATCGGGATTGTCGGCTGAGTCCATGGCCAGATTATACTGTCAGGTGTTGGTGGACTCAAATGCACGACAACCACTGATGCAATTTAAGAGGTTTATTGAAACGGGGAGGTCGGGCAGTCCAGGGTCGAGAACCAGTGCAGGCGGTGAGAGAGGCAGGCGAGATCGGCGTCGGGGACGGGCAGAGGTCGATACCAGTGACAGGGTCCAGACAGAGCAGACGAGGAGCGTAGTCAGAGCCGAGCAGGGTCGTTACCGGGGAATCGGTCCGAGGACGAGGCAGGGGCAGGGTCGGAGACGGGCTGTTGTCAACCGGGGAACGAAGGATCCAGACGGGGCAGACGAGGGACGTAGTCAGAGTCGGGCAGGGTCGTTACCGTGGGATCGGTCCGAGGACGAGGCAGGGGCAGGGTCGGAGACGGGCTGTTGTCAACCGGGGAACGAAGGATCCAGACGGGGCAGACGAGGGACGTAGTTGAGAGCCGTGCAGGGTCGGTACCGGGCATCGGTCCGAGGACGAGGCAGGGGCGAGGTCGGAGGCGGGCTGTTGTCAACCGGGGAACGAAGGAGTACAGCAAGGAGACATGCGCTGGAGAGCCGAGCATGGTCGTTACCGGGGAATCGGTCCGAGGACGAGGCGGAGACAGGGTCGGAGACGGGCGGTGGTCAACCGGGGAACGAAGGAGTACAACGAGGAGACAGGCGCTGGATCACTGGTGCAAAGCAAAACAGATAATCTGGCAACTGGGAAACGTGGGAGACTGGTTAATATAGCCAGTGCAGATCAAAGGCGAAGAATGTTGGCTATCAAGATCATAGGGGAAGATTGTTGGCTATGAAGATCATAGGGGCAGATTGTTCGCTTGGAGACCTTGGAGACCTTGGGAGACCGTGACAAAAACACTAAACAAACCCAGCTGGACTCTTAAAGTAATAAAAGAGTGGTTTCAGAACAACTCTGTGAATGTTCTTGAATGGCCGAGCCAGAGTCCTGACTTAAATCCAATTGGTCATCTCTGGAGAGACCTGAAGATGGCTGTCCACCAACATTCACCATCCAACCTGACAGATTGGGAGAGGATCTGCAAGCAGGAATGGCAGTAGATCCCCAAATTTGGGTGTGAAAAACGTGTTGGATGATTCCAAAAAAGACTCATGGCTGTATTGGCTCAAGAAGGTGCTTCTACTCTATACTGAGCAAAGGGTCTGAAGACTTATGGTCATGTGATATTTCAGTGTTTATTTTGTAATAAATGCAAAAATTTCTACAAGTCTGTGTTTTTGTGACTACTGGCTGCTGTGTACGCATGAACGAGGAAAAAAAAACTGAAATTAATTTTTTAGCAAATGGCTGTACTACGACAAATAGCGAAAAATTTAAGGTGGTCTAAAGACTTTCCGAACCCACTGTAAATCACAGGATTATACATTTATAACTGAAACTGTTTTTGTGGAGCATGATTATTATTTAATTAAAGGAGTAGGAGTAAATAAGTATTTACTTCTTCCTACTCCTTTTTGAAAGCTTTGAGTGGATCAATGATTGCATTTTTTAAATTATTGTTGGTTTTTTTTTTATATAGTGTGGCTTTCACAGTTGCACTGTTATTTTGTTTTATTTTTAAGTAAAAAAAAAAAAAAATTCATTTCATTTCACCTGTGTAAATCTAATGCATCAAGTTCAGTCTTTTAATGTTAAATTTTTTTGTTTGGTTACTAGAACCTCTGCAGGCCTTTCTGTAACCTGTTAGCGGCAGCGCCCAGCAAAACCACCTCCCCTTTTGTGGGCAGCGTTGCATAAAGTGATGGTAGTTTCCCAGTAAGAGGAAAAAGGAAACGTGTGCTATTTTTGCCTGGCAAAACTTCCCTAATATAGAGCTTGTTCCTGCCTCTTGGGTTTTGACCATCGCAACGATGGGAGTTGGCATGGACAACAATTTACCTGAAAACGAGGATATCGCTGGTAAGGAAGATGATTAAAAAAACAACAAATTTATCGTTTTCAATGTGTATTAATGAGCTACCAGCCTTCCAGGCTGCCAACTCAGTGACTTGCTACTAAAGCGCCCCCCGTCGAGCTAATCATTAAGTGCTTAAAGCATTTCGAAGTTGAATATTCGCACAAATGACTGTGCAAAAAAAGAAGAAGAAAAAAAAAAAGCATCACTTGTTGTAGTACAGAGACAATTCCAGCAGATGGAGCCCTTGCACCATAGGCCACGATTTGGAATGAACCTCTTCACAGTCACACACTGCATTCTGAGGACTTTTGCGTCAAAACAGCAACGGCAGACGTGAAGAAATTCTTCAACAAATAGGTCATAATAAAAGGCGACTGTCTCCAGCCTGGAGTCATCAGTCAGGTACCAGTTTCACCTTTTTTTTTTTTTTTTTTTTTAATGACAAAGGATGCTCAGGAGGAGTCACATGATGTGCTAAATGCCAGAACCACATGAGGTCATTGCCTATTGTTGGCACTGGGGACTGTGTTTGTCCACTGTATTATCTCTAATCAAAAGCATGCATGATGGTAACGGGATGTTCTATCTTTAGGGAATCGGAACAGCTCAGTTGTCACGTGTGTGTTTGTGTGCGAGTGTTTTATGGGCCTCGAAGACGGAATTCATCGAGTCGAGATCATATCTGTTTCTCTGTGTTGTTTTTTTTTCCTCCTGTAATCACTCCACTTGTCCTATGGCCGGGCCATAATCGACGCCCGCCGGCAGAGCGAGATAAATAAACTCTTTTACAGCCCGATTTGTTGAACATGGATTGTTCTTTTCCTCCTCGTCACCAAGATTTTAGTGCCAGGGAGAGACGTTGGGTCATGTGTCTCCGACATGTCAACAAACCTCTCAATAGGTGGGAAAAAAGTTTTTGGAGACCTTTGCTCACTTCTCTTTAAATACGCAGTTCTGAAAATTCTCACTATTGGCCCCCCAACCCCTCTCCCTTCCAGTGGTAGCGATAAATGCCCCAGCCAGGTACCTGTCCTGACCTCTGAGACCACCATGCCCCCTTTCAAGAGGTGTGGAGCATTCCCTTGGGGGCAAACAAAGAGCATTTTATCAGCTGGTTGTAAACAGAGGGATAAATGTATCGCTTTCATGAAAACATGGGCCTCATATTAGAGAAATCGGATCTTTAAAGATCAGGAGGAATACACCATGAATCATGGGACCTCATCTGCATTTAAAAACACACACCCCTGTGTAAACCATTACAACAGTATGAATGCAAAAGAAAAAATACTGTTCCCTCATCTTGCGTCATGCCAGTTGAGACACTATCACGTGCACAAATATTGCCAATGTCAGTTTGAGATTAAAACTGATTTTTGGGACGGAATTGTGGACACAGTGGCTGAAGGAGAGGAGAAAGATGATCCGAGTCATTGTTTGATTGCCAAGTCTTCATGAAAAAAACAAAAAGTGTTCTGATGTCAACGAGGTGTTTCAGGGTAATGCGTAACATGCAACACTGGTGAGACGTGACACGGTTCATGTAGAAAGGTGCAAACAGAGTTTTGGAGGAACACCTGGTTGCCATGCAGACGGCGAGCCTTAAGCTTCCGCTCTGTGGAAACAGAGCGGAAGCTTAACTGCAGAGCGGAAGCTTAACTGCAGCTATGACAGTTACAGTATATTAACCTGTTCCTTATTGACCCTCGCGCTGAGGCTCTGTTTCTGTGCATTTCGGTTTAAGTTTGAACCATTACACCTTGCCCAGTGAAGCGGACAAGGTCGAGTGCTCGCCACAGCAGATGAAGAAAAAAAATTCTAAACAAACCCAGGAGACCCTTAAAAAAATAGTTAATAGTTAATACGTAGGTGATTAACATCACCGAGTATTTTTGAAAACAAACACTTCCGTCAGGTCAACAGTCGGTGTGTAACTACGACACGTGCAAAGAAGGTTACTGCATGCTGACCATAAGATAGATAATTAATAAAAGTAGTAGTAATCATAATAATAATAGGAAATTACTGTAATATGTTCTAAAATCACAATAAAATGCTTTACTTATATTAATTTCATGATGATGGTAAAAATCACTGATACTATATTAACTTAAGTGATTATAGTGACAGTGTTCAAATACCCTATGATGAAGGCACGTGGCTGCAACTTTACAACCAAGAGGAAGTTTTGCTCTGCTGGAAGTTGTGTGTCAAGGGCTGCGGTCGCTCGAGTCATGCGTGAATATTTATCTTTTGTCTCGACAGTGAACCAACTTACACTCATGTCAACGAGGCGGCAGCCAACCTGCGCGCTCAGCCGACATGTCTTCTCCCCTGCTGCCAAAAAAAACGAAAAGAAAAAACAAAGCGGGATGAGCAAACGTTGCTCTTCAGGTCGGTGCCGCTCACACAATTGATTCATTATCTGATTTTTTATTTTATTTACTTAAGTCAAAGATTGCCTTTGTTTGAGGTGGTTTGACACGTGGATGACTCACGATCAGCTGTGGCAATAGTAAAAAAATAAAAAAATAAAATACCTGAAATTGTGAAATTCCTGTTTTCCTGTAAATCCTGTACATGCGCTCACCTTCTGTGTAATCGTCTGGGTGGTTCTGCTTTATTGCTGCGCTGCGTAACAGCCTGGACACTCATCACAGAGGTTCATGAATCAGAAGCCGAGTGTTATAAGGATGTATAAGGATGGCCCAGGGACACGCTGCCTTCTCACTGCGCTGTGAGTCTTATTGGAAGTGAGGAGGAAAAGCCCCAGCGTTCTTTTTTCTGTTTCTCTTTCCTTCTTTAACCTGTGATAACAACATCCAGGCCCCGCCCCCGAGCAATATTTAAATCCACACACTTTTGCTCCCTGCCACTCTGTGAGCACTTGGCGCCACACCAGCACCTCACGCTCAAGCCTCCCCGTGGGCCCACAGGTCAGGTGACCGCTCCCGCTACTCTTCCACCTGGGTGACCCTCCTCCGTCTGACCCCCACGCCCCCCCACATACCCCCTCGCTTGCCGAGGAGAAAGAAAATCAGGACGTGATCCAGGAGCTGAAGAAGGAAACAGCAGAGCGGAGGGCTTTAAAAATGATCCCCTTGGTCACTTTTTTGACGGTTTCCTGTTTTCTGGGGCTCAGTGTGACTGCAGCAGGAGTCGCTGCAGGACTGGAGAGGATAGAGCACTGCGGGACCAGATGCTCTCAGGTAAAAAAACAACAGCAATGCACCCAATACAGCTAAACTCTGAGGCTGGTGAGTCATGCAGTCCTTTAATCTTAATCTTAATTTCTCATGAGAGCGACTGATAATATCAAATCTCCTGCCGCGCTCATTGTATCTAGGTGGCTGTGAGGTAACCCATGTGCGTGATTTCCCAAACATGACTCATCCACCTAATCACAGTGAAGCTATTCCAAACGCTCCATGACTCATATATAAGCTGCTATTTTTACATTTTGCGCTTGCCACGTCAGCCTTTGTTGACCGTGGAGTTACTCTGTAAACAAATTTGCGTCATCAGATGCATGTGCAACATGCATCTGATGACCTACTCCCCGGGGCTGGAGGAGGAAACAGCTGCAAATCTTATCACCCGTGCTCTGGAGAGGACAGGGAGTGCTTGCTGACTGCTTGATCCAGGCCCTTTTCACTGTCGTGCACTTTGACGCTCCTTCTCGTCTTCGAATGTTTGGGAATCCATTTAGCTGACACAGTTTGAACACTTTCACTTAATTGCCGAAATTTGCTTGAAGGCATGTTTTGCTCCAAAGTTGAAATTTCACCCACTGACCGCTCAGTATCAATAAGTGTCAATGGTTGCTTTTCTTAATCCACGTAACAATCCTGGAGTTACACAGAGGGATGGATTCTACCAAGCGGCGATACAGCAGGAACCTCCTGCCGTGACCCGGAATGTAAAAAAAAGGAAAATGCAAACTTGTTGTTTAAGAGTGCAGTTCTTACTTAAAATAGTGATACTGACACAATCTTTATGGCATAAATGGAAATTGTAGCTTCCTGAAGATCTGTGTTTGTCAGACAGGGTGAGATGAACCCGAACTTTGTTCATTCCCAGTGAGAAAATGCAGTAAAATCAGTTCACGTCCAATTTGTCTAGACATAGCCTTAATTTAACCGTGTTTTTTAACGTAAGTATCTATTGTATAAAAGTGAGTTTGGCAAGAATGGACAGTTCCGTTAGCCAGCATGTAAACAAACTTGCCACTCTGGCCATTGTTTCCAACACTTGTAAAGCGCCACACATGGAGCATGGAGGTTGGGTACATGGTTCTGTCACTGGGTTGCAATTTGTCATTGTGAAACTGCGGAACGCTTATGCAGACTGTAACATTTCAGCAGAAACTGTTGACATACCTGGAATTTCAATAGGTTGCTCAACTTTGAGTATTGTTTTCATCCTTAGACAACATCCGATTATGCAATAAAGTAGCGATAGGGCACTTCTTGGATGTTATCGGTGTTCCAAGAAATCTCCACATTCTGCCATGTATCTGTCAGCAGCTTAATGCTAAAACACGAGCTGTGTTGGCGTGGAAAATATTGGTTGGAATCATGAGTTGTCATGTGAATAGTACAGGTTTATCTGCTTGGCATCTCTGCCTGTCAGTGCACTTTGAGGTCATCTCATGAATAATGTGTATTGCGGGATGCGGGCGAGACCCATTTAATGATGGATACCTGGGAAGAATGCCTCCCAAAGTGGAAGATATTGCTGCTGATTTTCCAGTCCATCCAGTGATATATGACGACCCAGAAAGAAATATGGCAGTGAGAGAGTCTATAAATACCTGGGATACTTCCAGTAGGGTGTATTTCCTGGCGAATGATTAATTTTGAGGTTTGGATGTGTGCCGATAACGATTTGTGACCATGCACACCGTCAAGAGTCTGGAAACCTCTGATAAGCTTGCTGATTTGGAGGCATTAGATTGTTGCTGCGAGCCGGCCTTTTCCTGAAGCAAGGAGGAGGATGTAACGCGTTCTGGGAATTCCATTTTATTGCATTTCTGTTACGTTGGCTGTAATTCATAGGCATTGCTTTATCAGGGCAACGGGAGAGTATTGGCCCGTTTCAACTGACTTAAAAAATAGCTTTTTTTTTTAGCGTATTGCCATATTGAGAGTACGTGTTTTTTCTTCTTACTGTTGTCAACCAACTGCCTTGTTGCTTTCGTCTTTGCAGGGCCTCCGCTGCAGGACCAAGCCACATCGTGAGTATGCGCAGCTGACCGCCTATATGACGACTGTGTTTTGTTCCTTTTATTTCGTCACCTCTTTAATTGAAATGTGAATCATTTATTCTCATATCTAATGTGGGTTTTTCTTATCTGGTAATTGAACACCGTAACCAGATTGCCTAGATTTCAATTCAGGAGTTGTGCTAATCCATCCGTGGCAGCCTTAAAAATAAAATTCTTTATCAATCTTTTGTTGTTTTTAGGGGGCGTCCCCATTACACTGCCTCGCCTCGCCTCGCCTCGCCTCGCCTCGCCACGGTACGGTTGTAGAGCGGCCCCACTGGCCGCTACACGGTTGTAGGAGGTGCCGTTTTGGTACCTCAAGCGCTCAGGGTCCAAGTGAGACGAGGCGAGTTCAGTGCTGACGTAGCGACGAAGAGGGCATTGATTGGCTCATATTTTCTGACGAAAGGTGAGAGCGACTCTCCGCGAAAACCAAACCGCTATTTGTTTTTGGTAACGGTTGTAGTGGGTTGTCTGCGTTTTATTTTCAAGAAGATGACAGAGTGTTTTTTAGCGTGGACAAATTCAGAAGTCCAGACTTTTTTATCCATTGTCGCGGAAGACAAAATCCAGCGGGAACTGGACGGGGCAGTCGGAAATGTGAAGGTTTACACCGACATCTCCCGGCAAATGGAGTTGCACGGGTACGCTAGGACACCAAAACAATGCCGAGAAAAATTGAAAAAGTTGAAAAGTTTGTTAAAAAGCAACCACAGACCGAGCAGCAGGTACAAAACCACCTCTACGTTGTCCATTGCTGCGCTGTTGTGTGTCGCGAAGAAATGACGTTGACGAAAACATCGTCCTGCTTTATCGCATCGACTCCGCCCATGGTCTCGTGAACTGGGGGCCAATTGGGACACAATCGAACCGTGGCGAGGCGAGGCGAGGCAGTGCTATGGGGACCTTCAGTTTCTGCTTTATGATGAAAAGGAGGAAACTGCGGCAAAATGCCCTTTTTAAAGAACAGGGAAAGGGTACTAAAGTGGTACAAGTTTGCAAAGCAGTGTGGATGTTGTGTTAGCGGCTGTTTCGTCAGAGCTGCATTGTTTTTTTTTTTTTACACAAAAAGAAGTATGAAAAATTAATTTGAAGTTTGAAGCCTGCACTGCCGTTTACACTGATCTGATTAACCCCCTTTAGAAACACCTTGACAAGACTCTTTCTCAAATGCATTAATAAGACAATCCAAACATCCAAAGATGTCGACAGATCAAGCACGCTAATCCACAGGAAATCCAGTCGACTGAAAGTGGGAAACGTACCCGAAGCGTTATAGCTCCAAAAACAAGTTCACACGAGAACACTCGGACACTAGAAACTAGCATCCACGCCGGGGAATGTCCCCATATCAGTAGTCAACGCTATTTTGCGGCCGTAAAAGAAGTCAGCCAGTCTTTTATTACCGCCCAAGTGACACTTTGGCCTTTTGCGCACCTTCTTAAAAGCTAAAAGCCTGCCCTGCTTGTTCCACCTCCCGCAGCCTTCTTCCCTCCACCGTGTCAGAACCCGGCCGAGGGCCTCACCGGCTCGTCCGCATTCCCCAACGTCAGCCTCTCCACGGTGCTGCGCTGCGAGGGGCCCCAGCGGTGCTCGCTACACCTGAGAGTCAGCGCCACGCTGCAGCTCGCCGGTACGTGCACGTGAACACATCGACAAACAGGGCCGCCGCAACTTTGGAGGTTAAGGTTGCCGTCCTTGAACCTAAAGGTCACCCGCTGTTAATGTTAGTGCTCAGTGGAAATAAGAGGGCTTTATAGGCTCATTAACACACAGAATTTGCTTTATCAGCGCTCTCTGAACGATAATTTGTGTCTCCACCCTGTTGGAACAGTCCATCTTTTCCTTCTTTTGCTTGTCCTACTCTTATCACTGTACTAGAATTTTGTGGGAGGTCAAACAAACAAAGGAAACAACACACTAGACTGCTGGCTTTAAACAGAAGGCTAAATATGCTGTTCTGTTCTGGAGATTTTTTTGGGTCTATTGCATTGTTTTTCAACCTTTTCTTTAGCCACGGCACATTATCTACCTTGAAAAAAATCCCAGGGCACACCACGAACCGAAAATATGATAAAATTACACTTTTAACCTAATAATGACACGAGAGACTCTTAATTTAACTATGCTCACTTAGTGTGAAACTTGGGCTTGTTTAGATGCACACAAAGCTGATATCCTGCAATGAATTGAGGGAGAAAAATAGGCTCATATTCCTTTAAAAGCACTGTCACTCTGCAGTGGAATTTTATTATTGTTATTTTTTAGACCAATTAGGTAATTGGTTAATTTTTCATGGCACACCTGACATTGTCTCATGGTGCAGTAGTGTGCCCACCGGCACAGTGGTTGAAAAACACCTGTCTATTGGAATATATGTTGTGCAAGTCACTCAACCTCAGCTCAGGATAAAAGAATAAAGATTTGAACATGTCATCATACATATATACATTTACATTTAGTCTTGGTACAAAATGAAATTAATTATTGTCTAATAACACTGTATATTGTGATTAATAAAAAAAATTCAGCCTTTGCTACAAGATACTTCAAGGTACAGCGATATACTATTGTAGTATTCCATGGTAGAACTGTGTTTTCAGCTGATGGAAAGGACATGAAAATGCTCTATTGGGATGATTTGGCCTAAAATAAATCCTCTTGTCCAAACAACTCTCACTCACTGGACTTTATTGTCCTCACACTTGACCTGTTGGCTTCCCTGATTTGAGAATTTCTCGCGACTTGTGTCTTGTTTACATGAACGAGATTAGCGTCAACTGTGGAGCAATGAGACCAGTCACGCTGAAAAACAGAGCACAATAGCGACTTTGACAAAGCAACCAAGGCCGAGCCATTCAGAAATGGGAAACACTTGATAGCGACCACTTTTGTCCTGTTATTGTCACGTCGCTGATCGGTTCCCGATTTGTGAGAGCGTATCCTGGTAGAGGCAGGTTGACTCATGCAATTGTGCTCTTCCACTAAATCAATAAAATGTCTATTGTTCTTCCTTATTGCTGGGGCCAGGGTGGGGAAATCTCTTTTTATAACCCTCCTTTTTTTTTTTTTTTTTAACCTAGCCTGTCCTCCCTAGTAACTGGATAACAAGGGATAGTGGTTAAAATGTAACAATGCCAGTCAGCATGCTAACATTTAACCCTAGCTAACCGATTATACCTGCTAATCACACCCATAATTCGCCTCTTATTTCGTCATCCCAGCCAATCACAGCTGTGCAGTTTCGGTGGGCTTCCAAAATGAACAATTACAGACAAGCTAGCCTGGTGAAGCGTTGGAGTGGAGAGTCCTCCTGGGGAAAAATAAAAATGTACAAAGGACTAGTTAGGCCCCATTTCACCCACAATAAAACGGAGTCTCCTTTGTTTCCTGTCTCCTGACGCTGTTGTGTTGATGTGTTTTCCAGAGTCCATCCACGGTGTGTCCATCTGCACCGTCTCCCCAGGAATTATACAGAGCTGCCAAGACTTTATGTTCACAAAAGCATCCAGAGGAAGGATGTCTGGAAAGCTGGTACTCTTTTTTTTCCCCAACACATACTTTATTTTTCTCCATTCTTTGCTGCTGCTTCTCTGTTAGACAGTGTCTCGAATATCTGCCAGCACTTCATTCAAGCAAAAGAAATATCGTCTTGCAACAATTGGTGCTTTTGTCACCACAGTGGGGATTATTCCATTATGGTTCACAGTATTTGCATTTAATCCATTCTAGGATCACTGAAGGCAGACTGCCTGACAACAGCCTTTGTGCTTTTATTCTGCTCAAGGTGGAAGTTGACAGTGACTGCACCAAGATCGCTTTGGGCCAGCGAGTTGCGGTAACAGTTAAAACTGTGCCGAGCTACTGCGGCATCGACTGGAGAGGCACCTATGAAGCTCCAGGTAAGAACCTGGGGAGGTTATTTCCCGTGTATCTTGTAACAGGCAACACAAACTTGTCTTTTTTTTTTTTTTTTTTTAATACTGTCCCTCTTCTTTCCAGGATGCGTCAGGGACGATTTGAAAAGACACGTCCCGGAATGCATCAGTAAGTTCTCTTCCCTTTTTTCTGTCAAATCAAAAATGAGCAATTAGATCATCATGGCACATTTCACTAAATTGCTGTTAAATTCTAGACCAGGGGTCACCAATATGGTGCCTGCGGGCACCAGGTCGCCCCCTAGGACCACATGAGTCGCCCCCCGCAGGCCTGTTCTAAAAATAGCAAAAGTGGGTGAGCTGCGTCTGAAATTGAATATTATCCAACCTTTTTAAGTTATTGTGGATCATTATTGTGAGAACTCATTAATGTGATCAGTGTCTTCACATTGATGAGTATCATTAAAAGCAACATATAAAACTGAGAAAATGTGTTTTTTCAGAAGACGGTAGCAAACTGGTTGCCCTTTGTATGACTCCCCTGACTCCCCCATAACTCCATTTACCCACGAAGTAGCTCTCAGGTTCAAAAAGGTTGGTGACCCCTGTCCTAGACAATGTTAAAAAAATGACAAGTTGGTCAAACAAACCCAAAATTCCGTTTTCATTTCAATGATACCCTCTGGATTTGGTCGTGATCTGAGGACGAGGATGAGCCCACCCTCGTAACGCCCTTGAATTGCCCTCTAAGTGTCCACCTGATGCACCCGAGGTCATGAAAACCCTCACACCCTTGATTGTCTTTTAGCTGGCCGGCTTTCGTATGACATGGACCCGCAAAAGAAGCAGCTCAGTGTCCGTGTGATGGACATGCGGGAAGGTCACGACTACCACCTCCGCCTGTGCCGCAGGGATTTCATCTGCATTGGCACGGGGGCCAAAACACTGGTGAGGTGCTCTCAAGCTTACTTTAGAGTCGAGGTGCTAGACCACAGTGAAAGAAATGGAATCATGCTTGAAGGTCTTGCATGCCCTCTCAGATTAAAAAGGAGGAAGCAGTCAAGAGCGCCGTCCTACCATATTCCAGACCTTTGCCCTGCCTTTGCATCGAGGTATGACGGATGTTTATTTGCAGATTACTCATTAAATACAAGGGCTAAACTTTTCATACTCATTAAAACGTTTATCACAGGGATGGTCGGCTGTCGTAGATGCTCCCAGAGTCCAGGTCTGCCCCTTCAAAGACCGTGAGTCACCTCTGCTGGCTTATGTCATCTCGTTGATCAACTCATGAAAAAAAAAAAAAAACCCTCACCTGTGTGCAGGGCTGGAGGAGCTGTGGCTGGGCATAAACTTTGACCCCTTCGAGGGAACGCTGTCGTGGGAGCCCGCCTGTCCCGTCACAGCCACAGTCTCGCTGTGTCGTGCAACGGAGAGCGGCTCGTGCACCGACCTGCCCGGCACGTCGCGCAATGTCACCAGGGAAAAGGTACATTTTGCTACACCTTCCTGAAATAACAAGTTTGCATTTAGTTATATATTATTAACATTGATGAGACTCCTCGATGGGAATACACTGGCCAAGTTAAATTTCTCCCAGTAATAATCAACAGTGACTTAACAAGGATGGATAAAGATAATATCAGTGTATTTCTATTAATCAGAGTTCAGAGTTCAGCTAAACTTCTCTAGGTTTCATGTGTATTAAAATGTTTTTAATCATTTTATTTTTGAGATTGTCATTTTCAAGTCTATATCAGTTTAAGTGTGATTGCAAAAGAAAAGCGACAGAATAAAATTAAATTTTAGTTGCAGCTCAAAGAGTTGTGCTATTTTTAGCACAGCTCTGAGTTGGGCTAAAGTCTTTGGGGGCCCCTGGTTTAGACAATGAGTGCAGTTTCTTGCCCGCCTACTTTGATCAGTGCCAGTGTGACTCTTTGGATTCTGTCCAGAGTCAACGAGTCGCTTTGTTTCCGCCTCTTTGGCCGCGTCAAACCCATGCAGAGCATTCCTTTTGCTGCAAGGCTTTTCCCTTGCTTCCCTGCTTAAAATAACTTGCTACGTCGCAACCCAAACCAAAGGTGAGCGCGTGTGGCGCCGGCCGTCGGGCGAGGCCAAAAGCAAAACTGTTCTGCTGACAGTCATTTCAAATGTTGGAACCATATTTTTTTTGTTGTTTCCGCAGGTGTCTTTCACCAAAGTGGACCCCCAACCCCAGCTGTGCATGAAGGTAACAGTGTGTGTTGTCTTTCACAGTTTTTTTTTTTTTTTTTTTTATCAACGAATAATAATGCTGACGTTGGATTGGATCATTTCGTAATGGATGTAACCACCCTTATCAGACGCGTAAACACAAGAATACTTTATATGCGTATAATGAGTAATCGCATCCCTGCTTATTGGCTCCGGAGCTGAGATCTATTATGAAACATGCACATTTGTTATATCGTAATCGATTTCAGAAGATTCCTGGAGATGTATGCTGAAGCAGACTCTTAACCTCACCAGACTGGGGGATTGTTTGATTTGTTTTACGCTCGATCGCATCATTAAATGTTACAACCGCATCAAAAAAAGAGTGTCTCGCTGGATGAGGTCAGAATTGAAAGTCCAAAGTACACTGGAAAATGATCGAGGCAAAGCTTTCCAGCTATGTTCTTTTAAAAAAACAAAAACAAAACATTTTCTCCTGAAAATTTTCTTTGTTTACAACCCAACCCTGAAACGTTTGAGCTCAGCTTCTTGTTTGAAACGGGTGCATCATTTGGACCTTCCACGTAATTTGGAAGGGGAAAAACAAAAACACAAGATCGGTGCCCATAGTGACATTTCATAGCTGCTTTCAATCATTACGGGTTATAGACACAGACTACTGTCAGAAGCATTGGCAAAGCAAACTTTAGGTAATGTGGAAGCGGTCCCATTCCGCTCAATTCAGCTCTTGCCTGTTTGTCCACTGCAGAGGCTCGGCCACACTGAAATACATTTCAGAAGCTGTGGCCATACTTGCAGATTGCCTCCATAAGAGGTTCACGGGTTCACGTTTCAAGACATGGGAATGATGGAAAAGATGCAATAGGTGAATTTTGGATTTGTGGCAACAACCACAAACCCAAATGGAAACTAATTAAAAAGAACCCCAAAACCCCTTCACGTTATTATGTTCCCTGATCATTTCCTTTAGCGAGGCACACGCAGTGTCTGGGAATTCACTACCACACCTTTGAAGCTCAATGAAGGGAACAATTAAATTGTCAAATTATCTGGTGAACGTACGGCAAGGGCGGAAAACAGTGCTTAGTGTTATCCAATTAAGCGCCTACACAGAAGCATGCACCTCCTTGCGTGGCATGTTTCAGTTGTGTGTCAAGAGCTTTACCTGTCGGGGCAAAGGAAAACTGAAAACATGTCTCCTACCTCCCGCAGTTTGCTTCACACTCTTCCTCCTGGACCAGGTGCCCCTTCGTTGATGAAAGCCTGCAAGGTGCCAATTTTTATTTATCTGCATTTTCATCTCCCAGCACCTCAAGGCACAGCCTTGCGGCAGCACATTTATCTTCCAGTCTCCTAAGAATAGAATGGAAAACAGTGGAGTGGCTTTATTTATCCCACACTGATGGAATTTGCATAATTACAGCTGCACATATCAGTGTTTTTCAACCTTTTTAAGCCACGTCACATTTTTACGTTCCTTCCCATGGCACACCATAAACCAAAGAATATTAGAAAATGACACTTTTTAGCCTAATAATGACAATATAGTCTCTTAATTTATTTACACTCACTCAGTGTGAAACCTTGGCCTGTTTAGATGCACACAAAGCTAATATCAGCGTTAGCGTTAGCGTCGCACCGCCCGTGCTAACCAAAGCTTGTGTTGCGTTCCCAGTGTGGGAGGTGGTTGTGAAGGCTCGCCTGGGCCGCTGGGACGTGTGGATGTCGTCGCGGGTCGCTGCCACCTTCTCCGTCCAGCTGTGCGACAAGCCCGAGGGGTCGACGACGTGCCGGACGCTTGAGACATGCACCGTGCACGTGGTGGGTCATGGTGCGGCGCCACGGAGCTGCAGCAGCACGTCCACGGCGGTTGCGTCCACGGCGGTTGCACGAAGCTTCCGCCTCACATGTGGTTACTGTTTGCTCCGAGTTTCCCCTTTCGTTTGCTGGGAATAACTTTTGAAAAAAAGAAGGGCGTTGTCACCCACATCGTAATTTTGATTGCTTGAGCAAACAAAACATCATATTTCCCCCGCATGTTATTAAATAATCAATCATCTCCCACCGCCTCTTCTGTCTCTGTCTTGTCTGTTTCCCAGGAGAAACACAAACCCGTGGGATTGAACCTGGCAGGGGAACTCTGCAACTCCTGCCTGCAGGTGGGCCCCTGGCAGACACTGCGACCTCACCGGCCCACCGCCAGCATGACAACTTCAACTTCTCTTGCGTGTTTTGCCAACAGGTGACACGGACCGACGTGAACTTTTCTGTCCCGTTCGTTCACTGCCTCGACCAATGCGGTAAGTACGTCGCTTCTAACGCGAGACGTGAATTCAGCCCTCAACCCCCTTCATCTCCGAACCTGCCCGAGTCCTTACCCTTTCCATATCCTCCGTCTTTAAATTTCCAGTGTTTAATATTTGGCTTGATTTATGCCTTTTCTTAATATACTGCCCATAAACACATGAATTAAAGTGTTTAACTGCACTACAATTAAAGTAGTTTGGTTTTCCTACACCTAGAATGGTCCTCATAGATATGTAAGAATAAACATAGTTCTAAGGTTCTTGCTCCCATTTAGCTGCCATCTGACACCATGCCATATTTCTAAGGAAGCCTTGTGTGGACAATCCAGTTTTGTAATGAGGGTGAACGCTTGCGTCCTCAGATAAACCGAGTAAAACGATGTAGAAGGTGGACGAGGTATCCAGGTTTGAGTGTGCAGGGCGCTGTAGCTCACTGGCAAGGTCAGGAGGGGGAGAGAGAGTGAAAGACAATGCAATCTAAATGCAAACACTTTATGTTGCTCCTTCTTCTTCTTCAAAATCTTCCAAATATTACACACTGAACCTTTAAATTTAAAACTGCCAAAAATAAATCAATAAATAAATTCTCATGCTTGATCGCTTTGAACCATCGGACAAAAACAACAACAAAATCATTGTTCGGGCGCGTAATAGGAATTATAATTCTCATCAACAGTCAGAACAGTTACGCAAGAGTGATTCGCTCCTGCGCAGCCCCATGTTGCATCATCAGTTTAATTAATCTCCCGAGGTCGAGAGCGCCTCATTTCCTTGGGCTGAGACTCGTGCTGCACCACGCATTTTCCAAAGAAGCGCTATTAAAAATTCTGCGTGTGCACCTCTGTTGATTTTCCTTTCTCTTCACAGACCCGTCGTCGCCCGTCAGACCTGCCATTTCTGCCTGGGCCTCCCGGGACTTGAGCTGGCTGATTGCACCAGTAGGTGTTTTCCTGTCTGCCGTCATCGCCGTCGCCTTTGCGCTCCACCTGTTGGTAACAAGTAGGTTCATGCTCGGGCCTGCATCACAGCCATTGTCATCTCGTTTTTGGCAAATGCTGGATTTGCTTCCAGAATTAGTTGCTGATCCTCTGAAATAGATCCTAAATCCTGCACGCTAGACATTTACTTTCCCATAAACCTGTTTGCTTTTTCTTTCCCCCTGCCACTTTTGTGACACATGATCGGAGATTGTTAAAGTTCAATAACTTTTATTGCATGTTAGGAACGTGAACGTCAAAGCTCAAGTCACACAAAATGTGAGATTACAGGTTAAAGGTCTAGTGTGAAAACTTAAGGAAGCCCGCCTGACAGTGCGTTTCGTATTAAGGGCCACTTTGTTAAAAAATTGTGGTGCAAGACCCCAGCTAACTAGGAGCAAGACCCTTATTAATATGTATACATACATATATATATATATATGTGTGTGTGTGTGTGTATATATACATATATACATATATGTATATATACATATACATATATACATATATATATATATATATATATATATATATATATACATATATATATATATATATATATATATATATATATATATATATATATATATATATATATATATATATATATATATATATATATATATATATATATATATACACACAAGTCGCCAGTTCATCGCAGGGCCACATAAAGACAGACAACCATTCACACTCACATGCACACCTACGGACAATTTAGAGTGTTCAGTTGACCTCACATGCATGTTTTTGGAGTGTGGGAGGAAGCCGGAGAACCCGGAGAGAACCCACGCAGACACGGGGAGAACATGCAAACTCCACACAGAAAGGTCCCAGGCCCGGGCCCCGGAATCCATATATATATATATATATATATATATATATATATATATATATATATATATATATATATATATATATATATATATATATATATATATATATATATATATATGTATATATATATACATAACTGTTCTAACTGTAGGAAAACCAAATTACTTTTATTGCACGGCGAGTGTACACTTTTATTAATTATTCATGGGCAGTATGTTGAGCTTTCACCAAGACAAAAATCATAAATCAAGAGAAATTTTAAACACTGGACCTTTAAGTGGCATTGGATTTCTTACAATAGCACATTCATGAGTAATAGTGGCTTTGCACCTCCCTTCTCATGTGTGCTCACCGGCTGCTTTATCAGATTTGACTCAACGTGGTGGGAATTTTTTTTATCACGTTTACGCAGTCTCAAATATGATCAAACAATATTTGGAGATTTGTGTGTGTGGGTGTGGGGGTGTCTGTGTTTCAAACGGTATGGCTGCATCAGACCGACACAAACAAATGCATTTTATTTGGTTGATTGTTCACAAAACTTGCACCTGCCCTGCAGGTGACATTATGTCACAAATGCAGTCGGTTGGTTGGCAAAAACAAATACCACAAATCCACCACTGCACCGGTGCTGGGAACATTCTCCACATGTTTCGATCTCCTCTGTTGAACACGATAGTGGTGATGCTTGAAGTGTGAACTTCAAAAGGCCATGTCTTCAAGTTTCGAAGGAGCTGGGTCGCTATGTGCCACGCGATTGGCCGGTTGGACACTTGCAATGGCGACTAACAGGAGCGCCTGTATCGAATTCTGCAGCGTTCCAAAGCTGTTTTTTTTGTGATTGCTCAGCCTCGAGGACGTCTATGAATAGCCCTTCTCTCTGTAAACATGCATGATTCGCGTGATTGTATGTCATGTGCCTCCATTTCCTCATTGATTTCAGTGAATCAGAGGAGGAAGCAAACGCCGGGCTGCTGCAGCACCTCCGAGAAGAAAACAGGTAAGATGGGTATCGAGAACAGGTTCTCGTCCACCGAGAGCTTCAAACTCAGCCGATCTCGGAACCTGTGTTGGCAGGCGCCGCTCCGGACTGCGCCGGGGCCGACTCGCCCGTCAAATCCGAGCTGCTGGTACTCGATTCGCCGCGGTGCGGCGGCGCCACCAAGAAGGCCAACCTCATCACCGTCTGACCGAGGAAGGATTGAGAGGATCGGTAGGATCAAGAAGCGCAGCCTCCGCCGTCATGTTACACTGTGTGAATAATGTTCTCACACTGCTGGGACAGATGATTTTTTTTTCATTTTATTTTATTTTTTTCTTCAGACGGCACGCACGTTACTGAGTGTGCGGCTGCTCACTGTATTCTTGCACTGTGATGTGTCCACAAAGTCAAAGCGTGCCTGTGTTTTAGTTGAAGTGTTTATCCAGCCTGCAGCTCAAAAAGAATGTAATAATTTTTACGTTTTACATTTCTATTTTTCAATAAAAAAAAACAAAACAAAACAATGCAATGTATAAAATGAAAACCTGCAGCTTTGGACCATATTGTTTTTCTCACTACACAACTCACACTTTCTTTCTTTGTTTTCCAGCATTTAAGAATTATTTTCTTGTCATTCTTTCCCTAAAATTTGATATTTATGAGTATACATGAGAAGGAAACAGCAGCAGCGGTGACATGACGGGGCGGGTTTACGCAGCTCATTAGCTAATACGCTGCTGACGCCGTGTCGAAATACAAAATCACGGCAATCTGGTATTCATGATGCTCGTGTCCTGCCGAATCCAAGGGTGTTTTTATTGACTCGTCACACCCACAGCCAAGGCTCCTCCTCCTGCTATTTTAAAAACATCACTTTCCCCGAAATGACTCTGCTTTCTGCACCATCGGCGCACCTGTTTGGACAAGCAGCTGTTTGCTGGGTCTGAATCTGAGGAGCAGCTTCCCTGAAAGGTCCACTTCAAATCAGCTGCATCTACATATTTACAGGCGCAGTCATGTTTTCCGCAACGGATGCCAAAGCAGCAAGTGATGTTTCGCCAAAGCAGCATGTGATGTTTATTTCTATGTTGTCTTTTCATTTAGCCAGGTTCGACCTGTTCTGATACAGTGACCACTTTTCCTACGTAATCCCGGCCGAGGTAGCAGCCTAAGAAGCGTAAAAGTCGCAACAATTGTAAAACGAACAGCAACAGAATTCAACACTTTAACAGCAGAAGAGACAGAACGACAGACAGAACAGCAGACTTGGGATCGACATTCAATTAAGAACAAGTGGGATTTCCAGCTGCTTCAAGTCAAGGTTCAAGGAAAGTCAGTCAAATCAGTTCAATCTCATGTCCTTCCACTGACAAACCGCTGGAATGGGACTCAGCGGTCTCACTTATCACTTCAGTTTTGGAAACATTTCGACCAAGGCTGATGTTCCTCGAGGGTAGAAGCACTTTGGAAGCTGCTGGGAGCGGCTGACAAGAGTGGAGTCACAAGAATAAATGACGGTATCATCGACATTAAAATAATAATAATATTATCATTATTATACAGTGGCAACGACTCGGTGGCGCAGTGGCTCACAGCAAGAAGGTCATGGGTTCGATTCTGCTCCTGGGACCTTTCTGTGTGTAGTTTGCATGTTCTCCCTGTGTCTGCGTGGGTTCTCTCCGGGTTCTCCGGCTTCCTCCCACACTCCAAAAACATGCATGTGAGGTCAACTGAACACTCTAGATTGTCCGTAGGTGTGCATGTGAGTGTGAATGGTTGTTTGTCCCTGTGTGGCCCTGCGATGAACTGGCGACTTGTCCAGGGTGTCACCCTGCCTTCGCCCTAACACAGCTGGGATAGGCTCCAGCAGACCCCCGTGACCCTAAATAGGAATAAACGGGTATGGAAAATGAGTGAATAATAATAATACATTTTATTTATAGACACTATAGAAAAGAAGGTTAAAACACGGCAGAATAAAGTTTGCAGTTATAAAAAATACTTAAAAATATTCAAACAAATAAATCAAGTGCAGATTAGAGTAAAATTAAGCGAAAACAAGGTTAGAAGCAGTTTTAGTTAAAAACAAGTAACAAGATAAAAAGTGAGTCACATTAAAACAGTAACTAAACATTAAAAGCAGTACAGAATAGTAGTGATTTGAAGGATGGCAGGAACGAGCAGTCACGGATGTCAGTTGTGTGCGAGTTCCAGGTGGGGGCAGCAACGCAGAAGGCACGGTACCCCCAGGTTTTGTGCTTGGTTTTGGGAATGGTGAGCGGAGGCTGCGGGAAGGGGGGTAAGAGTATAGCAGGTCAATGAGGGTTAGGGTTAGGGTTATAGGTGAGTAAGAGGAGTTTGAAGTGGATACATTGTGGGACAGGGGGCCGGTGTAGATTCTGAAGGACAGGGGTGATGTGGTCATGAGAGCGGGTGTGAGTGAGGAGGTGTGCTGCAGGATTTTGGTTGGATTGGAGTCCATTGAAGAGTTTGGGTGTTGTGCCATGGAGAAATACTTTTAGTGATATGTTTGACGTGTTGGTTGTGATTCCGCATCCGGAATGTTTCCACGGAATTGGGCCAAGCACTCAACCATGCATGCATGCACTGGAAGAAACGTTTAGCAACGATGAAGCAGCCGCTGCCTCTAAATGGAGAGGGTTGAAAGGTCAACAAAGCCAGCATGAAAGTTTTGTGTCTCATTTCTCCTCTGCCTCCTTGATCCTCTTCAAACTTTCAGTCACAGGTCTCTCAGGTTCACGTCCTCCTATCAGCAGGCCTTTGTGTTGTTGGATCTTGTGATACGAGGAGGATGTAACTTTGTGGTGAGCTTTCTTTGAACAGTATTAAAAAAAACAAAAACAAAGGGAAAAACAACCTGCGTGTCTCTAGACAAATACGCAAATATTGCTTATTTGGTTGAAACTGGGTCAGCGAATCTGTGTGACGCAGATCAAGGGATGCGTCAACAATGATCGGAAGTTCGACTGCAATTTTGTCAGACTTCTTTTGGATGAGGAAACAATTAAATTGCTAAAACTGTGTCTGGCGCTTTGTTGGAGGCCTGGTCGACTTTCAGATCGAAAACTTTTATCCAAAAAATGTCAACAAATGTTCGGATTCTTGGTTTCCTTTCTTAAAATTGAAAAGGGGCTTTTACCAAACAGCCGTCTCCCTGCCTTCGTCAACAACAATCAACTTCCCGTAGTCCAAGTGTGTAGTGCAGAAACGACGCTGAACCAGGTTTGTGTTCTCCTGTTCACTGTATCCCTGCAGTTACTGTTATGGAAACATGAAAAGGAGACGAATGGAATACAGTGTTTCTCAGCATGAGTGTTGCCGAGCTAAGGTGTGCGCAATCAACCTGCATCTACTAAAGGCCCAGACTTGGGTTTGAAACTCTCTTTGCTTCCACACCAGTTGTGTTGCAGTTCAGTTTTCATTTCACTCTGCTGGCCTTGTATTCATTTGAAAGAAAGAGGGAAAAAACATAGCAATAAACGGAGACAGCAGTTTTAGATGCACTCCTTTGTTTTCATACAAGCACTGCCTTGTTTTTTTTTCTATTACTGGCTTTTGTCTTTGCCACCAGGGATTTATCTGGGTTGTTTGACCTGGAGAAGTAACTTTTAATTTCCTTTGGTCTAATTTTGATGTTTTAAAGAGGACAATCATTCATGCTGCCGGGAGCACAGAGGCCTCTGTACAAATTGGCAACAAAAAATAAAAGAGGGGGGAGGGGAGGCGCCTGCAGGCTTGCATGGCCAGCTCTGTGACAAGGAAACTCCTTCCTGTAAAACTCCAGAATGGAGTTAGACTTATTTTTGTGTGCGTGCCTTGAAAAGCATTTCCTTGTTTGGATTTTGAACGCACCTCGGACAAGTGTGAAAAATGCGTCCCCGTTTCTACAAATGCTAAGAGACGGAAATGTTCTCTTTGAATCCCACTATATGGGAAGTGCATATGTCAAACGAGCTGCTTTTGAACTCAGAATGTGCTCAAACAAATAAAGGAGCGTGCTCATTTGGTGCTCTTCACAGAAATACAAATGCTTCCTCATAGTGTGACCAGCTCAACTCTGAAACGATGAGTCATATAACATAGCCATGTTGGGGCGAGCTGGCGTGACCTTTACCTCCCGTTGAAGGTATCACTATAATTAGCATTTACCGTCCTGTCGTAAGGAGGAACTGGCTACATTTCATGGGCCTGCCTTTGTTGACTTATGATGTGAACTCAACATGAGCAAGCAAAACAGAAAACCAAAAAACCAAAACACAGCGACACAAATTGGCTGACGGCTGACCTAAAACTAACGTTGGCAAACACATTGACGGTGACAAAAAAATTATGATTTGGCACAAGCAAAGTAATCAGGGTTCTTAGATTCGCTGTTTGAGAAGCACAAAGCGTGCAGAAAACCGTAAGAGGACATTCACTGTAGTCAGGGATGTTACTTATTGTTAAGCGGACGCAGTCTGAGTGAGTTCATGGAAAGCAGGTGTTGCAATCACAGCAAGTCACAGCGCCTTGCCGAGAGGGACAAAGACACATGTGGCGAACAGTCGCCATCTCCCGGCCATTGTTTGTTTTGACAGTTTTCTATGTGACTGCAAAATAAAATGTAATGAAACTCTCATACTGGGGGATGGGATGGGAGGGCGTTGCATCAAAAAGAAACAATTCTTTACATGTTGCGATGTGATGTTGACATCTCGTCTTTGTGCTCACTGTTATCCCTATTTTCCTCCTTCAATGGGTTTCTGCTCTCGAACCGCAAGCCCTGACCTTTACGTTGAAAGACCACAAGATGGCGACATTTACCGTGTCATACTCGACAAGCGAAAAGACCGAATCTACATCAAAAAGAACGAACGTGATCGTGGCGGGGGGTGAGGGAAGAGATCACCACGCACTCTCGTAAACACACAACAAATGCTGAAATTGTAAAAAACAAACAAACAAACAAACAAATAAACAAACCTAGAAGGCAACAGAGGCGTTCAGGGAACTTCTGTGACTGTACTATACTAGAAAAAAGAATACGGTTTACTGCGCAATGATGGATTTGTTACTTTTTTGTGTATTACAAGATGTGCATACAGGTCACATGTTTTTACTTTGTGTCAGATTTGTGCCTGAAACTTTCCTTTAAAATATACCTGCTGAATAATTCTAACTAATACATTTCATTTATTTGCAACTATTTGTGTTGTCTCTATGCAACAACATTCCAGCGTGAACTTTTCCCTTCTTTAATTGTGTTGAGATAATTCTCTGTCTGAATAAACAATGCTAATATCCAATGCAACAGGCAGCGCTGAATGCCGAACAGGCAGACCGAGGAGGAACCTGAACACTCGTATTCAGAAGATACAGCACCTTTTGTAACCTGATGTTATATTGGCCTCTACAATGGTACCTCCCTGTACAAGAGCGAAAGAGTGGAAACCTTTGATGCTTTTGATTTTCCCCTAAAATAAACTTGTCGTGGCTTTTGCTGGAGTTGTTTGGACATGATGTCATGCTGTCTAAGCAAGGCTGCGGATCCACAGGGATGAAAATGCCAGGTGCGGAATTACAGCTGTCTTTGGTGGACTTCTAGAAAAAAATAATACAACATAGCAAATCCAGAGTAAAGCGAAAACTTACACTGGAGGTTTGGAAGGCCTGATTTAAAAACAAACAAACAAACTAACAAAAAAACAAAACAAAACAACAAAACCCACCAATCACCAGCTTCTGTCTTTGTCCCTACATTCATCTATTATCTGTCGGCGCATCTCTGCGTCTGAGCCCATGCGCTTGAAAGAATGTCAAACGGGGAGAGTCGGAGACAACAGGCCGGGATGAGCTAATCCTTGTTATGTACAATTCCAGACATTCCGATGGGGTGTTGTTCACGGGTTGGGATAATCGGCGAGCGCCGACGCAGCGCTCGCGCCGGGGCTTTGCACTGCGCAAACAAACACCGAGACTTTTTTTTTTTTTTTGAGCCAGCCCCGAGGGGTCGGCGGGGGGGAATGGAAAAGCCGAACAGGGTGAGCATTCAGAGGGACTCGGAAAATAGATGCGTATCGGTGAAACACGCAGGTACGCGTGAGGGAGAGCTGAGGGGAACTGAGGCAAAGGTGAAAGGGTCAAAGGTTAAGGATAAAAAAAACAACATTTGTTGTTGTTGGTGGTGGTGAGGGGGTAGGTAGGCAGGGAGAGTGGAAGGACGGAGGGAAACCAAAATGTAGAAGAGGATGTTTTGGGGTGGTGGTGGGGTGTTCAAAAAGAAGACATGAGTGTGGGAAAATGACGGGATGACTCAGTAAGCCATAGGTGTCAAACTCTGGCCCGCGGCCCAAATTTGCCCTACAGTGTAATCATATTTGGCCCGTGAGGCAATACAAAATCACTACTAGAGCTAGCCCGCCCGTATTATGCAGCATGTGTACTGCTAATACTACAAATCCCAGAATGCTCTGCTAGTATTTTGGCGCGTTAATCATCAACAGGACGTTCATTGATGGATATTATTATGATTTAATATTTTTATTGTTATTTTATTTTAAAATGTATTATCAGCCCATGAAAAAGTGTTACTGTTGAAATTGAAATCATTTTTATTTACATTTCATTTATTTTCATGAGTTTGTTTTATTTGAAATTCAATTTAGCATGTGCGCAATATGTTATTCATTGTAGCGTATTAAGCTTTGCCAAACTCATTTGGGTTCGTATAAAAAGGTTCACCGTTATATCTGGAGGAAGATTCTTTTTTTTCTCAATAAATATCGATGTTGTCCATGTTTTAAATTTTGGTCCACGGTGCATTTGAGTTTGTGATAAGAGGGAGGAAGAGGAGGATGTCCGGTTATCAGGCAATGACATGTGACAAGGCCTCGGGGAAGATGAAGGGAGGCGGAGGGGCTTTCGGAGAAAAACAGAAAAACAAAAGACAGCTGTATCGCCAACACCGACGAGGACGGGGAAGAAAAAGCTACTAAAACGCTACTCCGGCGCGGCACAGAGGCCTCTTTGTCTCGGTTTCCTCTCAGCGCTTTCTAGAAAAAAAGAGGCCTCAGCTGTAAATGGTTGGAGGATCAGTTCCATCGGGGCCCCCCAGGAGCCGGAGCGCCGGCGTCCTGAGAAAGGGAACGGCAAGCTTGAGTCATCGATAAACATAAGAACGGTCGGAGGAGTCGTGCAGAGTGGTGGAGCAATGCTACTCCTTCCCTCCCTCTTTCTCGAGGGCAAGAAACACAACTTCTCCTTTCATCCATTCTTTAAAAAAAGAGTTTGAATCGTTCCATCATAAAAAAAAATAGTTTTTTTTTATTAGGTCCTTTGTTTGTTGCCATCCCAGATGCCAGAGCAGCAACTGGAACGACGTGTTTATATAAAAAAAGAACTAAAACTAAATAGTTCTCCAGTATTTTTGAGTCTGCAGCCTCCTGCAACACTTTTTTTGTATCTTCCAGCAACGGGCGATGCTTTGTTGCAGTCGGTTTTTGTGTTTTTGGAAGGGGAGCAAAGTTAGGCGCCTAAGTAGTCAGACCTAACATTTTTCTGGAGGTGGCGTCAGTGCCCTTTGTGACATCACAAAGAGCTGACCTCTGGCAAAAATGGTCTATTTTGCTTTCCCACTAAGGCTAATGTTCGGTGGGATGGTTCAACAAATTTGGAGCGGGAAATAACCCAGGCATAGGTGTCGAATACTTTAGGTATCAGAGCCCTTTGTGACATCACAGCAGTCTTCGTAAGTAATCGCCAACGCTGGCCTTAAAATCGTATCAATTTTCCCACAATTTCCTAAAGACAGCCGCATTCACCGAAGCCTGAAGCACCTCCTGGCTAACAATTCAGTCGGCCGGCGCTCTCATCAGGCATCGCACCACAAACACCCCGTCGCCCGGCGACAATAGCCACACTCCAACCCCCCCCGCACCCCACCTCCCCCCGAGCTCATGCCCAAAGTGGAGTCAGTGGCCTTTGTCAGCTTCCCCGACCTCTGACCTGTCACGACCCCGGCACACGCCGGTCCTGCTCCCCTTTAAAGGCTCTGCCCCTTCCCCCCTACTCCCCCTCCCCTGGGTTGCATTTGTTGTGCCGATAATAAAAAGAAGAGAAGGGAGGAGGAGGAGAAGAAGAAAAAAACCCTCTCAGTCTCCACCCCCCGCTCGCGCACGCTCCATATGCTGGAAGGCAACCTGTGACCCCTGACATTTCAATGGTCGAGGTCAGTGCACGTGTCAAGCGGCCAGCCGTGGAGGTTCCACTGTGTGTGTGTGTGTGTGTGTGTGTGTGTGTGTGTGTGTGTGTGTGTGAGGGAGGGAGGGAGCGTGAGATGTTTGCAGGTGGACTGGCCTGGCGATGTGGCGCTCTAAAGAATCAAACAAAACAGTGGAAAAGGCAGCAGCAGGTGGAAACAATGAACTCGCTCAGCTTGCTCAGCACTCCTCTCAGAAAATAACCCCCCCCTCTCGAACCCCCCCGCCAATGCTTGAGGAAAGCGTAAATGTGGCTGGTGTGGAAAAGAGAGTTCGAAGGGTCGGTTAGTCTGCCAAAATATTCAAGAAATTCCAGCGTTAATAGAGAGTCGTCGTCAAACTGTGTAACTTATTAAATGTCTCTGACTGAAACGACGCTCAAGGATCAAGGTTCAAGGTAGCTTTGTTGTCAATCCTACAATATATGTGACATGTACAGAGCATTAAAGGACGCAAGTGAAGGACATCATCGGAATGGTGCGCAACATGAAATGCCAGTGGGCAGGACATGTTGCCAGAATGGACAACAATGGAGACCAAGAGAGGGGAGCAGAGGGAGAGGAAGGCCCAAGCGGAGGTGGAGAGATGACATCGAAGAGAAGGCCGGCAACGCTTGGACCCATGTGGCCCGAGATCGCCAAGTGTGGAAGCAGATGTGGAGGCCACCCGCCAGCAGTGGCGTGACAGCTGAAATTGATTGATTGATTGATGCAGAGCATTGAAATTTCGGCGGAAGGACAGCACCAGAGAGTAAAAAAAAAGCACAAAAAAGTATGAAACTCCGTCGGTACGTGTCTCAGAACAAAGCGCTTCCCTGTGTGTTCTTTTTATTAAAGAGCAAGTAATCGCAAACAACGCAGCGGCAATATTTGGTCCGTGCTCGCAGTTGTTTTATTAAAACGTAAGCCGTCTCTAAAGCGGCGCAATTAGCGTGGCTCAGCGTCGCACAAAGGCAGGAAGGAGGCGGGCAGAGGCAGCTGCTGTGCTCGCACAGGGTAAACAAGCAACCAAGCAACCAACCAGGTGGCTACTGTTACGCGTTCCCTTGTTTTCCTGTGCATGCTTCATTTGCCACGCGCGGCTACACGGGACGCTGCTCTCGGAGTTAGAATGACAAAGGTGCGAGGAAGCGGATCAATGTATTTTTAATCACAACAAATTGTGGCTCTGAGGGCAACCGCGCCCATTTGCAAAAGAAGAAAACAAGCACACTTTTCTCTTTCCTCAGTCTTCGATGAAGAGCGTCTTGCTTTACATTTTTCAAATACTGCGAGCGTGCCGCAGATGGAACCCCCCCCACACACACACACACAACATCTCTTGATGGGATCAAAAAAGAAAATCTAATCCGTGTGCCTATGTGGTTTCAAATTACAATACTTGCCTTTTTTTTTTCTTGTGGAGTATAAAAAAGAAACAAAGGCAAGTAAGTGATTTACTGCGGTCGGAGCTGCTGTCTTTTATGTGTTTCTTTTTTTCCGACTAACACTTTGATCACTGAGAAATGTCTATCGGAGTGAAAGCTCAGCAGAAACGCTCCTCTTCTCTCTTCTGCAGGCTGAGCTGGGATTGGCTGGAGGGGGGGGGGCAGAAAGAATAACACGGAAACACAATGCAGAGGGCTGAAGGGGGTGGATAGTGTGTCTGTGTGTGTGTGTGTGTGTGTGTGTGTGCATGTGTGTGCGTGCGCACACGCGATGACCCCCCGCTGTGCGATAAGCAAAAATGGTGGGGGTTGGACTAAGAGGCCCACGGGTGGATGGTGCCAGTTCTATAAGCTCCCCACTTGTCGGGCCTTTGCTTTATAATCACCAAAGTGTGTGTGTGTGTGTGTGTGTGTGTGTGTGTGTGTGTGTGTGTGTGAGCGTTTGAGAGGAACTGGCATAGCTTCAGAGGGTCCTGCCAACCCAGTGGCTTTTGTCAATACAGGCTCACTGCACCAGACCTCAGTCATATTGTATGCAAGATGCCAGGGTGCAATCAAAGAACAGAGAAGTGTGTGTGTGTGTGTGTGTGTGTGTGTGTGTGTGTGTGTGTGTGTTTGTGTTTGAGTGTAATGAGGAGTGAAAAGAAAAACAGTAGGAGACAATTTATGGAGAAAAAACTGTGAACATAAAACGATAACAAAAAAATGAGATGCATGCCGGGTTCGGGCGAGAGATAGAAAAACCTGAACTGAGGCACTACGCATCCCCGCCGCACGTGGAGGAATTCGCCGACTGCTATTCGCATATGGCTCAGATGCTGGCAGTAATGTAAGCTTGACATTTTAATCGCAGGGTATCTCGCAGTGATGTACGGCTGCTCCTTAAATCCAAGGCGATACTCCTCGTACAAAATGTACCGGAGCCTCCAGATGGCTTTTTTTTTTCTCCCTCCAGCATCTCCCTCAGGTTGCTAGACCTGCACTGAACTCCCAAGCGGTGCGCACACCATCACAACACTGGCCCCGCCTATGAGATTTCGGTTTGGATCCGGCGCTTCCGCATTGCCAAGATCCAATCGAAAGCATTTTTCAGCTCCCATATGGCATTATGTGACCAAAGAAGCTTTTTTTGTGTAGTTGTGACGATCGCAAACTACCCTTAAATCCATAGCAGAAGAAAATGTTTTTCAGGGGAGTCTCGCAGCTCCCTAGCTGGTGCTGTTTTTTGTATTAAAAACAAGCTGCATTTTCTTTTCTGTCTGGAAAAAACAACTCAACTTCCGGTCTATTTGTGTTTCCAAATTTGGAATCAATAAAGTGCATCTACTCTGTTCCGTTCTATTCTCTTCTCTTCGATTCTATTCTAATGTTGCCTCTCCCACCTGGGTTCAGCTGGGTGACAGAACAAAACCTCGTTGGTTGGTGCTGAATTTGATGGAGGCTCGTCGGCTGTCCTTGACAGATGCGATGCGAAATTAATAAATTGTGTCTGCTGAAAAAAAGTCCCTCTGGCATATCAGGAGGTCCATTGTAATTTTCGGCTGCTGGTCCAAAGGGCATTTTTATAGCAGCTGTTTGCCAAAATCCTTAGAATAGAATTCCAGCTTGGAGCCGGTATTCCAGAGAGGAACAACAATTTTCTACATGTGAATCTCTCTTTTAAGAGCTTGTTCATGCCGCGTGTTAAAGGTCACCAAACATTTATTTTTCTGCAGATTATCCCTCCTCGGAAAAATCGAGCCCGTGACTCAGCTTTGGGCGGCGTCCAACATTCCGGCCGCGAGTGCATACGGCGATATACAATAACAAGCTGGCCGAGTGCCCTGGCAGCTACCCCGGCCACTACAGTCGCATTACAGCAGAGCGTCGGCGGCACAATGGCGCATGAACTCGTTGGCCTTTACGTAGTAAATGGCAAAAAAAGAGGGAAAAAAAGCAGCAGAACGGCAGCATTGTTTAGCTTGAGGGATGCGGGATGGCGATGTCTTTCATCATCACGGCACATCCATATGGTTGGCCTATATTCCGCCGTGCATCCCATCACACGTAGGGCCCCTGTGGGAATTCAATTCCACTATAATCATGATGACCGCACCAACCGCCCCCCCCTCACCCTCTCTCTCCCCGTGCTGTTTATTATTATTGTCATCCTCGGGGGCCACATTCGGGCCGCCGTTGGCCCTCAGACCTTTGTGAAATGCGCATTTCGCTTCCCCCGAGGGGTCAGGGGGGCTATGGGGGTGGGAGTCTGAGGGGGAAGCTGGGGGGGTTCACGGCTCAGAGTGGGCGCACGAAACGCCGTGGTATTTGTCCTTGCTATTGTCGTCTTGCGGCTGCGACTGTTTGGCCCACTGGCCTGCATGTGGGATCTGAGGCAGCAGCAGCAGCAGCAGCAGCAGCAGCAGCAGCAGCAGCAGCAGCAGAAGCAGCAGCAGCAGCAGCAGCAGCAGCAGCAGCAGAAGTCCTTCCTCGCTACTTTTTTCTGCATCCCTCTTGGGGGGACAAGCTTTCGGCGTGGACAAGGGAGTGACCGCTGGGGTGGCGGGGGTGGGGTGGGGTGGGGTGGATGCCCTGTAATTACACTACAAAACCCATGGGATGGGGGTTGGTGGGGTGGTGGGGGGGGGCAGCGGGAGGGGAGAGAGTCGCGGGGGTGCTGGCCCATTAATGCCAGAGCACTGATAGACTGTTGGTAATTGCCATTTTGGGGAGGTGGAGGTCCGGGGTGGGGGGGGCGGAGGTCATACTCTGACACCTTCAGTAGCGCTGAGCTGGCATTTCCAACGAGGCCAAACATATCCATCAGCCTGGCCTCGTGTTTTTTCTTTTAATGCTCATGATCATTATTTCCTTCATTTCAGTGCTCGGCATTGCAATTACAAAGACTCCCGTTGCCTGGAACCAAGCAGCAAACGGATGTGCGCTTAAAATGTCATTCTGTACGCTCAAGAGACTTCAATTTCCATTTGGGGCAAAAAGCGGTCGTAATAATAAATAATAATAACAATACTGAGTTAGTCATCAGTGGCAGATCAGATGGCCAACCTATGTCCAAAGATGCACTCTTATGTCACTGTTGCTATTCAAGGACAGAATATGAAAATTCTGAAAAGTTAAAAAAAAGAAAGAAGACCAAACAAACCCCAGAACATTTTGATTTATTTGTGTAGAATTGTAGGTACAGCTCCATGCCAGTAGGGGGTACTGTAGCTCCCAAAGCACACCTCATACCAGTTACAATTTTTCATATTCTAAGGTAAAAAAACAACAACAAACATTTAAAAACAACTCTTTAATATTGCATTTTAATGAGCATCATTTTAAAGGAACAGTTCACCCAATGATCTAGTCTGAGCCCCAAACAAACTACTGAATGAATCAGAGCAATACTTGGCCGATTCATTATCAACAGATACTTGAGTGGAGCACTCAGTCATCATGGGGGTCACCGGATTATTCCAGGATCTTGGATCTGCTTGAACCCCCCTCTTAACCATCAAATTAACCGAATCACCCACCCCAGATTATCCAGATATATGATAATCCCTCAGTAGCAACGGTCTGCCGTGGATTATATGAATTCTCCTCTCCTCCGTTCGCGGGTACCGAGTCAGTGTTCCTCTACCCTGGCCTCGGTGACAACTTTCCGTCAATAATAGATGAATAGCCCGTCCGTAATGGAACATACGTGGGTGCAGATAACACTTCAGGCCAATCCGTTTGAAGGCTGATTCACAATTCCACCACTTGTCAATCACGGGCCGGTCCCCTTCTGACACAAAGGCACAAAGAGCCACCAGCACTTGTTAGCACTCTCACGGTTCGTTGCGTCTCTCGCCAAGTCTTACCGTCCCTGCGACGCCTCGGCTTGATTCTTTCATCTCTTCGAATTTGCAGCTTTCCTGTTTATTTTTTTTTTCAATGGTGGCACTGATTTTTCTCTTCCACCCCACTTTCACGCACCATGCAGATGAATGTGGACACAAATCAGCGGCAACATTTTATACGCGTGTTTTTTCAATGCTGGTGAAATGACTGATAAGGTCAGATAAGAGGAACAACATAAAGCAGTTGCATCAGAAGGTCTGGTTGTACAGAATGTGGCTGCAGTCAAGTGTGCAGTAAGTCGAAAATTAGTAAGATATTGGAGTGTCAGCCTGTGTTAGCCGCAATTTATGCTATTTGAATGCATTTGGGGAAACTGGAAAGATGGAGTTGCGTTTGCTGAGTTGAAGTTATTCGGAAAATCTTGCTCGAGTTATGCAGAGTATGCATTTTTTTTTCTGTTTGCTTGTTGTTGAGGGAAACCCAGCAGGTGTTGTGTCTTGCTATCGCTAACAGCGGCCTGATTGCTAGCCAGCCTTTCACTTTTCACAGTGGAAGGAAGGTAGCTATCCTTCGAGGGGACCTCCGGGGAGAGCCGGGAGGGAGGAGGGAGGATGGTGGGTGAGGTGGGGGTGGTGGAAGGGATGAAGAGGTGGGGGAGGGTCAGGAGTCAGAGCAGATGGCAGATATTGCCCATACTGCCCCCCTCGCCGCCCTCCCCCACATGCACCCCTCCTCCCACCCCAGTAGCTGCTCAGCGGGTTATGGAGTGGTGGAGAGGAGGGAGGGGGGGGCAATTAAGAAGAGGGGGGGTGGGATCCACCCATCCATGTGTGTGTGTGAGTGTCACAGAGGACCACTCCATCAAGATGCCCCTCGAGGGGGTCACACACACACACACACACACACACTCCACCTTCACAGCTCCATTAGTGACGTTGGAGACAGGTGGCACGGAGGCTGTCAATCATTGGGATTTTTTTTGAAAGAACACCCCACTTTAGCAACGCGCTCACGCAATCGTCGGCTTCAACTCACGCAAAGAAAGAGAAAAAAAACAAAACTGGAAGGTCCAGAACACGAGCGGCTCAGACTATTTCTGCAGTGTGATTATTACGCGGTGGACATTCTGCTGCTGCGCTGCGAGGGCCGCTAATAGCTGCGCTATCTAAAGATTGGCTGGCGCACACAAATTACACACACACACACACACACACACACACACACACGCACACACGCACGCACACTCCTGCCCTCCTCCCATGGCACAGCCTGTCATGTACCGCCTATGATTAGAATAATAAGACTAATTAAATCCATATCGCAGAGGCTTTGGTGAATGGCTGTGTGTGTGTGTGTGTGTGTGTTTGCGCGCGTGCCGCTCCCCCCTTCTGGGTGGCCGTCGCCTGGCCACGCGAACCAGGCGCCACGTGGTGACAGTGGGTTACTGTGGAAAGCCCTTCTCAAACATAAACACACCATTATAAAACGCTCAGCTGTCGAAGGGGGAGTTTCTCGCTCGGGGAGGAGAAAAAAAAAGAAAAAGGGCCAAGCGCGTATAGACTTTCCATTTAAGGCCGCGTCCAGGAGCGCCGAGGAGGAGAGTCAAGCGAGAGGTGGCGACAAAAAAGGGGGTTGGGGTGGAGGTGGGGAGGGAGGGGGGGGGGCGGAACACTGTGTTTAAATAGTGGATTGAGGGAGATTGAGGGAGGGGAGGGGAGGAGAGGGGAGGGTTCAGGCGAGGAGACAGAAGACCAATATTGTGCAAGAACACGGCCTCAAAGCTTTAGCGCCAACAATTTGTACATTGTGCTTCGCCCCCGAGGCAGCGCATTGTTGCTTCTTAAAAGTCAAAACGCTGACGTGGCCGTTGATTTGCCTTGTCGTCCGCAAGCCGTAACTGAATTGTCGGAAGAAGACCTGGAACAATAAACGGTCCTTCCCTGCGCCAGCCACCCGTGAAAGGTTGGGAAATCAAGAATTTTGGACTCTCAAAGGTCCCATGCAATACTCATTTTTTTTTTTTAAAAAGATCTTTATTTTGCAGCCATGCATTATTAATTAGCCACAAGAACACTGCAGACCTCCAGAAAACTGCATGTTTGGCCCTCTGTTTTACAGGCTCTTACAACAAACGACCTTGCAACATAATTCTACGTTCGGATGGTGGGAGTGGTGAGGAGCAAAACAGACTTACACGATACACGGATGGCAAACACTCTGGGGGTCCGTCTCACAAAGCAGGTGAAAAGCCTGAAGTTCTCCCTCTCTTTTGTAGACTACTACACTACCTTAATAATAAAAAAAAAGAAAGAGGTTAAGCGGTCCAATTCGAGTTGGAGGTGAAAAATGCAGCCCTCCTCTTCCTGGTTGCCATGGTAACCCGTCCAATCGGGGCTCCATTGATGCTGCCTTTTTAAGAGTTCCAGGTGAAACCACTCCCAGGTGATCAAGCTGACCCATATCAGCTGCTCTGGGGCCGGACGTTCGGAGGTTTCCTATCGCAGAGTGCATCAACCTTGTAGTTCAGGGTTCATGGTCACACTCAGAGTTTGCTTTGTGAAACGGACCCCAAGAGGTTGCAAGTTTTGGGTTGGAAGGACAGAAAAAAAACCCTCTACTACGCCAGGTCTGCAAAGATTGGGCACTGCATTTTTTATTGAGGTGATCGAGTTGACAGACAGACAGGCAGGCAGACAGACAGACAGACAGGCAGGCAGACAGACAGGCAGGCAGGCAGACAGACAGACAGACAGACAGACAGACAGGCAGGCAGGCAGACAGACAGACAGACAGACAGACAGACAGACAGACAGACAGACGCCCCGTCCTGAGCCTCGTCCTCACAGAGGACCCTTTCTGAAGAAAGCCCTTGTCCCCTGTTCGGCCGAGTTTACGTTTTCTATTAGCTGTGCGGCGCAGACGAGGGGCAACTCAGGGGATCCCCTACCTGACATAACACGCGCGCGCACACACACACACACACACACCCACGCACAGTGGAGTTCTGTCAGCGTCGCAGACTGTCTGTCTCCTTGTCGATCCAGCGGTGACTGTAACTAGGTGTAATGGCCAGCCTGTGGTTTGCAACTCTATGGGCCTATTCACAAGCCCCTCAACCTCTTTCTCTCTCTCTACACACACACACACATGCAGGCACACACACACAGTGTTTACAGTGGTGTGTTTGGACCGAGCTACTAATTGAAACATATTTCTTTTTCCATCTAAAAGAGTAAAGGCCATCCCTATTTTTCCCAGAGTGACGCTGAGGTGTGCGTCCCTGCACATATGTGTGTGTGTGTGTGTGTGTTTTGTGGAATAGCTCAACAGCACAGCCCAGATGCCCCCCACCCCTTGGCTAAAGGCCAACAGCATTACCATACAAATCCAAGTGGCGCTGCGCTCGACACACTCTTGTCCATGTTTACACAAATGCAAATCTTGAATCTCCACATGGTCCCAAACCTAAAATACATCATGTTTTTTTTTTTTTCTTTTTGCACAGTGAGTAAACATTCACACAGTGGCTCCCGGGTATTCTCAGCACTCTATATGTTCGATGGTTAGGGAGCTGCGAGGCCTGCTGTATAGATTTGGCTCATGTTCTGGAAACATTACATAACTTGAGAGGAATAAATACGTACGTTACGTCTACATGTAGCCTTAAAGTAACTCGGACTACCATAAAAGACTGGGCAAATGCATTCTGATTGAATTAAAAAAAAAAACAAAACTTTGAAAAAATCCATTCTAACACCACGTGTGCTGCTGGCTCGTGCGCTGGAGCTGCAACGACCACACATTTAGCTGCTGTGTCCCCCTTGAAGGTGCCCTCACCAGAGTTCAGCGAGGCCAAGCCGCTGCTGGGACACAGCTGCAGTGTTCTCGGCTGAGGGTGATCCCCCCCAGATCCAAACGTCGAACTCGGCCGGGCCAAGAGTCAGCCTCCTGTCTGCTGCATCCTATTGGTTGGGAAATGAGCAGCCTTTAGAGGGGCGCGTGTAAATCGTTTATTTAGTTGTCGATTGGCACATAAGTGCAAAACTGATCTGTTTTGCTCGAGCTTCACAGCGACTTTTGCAATTTGAAAATATTGGTTGCTACGGTGTAGAGAAATATTTGTAAAACAAAATAAAGTCGCAGCGACTCAAAGTCCAAGCCTGCACGTTCTGTTTTTGTTTGTTTCTATTGACAGCTGATGCGTGTCCTAGCTTGTTTTTTGCCGACTCACCTGAGGAAATCCCCCACGTGTCCTTGTGCTGCGTCGTGGTTGGAGTTGTTGTGGCAACGTGTCGACGCTACGCCTGCTGCGTTTTGTCGGCCTGCCACGAAAGCCAGCCAGAGTTTTCATATAATTGGCTGTGATATGCGTGAAAATGACCCTCCACTCCACTATTTTCTGTCTGGAAAAAAAGGGGTTTGTTAGGCAGCCAAGTTAGCGTGTCGCTACCTGCTACTGTGCAAACGTCCCCGAGCAACCGCACCGGCTTGTCAGTGTAATGATGCACTGAGTTGCTCTGGTCTGTTTTTTTGAACCCCATGGATGCTAACACACTAGAACACTTTTAAATGTGAAAATTGTCCTGTTCCTCTTTCTGCGCTGTTGTTAAATCACTTGACCCCGGACGATGCCAGTCGGCCGTACGAAGCGTGACCCTCCGCCACGGCGTTAAATGTGGCAAGGTTTTTTAAACAACTGTTTTGTTTTATCCTCGAGCAATCCCGCTTGCAGACAATAGTCAGCGTGCAGCTGTTGGCTCTTTTAGACGGTCAGACAGATTTATGATGTTTAATTGCAGTTGCAGAAGGGAATGAGGACATCTGTTCGAGGCTGCTGAAATAACGGCCGTTGTTGGAATTGCCTGTTTGAATTGCAAGCGTGCTGCACCGGCCTCACTTTTACAAGTCAATGGAATATTCTTTTTTTTGATAAAAGACCATTTCACAGCGAAAAAAAGCCACTGTGTTGTTTAAGTGATCACACGTCGTCCAGCTGTAATAAAACTGCCTCGGGCACCAGCGTCCGCACCATGGCCTTCATTGCCTTACAGTAGAGGCTTGCAGAAGCTAAACAATCGGCCGTAGCTTAGGCCTCTTTCACCTCAGCTGGCCAAGAAGTCTTGAGCTTCTTTCAAAATGGAGATCCTTTTTTTGCGGACCTGCAATCTCTCCACTCCAAGTCCTCCAGAGGCTCAATGTGTGGCACATCACCTGCAGCTTCATACCTCCTTTGCTTTGTGTTCAAGGACGTCCAGGGTTACCCCAGGTAGAAACGCAGACAATTCCTTCCCACTTCCCCTCCCATCTTCATCTCAGCTCACCAAAACTGCTCCCTTCCAACTCATGCGGAGAGAACCAGTCATTTATGACATCCTCGAGTTCCCTTTGTAAGTGGATTTGAATGGATAAAAAGGGAAAGCCAGGCAATGGAAAGCTATTAAGAGGTTCCTGTAGGTCACTCTGGCTACATCTGTTTTCCAGCTCACCTTGCATAATGTCAACCGGATTTGTGTAGATTGGATCAAGAAGGGGGCGCGGTTTCGTAAATGGGGCTGTGTTAGCCACGGTGCCACCATGGGAGGAGAGGTGGGGGTGAGGTAATACCCATGTTTATGGTGATTTTTTTTCCTCTTCAAGAAAAGAAGAGTGAAATTAAACATTTTTTCGTTTCCCTCTCTGTTCTTTTCCAAAGGATAAAAGACAGTCTAGTCTTCGTATGGAAATCAGCTGCGGGGTAGGCTGTCCTCAGACGGAAGGTCAGGGTGCGTGAAATGAGAGATACACTGCAGAGGCGTATGTTCCAACTTCACATTGGAAGACAGGAAGGTCACTTAGTGACACGAGACAATGGAGGCTTTGAAAAGGAAATCATTTCCAAAGCATGTCTACTTTGATTAATTCATCGTTTCAAAAGCGTTCATTGAAGACAAGCTGTACCTTGAACCTTGGTTAAAGTGCACTCACGTAAATAAAAACTTGCGTCGCCAACGGAGGATTGCTTCTTTTGAATCTTTGAGTGGCAGGAATAATGCAATGAAATACAGACAGCATCCTTGGTGTCGGCAAAGAAAACCCCTTCATTGCGGCGGAGGCTGGTGATTGAAGGGGCCGAAATGCTGTCAGCACTCGCATTCTAGAGAGGGAGGAGGTCAGAGATTGAGGTTGAGAGGGTCAACGTAATAGCAGACCTCAGGACGCATCAGCAATCTGGCCGTTATTGACGGATCATCAAGCGAAACCGGCCTGTTTTACGGCGCAAAAACCTCTCCAAACCTCATAAGTAGCTCCCCTTTCTGAACATCATCTCACTCGCGCTCCTGTAATACTTGAAAGAACGCTCCAAAGGTGATTAAAAACCGAAGAAGAAGAAGAAGACCCCATTCCATTATCGAATCTCCCAATACAGAGGTCTTTTCAAACGCGCCGCCAAACAAAGTCGGACGGCGCGTGTTGCTCTGGCTGTCTCTCTACCTTTCTCTAATGCAACAAAAGGAGCCATCTGCAGCCTTTGTCTTAGTTGGGGGATAAGCCGAAGCCAATTCAGTCTTCTCGGAACTGATCCGAGGCCCTGATAATCCTATTAGGTGGGTGATTTCTTGAGATCCAACTGGGGGAATGAAAGGCAGATGGACAAAGAGCCACCTGAGGGTTTCACTCGATTAGATGGTGCCCAGGGTCTTATCTTTTTTTTTCCTTTTAAATTCAAGGGGTTGAGGGTGCAGGAACTCCTTGCTGAATGAAAAATTGTAGATCGTGCCATCGCTGTTCTTCTGAGAACAAGCAACTGCTTTTGCAACCATTCAGATATTTTTTTAGTTGGGACAGATTTTCTTTCTCTGTTAAAGAGGTATTTACCTGTCAGTTGATGCTGAAACGTGTTCTTAAAACTGCATCTGGGTGAAACCTTTGGATCTATCTCATGCATCCACCTGGTAAAGATTCCATATCAAGCATTCATAATGAACACATTGCATTTAGGGTGGACCAATCAGATTTGCAACTGCAAATACTGGCCTGATCACTATGGCTAAAGGCTTTGCACTTCTTAGCATTAAGCTACTGATTTGTGGCCACGATGTGTTTGCGTTTTGCTTCAGGAAAATGAGAATATTTTAACTTTCAAAAGTCCTCAGTGACTTCTATTCATCACATACATTTTGAAACTAAACCGGCTGCCCTACGCTCGTCATGTACATTAGATTGTTTCCTTTCCTCCACCTTGTCTTTGTCTTCAAAGTTCAGCCAGGACAAGTTATTGTTTGTTCCTGTTTAGGTTCACTTGGAGTTGCGGGGAGTTGTTTATGTCTGTATTCTGAAGGCACCTTCTTCAAAATAACAGCGACTAAGTGGTGCTCTGGTGACTCTGACTAGGTGCAGGATCAGTGGACGATCGCGGTTGTTCCTGGAGAAAACAAACGACCAGGTTTTGACAGCTGCGCTGTTGCGGGCGAGGAGTGCTTTTTCCTTTCTTTCTTTTCTCTGAGAAGGTCACACGTGCTCGGTGCGAGTCTGTTATTGTTTTGATCCGACTCTGAAGTCAGCTGATTCTCTGAGAGCGCTGCACAAGCATACACACTCTGCCCTTTTTTGCTCTGACTTTCTGTTCTTCCACCCACACACGCGCACACACACACACACACAATTTCCCACACAACACGAGCGCCCTGGGGCTTCCGCTGTTGACTTTAAGCGCGACGGAAAAAGCGGGGGGAGGCACGAGAATATCATAATAGCTTAATTAATAACAAATAGCTCTGGCTGAGGGCAAGCGCGCCTCTTCTGGGAAGCGGCCGGTATGTGGCTCTCGAAGAAATGTTTACCGCACGATGGGGATGGGAGCCAGCCCAAAGAATATTTTCACTTGGAAAATACCGCTCGGTGAGTCACGGCGGCCTCTGCACGTGCGCCTCCCTCCCATTCCCCGCTCTTTTTTTCCTCGACTGCCGCCTATAAGCTTTAAAGTGCGGCGCGTCTCAAACTACCTGCTGCTCCAGCGTTTACAGCTAAATTACACACGCAACCTCTAACTGTAATCCCGCAGACAGCGGGCCTGGTTTGACATTTTGGAAAAATGTGCCCACTTTGCCGTCTTCCAAAGACTTAGATTAGAGGGTTGGGCGCCACGCTCCTGTCACGGTGAATTAGTGAGTGCGCGCCGGAGCCCAGTTAGCCTAGCTTAGCGGGAAAGTTATTGTGAAACGTGTGGATTTGCGGCGAGCGACGGGAGTTGCTGGGTGACTCCCCCACACACCCCCAACCCTCCTGGCACTCTTCTGCAATGCATTTAAGATGTGTTGAGAAATTGTTTTCTCGCCGCGTGGCTTTAATTCAACAGGCAGCCTTTTGTTGCTTTAGCCTAACTTGTTCACCGAAATACATCTGTTGAAAGAGACGCTCTGTTGGACCACACTGTTGGAATTTTGGGGGACCGATCCTGCACCAGTCAAATGGGACATGCAGACAAGGAAGTAGCAGCAACAGGCTGGGATTTAGCATATTTTCACTGCTGCAAACTTTGGAAAGTTGATTGAAAGTAGCTTTAATGTCTCCGGTATACCAGTAGAAAGCACAATTTCCTATTTGCTGCATTAATAACACACTTTTTAAAATTCTGTTTTCTTTGCCTCCAGTGCCTTTTATCGCTTTAACTTGCTTACCTGTGTGGCTTTTAGGCTCTTTCAGTTCACTCTCACCTCTGATCTTTTGATATTTTCTCTTGAACAAATAATTATTCCTCCAGAACCGTCTGACATACATGTAACTTTTGCAGAGCAGGAGAGTTCAAGGAGCCCAACGGCACCATTGGAGAGGTCATCTTCAAAATAATCGTTCTTTTTTTAAGGATTGAATGTTTAATGTTATCAGTGTGGGTGCAAAATAAACATATACACAGCAGAGGGAGCAAAAATCGCTTGTGTCCCTCTTCCAGAAACTAATTCTGTGTTTGTCTCTTAAAGCTTTTGTGAGGCACTCATTTTCTTACGCCGTGACTCAACACGTGGCTGCACATGCCAAGTTCAATTTAAGGAAAAAGAAATAGTTTCTTTTTTTTCTTTTTAAATATCTAGGAGTGGAGGTGGGAGAGCCGCGGGGAGCCATGTGAGGTGAGTGCGGTGCAGCCTGGAACTTGGCACAGCGGAGCTGCCAGGCAGTTGGTGGGGAGGCAAACCTCCGTGAGTAGTGTAAACACACACACACACACTCGCTCAGATGCCCACACGTGCTCACGGATTCCAAGAGGCATAACAAGAAATTTTGTATGTGTCTGGGAGACCAAAAGGCAAAATAACTCAATGTACCTGGATGCATGAATTTGCACAAAAACATCCATGGAGGACGCTCTTTTAACTGATGATGTCTAAAGTGCTGGTTTTTGCCACGTTGGACAATTTTTAAGGGGCTTTCAAAGACAATCTCGCCCCGTTTACTCCCGCACCACTTATAGCAACGGCTCCATCTCACCATCAAACTGTGCATCTACCACACCCTGTTCCGACAGGCTGATGTCTGAACGCGCAAATTGGATACGACCTTTCCAGGGTCCTGTGTGTCAAAGCGGCCAAAGGCAAAAGCGACGTGACATTTTGTGTGGCATTTTGCTTATTGACGATGGCACAGGTCGAGACTTCATAGATCCATAATGTAAGCACAACAGAGCAATACAGAGGGCGCTATTTAACATTTATTTATGTTTTTTTTTGTACATTTCAACAATACCCTGGTTACCCAGATCCACTTAGCTCCCTTTACCTTACTAATTAGAACACTTGCATACTGTACATCTGCCTACAACTCTTCTTTGGGCCAAGAACAGAGTGCAGCGGTAAATTTTTATGCATCTTTTTGATGCATCCTCAAAGGTTTTGTGCTAATGAAATGCAGGCACAAAAACGTACAGAAATGCGACACCTGAAGAGTCAGAAGCACAAATTGCGCTCTAGTAACCTGACCGCAATTTGCACGGTGGATTGTCAGATACAACATGCACGCACCAGAAGTTGAATTTCTGACGGAAGACTTCATTTTTGTTGCAGTCAAATAACATGCACATTGGCTTTCTCCCAAACTCACGCTGAGAAATAGTGGCACCCGTCTCTCCAAACATCCCCACAGCCCTGCGTACAGTACACACATCTTTCCGGGGTCTCTGTCGTCCTTTTAAAGAGGTAGAATCACATGTTCGCCCCATACTAACAGCAACACGAACATTAATAAACAGTGCAATACACACAAAACTGAACACACGTCAGGAATGTTACACTATGAATACGAGTGTGGTTGATTGTCCTGCCGCTACCTTTACATTTTCCGCTGCTTTTCACCTTTGCGTCCACTCTGTGGATAGGACGCACTGATTTTGGTGCTATTTGCACAGATTTTCTGCCCTAAAAGCTGGGCAATTGCTTTGTGGATCTGGCCTTTAGTGTTTACGAGTCTTGAACTTTGAGTACAATAAATTGCCCTGACCTCGCCTTTGCATCCAGCTGTCGGCATCGTTGGGTCAAAAGCAGGACGAGGGTGAATAAAATCGCAAAAGGCAGCAACAACAACTTGGCAGAATAGCTATCCCACAAATTTACGATTGTTTCTTGCCAGTTACTCTCTTTTTTGGTGTTCCCATTCCGTCATGTTTCAGTGCAAACTGAAAAATAGCAGCTTAATGGTCCAGTGTGTAAAAGGTTTTACAAATTTCGTGACTTGAGCGGCCGGATCCAGTTTTTTAAAGTTAAGTTTAAGTTAAGTTAAGAAACAAATGAGTGACTGAGCGAAATAATCTGGTTGTGCTGATTTGTGTGGACAAGCCTGGACGTTTTTCAGCGCATATATCCCTGTGATAATGAACGTGTTTGAAAAGCCCAGCTGCCGCAATAACGAACCGTTCAGCTGCACGACAACTTGACGCAACAATCCATCACTTTGCCGCCTCCGATCTCTCACCGTAGCAACTCAATCAACCGGCGTCCCGGCCGCTGCCGAAGCCCCGCGCCACCGCTTTGCATCCCAGTGAATACGCGGAGCTTCGTCGGGGTCACTTTGTTGACGGCAAGCACTTCATACCATGGTGTCGCGGGTCGATGTGCGGACGAGGGTCGTGGAGGGGGAGGGGGGACAGATGGGTGGGCCCTAACCCTAACCCAAGCGCGGCTGATTGACAGGAAGACAAATAAACCAACACGCGCGTTTCACCTCCCCCAGAGAGTGTTTGATTGACGGATGGGTGTCCAGAGAGGCGGGTGAGGAGGGGGCGGGGCGGAAGTAGCGTGGGGGCTGGAGGGGATGGTGGGGGGGGGGTCCCTCTTCTGCAGCTGCCACTTCTAAGCTACTTAGTGCGGCGACACACACACACACGCGTACAGGAGAACAAATATCTACACGCAAGCAAATATTTTTCCACCTGATGCATAAATGTACACACAGCTCTTCCCCCCGCTGTGTTGTAGGTGCGATCGATGCGTTTACTGAAAGCTTCCTGCAGGTCCCCACACACACACACACACACACACACACACTGAACACACACCGCTTGTGTTGCAGCGGATTAGCCGCGCGGGGTTGAACCTCATCTGCGTCAGAACAACGCCGGCTGCGCCTTAACAGATGATTGATCAGAAGTGTGACTGTCAGGTGAGGTCACTGTGTATTCATGTGTGTGTGTGTGTGTGTGTGTGTGTCCTCCCCCAACATGCACCCTCCCCCGGCTCCCCGCGCCTTTGCCGCGCGGCACCCGAGTGCGCTCATGCTCACGCTGACCTTTGGCCTAGGTGTAATAAGGTCCTCTGAGCAGGAGCGGGAATGGGCTGTAAATGCCACTGAACGCTGACATTCTCATCGGCGGCGAGGTTACCGGGAGGCCACGGAACGAGGAGGAGAGCGGTGGAAGATGATGGAGCGACAGTTTGGGTGACCTTTAGCCTCGGGGAGGAAGATTGACTAAAAGCATCTGTGCCCCCCCCCCCGCACTATAAACGCCACTGCAGCCACTTGGCTTCGCAAAAGAAACCCAGCGGTTGCAGCTTCTCTTGCTCCACGGCGTTCCGTTATCATGTGACATCAGCGTTTTGATTCAGGAAGATCTGAAGAATTTTCCAAAGTTTCACCTCAAGAGGTGAAGAAGCATGCTTGTGAGTTTCACCGCCCTCTAGGCGTCAAATGAAACAAAACAGCTGGACAGCATTTCAAGGGTAGCTGCTCTTGTTCAAGAACTGGGGGTTGATTTTTTTACACTCTAAAAGAGAAGCCGTCTCCGAGGGGCGGCTTGTTTTAAAGCATCGCCCAGCTGAACTTCTCTCGCCGTCTCTCCGCGGCGCAGGAGCCATGGCAACCTTTCAACAGCAAGTTGACCCCTGATTGTCGCTGTAGTTGATGTCATTTCATGGTTGCTGACTCTGTGTGTGTGCGTGTGCGTGCCTGTGTATGTGGAGGTCACCAGTCAGGCACGCTTAAAATCAGTGGAATGTTCTATATTGCGGCAGAATCTCAAGTTCCCAGAAAAAAAAAAAAAAACGACCTTGTTGATGTCATTTTTATGTACAGTCGACATGAAATATGCTCTAGTTATGAAACGTCACAGCAGTGGTTTCCGCCATGTTTGTAATGACATGGCTGCTATTTGGCCCCAAAGCCTGGGCAGCAAACCAGCATGACATTTGATGCTAACCCCGAGCGATAAATTAGCCACGGTAAGCTCTGACCTCACTCCGCAGGGGATAAAAAACATTGAAGGTAGACCAAAAAATACAGCCTTAATAAAATTAGAGGCTGTAGAATTGCGATTTATGATCCAAAAGAAGGGCGGTTAGAGATACACGTCAGAATCAAGTACGGATGGGTTTCGTATGTGCCCTAGAAAGAAAAATTTGTGCTACATGAAAGTTACCCTTATTTCAAAATACATCCAAACCAGGGTGAGACATGTTGGAGTGCATTACAGTGTGTCATTTTGTAAAATAACATTTTCACCGCTAGGATTTTGTGCGGACAAAGAAAAAAATGATTGAGTTACACAGGCTGATTAGCTTAGTCTAGTTAATCTGATCTTTTTATTTTATGGTACATGTGTGAAAAGGCGTGTACTGCCTGAAATAATGAGCTTTGGGGGCAAAATTAGACACGATAGCTTGTAGCGCCGTGCGTGGTGTTGAGAAATTGGATCAGTATTGATCTGAGACCCCCATGGACGACGCACGATTAGCATGCAAAAGGATGATTTACATGGCAATTCAGCCGCTGGAATGGTTTTTACGCTGATTAGTACGTCGATATGTACGCACACCTGTTTAGCTAGTTTGAGAATCAAGATGCAAATGTATAAGAATTAAATTGCAAACAGAGCAATTTCGTCCACGACTGTACTCCCCTCTCAGGAGCATAGTTTGAGAGTTGTTTTTTCCCTCCTCTCCTCTCCCGTTCTTCTCTTTCTTCCCCCTGTCTTCAAACGCCCAGTCCTGCAGTCCAGTCTTCCCCATGTCCATTCCATTCCCTTCCAGTCCACTCATTCCATTCTGCAAACGTGCCATTGATGTGCCCAAAAAAAAGGTTAGCGATAATAGTCTGTTTCAACAATTGGAATGAGACTAAGACAAATTATTAATGGAAGTCTCTCAAGGGAATTGAGATATTATTTTTTTCAACCTGTCTGCAAATAAAGCTGCAAAAGTCAAGATGTGAGAGATTTTTTTTGTTTGTTTTTGGGAGCATGTTCTTTCAATTCCTTGACCCAAATGAACTTGAGGCAAAAAACGGAAAAAACCGTCGCGACGTCCAGTAAAAACGCCGCCGTTGCTCGTCCCTTGTAATTTGCAGCCGACGCTTGTCCCACTGTCCTCTTCGAAGCAGACAGAGGGACAGCGGTTGAGGATCCTCGGCGGCCAGCTGAGCGACAGACCGTCCCCCCGCCTCCGTCCTCCCCCGTCCCGCCAGCCAGCCTGCACCGCAGGAGCCGTCTGCCGTAATAGGCTTGAGCGGCCGCACACATGCTGGAGAGCAGCCCGTCCACGTGCGTCCCGTCTGCACACGGATCAAATAAATAAATAAATAAATCAACAAAAAAAAGGTGCAACATGTGGGACGCAAAGCATGCGACGCTCACGCACAGGCGACACCTCCAGTCCAATCCAACGCGCTCGTGGTATTTGTTTGCTAACGTAGCCCGCCGCTACCTCCAAAACATGCCGTCTGCATGCTGCCGCGTTTCGGCAGCTGACACGCACACTTGTAAACACACACTCTTCACGGGGGGCCGTCTAGCGTAATGCGACTTTGTTGCAGTTGTTAGTCACGCTATTCTGTGGCTACCGCAGCGTTGGGATTAGAGCGGCCTCATATGGATGGATCATAGTCTTAACTGAAATGACTTAGATTGGGACGGGGAAAATATTAAGATGGCCTTATATGGACATGCAAAACCCAATTCGTGCTACTGAGCTAATAGCACGGCAGCCCCCACGCCTCCCCTAACCCCATTTCCACCACCCCCACCACCCCACCCCGGACTGGGGTTTTAACGCTGGCTGCTGCCATCTGATCTCCGTGCACGCCGCCACATGCAAAGCGAGAGTCGAGTGTCGGCGACTCTCCCCCAGAGAAATGAACATCTTTTTTTTTTTTTTTTTTTAAAAAACGCAAAGTTTGTTTATTTTCTATCTAAATCTCCAACCAGGTGTACTGAGCTTTATTTTCAGTATCTGATCATGTGACCCTGCTCCACTGAAGTCCAGTATTGAATTGCGACATTTAGTGAAACCATTTAGTTTTCACGTGGGTCCCGCTAACGGTTGCTCTCAAGCGCAACCATGGCTGGTCCCGACTTCCTGCCTTCGCTGACGGACTCCATTAGCTGATGCGAGCTCCACAGATGACCTGACGGCTGCATCCAGTCGCCGTCTCGCAGTTAATCAAGGGAAAATCCAAGTTAATGTGTGTTTGTGTGTGTGTGTGTCCTCGTGTGTCCCCATGTCACCTTCAATGGGGTTATAATATAATATTGTTGCAGCGAGCAGCAAGTCAACACACACAGAGAGACACACACACATAATGTTATTTATATATTTATGCAACCTCTGCCTAACAAGTGAGGCCCTGTTCAATTACAACTTCTAATTGGAAAGCACAGCTTGGGAAGAGGGCTGGGGGAGGATGGTGGACAGGGGTGAGGTGAAGTGAGGTGAAGTCAAGTGAGGGGGAGGTCAGAGTTGTGACCACAGAGCGGCAGGCCGACTCAACCTTTTTTCCTTCTTCTCAGCGAGCACTCATGCCATGTCACTTGGTGGGAGCTGTTGGGGGTGGGCGGGGCTGCCACGGCAGACTTTGCGTTCAGAGTATTTACCGCTTTAATCCGTGGGATTAATGGCAGAGCGCAACAAAAGCAGTAAACAGGGAGCTGGGGGTGTTGTTGTTAAAGTGCAAACTCTTGTGACAGCAAGAAGGACCATTGCACATTTTTGTGATTAGTCTACGTTAAATAAACCCAAAGGAAGTCTGGAATAGAGGGAAACTTGGAATTCTCGGAGGAGGGATGTCTTTTATGTCATTTGTGTGTTTGGGAATCCTGTTATTTTGCCTTTCAGGCGTAACAAAAGTAAATGAATTGTCTGGAAATGTACATATTTTCTTCAGGTGAACTGTTGGTAGAATGCAAATACAGCCTGAGCCATGAGTTTTAGTCCAGTCCACTTCTATTTTGCACTCACTAAGGATGACTCCAAGACCACGATGGAGTCGGTGCTACTGGTTGAGTGCACTTGAGGCTTAATGGTGCCTTGAACGTGCAGGAAGTCCGCGCATTGTGCAATTTTCCAAGCTGATGGTGGTGGTGGCGGTGGAGGTGGTGGCGGTGGAGGTGGTGGGTGGGGTCTGACCCGGACCAGGATCTGGCACGCGTGTCAGTTTCACCTGAGTCCACGATTCCAAATGGTCAGCAAGATGAAAATGCATCTCTGAAGGTTTCAAAACAACAACCCCACTTGATGTGTGATGGACCTGTGTGTTCCTCCTTCATGTGCAGCGAGGGAGGCTCGGAACGCAACGGCGGGAACACGCTGTTCCCATCATGCCCTGCGCCTGCGCCTCAGCCTGAGTCCTCAGTTAAACCTGCCTCCCCGCTTCACGCAGACTATTAAAACATCCTCAATCCAGGCTGCGTGCGTGGCTACTTTCGGCAAGCTTTTTTTGAAAATTGGAATAATGACAGTAGAAGAACCGTCTCTCGTCCGCCTCCACGACCTCGCGTTGCAGTTTGCTGCAAGTGTAATTAAAACATTTCTTCTTTTCTAACTCGGCCGGCGTTAAAAATAGTCCTCGCAGGGCGACGGCGCCAAAAGTAGCGCCACTGTAAACGATCAGCGTCACATGTTCTGAGCCGACAAAGAGTAGGCGGCGTGCCCGCCATGTGTGAGGACGTGCGCATGTGGGGAGACAGAGAGAGAGAGAGAGAGAGAAAGAGTGAGAAAGAGAGATAGAGAAAGAGAGAGAGAGAGAGAGAGAGAGAGAGAGAGTCTGTGTGTGTCTGGTAGTTTGCTGTCTGGATCCGTGCCTGGCATTCACATGACATTCCCTCTGCATGCTATATCTGTTTTGATGTGTGTGTGTGTGTGTGTGTGTATGTGTGTGTGTGCGTGTGTGTGTGTGTGTGTGGGTGTGAGCTGCGTCAGGGACAAAGAGTTCACACTGCCGCACTGCTGTCTGTCTCCTTCCTCTCCCACATCCTTCACTCTGCATCCAACCCCGTCTCTCTCTCTCTCTCTCTCTCTCTCTCTCTCTCTCTCTCTCTCTCTCTCTCTCTCTCTCTCTCTCTCTCTCCCTCTTGCAGTCCGTTTCCGTGTCCTCAAATGACATCCTTGAATTTTTTCCCCATTTTTTTTTCTGTGCGAGTGTGTCTGTCTGGATGCACAGCACGTCGCCACTCTCTCTCCAACCACGCAATTTCTGAGCTGTCTGTACATTTTGTGCCACAAGCCTGCATGCGTGTGTGTGTGTGTGTGTGTGTGTGAGTGTGTGTGTGTGTGTGTTTGGAATCATGTTGCGTTTGATTGTTTGATGGCCGCAGCCTTTGAAGCTGCGTTCAAGCCCTGATACGTGGTTGACCAGCGTGTGCCTGTGTGTGCGTGCATGTGTGTACGTGTGTGTGTGTGTGTGCGTGTGTGTGTGCGTGCGTTATCAAGTCTGCCTGCAGCCGTCGACGCTTTGCACGCTCTCTGGCGTGCCCAGCCCCTTTCATTCCAGTGGCACCACTCATTTGACCTCTCTCTCTCCCTCCCGCCACTGTCTGTCCGCTTCCATCGCCATCTTTTTGCCAGTGTGCGTCCCTTCCTGCGTGTGCGTGCGTGCTTGCGTGCGTTATCAAGTCTGCCTCCGGCCGTAGACGCCTTGCGCGTGCCGATGCCTGGCGTGTGACGAACAGCGCCTGTCTGCACAGTCCAGAAACGATGAAGGAATCATCCAAAGTAGTCTTTCTGTTCTTTTTTTCCGCTCCTCTTTTCAAAGGTGTGTGATTGTTTTATTAATGTACCTGCACCCAGTCACAGCCAATCAGGTGAGGGAGGGAGAGAGAGAGAGAGAGAGAGAGTGTGTGTGTGTGTGTGTTGACAGGGAGGGGAGCAGACAGTGTGAATGTGACTCGAGTCTCGGGAACACAGAGTTCAGACGACTGCGCCATCCCTCCCTCCGTCCCTCCTCCCTCTGTCTCCTCACCCTCCCCTCTCTGCGTCCCTCTCCCTCCACTTCCGCTTCCCTCCCTTATCCCACTTTTCCTCCCCGTCCACCCTTTGCTTCCCCCTGCCTCCCCCCTCCTCCTACTCCTCCCCCCTTCTTCCCCTCTGCATCCCACCTATCCCACCTCCCTCTTTGTGTCTCCCACCATCTCTCCCTCTCTCTCCCCGTCTGAGGCACCCCACTCAGACGCCGATGAATAATTCAGACTGTGTTGCACTGCAGCCCCCCCTCCCTCACCTCCACCCCCGCCCACTCCCCTTCCTCTGCATCACCCCTCCGTCCTCTCTTTTTTTCTGCAAAATCAGGCAAGGAGCCCTGCCTGGGCTGTTTAATTACACTTTAGGATTAGGCGAGGCTTGAGGTTCGCATTTGATGTGACATAAATGCACGAGCGCGCGCGCACACACACACACACACACACACATAGATGTATATGCATATATATGCATATACATCTATGTGTGTGTGTGTGTGTGCTGAAGTGGTGAGAGTGTGAAGATGAAAGAGGAGTCGGGAGAAGCCCCTCGTGGTTTTTCAGTATTCTGCAGATGCGTCTGTAAAGGGGGGTTTCTGGGTGTCTCCTCCTCTGCTCGTTGTGCACGCATACTTTCAAGCTCAACAGTAGGGGCTGTCCCGCCCCCCGCCCCCCGACACACACACACCTCCAATCCTCGTCCCTCTCTCTCTTCTTCGCTCTGGCCCCTCCCCCTCCCCACCTTTTTTTTCCCCTTCTCGCCGCTCCCGACACCTATTCCCCATCGCTCGCCGACTCGTATCTAGGCGAGGTGGAAGAGCGCTCTGGAGGACGGAGTGTCGGAGGCAATTGGAGTGTCGGAAGAAGTCAGTCACCAAGGGAGTCCGGAAGGAAGGGGGAGGATGGCCAGTCAGCGGAGAGCGACGGGATGACCGCCTGGCAACCGGGAAACAGACACACGCGGTGTTGGCTAAGCTTTCCAAGAATCCCCCTTGTGAAATTTCCCTGATAGTCCACATCAGCACACACACACACACACACACACACACACACACACACACACACACACACACTTCACCTGCTTTACGGGAACACGTGTTTGTGAAAGCGGCGGGAGGGCGGGAGGGGGAGAAAGGGAAGGAGGGAGGGAGGGAGGGAGGGAGGAAGGGAGGGAGGGAGGGATGACTGACAGCCTGCGGCCACTGCGGTCCTCAGGAGATGACGCCCGTCAATAACTTCAATCATTTTTCCGAGCGCCGTGAAATATATATATTTTCACTCACGGCCACTGATGCGTCAGAGCGATTCCTTGAAGCTGCTGCCGCTGACAGGTAGAGCCACTCAGTGCTTCAAAACAGGCGAAAGCGACATATTACCGTGAGTTAAGCTAAGACCGTCTACTAAAAATGAGCAAGTGAGTAGGTGGTCCTGATGTTTCAAACACGCTGTGTGTACATTTCATGAGTTACAGCAGGTTCGCTTTTTTTTATGTGTGTGTAAATCACCAGGCAGCCCGACATGGGCAAGTGGAATCTAAATGAAGTTTGGAAACAGGCTCCGGCCGGTCGTTCGTCACGACAGACGGGATTTTTTTCCTCCCCCCCCCCACCACCCTCCTCTTTTTTGTTTTTGGTGTAAAGACTCAAATGAGGTTCTCAGTGGAAACTATGAGGTCAGGAATTTCCAATAAAAACACGGCCAAGTGTATTCTTTCACCGCGAGACAAAAGGGAGGACTCTTTCAAGTTGACAGCGCTTTACCTTTTGTCCACTCACAAGATGGGTATGGGCCCTAAAAAGGAGAGCGTAGGCTGCGAGTGGATGGAGGCGGGGGTCGAGCTGGAAAAGGGATGAAAGGTGGAGCGGAGGGGTACAGTGGGAGGGGAGGGGGGGGACGGGACGGGACGGGGAAGGGAGGTTTTTTCAGCGGGCTGCGCTCCTGGAGTGGCAGTTAGTTGCCATGGAGACCTCGCCCAAGCGTCTGCGATCTCCAGGTTTTGACGGGACGGGAGGGGCCAGACGGTGGGGGAGTGGGCCCCGCCAGCCAATCGGGGCTGTTCAGACGCCTCCGACACATTTCCCACATGCGGAGTCTCGACATTTGCAAGGTTACACAACCGCGAGCCCCCCGCCCCCTCCCAGTCACCCCAAAAATAAAAACAATTGAGGGGAGAAAATGGATGGATGGAAATACGTACACGTGACTCATTGGCACAAACGCGGTAGCGACTCTCAACAAGGAGCCCTGCTTGGAGAAAAAAAAACAACAATTCAGTTGCGTTACATAATTAATTGTGTGATGGAAACAGACCTGGCAATATTGGGTACACAGAGTGCCGGAATGCTCTGTGTGTTCTCGCACATCAACACCACCCGTTTGCAGAAAAGCAATCTCTCGGTGGCGCTGGCGAAACACGCCGCTCCTCCGGAAGCTCATCAACACTTGCGGCAACCTCGCGCCGCAGGCGGACGTAGATGGAGATCGTTTGTGATACGGCCATGGCTTTTTTTCCTGGAGGGGCTGACATGTTCTGTTCGTCCGGACCGTCTTGGAGTTTTGCTAAGAGGAAAGAATTCCAACCTGAAGGCCATACGTGACTGTGGCTCTCTCTGCTAGCTCTTGACCTTCTTGACCTTTCATCTGACCAACCATTGCGGATGATATTGTATTGTATTGATATTGCAAACCTGGTTGCGATGGAAAAAAAAACAAATTCAATGCCAAATTCAGACGTCACAGGTTTGCCTTTCTAAAACATTCAGTGGTTATTTTCGCCTCGTGTTCATCACTGAATTGAGTCTATTAGAGCTTGGCGTCGTATCAATACGCTGCAGTGCTTTCTGGGAGGGCTGCCATATTGTCTGTTGCACGTTCAATTAGCACTGTAGCGCTTTCGTTTGTCTTTTGTCGTTACGAGTTGAAAATTTGCATTTTCAACTCACAATTGCTGACGGTGTCGTCGTGTGACTGGGTGCAGCGCTGCTTCGCAAGACCGCCGTGCTAAACAGAAACTGGCAACTGTTAAAATCAGGGAGCGGTTTCCTTCGCTATTGATGTCTACGTGTACCAACATTCCACGTCACGATGCTTCCAAGGTTCCATTAAACTTCACATCTAATATGAAGCCCCCTCCTACCACCTAACGCTGCGACTGTCTCCGTTGTTTTGATACGCATCCAAACTAAAAAAGACAAGGAAACGAAAAGAAACAAAAAATGATGTGGAAAACCTGAGGAGACATCGCAAAAAACAAACAGATGCACTGGGTCAGGGGTGATGCACGCTCTGACAACAGGAGGAACTGTAAGTGCACTTAGTAAGAGGTGTGTAAACATCCTGACGGCATGCGCTAATATGCAAATGCTCCAGCGCAAACACGGCGGCAAACAAAGGCTCAAAGGACGTGTTTGTGCAGCACTTGGAACATTTGTACACGTGTGTGCTTAAGCGTCTTGCAAAAAAGTCGTACCTGCCAGGTCGTCAGCTTGCGCAAACAGGGGCGAACAATTTCTCCGAGCAGCTACTGGAAACACGGGAGCTTCGGAGCTCCTCCCGCTTGGAATCACGCAAGAAGAGTGGAGGGAAGCCTGTGTAAATGTTTGTCAACTGGTTCTTTTTGCAATTATTATCCCTATTTCCTGGCTCTACGCTTTGTTGGTACTCTGCTGAACTGTTCTCACTTGTCAGGAAAGTCAAGTCTTGAAGGCAAAATGCTGGTTGATGATGAAAATAATGAAACAATATTTATAGTTCTTTATGTGTTTAATGTTTCAAAACAAAGAATCAATTAGAACAGATATAACTATAAATTTTATGTATATACAAATACATTTGTATAAACACACACACACACACACACACACACACACACATACCGGTATATATGTGTGTGTTACTGTTATGTTATATTGAGTACTGCGTCCAGTTCTCAGGTGTGCCATGATTGGGCAATATTGGAATTATCAGTGCAAGTCCTGAAGGGACACTTTGCTCAAAATGAATTTTTAACCATTCCCCTTTCAACCTGCCGCCGGGTCAATAGAGACATGTTACGGTCAGTTTGAGTTTGAGTGTGGAATTATTTCTCTTTGTACCCGGGTGAGAAAATGTCACCAGAGCCTCTGTCAGCCCTAGAATGAATAGTAAAAATGTAAAATATTAATTCTGAATTTTGCTTGTTGTATATATATACATGAATTGAATCAATCTCAGGACTCTCCACAATTTGGTCGACGTCGACCTTGGCCGTGACCGAGTGGCTCACGACTGCAGTGGTTGCAAAACTAGATTTCAAGGTGGATGTTGCGTAGCATATAAATAAACCTTTTTTTTTTTTTTACTGTGCATAATAATGTGCATTTCAATACGAAGCACAAGAAATATCACCTCTTTGTTTACTTCCAAAGTGATAGGTGCCCCCCCCCATTGGGTCAACTCATTTAATTACCACAGTAAGAAGGTGCTTGTGTCTTTGCTGTTGCCGTGAATCACTTTTTCTTTTAAAATTCTTATTTTAATAAATAATGAGATATTTGTTGAATGACACCAAATGCTGCACAGCTTCAAAAGCTGCATGGGAGGCGAAATTTCAAAGACAAGACTGCTTTTTATGAAGAAATTCTGTGAAGGTGACTTCAAGCCAGCAGGTGACAGCTTCCCTGCAGCCCAACAAAGTGTGTAACAGAAATAAAACCCTTTGATTGTCATTTCGTGACGACTTCTGGACACTGTGATCCTCTGCGTTGAACGACGAGCCCCGCCTCCCTCCCCCGCTCCTCCCTTCCGAATGCACGCACACACACGCCGCACGCATGCTCACATTTTGACCTTTAACCCCTTCGGACTTATCCATGAGGGGCCGGCGGGGGTCGGCGGTGAATTACCCATTCATATACTCCATCCTGTTTTTGCAATATGGCGAGAAAAAGTAATCCGCATTGTCTGTCGGCCGGCGATCCAGCGAAAGGCTAATCCATTAAACTCCAGGGTTCATCCAACGGTTGACAGATTAACCTGCAGCGTCCCGCCACACACGCACACACACGCACACAGTCAATGTCCTTGATGGCGGAGCTGACCCGGAATATTGCAGATTTGCAGGTTATAAATTAGATAGAAGACCGTCCCATCATATGATCACTGACAGTCTGGTAGGATGCTTCCAGCTCTGACTGCAAAAAAAATGCAATACACAAATGATGCGTCGCTGTAGACCATTTGCAAACATGAGCGCATAATTCGAACAGCATCACATGTTAATAATAGATCACAGTCTGATGTTAAAATAATAATAAAATATGTAGCTGCCTCTGAGGCTCCAGGGTGCAATTCTCACTTTTGGCCACCGGAGGCTTCATGGAGTCTCTGCTGCAGCCACGGGAAGGGGCGCGGCTCTGCATCGACTCCGGTCAATGAGTTCCTTGTGGTGAGGAGAGCAGTCTGACTCGGAGCCAGGGATGCACACATGCAGCCCTCTCTCTCCGTCTCTGTCTCACACGCATGCACACGCATGCACACGCATGCACGCCCAGTGAGAAGCAGCGTGCGGCGCCACAATCAGCAGAGCAAACGCACACAGCGCCAATCTAACAGGCACAAGCCTTCTTTGACCTACTATGCGGACCAGCGTGTGTGCTTAACTTGTTGAGCTGACTGATTGTGTGTGTGATTGACAAAAAAAGAGTGAAATGCAACCCACTCTTTTGGCGTGCGCGCGCACACGCGTGTGCTTGACCAGCTGTCTTGCACGCCTGTGAGTTCTTGGGTTGTGCAATTTTTTGATGAGTGCCGTGCTGCAGCAGCCATCGGGATTAGGTTACATGTATGAAAGTGCAGGGCGGGGATCTGGCAGCTCCAGTGCTACTGCGACTGCAAGATACACACACACACGCACGCGCGCGCACACACACACACACACACACACACATACTTGGGGGAAACGAGGTCGTCTTGGAGCTCTGCCAAAATTTCTCCCTCCTGCACGCTCTCTGCAAGAGCGGTGTGGGATACGACACTGCACACACACACACACACACACACACACACACACACACACACACACACACACATACACATACACTGTGGGGTTCTACTCTATTGCACTGCTTTAAAAGGCTTGGGGCCAAAGAGTGCATGCTCTCTCTCTCTCTCTCTCTCTCTCTCACACACACACACACACACACACACACACACACACACACACACACACACGCATGCGCTCATATAAAAGACATGAGCAGAAAACGCAAAGAGACACGTCAATCATGTCAGTAAATTCCGCCCTGGAGAAATCCGGAGTATTTTCCAGACCTGTATCAGCCTAGCGGTGCATTTTAAGCAGATTGCTGTCCAGACGTGGAATTATTTCACCCCTGCATAATTACACAACGACTATTCTGTCTTCCCCCTTCAGCCGAGTCCCGAACCACTCCCAGTTTATAGACAATTTGTAAGCGGTGACACTTGAATGTAAAAATAGCTCCGGATGGGATGAAAAAACAAAAAAAAAAAAAACAGAAAAAAACAACAACAACCTTTTTCTTTGCTCGTGCTGCAGAAGACTCTGATTCCCAAAGCAGCTCAATTACTCTTCTGATGTTCCCGCCTTTGGGATTTTTTTCCCACCTGCTGCTCCTGCTTTTTGGTTTTTTTTTAAATCTCCACATCACACGTTGTGACACATTGGCTACAATACTACAAAACAATACTGTGGTTGCTTTTGAATCGAGGGAAAAAATGATCATCCGTTGTGTTGATGGCGGACTCAGTCAAGCAGGGAGTAAAATAAAAGCCTCACCCCGACTAGCTTACGTAAAAAAAACGACATGTGACATTTTGGACGACACCCCCTTATGATTTACACTCAAGCCGCAGCACGCCGACATTTACCTTGTCAGCTTGCCCTCTTCCCCGTTCACCCCTCTCACACCTCCCTGAAAAAAGGCGAGGGGGCTGGGAACTCCCCCGGTAAATTCAGATTGGCCAATATAATCCCCCTTGAGTCCTCTATGGTATTTTAAAAGGGACATTGGCCCTTTACACATGCTAAGCTGCTTAATATTAATACTGCAGTCGTTCCCTCGCCGTTTCCTGTGTTTGCAGTGGACGCGTGTGTGTGCGTGCATGCGTTAGGGCTAAATATAGGCTAACTGGGCTAATAAATCGGGATTAGGGCGACTCGATGGTGCTAAAAGAGAGAGAGGAAAAACAGCGTACGTCAGAAGGGAAAGCAAGCCGACATATTAGCCAACCCCCGCTAGTTGTGTGTGGATTACAACAGCGAGGTCACCTGACATAAGAGGTGGGAGTGAGGTGGATTAAAGGGAGACGGAGAGGTCATGCAGAGAGAAACGCATGGAGGCCGGACGGAGTTAAATCACAGGCCCTTTTTTTTTTTTTCAACGCCTTTTTAGCTGATTCACAAGTTGAACTGATGGGGTAGAGAGAGTTTTTTTTTTGGAATCCAGAGACAAATTAAAACAAAGTGTAGGATCAAAATTCCTCAAAAATTTGGATTCACTCTGGCATGAAAGCGTAACACAGTCGCTGCAGATTTGTTGGCGGCGCATCCGCGACACCGAGCTCCTATTTGGAGGAAAAAAAAAAAAAGCCCAGGTGACTCTTGATTCAACTCATTGTCATGTTCCTAAAAGCAGTTTAGGCTAATCGAAGCTTTGTGACATTTTGCTGCTGAGGAAATGGCACCATCGCACCACCACTGTCTGCACAGTACAGTGGTGTATTAAAACTGCTCATCTGTCTCAACATTCCACATAAGTGTGCACAGCCTCTTCAAATGAATCATTTAAACATGTTGTGTTCCCAGCCGTCTGTTTTAGCCCAGAAAACGAGATGGCAGTGATGGCATTCATTTTCTGTACAGGCTGCATTCTCCTATTTAGGCTCGGTTATAAAACACATGAAATCACAAACAGCAAGTGTCTTATGTCTTTGATGTGTCTGTCTTATTGTGCAAGAATGGTGGTTGCTGTGTCATGTTGTTGTCCAATCATGATGAACTATATTCATGATGATAAGGAGGCGATAATCCACATCGTATGTCAACAACCTCTTTTGGCAGGTGACACATCGGGCGACTGACAGGTTCATTTTTAATTTTTTTTTTTTTACATACGGTAAGTTGTTTTTTCGAGCCGTCTCTAAACGCATCAGGAGTCGACGGCCTGTGTTGTTGGTTAGAGACGCCGTGTTGAGTAAACCAGCTGCACAAAGCAGCAGCTCCATGTCTTTCATACGAACCCTGTGAGTAATGTATGTAGACAATGTTAAGTAAATGATAACTCAGTAATACGTAGATGCCAACATGTCAAGTTGAGCTCGTCAACAAGAACACAAACGTCACCGTTGTTTGTGTCACTAGCTTGCTAGCTAGTTCCAAGGTACGAATAAACCCGCCCGTTAATTTGTCTGCACTGCGCCACACTTGCTGAACAAATGTATTTATTTATTTTGTTTGTTGGCGCTATAGAAAGAGCGGGATGAGGGAGGATAAAGAGGACCAGGGGCTATCAAAGAAGGGAATGCTAGGTCATAGTTGAGGAGTGAATACAACAGGCTGAGTAAAATAAATGTAGCATCAAAGTGAATTCATATTCATTTTCCACCACTGCTGTTCTGAACTGTGTATGTATGTATTATTCATATTTTTTATTTCATAGGTAGAAGTGGGACAGGGAGATTGATTTTCACAGCTATTTTGGAACTACTCCTTTTTATACTCAAAAGTTTTTTCTTGCAATACATAACACAGAACAAGGGTAATTAATTAACTTGAGAGGGTAATAAATCAGCCACTAGACCTCTGAACTGTTTAAGTTGTTTTGAAAGAATTTAAGCTGCTTAGATACTGATGGATATCTAAGCAGCTAATAGATAAATAGTAGGTGTATAAGTAATTGTTGAATACTTTGGATGAGCACAAGATACTCTCTCTATGCTCTGTGTCAGCAATCGTGGAATGCCTCCTGTCCAGTCAAAACACCTCAGAACTAAGTCTTGTACAGTGGCTTTTGAAATATTACATCCAATTCTATTCACTAACTGTGGACACTCTGCAAATGTAAACTTCTACATAAAGCACACAAAACTTGGTCTCTTCTTCAAAATGTCCCCCTTTTAGCTCTAACTTGAAACTTCCCTCACCAGTGATGATGTAAAAATAGAATTACAAAAACAATGGTAAGTCAGCTACGTTGTGCGTTATTAACTTTCCCTTAAAACGTGACTGTAGGTTGAGCGCCCCTCTTGAGTGCAGTGTCAAAAAAAACGAACATCGCAGAGGATTGATGGGAGCACAACAAAGGCGAGAGAAAAAAGAAAAGATTGATAACAGGCAGCTCTGTTGTCAAGAGGCTAGGAAGCCGCAGTTTGAGAGATAAGAGGCCTCCAGCTTCCAGCCTTATGAACACCTATCAAGTTCACAGCTCTGCACCGCCACCGCCACCGCCACCGCCACGACTCGCCGGCTTTTAATGGTGAGGCGCGGCGGACGGCGTTTGAGTGACAGTTGTGCTGTTTGGAGGGGCCGATTGCTTTGATTGTACGGGCGGCGCCGCAAAGAGGCGGAGACGTGCGAAAGCTTGTCTCTCTGTCCCCTGACAACTGTTTCCACGCTGCCATTTCATTGTTGTGAGGGAAACATAATGGATGTGCATTTGGGGAGAGCGCTCAGGCGTGCAGCTGCGTTTGCGCGGCGCACCTGCACGCTGCTCGGGTTTCTTAATATATATATATATTACAAACCAAAGCGATCGCTTTCCGTTCCCCCGCTCACGCGCCATTAAGTCAAGTTTCATTAAAGAAACTCGGTTCAATCAAATCGGAGGATTTTAGAACCATTAATCACAACAATTACTCCATCTCCCCCCTCATAAAACCATATCGTCATCCTGGCTGTGGCAATTAAAAGAGACAAATTAAGCAAGAAATATTTAGCCCCTTATGAGAGAGACATTAAAATTTTTGGCAATGATCTGTTTTCAAATGTTAAATGATAAAACACCCACGGGAGGAGCTCTGTAACCACAGGGACAGCTGCATTAAAGATTCTTTATTTTTATTTTTTTTTTTTTTTTTAGCATTTTCAAAATGACACTGTAACAGTTACAAGTACAAAAAAAGAAAACTTAACTCAAATGTTTTCTTTTACATTTTAAAAATGGCCCTTTAGAAAGCTGGCGTCTTTTCTACACATTTGAACGTCTTATTTGTGGGCTCATGAGGGCGATTCTCAAAATTCAACCCACCGTTTAAACGCCTCACCGCGGCGTCCTGATCTCATTACTATAGACTGACTGAGAGTAGGTGAGTCGCCCGGCTGCTTTCATCACCTGCAACTAACCTTGCTGCGCGTTTACGCCCGACGAACCACAACAGCCGACGCGGTCGCAGTGCGGCAGGAAATGAAAACGAGGTGGACTCGAACCGCAAACTCCTATGCTGCCCCGGTGTTTTCTCTTCGAGTTATGGCGCGGCGTGGCCCCCCTCCCCTGTAATTTGCCTTGTGGTGGAGCGCGCGGGGCCGCTGGCCCCGGCATTCCTCCGCCTTGCCCGGCGTGGCACATGAAAGCTCCGGCCACAGCTGTTCTCGATGTGGAGGGGAAATGAGCCCCAGATGGCCGAGTGTGCCGCGTGCATGTGAGCGTCCGTGTTCCCCGCCACATCAGAGAGTGCTTTTACTGTACAAGTGGCCTGACTCACATCTCCCCGGGGCGATGCGGCGAGGGCTACCGCAAGAGTGGCGGGGTCGCGTGGGCGTTGCTCGCCGTGCACATTTGCACCGCTCGCCGTCCGTAGAGCAGCTGGACTCCGAGGGCCAGGCCTCAACGTGTCCGTGCCTGTGCCGATGCGCGCCAGAGGTCTTGCCTTAGCGAAGGAGGCTGGAAAGCTGAGGCGATTTAGCGCTTGCCCAGCGCCATCCAAAAGCATTTTAGCCTGGCTTGCTATTGAGGAACCAATCAGCGTCCTTTTAACCGTGAAAAAGGCGGGGAGTGACTGTCGCAAGCCCAAGACAGAGATAATGAAGAGGCACAGGAAGTGACATTGAGTCTGGCTGCTGTGATAGAGGTTCATCAAGCCGTTTCCACCTGAGCACCTTTGCTCTGTCATTATGTTCAGGATTCAATCGCTGTTGAAACGTTGTGAAAAAAGCTGGGAGTGACTGCTGCAAAGCTAAGAAAAAGACTGAAGGAGAAATACAGGAAGTGGCAGTGAGCGTTGCTAAATGCTGATGAAACCTGAGGGGTTAGCATCTATGCTGCTATATAAATGGAGTCTAATCAGAAATGGCTGGGTTATGTCATTCTTTTCCCCACAAGAAGAATGAAGAATATCACTGAAGGCTTTTTTCTTTGTGGAAAACATGTTTTTGCTTGACTCCTCTCTGGCCTTCTGCACTGACGGCGAGACTTGCAATCAACTGTTTTTTTTCCCCTTCTAAATGGGTCCCTCCCTTCCAGAAGCCCTCTCTATGCTCTTCACAAAATGGATACGCAGCACAAAATCCAATGCGTTGAGGCAGCATCGCGTTCGCTCCATCTCTCGCGGCAGGTTAAAATTGCTCCGGCAAAAAGACTTTTTACAACCTGGTAATTGACAAATTGCCCTCCACACATGCGCCGTGTCATGCGCGCTCAATACAGCTCGAAGGCTATTGATTACTCGGGCAGCAAAGGGCTTCCGCCCTGCTGTTAAACTACGCATCTCGAGCTGCACCTTCCACAAGGGCGGCGTGACCTGCATGGGAGGAGATCAACAGCGCAACCCACCGCGGCTCCTTATAACATGCTGATTTTATCCGTCCGCCTCTTCGATGTGCATCATCCGGCCGCTTTAATGCGACTTCTAGTCCATTTGCGAGCCTCTCGGCAATGCAACGGTGTCTCCTGTGAGGATAAATGTTTTGAAATCGACGCTATTCATAAGTTGCGTGAGCCGCGTCAGCCAGGTGCTTAAAAATAGCTCCTCATGAACCGCGGTCCGCCGAGAGCACAGAGCTATTTTTAGACCGCTTTACAAAAGAGTTTTTTTTAACATCTGCAGAGCTTGACACTGTACGTCAGCCCTTTTATTGTACCACGATGCTGTCCGTTTGCATATTTGTCAACGTCAAATTTATTCAGTCAATAAAAGAAAAAAAGAAGACGCGTGCAGAACAGAAATTGGAGCAGGTTTAAAGCTCATGTTTTATCAGAGTTGTGCTGAGTTGTTTGCGTATTCCTGTAAATAATAAGTAGTAATTACTATTTTTTTTTGTTTAATATATGTTTTTGTTTCAGTACATTTATTCCAATATTTGCACATCAGAAAGTATATCAGCCTGTCTCACTATTGAGGAAGCAATCAGTGTCTTTTTAGCAGTGGAAATGGCAGGAAGTGATTCCTGCAAACCCAAGACCCAAAGAGTGAAGCTTCAATTAAAAACTTCTGGTCTGTCATCACATTGAGGAGCCAATCTGCATTTTCTTTGAGCTGTGAATAATGCAGGAAGTGACTGCTGCAAAACCAACAAAGAGACTGCTGGAGAAATACAGGAAGTGACAGTGATCCTTGCTAAATGCTGATGATGAGGCTAGAGATAGATAGAATAGACTTTAATAATCCCCAAGGAAATTATGCAGATGTCTGTTGCTCCCACTCATACAGCCACAACAGAATAAACAAGTTAATAAAGTAAAAAAGAGACAGATATCAAATAGCAACAAATAATGTAACACTAAATGGCAAACTGATTGAAGACTATGGCACTATAGTCTATGTACAGGGCGTTTCCATCTCTCCTCTCCTGCTCTTCCTTGAGGTGGCTGCGTTGTATAACCTGATGGCCTGATGGACAGTCGGTCCAACCTCAGAATGTCCCTTTTGTTGGCGCTGCCCCCCAGCACACAATTGCATAGAAAACAACGCTAGACACAATGGACTGGTAGAACATGTACAATAACTTAGGGCAGAACCTTTTTGTACACTGCATCCATGTTAGCTGCCCAGCTCAGCTTGTTATCCAGCTGCAGCTCCAGGTACTTACAGGTGGAGACCACCTCCACCACCGCTCCATCGATGTTAATGCAGCGAGGGTGGCGCCCAGCGGAAAGCCCTTGGTTTTAGCAGTGTTCAACATGAGCTGGTTCCGCTAACTCCACACCACAAAATCCTGCACCAGTCCCCTGTACTCCCCCCTCCTCACCATCTCTAGTACATGCCACAACTGCAGTGTCGTCCAGGCCTGAGCTGTAGAGAAAGTCAGAGGTGTAGAGGGTGAAGAGTAGAGGTGCAAGCACCGTCTCTTTAGGTGCTCCAATGCTGCAGATCAGTGTTGAGTGTTTAGGTGCTAAAATAACTCCTCATAGGTAGCAGTGTTGATGCTGTCTAATCATAAATGGTCCGCATTATCTCATTCTTTTTTTTTCACCAAAAGGAAGAATGAAGAATATCACTGAGGGCTTTAAATATTTGGAATTGACGCCTCACATTACTTATAACTGATTCATCTTGGAATTCATTGGTAATTCTAATCTATTTATGAGGCTGCTACTGATGCAGCCGTGACGCTCACTCCCTGAACCAGATTATTGTTCACAACCCTGCTAAATATCTGGTAAGGTAATGATAGCTTCCATGGGAGAAAACTTTTTATGCCCAAACTGAAGATGAGCAACAAAGTTTCACTGTAACTTTGTAGGATGTGAATCAAAGCTTAGTTTGTTCGTACTTTCTTTCGTTCGTTCACTTTGTGGCAGCAGATGGGCATTCTTTGTGCAGCATGTATTTTTCATTTGTTCTTCTTTCTTCTGATTAATTTTATTGCTACGATGGGTGCAGTTGAATACAGGTTTTCAAGTATGCAAATATTCCCCCTTCAACATAATCAAAAAAGAAATATTACAGGATGGTAAGAAAGCATCTAATTTGCAGGCAGAGGAGGTGATAAGAGGTGCAGCACTCCAATAACGGAGGCTTGTTTTCTTCCAGTCAGTTTCGCCAGATTTGTCTACCAAAGCAAATTTTAAATGCTCACAACAACATGGCAAGAGACATGGTCATGTGACTGAGTGCAATAGGCTTTTCTGACATTGACGACAGTACTTATTTTACAACTATAGCTTAGTTTAAAAATGGTATAAAAAAAAGTACAAGTGCTTACAAAGCAAGGTACTGTAAATCGGTAAGGGGAGGAACATTTCAACTCTCTCTTTTTCTGGTGCATACTGTTATCTGTTTCTCATATTTATATAACATCTCTACATCTAAGACATGGAGCCTCTGGCGATAAGTTGTATGTGCGTTGTGTCCTGTTGTATACAGTCATCAGGAAATTGATTTCAGTAAATGATAAGTCAAAAGCGAAAGTATGTGGCACGCAGCAAGAAAAATAACCTCTTAGGCAGGGCAAGTAGTAATTTAGAGGGGGCAAATAGATTTGAGAAGTACTTTCCAATTAGGACAAAAACCTTAACACCAGACCTTGTTATTCAGGGACAGTCATATACAGCTTGGATGTGGGCTTTGTGTGCAAATGAATCTATATTTTAGTTTGTGTCTCAAAGGTGCCATTTGTACACCTTCCAGTGTGACAATAGAGTCTAAGTCGATGCATCGCGCTATTACGTCAATGAAATGCATCCGAAAATCTTTGCCAGCGGAAAATTGATTGTGTTTTGTCGTGTCGCTCGTTATGCAAAAAGTCAAATTGTTTTCCGTTTATTGTCTGGCTGTGAAATCATAGGGGACCCCTTTCCATTCTCGCCATTCGCACTCCAAGAGACTTAAGATGATGGTGGGAAGTGTGGTGGGTGTGTTTAAGGTGTCAAAGGTCACCTGTGTGCTTGTGCGCTGCGTCGCAGCTTGCAGACCGAGGGAGGGCCTCCAGCGTGGCAGCCTTGAGGAAGGGCGGGAAATGACACAGATTAAGACGCGTAATCCGTTGCTCAGGGGATTGTGTTAAAGCGAAGAATGAGAGGAGGAAGAAGAAGGTGAAAGTTCAAGGTTTTAAAGCAGACAGTTAGGTGGCTGTTTCTGTGCGGTGCAGAATGACCCTGGGCTGTTGAATTTGCAAAGCAGTCGGGGAGCTCAATTCTTCTATTTGTCTTGAGTTGAAAGGCAGAGATGATTTGCAAGTGCGTTTTCTTATGCTTTTACTGCCTGCTGTACACTCTTGGCAGCAGCCAACTACAACACATGTCAACGGCAATTTCATTTTTATTTTTTCTCGCAGTCATAACATCACAAGGCTTTCCTATTGGTTGCTAGCGGCGATGCTGTGGCGCAGATAACTGAACTATTTCCAACGCCAGATACCTTTTCCAATGACTTCCTCCTTTACTGTCAAAAATTCTTCCCAGTATCGATCAAACGGTTACTTTCGCAATCCGTCTGATCTCATCAGCCGTGGTCGAGCTTCCATATCTTTCAAGGGCAGATTTCATCATTCGTTTGCTTCCTGTTTTTTTTTCTTTCACAGCCTCACAGAAGGTGATTGTTCAACAGAGTGAAAAGAATGTATGAAACTGGACCTTTTAGTTATCATCCATCCATCCATCTTCTATACCCGCTTATTCCAATTCAGGGTCACGGGGGTCTGCTGGAGCCTATCCCAGCTGTCTTAGGGCGAAGGCAGGGTGACACCCTGGACAAGTCGCCAGTTCATTGCAGGGCCACATAGAAACAAACAACCATTGACCTTTTAGTTATGCATTAGCAAAAATATTGAAACTAAACCTGCCAAAAGTTAATTTCCGCTTTACAATCGAGGGATTTCAAGTGTAGCTGACCTTGATGGTTTAACACCGACACTGACCTTTTTTTTGTTTGTTGGTGGGATCTGGGATAGAAAACATTGTGAAATAGTTACGACACGCACGTGGACCGACAGGCAAGAGCGAAATCATTAAATCAGGGAGACTTTCAGGAAAGTGCCGCCTTCTCCTTGCCTCTGAAGCAGTGTGACCAAAAGGCGCTCTCTTCTGTGAGACCTGTCAGGCCAGAAAAGACGCCGCTTGTTTGGCCTCGCCGTAGCGAGACAGCTCTGGCGCCGCGCTAGCTAGCGTCTCCCGCGTCTAGACACAGCCAACAGGACTCTTTTATTCCCGGCTCGTTGAAAACGCGGCGAGAAGTAAAATAGCGCGACTTTATATTGCGCTCACACCCGATGATGTCACCTCCCGCCTGCCAGGAAAACCGTGGACCTTCTTTGCAATTTTTTTGTTTGCAGCTGACAGCGTCTTTTTGAAAGCCCTTTTTCCAAAGGGTTACAATCCGGGTTGGCGTTTTCCCTGTGCCTCCCTCTCCCCTCTCCTCCTGCCCCCCCCCTCGCCAGTTACTTTTAACTTTTTATCCGCACTTGTTACCCCGCAGCACAAACTCTTCCTGTCTCTCACACACACACACACACACACACACAGTGCCCAGCTGAGAGACAGAGGGCTCTGTGTTCTGGAAGACAAAAGCTCCTCTTTCTCCAGATCGGGAGCTGAGCTTCCGGTTGAGGCTCACTGTGTCAAAGGGGAGAGGAAGGGCAGACGACGGGCCAAGAATACAATATGCGAGGAAGTGTTGGTGAATATTTGCCATTTCTTGGCCGATTGTACGCTCCAACGCCCCTCGTGTGTGGTTTTGCGAGCTGGAGTCGCCGTGCTTGGGTACATATTTATGAATTGTAGTTGCTCCTCTCTTACCTCCCAGCGCGTGTGTATGTGTTGTCAGGGTGGTCTGCGGGGCTGGCTGAGGGCACCGGGTTTGCGTAAGCCTGGTGTGAACTGGTGAGCCTCCCCCCTGCAGACACACACTAAAGGCTGATTGGTCGCCAGGGAGCAATGGGAGCGAGCTCCGTTCTCACCATTTACTGCGGAGAAACAAGCACCAGGGACTCTCCTCCCGCCTCCCTCCCCCTTTGTCTCCTCCGCCCGTTCATTTGCTCCTCTCACTTCCTTCCTGCCTTCCGTTTTGTCCCTCTTTGTCGTCCTCCTCTCTGTCCTTTCACACAGCTTCTTAATCTTGCCTGCCCTCTCCTTTCAGCACTCCCCCTCCCGCCCGCCCCCCTTTACAGCCTCAAATTTATCTTCAGCTTCACATCCAAATGATCAAATTAAGTCGTAATAACAGGGAGGCTATTGGAACGTGGAACAACAGTGCAGGCTGGAAAAAGAGCCACACAGTGGCGGATCCGTCCAAGATGTGTGTGTGTGTGTGTGTGTGTGTGTGTGTGTGTGCGTGTGTGTTTGTGTGCGTGGCTCTGCATGGGAAAGCAGCGAAGTCAGTGGGCCTTTGTTGCAACTCCAGGAGCTGTGATTGAGCATTTAGCGCTAGTTGTTTGACATTGGCCCTCAACTATAGCATTAGTCGTAATGGAGAAGACGGAACACAGTGGCCCCTTTGATCTGCATTACGCAAGTGTTTTCTCATGGAGAAAGAAGCCAAAAAAAAAAAAAGGTAGGGGTCGGGGAAAAGAACTGAAAAAGTTTGACTTTTAAACCCCACCTTCAATAGAAAATAACCCTGCTTCAAATGTTCTTCAGAATGTTCTTTGTAACCTGCTTTGAGTTCCTCAAGTTTGTGTCCTTAGCCAAATATAATGCAACATGCAGTGATGGATCGCGAAAATATTTAAATCCAGCTGCTTAATAAACATTCATTAGTAGTCAAGAGCAGTTCCCTGCTACCGTACATAGGCCACCACAAAGAGATACCAGACTAGAGCAACCCACACCATCACAACCATTCTTATTCAACATTTCAATTTTGTTTGTTCCAATGCTGTAGCCAGGATACAGAAAGCAAATAGACGCTGGCACTGATAATAGCTGCTTCGTGATACTCTGCCGTGTGCTGTCTTTTTTTGTGTCGAAACAAATCACGTACGTCAAACAATGCTGAGAGCCTAGTGATGAAGAGGATGAGTTTGCCACCCATTTTTGTTGTTTTGAAAAGTTCTACACAACCAAGCCAGATAATGTTTTTGTTTGCAGTGTGAACAGGGGTGCAGAGGTGGGGTGGGGTGGGGTTATACACTGAGCCAAAGCTTAAAAGGGTTGTGTTATTGTCATGTGTAAAAAGTCATGTCGTGAGTTGTAACCACAAATTTGTAGAATGCAAAGGGGCGGAGATTTGGCAAGAACAGAATGTATCAAATAAAGAAATATTGCACACCTACAAATCCCTGTCACATCATTTCATCGTTAACAATTAGGCATATACACCAGGGCTTGTGAACAGTTTGTCCGACATTCACACCCCCACTCACACACATTTGTGGCTCTAAAAATGTATTATAGGGACGGATAATCTCCCTCCTCCACTCTCTGCGCATTGATCGGTGTCTGGGTCTGCCCATAAATCTGCAGCAGCCGACTGGAAGCAAGACTTGCATGTCGCCACGTATGTGCAAATACCACCAACAAGTCACCCGAATACACCACACCCAAATATGGCAGCAGTGCTACTGTGAAAAAAAAATTTAAAAGCATATTTTTGGGTTTTTCTTTGCGCTGGCAAATTGGATGTTTACTGTGACGTGAAAATAAATGAGAACTGAACGCATGCGAGACTGTGAAGAAACTGCCCGGCCCTCATTGCCCACGCCAGTCATTAGCGCACGTGGCCTCTGAGGTGTGTCTGGCGCTTTATTGCTTCGTGCCTGCATCAAAACACAGTGGCAGACTTGAAAACGTCAACAGCAATACACACGGGCCAAAAGCGTCCGCACACCTCCCTCGCAATTAGCTTAGAGCGTAAGCTACTGTAAACTGGTCATAATCTCCATTCTTAGCTGTCTAAACACCTCCGCTCGGATCCTCCCACTGCTTCTGCATATGCATTATGGTGCGGCAGAACACTGCAGAGGCATATGGGTGGGATTTATGACAGGAATATCAATGCATGCAATAAGTTTAATTTAATACGTGCCATGCAAAAGCTTAAAATTATTGGTGCTTTCCCATTTCACGACCCCCTGCTGTCACTGGGGCGGTTGAACTGAATCCGTAAAGTCACAGCCTTTCATTGCAATGAGTCCTGATTCATTAATATTTATACTTAATATTTAATATCATATCAGTGGCTATGTTTGTGTCCTTTCAGAAGCTTCTCATTGCGCCGCACATTGAAATTTCAGCAATGCCCATGTGTCCCGGCATCACCCCGCTGCATCCCCCAACTATTTGCAAAAGCACTCTGCGGAGCAAGGGGTATACATGGAGTGGGTGGGTGTCTCATGAAAGGTTACCACATGGGACGTCTCTGACGTGCTCAACAACAGGGGAGAAACCCAGCCCATGTTGCAAACATGGCAGCAGGAGAGGTGGTGCGTTAAGGCGACGCTAATTTGTTTGTGATTGGCATTGATTACAGTTGCTCCCATGAGAGCCGTGATGAAACTGCAGGCCCGCAGTGGTTTTTGCAAGAAATTTATTGCAACATGGTTGAGTGATGTTTTTATGTGACTTTCACACTCGCACATCATTGCCGTCATCTCTTTTGTCCGACAACAACAACACTGAAACTGAAAACAAGTAGATGGATTGACAAATTGGGGATCTTCTGTCACGCGTTTGGGAATATAAATCACAAGCAGATTTATAGCAGAGCGTTCTGTTCGTTCTTACTTCCCAACCTGAGGAGACAGGCTGAAGAAAGCCAACAAGGTGTCACTTGTCAGGTTTCTGCTCACACAATTCCACACTATAACACAGTGGGTTAACCCCTCAACCTCAAACCCACCACTTCCAACAATATTTTCACAAGGTCTACAGGGTTTAATGGCTGCGGGAACACATCGCCTATTCACTGGTGGCCAGAAACGGGATCTCTAAATGAAGAATTGAGAACGGGACAGTCCGAATGCGTACGCCAGCTCTTTTTCTCGCGGAGCAGCTCAAGTTTTATAACCCATGCAGTCATTGTGAGTTATGACTGCATGCGTCAGTTGCGATGTGAAAGGATAATCGGTATCGAAACTATTAAATTACTACTCTGTGTTAGCTGCTGTGTTGGATTCGAGTTCCATCGTGCATGCCAATGTGCACGTCATCTCTGTCTGTTTTTGACGGGTGTGCAGCACGTATTTGTCTTCGATATGCCTGCATGATTGTGTGCATGGTTGGAATTTCAATTCCTTTTGAAAAACTGCTGCTCTCTTTAATCTGAAATCTTGTTGAGTCATCGTTCTCTGTTTTTGTGCAGATTGATGCACAAGAATTGATCGCGGGGTTCGGATGTGTTTCAGTATTGGAACAAGCCTCACAATTAACTGTCAGTACACCACCTCCCATATTTTGTCCACAATGAAAATTGAAGAATAAGAAAGGTGATTTTACTGTCATTGTGTTGCTATAATTAGAAACATCCAAAAATCAGCCATATCTTCTTTTTTTCGAGGCAACGGTGAGCTAATGCCTGTTATTGAAATAGAAAAAAAAAAAGAAATACAATTGGAGCCATTTTTGAAAAAAGACTGGCATAGTTTGGTTAATCCCCCTCCATGGTTTTACCTGAAGGTACCAACTGACACTTTTAATGGGCTGCCGTTTCACAGATGGATGCAAATTTATTCCATAAAAATGTCAAAATTAATCTGGCTGGCATGTTAGCTTAGAAGCGCTTGCCTATAAAGCAGCTATTAAAACGATTTGCGAAACTCTTAAAACTGTCAGTTAAAAAAAAAAAAGAATACAAACGTTGCTAGTGCAGCTAAGCAACACCATGACAGCCCTTGTCTTACCACGCCTACATTAGATCCTTTGAGCATCAAGAGAGCCTATTTTTAGGGCTTCCTCTGAGAAAAACTGCGACTCTTACAGCCTAAAAATAATTTAGCCTTTCTTTTGGCGTAGCAGCTGAAGCTTTATGGCGCTGTTTACCTGAGAAACCATGCCGGGGTTCGTGCGAAAACACCAGATGCAGGCGTCCTGGTCTTTCACTGGAAACCAGTTTTTATGGGCTTTGTTGCGCTCTGCTGACAACCCTGCCGCTGAGCACTGCTGCATGCGTGAGTGTGTTGTTGCTCTGTGTGGCATGTTGAGGCAAGATGCACAAATGCTGATGCAAACATCCCACCATATCTTTCCGCCTTGCGCCGTGGAAAGTATCCGCTCTTGGGCAATGCTGATGAAACCCCCTCGTCGCGTGACGTTTTCATCACGCCGAGGCACGTACCTTCAAAGGCCCCACTCCTCCGACGTTACGCCACCTATCCCCCTTGTGTTCTGCCCAATGTGACACCGCCAAAATAATGCGTCCCCCCCCCTCCCCGAGTGCCCTTGTGTGTGTTTAAAATATTGCCCTCATAATGCACACAAGGCCCCAGAGACAAATCAGGGCCCCCCGCTGGTTTGTCAAACACACTCATGCGCTGACAACGCATTGATCATAGATTTCACATTACACTCCGCGTCCCCCTGGGCTGCCTCCATTACCCCTCCAATGGACCCTCCTTCGCCTCGTTCTCCCTCCGTATTTACTGTGCACGGCCTGCAAGGGTTCTTTTATTCATTCCCCCTTCCTCGTGCTGGAGCCCGGGACTTTGGGGATTCTGAGGGGAATAAAAGCATCTCATTAGGCTCCGACTCGCTTTGTACATGAGCTGAAAGGTCCCAGCTGGGTCACCGACTAGTTAGTTTAACAAAGCGGCCGGAACTGTCGGATGGCGGAGGTGGTTTGGCAAAGGGGATGGCGAAGAGGGCGAATGCAGGACGGCTGGGATGATGCAGTCAGGGTTCAGCGGGCAGGCACAGGCGGGCGAAGACGAGGAGAAATATTACAAGCATGTACAAAAACAGAAGGGCAACGCAACAACGACGACGGGGGGAAACAGAAAAGGGGGACTAATTATTTTGCCAGCCTTGCGTGTAAACACGCATGTTTGTTCGTGTGCAAATTAGAGAGGAAAAAACTACAAAGGATTTCAATCATTATCCCCTTTTAAATGGATGACCCCCTTCTACTATCTCTCCCACTTTTCATTTCAGTTGCTCCAGTCAGTGATTATTTCTTCATAAGAAACACAAACAATAGGACCTTGAGGGGTGGGATGGTGGGAACATGCAGTCAATTAAAGAAATGTTGACACCACTTCCTGGAAAGTCAAGCCAGGAGTAAAAGTAACCCTGCATTAATTGCCTCCACCCCTTCCCTAGTCTGTCATGTGACAGCGGGCGCTTCTTCGTAGCCGCTCGTACGGCAGAATTCATTAGGGAAACAATGGGAATACGGTAATTAGCCTGATTCACTCAAAACGCTAGAACGCAGCGTGTTCATTTATTCGGCTGATGAATTACAAACAGCGAGGGGGCAGACATTGAGAATGCGATGCCTGCGTGGGTCTTCGCCAGAGACGCTGAGCTGTGAGCTCTCTCTCTTTTCTTGGGATGTTTGAATAAGTCAATTTGGAAATGGAAACGGATCCATCAAAACAACTGCAGATGATGCTGCCACACTGCTTTTAAAGAGCATTAAGCTGTAGCAAACCTTTTGAACGTCCTTCCATATGCAAAATCCAGATTTGTTGCAACAATTGTAGGTGTCTCTAAAGTTTCCTTCATGCCCCCATCAGCTAATAGAACTCGGCCCTTTTCTTTTTTGGTGTCACTAACTATTGATGTCGTGTCATGAAAATAATAAAGCCTGGCAATCCCAAGCTTTGGGCAAAAGCATGTGATTACTGCTCCGGCTGAAATGGTGCTACAGTGTGGACTTCAAAGTACGATCTAGTATCCTGCTCCTGTTCTGGAAGCTAATAAACCACCAGTATTAAAAAAAAAACTAAACAAAACAAAACTGTATTTGCTGGTGTGCAATTTTATTGGAAGCACGCGGCAAAATGAGATGTTTACCTCTGCACGCCATTTCAGCGGGGCACTATTTACATTTTCAATGCAATGTACAGCCACACTTGTGGGGCTTACAGGCCTTTATGAGCCCGCTATACAGTATGATTCAATAATGGGCCCCACGATAAACACGTGCTGCACAATAAGCCGGGGTCGGAGTAATCACAGGAATGGGGATAGCAACCCCCACCCGCCCCCCTTCCCAATCGCAGCATATAAGCAGATTAGCATCGCTCAACATTATGATCCCAGGGACGCCACCCAGGTCCCACAAAACTATTAGAAAGGTATCATGCTGACGGCGCCTGCATGCGCCCCACGGGTGTGGCAACATCTGCTTCTGCACTGTATCTGTGTGCATATGTGAGGGAGAGAGACAGAGAGGGAGAGAGAGAGAGAGAGAGAGAGGGACAGAGAGGGACAGAGAGAGAGAGAGAGAGAGAGAGAGGACAGAGAGAGAGAGAGAGAGAGACTGAGAGAGAGAAGGGAGAGAGCGAGAGAGGATAGAGAGAGAGAGAGAGAGAAAGAGAGAGAGAGAGAGAGAGAAAGAGAGAGAGAGAGATACTGTAGAAAACAAAATAGTGATGTGGTGAGACAATGAAGTAAATATGCACATTAAAGGCACATCCTGATGTTGGTCATGCTACTGTGGGTGACAACATCTGTGTGTGTGTGTGTGTATGTTTTTGCACACACAAGGGCACCCGTGTGCGCACACACACACACACACACACACACACACCATACATAGAGAGGAAGCCACATGGTTCCAGGCCCATTAAGCTGCTCATTAGAGAGCCAGTCACAGATGGTGCTGCTCTTTACACCACGCTGGTCTTAGAAAGCTTCTCCTCATCCCCTACAGCTATACAGTCCCTGTCCCACCCTCCTACATGCTAGCGCGTACACACACACACACACACACACACACACACACACACACACACACACACACACACACACACACACACTCCTGAGGCCAGCTGTAGCGCTGTGGCATGTACAGTAAGTGTGCACACACCCACACACTTGCTTGTCTTTCACAAATGTGGGTCAAATCGCTTCTCATCTTATGTTAAAAATATGTGTTTTGCATGTTGTATAACCCGGCACGCCACATGGACTGCTTTCCTGTATTTGGATTTGTCTCACCTACCTACCTACCCTACTACCTATCTGGTTGCAGAGCTGATTGAAAGGACAAGCAAAGGGGGAGAAAGTACGGCGATTGAGCAAGTCTCCCTCTCTCCAACCAACCAAATTAGTTGCAGTGAATTAAACTGGCCCGAGGTTTTCTATTGGTAGAAAGGGTGACCCTGCATCATCACCCTGTGGCTGGCCACGCTGCACTACAGTGTTTAGCTAGAGCCTTGGTGTAGAGAGTCTTGAGTAAAGGGCTCTGGGTTTGATTTTAATGAGAATACACCATTCAGTTCAAATAAAACTGCTGCTGTAGCGGTAAACGTGATAATCCAACTAGCAGTAGCCGTTGCTTATGTTTTGTAAGCGTCTTCTGTAAGGTCTTCTTCAGTGGTTTTTCAGAGCAGCTTTGAGCAGTCAAGGAAGCCGACGAGTCATGACGTCCAATCAGATTTTTCCGTGAAAACAATGAAAAACGTTCGACTGCACGCTAACGTTAAATTGATCTTACGTTTAGTATTCGCAGACTTTAAATTCTATGATTAGTCCGGCAGGGGTGGCACACAATGAAAATGCTCGCTTTGCTCACACCAAGCAAATGTTTTTAAATATTTGTTTTTGTTTTTTTCTCATGGTAGTTGAAACTCCAGGGTAGACACAGGATGCTGACAAGATCTGTGACAGACAGGCAGCAAACAGAAAAGGGCCGTCGTGAGTCCCTTCGGAGCAAGGCTCAGAGGGGAAAACGGGGCTAAACATCTTAACCCAGATAATTCCGCAGCCAAACAGCTGGCTTCCGCAACCGCTGGCAGACGCTGGCAGGTCGGACATATGCTCTCATTTCTGTCGCCGTCCGCTCCATAAAGTTGACGCATCGCCTTAGTGGCTCGAGCAAGAAACCTGCCCTAGTGCTTTGATGGTGTTTGTGCTTGATGCTGAGGGAGGATAAAAAAAAAAGAAGCAGTTGTTCTGAAAGGTGACTGATGTCCTGCGACTGCGTCATAGATCTGCCGGTTTGTTCGCCTGTCTGTCAGAAAATGAAACGCCTCGATTAAGGGCGGTGATCAGGCGTTGACGGGCCCGGGCGCTCTATCAAAAATGAAATTCCTCATCTGGCTCTCCGCTTGAGAGCCTCCCTGCCCCCACCCTGCTTTCATGGCCCTATATCTCACCTGTCTCATTGCAGATTGCCTTATTTTCTGTCTGCAGTTTCTCTATCTTTTCCTTGTTTGCATTATTGTTCCCGCTCCATTCCCTCTCCCTGTCAGATTTGCTTGGCTTCCCCTCTCCTCTTTCTCGCCCCGTCCTTCTTGATCAATATACCCCTCACCTCCTCTGACAGCTCCTTGCCGTCTGTCTCCTCCCTGTATCTCAGCCTGGACCTGCGGGGCGCAGGTCCAGGCTGAGAGCTGCCGCCGCCTGCCTCTGCCCTTCCCGTCCCCAGGGCAAGCAGCTGTGATGGGCCCTAATGCACTATTGATCCCTGTCACCTCTCAGAATATACCTGCTGATGCACACACAGGCCCAATCGCAAGCACACATAAACACTCTGGGCCCAGATTAATGCTGCTCAGGGGCACCTGTGAATATCTGACCTTATTGCCAAAAGAGCAGAAGCGCACAATCAGACACAGGTCAGGTTTCCACCTCCCTATTTCATTTGAATTTTTTTTTGTTGGCCCGAGTGCGCCATGGAAATGGAAAAATCTTGAGATGTATGTATTTGGGGCGACACGGTGGCGCAGTGGTTAGCGCTGCCGCCTCACAGCAAGAAGGTCGTGGGTTCGATTCCGGGGCCCGGACCTGTGACCTTTCTGTGTGGAGTTTGCATGTTCTCCCCGTGTCTGCGTGGGTTCTCTCCGGGTTCTCCGGCTTCCTCCCACACTCCAAAAACATGCATGTGAGGTCAATTGAATATTCTAAATTGTCCGTAGGTGTGCATGTGAGTGTGAATGGTTGTTTGTCTCTATGTGGCCCTGCGATGAACTGGCGACTTGTCCAGGGTGTCACCCTGCCTTCGCCCTAAGACAGCTGGGATAGGCTCCAGCAGACCCCCGTGACCCTGAACAGGAATAAGCGGGTATAGAAGATGAATGAATGAATGTATGTATTTGCATATATATATTTTTTTTAATTGTTAAAGGATGATGCTGGAATGAATTGGGTGATGGGAGCAAGTTGACTCAACACATTTGACAACTGTTTCGATTTACAGCATCTTTCTGATTTTATTTTATTTTTTCCAAATAACACATCTGAGCACTTACTGCTGTTCTTCTCCAAGTTCTGGTCTTGCACAATTGTTGCACACGTTTTCCTTTTGTCGCAGTATATGTAGTTGTGCACTTGATGGAAAAGATTTTATTTATTTCTTCACATTGAGATGGAGAGCTTTGATGGAAGATGACTGGCCCACAGTTGTGCTGATTGAGTCTGTCACCACCACAGCATTCTTGTGGATCTCAGGTTTCAGGTCTTCGATGTCACACATCCATGCTGAAAAACAACATCAGACTTGTTAATCAGTCGATTAGAGTCATACTAATGAGTGTTCTTTATCGGGTGAATGACACACTGACACTTGTATCTCAGTTTAGTTGAGATAAAATGGCTTAGGAAAGAGTTTTTTACTCTATGGTGTATCATGTTTTGCCAAAGTACCGCGGCTCAGGCAGAGCCTTAGCAATTCTACCAGTGTACACAGTAGACGGACAGCCTTTGGAAAAAGTGTCGTGAGGCTTTTTCCCCCCACATGAAGAAAATCTCATTTTATCCACTGTGCAGTTACAGTATGTAACCTTCAAGGACAAGAAGCCACAAAGCCTCTTTCACTGGGCGATGAACGTCAGAGATGCGAGGAGCAGATTGCCCCTCCCCTCGAACCTGCTCACCTCCGTCATCACGGCCACCTCTCTTTTATTCACCTGAGAGACTTTTGCAATGTTAGTTGAAGGTGAAGATGTCTGCCTCTGCTGTTCTATTTTTGAAAAGGTCTAAAAGTGGAATGAGACAGATTGAAAATGCCGAAACTGAGGTTTTTGCAATTTTTGGCAAGCCATGTATTGAAAGTGCACTATGGTACATTTTTAAGAGGTTTCAATTTAATTTTATAAGCTCTGAAAATACCACTGAGTTTAGTTATTTTAGTTTTGTTGCTGGTTTGCTTGAAAACACTATTTTGAAAGGTGATTTTAATTTCCAGATTTTTTGGGGGAGCGGTTAATTGTTTTTTCTTGCCTTTTTCTCCCGTCCTCAGTTTATTGTAATCCTGCTGTCGTTTACCGCAATGATATCTTGAAAAAAGAATTAAAATCTCGGGAGATTATCCTTCTTGGATAAAGCAAATACGAAAGAAAGCTCTTAGTAGAGACGGACGCATATGCTGCGGGGCATTAGGGGAATGCAAGCCTTGGGCATCCGTTATTGGCTAAAGCGGCTAATGCCTGCGTGCATTTATCGTCGTGTTGAAATAATGGCAGCTTTGGACAGATTATTATTCATGTTGCACGATATTCATGTTGGTTTGTGCGCTTCAAATGTTGAGTCAAAATTTAAATATGTCCCGAGGACGGCACTAAAAGGCCACATATCGTTGGTGTTCATCAACATGATTGTTTAATTTCCGTAACTACCATTACACATATGCTCACTCGTTACCATTTGCCGCATACATTGAAGTGTAACCAATTTGCATTAATGTTTCATGCCAAGCGTGCCTTCCTGTCTCCGAAACGATCACGGCCTGAGAAATAATCCCTCTGAATCCAGAGGAGACAGCTTTTCCTCCGTAGAAGACCTATTTATTCCAAGCTGTATCTTCCAGTAATCCGCCTGTTTCTCACCACAGACACTTTTACCTTCTGGAAAATGGTAAAGCCTAATGAATTACGATGGCATGTGCGCGGGGGGCCGGAGATTGACCTGCTCCGCTCCTTGCTGAGTGAAAGGTATGGGGAATAATCCACGCCGCCCCTTTTCTGCTCACCAAACACGAAAAGCCATTTTTCGGCAGAATCACTGGCGCAGATTGAACACTGACAACGGATAGATGGGAGCGTGCGTCCACGTGCTCCCCGTGCATTAGATAAATGCGAGGCGACGCCTGTGGTCTTTGCACTCACGGGAATGTGGATCCGATCTGATTTATGTCGCTGTGCCTGAGAGCAAAGGCACAATGTATGCAAAAGCATGCCGGCTGGTCCTGCTGTGCCCGGCAGTTCGGCATTGATGAAACATTTTGAGATGTAATGTTGATGGCACAATGTTATGGCAATGGAATAGTTATGCCAATGTCATGAGGATTAATTCTCCATCAACCTGCCCCACGTCTTGATTTTTATAAAGCTACAAAAAGGACAAGTTTAGAATTTGAAACATTAAAATCTTCAAACCCTACATAGTGGCATTTGCTAGTAACTCTAATATTGAACGGGCAAATAAATAGGTAGTCAAACGAAGAGTCTTATTTGTGGCTGTGGTTGCTGAAACATCTTCATCCAGTGGCCGAGGCTGTTTGTGCTAATCTGTAAATTTCAGGCTCATTTGATGCTCATTAATTTCCCCGCTAATAGACTGATTCATTATCCAACTAATCGCTTGTGAGCTTTGAGTTTTGCGCCTGAGCTCAGTTTCTCTCCGGCCTCGTCTACGCCTCCAATCGTCGCGTGAACCAGATGGTGTCCTGGTGGACTGCAGTGGTGCCTCCGACATCTGCTTTCCCTAAATGCGATATCGGCGCCAGCGGGATGCTGCTGATTTCTTGCAAAGTTTGTGGATTCTTTTGTCATAAACAAACCTCAATGTTTTGATATTTCGTACAAAAAGTTGAAAGTTCATACTGACTTATTGGGTTATTTTGGGAACCAATGAAAGGCCCACATTGCATACAGATAAAGCGATAGACAGACAGAAAGACTAATCACCAACCACAAGTTTTTTTCTTGTAGGTTTTTTTTTTCAGTAAGTCCCAATGATCTGGCAAATATTCCATCTAGTTTGCCTCTTCCATTGGTCCCTTCTCCAATGTGCACTTATTTTTTTGATAATAATGGAGTGGGCTAAGTGTTTGCTCCTTCTCTGCGTCCCAGTTCCTTTGCTTTTTCTGATGGATGACTCTTAGTCATCGTCAGCACAGATCGGTATACAGTCTGGGCATCTGGCAACCCCAGTGAATTAATGGCCTCTGGGAGTGCAGCAATAGAGCCTTGGGATCGATACATCAGGCGGAAGATGCTGAGAGAGAGAAACTACGCCTCTGCTTTGTGCTTGGAAGTGTGCGAATGTTTGCCTCACCACCCTTTTGATTTTGCGTCCACGGGCAACATGTCGGTGAGCGTTTCCATACCTGTGCCAGCGTGCAAACATGTTTCTGGGTGTGCATAACAGGTCGTGACTCTGTTGACATGGGCAAATTAAAAAAACAGCAAAAAAAACCCTGACTTTCGCCATAATGTCCACTTTCCCATGTCAGCGTCTTCCGGGCAGAGACAGCAAATCATTACCTCTTTGTTTTTCTGCCTTCTCTCCTGCCGTCGTTTTCCTTCTCTCCCTCCCCAGCTGTCTGTCCAAAGTGCTTCGTGGCAGCACGCAGGATTAATTAGTAAACAGAAAGTGCTAAGTGGAAATTCTTTCGCGGCGACAGACTCGGTTTAGTTAGTCGTGATGGATGGGCCGGCAAAAGACACGTGAGGAGGTGTTACGCACAGGGTTGCTCATTAGTCAACTTCAGAGGTGACGCTGAGGGTGGATCATGGGCAAAAGGACCTTCTTAGTGTTACCTATGAGTCATAAAAGTTCACATTTTGTTCTAATTATTCTCAGACCTGAATGCTTTTCTTTTTGGTCGGGTGGTCAAATTCTAGGTCTCAGATTATGTGTCTGGTTTTTGAATAATGAAACAAAACAGCAACGTTCCAGCATTTTTGACGAACAGAAGAAGAAGAAGGGGAAGAAGAAGAAGAAGGGAAGAAGAAGAAGAAGAAGACATGCCTTCAGTTTCACTAGTGTGCATGAAAAAGACTGCAAACACAAATTCAGAGCTGTTTCACCAGTATGCAAAGCGACACTTATCTGCGCACTTACCTGGTGACCACTGGGAACTGCTTACCTGGTGGCTGCTTTACCAGTACACTTGAACAAACCCTGAATCAGTTGAGGCCACCCGCCTACTGTGATGGAGTGATTTATTTTTTTATGTTGTTAAAAAAAAGTTAAAACCGCTCTTTTCTGCTATATCCTGCAGTTGCCATAAATAGGTACAGCAAGTTGCCTTTTTAGGTAAAGCTGTCGTCTCTGAATAAATCCGACAACCAGCAACTACTGCAACTGACAACTGCTGTGAATCTGAATTGCTGCAAATCTTTTTACATTTTACAAAATACTTGTCATCATGTAAAATAAATAAATAAATAAATATAAATTACAATTCCAGACTGTGGCCGATTCATTTCACTTGGGACACCGGATGCAGTCACTGCAACCTGGTCCTGAGTGATTGCTGACACATTTTAATAGGAACAAACAGACGTCAGATTGTGTCTGAAAACTAAATTACACAAGGACTGCGGACAACAGTTTAATTGTGAATCAGGCTCCTGCAAGAATTCAAACCTGATGCACATGGAGCCAAAATACGTTCAGTGATGTGTAGACACGCCCACAATGTTGTTGCTGGTAAGAATATTGCCAATGTGGCTCACTCAGTCGCATCAGTGAGCTTGTGTGCTCTCTCTCTCTCTCTCTCTCTCTCTCTCTCACGTACACACACACACACACACACACACACACACGTTTGTTTACGTTTCCATTTTGCGAGTGTTTGTGCTTGGCTGCCCTCTGTTGCTTCCCGGCAATCGAGGGGAGACCGAAATCTCTATACCAGGACCATAAATGTTTACCCTTCTAATGTGTTTACCCTGCCTGGCACGTATAGGATTGCGCACACACATACACACCTGTTGCCCGTTCCGTCAGCGCAAGATCATGCAATGTGGCCGGTGTCTCTGAGACATCTTTCATTTATTTCTTCAATATGTTCCGTCCGATGAATGGCTATTGCCCTTAAGCCCATCCTCTCTCTCTCTCTCTCTCTCTCTCTCTCACACACACACACACACACACACACACACACACACACAAATAGTCTGGCTGTTTTTTATTATTATTATTATTTTTTTTATTAAAGTTTTAATTGCTAGTTGAGTCATTTTAGGAGATGCACTCAGAGTTTTACAGCCAGGCAAACAACTGTGATGGATACTGTGTGATAGATTAGATGTTTTGGGTAATAATAAAAAACCCCAAAAAAAGACAAGTTTAAATCTCCAGTAAAAATCTCCAAAGCCGCCCTCCTTATAAGCAGCGGCGCTAATGAGACATAGGATCGGCCATTTGTGTGATCTTTTTTTAGGCGAAACCCTGAAAGAAATCCATGAAAATGGCTTCGTAAGATCAGAAGCTGGGATCCAGAACTAGTTCATCTTTAGTGGCAGCTTTTCCTGATATACATCTTAAATAGCATGATTGATTGCAAAGACCTTGAGGGTGTGGTCCACCTGCGCCCTGCTGATTGATGCATACCTGTGACTAATCTCCCAATCAGCCCCAGGTGTCATGAAAACCACTTTCTGCCTTTGCAGTCTTTGGCTCAGTTTTTCCTGCTGTCGAGTTGGCTCGGATTCCCACAAGCTTTTTTTGTTTTGACGTTTTGAAATTTAGCCTGTTTTGACACCTGCACGTTCAATGAAATGATCATGCAATGCCAACAAATTAGAGGCTTCACACACCTACTCATTAGTTCAGGAGACACAGTAGCTGGCAGGACATGGCAAGAAAGGTCACAAACCCCTGCAAAGAGATGCACCAGTAACAGCTTCCCTTCTGGGAAGCATTTATTCCCCATTTTAGAGGGTAAACCAGGAACACAGTCATGGAAAATGGAAAAAAAAAAAACCACCCGACAACTGGTTGTGTTCAGTTGAGAAACAGATAGAGAGAACATAGCAGTAAGCAGTCAAGCTATAAACGTGCAATAAAACAATAAAAAAAAAACCCATGTTATATAAACATGTTTGCATTTTGATAAAATGCGCTCTGGCTGATATTTACTTGCCCTCCTTGTGCAAGCGTGCACGCGCGTGCACTTGCGTGTGCGTGTGTGTGTGTGTGTGTACACCAGTTACTGTTGACCGTGTGCTTGGGTTACAGCACAGCACGCGCTGATCTGCGTCTCCCCTGGTGTGCGCGTGCCAGCTGTGCCCTTGTGCAACTTGAGGTGACTGCGTGTTGACTCAATGTCTCCGCTGGCGCGTGTGCGCGTGTGTTACTGACCTGCAGGTGACTGAAACCAGGCCACCGTGACACCGCTCTGATGTGTCAGTCGGTAGCTCCTGCCCTCCCCTGCTTATGTTAAGGTGACCCCGTTCTTTCAAAGGAAAGCCCGAGATGTCCAACATTCACTTCCAACAATTTTATATATTTTTCATCTTCCTTATTTCGTGCAACGTCCGGTCAAATATTTACATTCTAAAAATCTGGAATAGGACTGGACAAAACTTTTCCATTGCATTCAAGCAGAACTATCAGCTTTTAACTCAAAGCTTACCATTGATGCGAGTGGTACACCATAACCCCGCGGCTAGCCACAATGTGCTGGCTTTCACAGAATTCCCACCCAGAACAGTGAGAACTTGAGGTTTAACATTTTGTCCTTAGAGAAAAGCCTCCACTCCTGTCTATTTATCTTTATTTTTAAATGTGAAAATTCCATCTACTTCCTTAAGATAGACTGCTACTGCTTTGGCTAACACGCTATCCTCTTTAGCAGCAGCTAGGCTCGTAGTTGCTTCCTGTTTACCCTTCCTGTTTTCCTCTGAAGGGCAGCTAGCAGTAGTCACTTGGTTTTGTTATTTTGTTGTCAGGACTAAATAGAATCAAATTGGTTATGATGGAAACGAGCACAATTTTAAGACCGACTGGAAAGACTTTTTTTGAGGTGCTAGATTTTACCATGGCAAAAATGTTGATTTTAACCGTTTCTGTCAACCCCCGCCCCTTTCTACCCACACTTTCTGATAAAGGTGCCCCCCAACCCGCCACCCCTCTCACATCTTTCATCTCCCCCTGAGGACAAACACAAGAAATGGAAAACAAACAGAAATGGGCCGACGGCGCGCCAGATCAAACTTTGCTGCCAGACAAATATTTTTTGCCCTAAATGTTTATTCAGGCCTTGGTGAGCTGTGATGGAGTGACCTCATCCAGGCCTGCACGAGCATACCACACAATGCACAAAAACACACGACAAATAATTGAGAGATCTGATGAAGAAGGTCAACATCCATGGACCACTGTCCAGTTTATTTTTTTTCTCTAGATTTCTATTTCAAAATATGTGAAATAACAATATGTGAAATAACAATATGTGGAACAACGTGTAATTCTTCACTATCCACACACACACACACACACACACACACACACACACACACACACACACACACAACACAGCTTTTTCCAACAACATGGGTCCAGAGTAATCGCTGGTCATTGTTATGAAGACAGAGGCTGCGCTGAACTCAGTGAACTAGAAAAACAATCAGCTCGGACTTCCTGCTGACTTCCTTTGTAGTGGCTGCAGCCCCTCTACATCACCCCACCCCTCACACTACAACGTTCCCGTCCTGCTAGCCCACCCATCCACCTCCTCCCTCTCTCTCTCTATCACACACACACACACACACACACACGCTCCTAAACACCAACAAAGAGCAGAGTCACAAGCCCGGGTGTCTTCCCGCCATCCTGTTTTCTAGCCAGAGTTTATTTTGGTCATGTGCCGGATCCGTACTGTACAGGAAGGGGTAGCCTCTTTGTTTGTGTGTGTGTGTGTGTGTGTGTGTGTATAGAGGGGGATTCTTTGTCTGTCACGTTATTAATGGCTCCATATTTAGTTTTAGACAAGTGGCGCGTGTCTGAGCATAAACACACGTGTTGAACTTGTTTCCTCAGCGCGACTTCCAACAGTGGCTTCCTTGAAAAGTGAAATACGAATAAATTAAATGCAGCTTTTTACAACTTATCACCTGGATGACACCATCAGTGGCAAGAGGCCCAAGACACCACAATAACAAATGACATGTCTTAACTTTTTAGTTTTTTATTCTTTTAACAGCTTCTGTCATCATTTTTATTTTACCTAACTTAGCTAAAAAAAGTTCTGGCCTCTTTCTCGTGTTAGCGTCTTTTTGGTTTTACTGGATTATTTAGGGGGGTAACTAACAATGTGCTGGGGGCTATGTTGACCCCAGGAAGATTAGCGACCACAGCTCACACCTGTGGATGCAAATTAATAAAAAAAATAAAAGAAATATAATGTATTGAGTTCATTTTCTGTTCTCTATCGCGCAAACATGCACTAAAAAAAGTATGTCATAAAATAGCTTTCGCTGGGGAAAACGTCTAAAAGCCCATTTGTATGGCTGGATCATCATTAGTTAAGCAAGTAATTTGACTTTGCCATCATCGTTTTGCACACACACACACACACACGCACTTGAGAACTAAAAAAAAATTGATGCCACTTCCTTTGCCAGAGGGGGCCATTGAGTGAAGTGAATTAAACCACTAGCGCTAACACAGAAACCCCTCTGTTTCTCAGACGTGACTCAGCGTTCTGTTAACATTCAGTATGATTCAGCTGCAGCACGCCGCAGTTTGTTCGATGCCCTTTCTCCCCAGCCTCACTGACTCACTGTTCCTAATTAAAAGCACGCGCCCTGAATAGACAGCGTGCATTATTTTTATTTATTTATTATTTTTTATGTAAGGGACACTCAATCTTGTCAGCCTGAGTGTGTTACAAACTGAGGACTGCAGACTGGAACATCTTTTTTAAAGCTGAGAAAGATTTACCGTAGCGTCCCAAATTAGGCCTGACAGAGAAATCCTGGTGGCCTTTGAGGACGTGCGATTACTGCTGAAAGCTGATGAATCATCATAAATGTAAAGCCTCCTGAAGTCATTCACAAGTCTCTGTGACTCATTATTGTGAAATTGCTTCATGGCAATCATTTACATTTTGTATGTTATTCCCCAAATTGGACCAAGTGAGACTGGCTCACCCCGGCATTTCGCACTTCACTTAGCCGAACTTCAATTTGAGAGAGTGTAAAAGGTAGTTTGTAGTTGGCTGCGAACGAAGATGGAGAAAGCAGCTGTATAGTCATGTACTGCATGTGGAAGTATTGCTGACAGCAAGGAATCCCTCATAAAACAAGTTAAGGTGCTGGCTGTCCAAATCTGACTTGAGTGAGACTAAATGGGAAGTGGCTTAAGCTAGCATCAACAGATGGACACATAGTCAAAAGTATGAAGCAAGTATGTGCATCTTGAAATGCAGATCAACCAATGAATGACTTTTTGATTCATAAATGGTGAAATGTTATTGAAAGGAAAGAATGGCTATAACACGTGTTAACCAGGAAGCATTAGCTTAGATTTAGCAAGGCTAAAGGCTAAAGTTGTAATAAATCAGTTCTATCCAGACAAATTAGATTTTTTTTCTTGATAAGATTTAATTTGAATTGGAACTTATTAGATCTCCCAGAAGGAATCCTCATTGTCCATACTTAAAGAGAGACATCACATTCACGTGCTGTTTCTAATTAAAGCAGACATGCATTTATCATCATACTAAATGGCATTGCAAATACACTTCGTGACTAGAATGAGGCATCCTTAAATGACCGCCCCAGTGCCTAGCATGAGAGCTCGCCACAAACTCTCTGTGCCGCTTCAAGGATGTGACCATTCAGGGGGAAACACGAGTGTGATGGAGACTCGGGCTTAGCTGCTACATGGTTGGCCAGTCATTGGTGTGCTGACCTCACACCATGCTCCATTTCCTGTTTCCCCCAGAGCCTGTGTCAGCAGCAACGGGGCTAATCATACTCAGGATGCTGCAGAATGTACATATGCATGCAGTGCAACACATACAATAGGGAGCAGCAAAAAAATGATATTTTTTGTATCACTGCTTGTGGATTATAAGCTTTAATTGCCCATTGTCATGTTTCCTGGAGCAGTTGGCACTAACATTGTTGTCAAAGTGTTAATTTTTGCAGAGCGGTATCACCTTCAACCATCATATTGCAGATCAGAATGGAATGGGTCACAAAGGCAAGGCACTGTAATACTAAGGGTATAGAAAGGAAATGGTTGCTGTAGCTTAGCGAAAATGCTAGACATGGACACACAAATGGACTAATGGGGTGGGAAAAAGCTGTGTTATAATGTTGTTGGTCATTTTAAACTAGTGGTGCTAGCTATTTCTACTGTTTTTAATTTGATTCCACTCAAGCTACCAGTGTCAGCACACGCAGAACGCAAGTGTTGTTGCTTGTCAAACTGTCGACAAGCAGCTACAATTTCCTGGTTGTGTTTTTAAAGTTATGTACCTCGTACGTGTTTCCTCTGACGAAAAGTGATAGGTCATTAGGCTTGCTCCAGGCTCAATATTAAGAGGGTCATGCGCCTTCCTGATCAGGAACCACACGCCAAAAAAACAATACCTGGAAAAAACCCTCAATACATTCCATGAGTTCATTGAATTGTTTTTATGTTCTTAGTGTGAGCACTTGGCAAGACACTGGAGTTTCCTGCTCACACCCAAGCCGTGCCGTCCATTGTCGCCTGACAGAGATTTGAACAGTAAGTAGATGAGCTGCAGCTCTTGGGGAAGGAAATGGAATCAAGGGAGGCTATAGTTAGCTACCTTGATGTGTGTGGTCCCTCCCTGTTTCAGAAATAGACGAAAGGTATTTCCAAAATTGCACACCGAAGTGCTAAATACTTCATGTTTTGAGCACCCAATGTGAGAGATATGTGGAAAAGGAAAATCCAGCACCATATTGTTAATGACTTGTGATGTTGGAAGTGTCAAAATGGCATGACTTGCTTGTGCTTGCAGATGTGAATGAATATAACTAAATTGAAGGCCGTGAGTTGGGTGAAATCTAATTAAAAAAGAAAAAAATTCAATTCAAAATTTTCAACATTCTCATCCCTTCTTGAATGAGAAAATTAGATGACAGCTCATATTATGGTAGCCCAAGCTTCTAAACCAGTCAGTTTGATAACATCCTCATAAATGTCAAAATATAGGCCAAACAGTGAAGCTTATTGGTTCATGAGCTACTTTAACACTTTCAGACCTTATTGTTATTTAATTGACCAAATAGCAGACTTGCATGCTTCCTGGTACAGCTTACATGTTGCTTGTTCAGTTTTTGTTTTTTCTTTCCAATCTCTCTGTCATTCAACTGTAAGAGGCCGCGGCAGGTCAACAGATTCCATCGGACGTTCGGGAGCCCTCAACATTGTTTTCAGGGAGAGCGACGGGGTTAAAAGGGCACTGAGGTCGACTGAGGGTTCACACGTGCACCTATCCACTCATTGAAACCTTGTTTCCTTTGTGTCCAAAGCTCACATGCTGTAATTGATTTCCTGTACCCACCACTTCAACGGCTCCCAAACACAAACATGTATGTAATGCGAACACATCAACGTGGCTGCCGTTGGAACAAGGAAGCGCAGGCGAAGTAAACATTTCCTGGGGCTGTCGCACTCAAACTTTCCCTCTCATGCAATGGGACAATCGGGAGTCCAGGCGCCCTGTTATCATATGGGAGGCTTGTTTTTTCTCAAGAATGTTACCACAGATGCTTTCAAAGTTTTGACGCCATCGTTACCTAAGCCTCTTTTCATACCGATTCATTCAAGGGAAAATGTGAATGGAAGGTAGCTCTGACTTCTTCAGATGGCCTTGAGCTTTATGCGCCAGCTTTTCTCAATGGAGAATTCAATGAAATTACACAACATTGTTGCTGTTGCCATGCTACGGCGATTCATTTATGAATTTGAAGGGTGCAAGTTCTCATCCCACTCAGAAAGATATCTGTAGCAGCTATATCCAACAAGAATACTTTTAATCCATCCATTCATTTTCCATTGCCACCTCTTTTCATTTAGAAGGCAGGTAACATAAGCAACTTGCCAGTGTGTTGTTGGGTCATGTAAAGAGACAAACAACTATCCAGACTCACCTACGTACTATTTAGAGTTGTCGATAAGTCAAATGTGCTTGTCTTTGGACTTGGGAGAAAGAACCCCCGCAGATACAGGCAGAGCATGCTAACTTCTCACACAAAGGCCCTGGGCCCGGGAATCTAATCCACAACCTTCTTGCCCTGAGGCAACAGCGCAAAACACTGCACCAAGATGGTGGCAAATATCCTATGGCAAACATTTTTCTGTAGTTAGTGAGTTGTGTTTTCTTAGTGCATGATGGGCTAGCATCTAGCATCCACGCTAGCGTCTCTCAAATTTCCCAACCTTGGCAGAGATGGAACTGTACCACTCTGTCACCAGCTGTCCTGTCAATCGCTAATTTGTTCTATGAGTTTCGCCTTGTTTAACGCACATTAATCGTGACCAAGCCTCAAAATTGCAGTAAGAAGCCTTTTAAAGAAAGCGTGGAGGTTTGTTTGTGGGTTGGTCCAAAGGCAAGCTGATACATTGGCAAAGAAAAAAAAGATCTCGAAATAGAGAAAAATCCATCCTCCATTCTTGTAAAATCACTTGTGCTTGTCTAATATCAGTCCCTAAACCATGCTAACCATGACTGCTTACCTAAACTAAAAATATATATATACTAATTTCATCCTAAACATATTCTCATAATACTGGGTAAAACTTTTGCTCGTAAAACTTGACGTCTTGTCTCTTCTCGATCTATCATAGTTGCTACGCGAGAGAAGCGTTAGAAAAAGCATTCATTTTATTTTTAGCACCAACCTGAGCTCCTCACAATACGGCTCATTCACTCGGCCTCCTCTGTGTGACGCTCGGGACCTGAATGAAAAGCTGCGTGCCAGTAATAGCGACGCCTTTTGTCTGAGCATCTTTGTGGCATCTCCACACTGAGAAGAGCCACTGCGTCCTTCGGTAACAAACGCGCGGCGTTAGCCAGCGCTGGCTTCGGCTTCGGGTTTGCCCGCCTGACAGCTAGAACGCTGTTGATTTGTCCAGATCTGCCCTCCCAGGGAGATAAACCGGCGCCGGCGGTGCAGGGCCGAGAGGGCGGCGCTTTACTGGAATAGACTTCTTGTGTAACTGTTGGCCTTTCCACTGTTGACCGTGTGTTCCTCTGACAGGTAAACATTTGGGCTAAAGGCGGCCGGTCAGTAGTTTGACTGATAAGATTTTTGTTTTTTTTACGGGAAAAGCGGCTTGGGGGGAACGACCGGCACAAGACCGACCAGTTATCTGGCGTCATTGTTCTGGTCTGCTGGCCTGCCTCTGCTGCGCAGTGCAGATAAAATAAAATATAAATGTACATTCAGATATAGAACACACAGGAGCTCTCTCTCTCTCTCTCTCTCTCTCTCTCTCTCTCTCTCTCTCTCTCTCACACACACACACACACACCTTTTCGGCTGTTGATGTTGGTTAGCGCTGATTGGATCACTGGATCAGACACATTGAGAGTCCCACTGGGTCGCTATGGCAACTAAAGCCAAAATAAAGCAGCCTTCGAGACAGCAGTGGCAGCCTCAGCTGGAGCTGGCATGGCAAGCACACACACACACACACACACACACACACACACACACACACACACACACACACACACACACACACACACACACACACACACACACACACGCAATCCCCTCTGGCCTTGGCACCTAGAAAACAGACACAAAATGAGCTCCGTATTAGAATGCAGAGGGAAACGAAGCACCCAAAGAGACACATCAAGACCGAGCAGCAGCAGCAGCAGCAGCAGCGGCAGCAGCAGCAGAACAGAGTGGTGTGTGTCCTGGAATAACCCCGTTAGCTCCGCGAGCCGTTCCAAAAAAGACATATTTAGCAGCCCTCGCTGACTGGCAAGAACCCAGAGTTCCTTTTTTCATAACACACACACAGATACACACACACTGAGCTGCACAGCACAGGTCCGGCTGCAATCCCGCTGACATACTACATTGCTTTGATTGTGGGTTTTCATGTGTGCATGTGTGAGTAGTAGTCCGTGCCAGGGGGCAGACAGTCCGGCTGTTCATGGCCGTGCACTGAGAACGCCGCCACCCCCACCCTCCTACCCTTCCTCCCACACACACACACACACACACACACCTCCTCCCCCTCCCCCCCAACCCTCGCCTGAATGTTTTGGGAGCTCACAGCGAGGTTCTGCAGGGGCTGCCACCTCCGTGCCTGCAGAGACGGTCACGCCCCCTGCTCTCTGCTCCTGCCAAATAGTGATAGTAACACGAGGACGGTGTGACAGTGAATGTAAAAGGTCCCATGTTATTCCCTCATGTCTATTTTTTATTTCCATATTTTTAGATGTGTGTGTGTAAGTGGAGCAGTCCTGTGTGACTATCAAAAAAAAACTTCTCTTCTCTCTCTTCTCTGAAAAGTGCAGTGACCGATAGGAGTAAAACACTGACGTTTGACAGGATCCAATGTGCTAGTGTTAGAGAATAATGGTGGCCGCAGGTGTTAGCTGTTAGGGCCCTTTTTGACATCACAAAGGGTCGACAGCCACAACTTTATGTTCTGTGAGGTGCAGCAAGCAGGATTTATAATTTCTGGGAAGTTCAATGAAAGGCTGTTATTTATTAGTAATCAATTACATAAAAACAATTGTTTTAATTAAAGACTTCATTGTCTGAAAACTCTAGGAAAATAGTTTTTTGCACCATGTGGATCCTTTAAAAGTGAATATAAATATATAAATTGCCCTGCTTGGAAAAGCAATAAAAAATGAAGTGAGAGTGAACAGCGTGATCCCTGTGTCATTTAATGAAACAAAGCACTGTACTTGGAAACAAAAGGCTGCCGTCGCAGTCATCCAGTCCATCTTCAAACAGCCATGGCTGCTGTGTGGGATGGCGAAGGTTTGGCGAGAGCTCTGCGGCTTGTTTTCCTGCGTTTTCTGCATTGACATCAAAACGCAGACGGCGTGACTCAAACGGCTGTGGCCGAGAGAGCCCTCGCTGTGTCAGACGCGTCGACTTCCAGGATCTGACGCTCGGCTCCGGCTCCGCAATCACGTCTGCTATAAATAAATTCCCACATGCCAAGCAATGCCAGCAGTGAGTCTGTTGTTTTTTGTTTGTTCATTTTTTTTGTTTTTTTTTTAGCCCCGCCCTCCTCTGTCTAAACGCAGGCGTGTGACTCGGGCTCGTCATCGTAGATGGATTAGCAGGAATAGCGCCTGTTGTATGTTTACCAGTCTAATGGTTTCAAGACGTGGCCGCTGGGAAACAGTGCCTTGCTTGTTTCTTTGTTTCACTTTGTGTGTCATTGTTGGGTTATTTTTGTTTTTGGCTGTTGTCAACGTTGTCCAGAATTGTATTTGCATATTAATAGGGATAGGATAAATGCTGACTAGTCAGTGGCCCTGAATGCATCCGAGGTTGGATTTACACTCACAAATCTTGATGTTCGTCTGAGCCCGTCTGTTACTGCTGAGTCACACCTGCTTGAATTGACCCGTCAACAGACTTGGAGTACCAGTGTTGGAGGATGCAAGTAAAGAGCATTTTGTTTAGAAGAGACTGGCATGCGCCTTCTTCTAGGAGACCTTTTAGGATGCAGACAGGGTGACGAGACCCATTGGGTGGAACTGTTGTTATCCTGGATTATTTGGGGAACAGATTTGAGTGGAGCACCGACCACACACAGCAAGAGCTGATTGTAAAAATGATCATCTCGTGAGAGCGGTACATTCCGATAGAAAACATATGACACAATATCAGAATTTTAGCCGTTTTCTGCCCTCATTACACAATCACGCAAGTTGATCTGCCCCCACTGGGGAAGGGAAATACAAAAAAAAAAAAATAAAAAATGCCATGTGTAGTCCAGATGGAATTACTTTCCTTATTTGCAAAATGTAATTCAACAATTTGAGTGAAAGGTTCTTCTCCCCACGGCTAGCGAACCTCATGTACACTTTTGAATACTTGACTTTAATGCCTCCATACATCACTGCAAATGACTCTAATGGCTCTTGTTCTACCTTCTGATAGTGTCCAACCATTATAGCGGCGGATTGAGCGTGCATACGATATGGGCGTAATGGGCGTCATTATGGGTTAAATGTAAGCCAAGTGGCAATCGTGCACATTTACATCGAGCCCTTAAATAGGGGGGGAGGGTGGGGATTCCTGGAGATCCCTTCGTTCAGCTAGCGAGGCTGTCGGACTCGCGCGGAACTGGAGAAGGCAACAGAGACAGACGACGCCCATGAACACACAGACATGGGCATCTTTGGTGGAAAAGGCTCCCCGGAGAGTTTGGAAGCGAGCATCTTTGGCAATCCCTCAGACTGGTCCATGACAGCCACGTGCACCTAGACGCACGCACGCACATAGACGCACATGCGCCTAGAAGCGTCGCCGTGAAGGCAGCGGCATCTCCTCGCAGTGGTCGCCCTTTCCTTGACCATCAAAGCAGCCTTGAAATGATCTCCGGACGGTGCGTTCACGTGTCTGCAGGGCCTGGGAAATGGAAGCGTACCCTTCCTTCTTGAAAATTTTGTGCGCACATACACACACAGACACACACACACCGTCACACACACAGGTTGGCTATGGCCCATCGGCCGAAGCCTCCCATTCCCACCCATGAATCCAAACATCACAGCAGCTGCTGTGATGTTACCCCTTTTTAATCCTTTCTCATTTACACAGTATGCTACTCCTCCCAGTGCCACTCAGCCCACGGCCACCTCGCCCAGCCGCTCTGCCATGTACATGAAACAGTCATCTTATTGACAGTGCTAATTACACCGGCTAACGCTGATGAGCAATGCGGTCTGCGGTTTACATACAAATGAATCTCCAGTGATGGGCTGGAGGAGGCATTGATCCGGGCCTCTTTCCTTCACTTCCTCCTGATTGCACGAACACACACACACACACACACACACACACACACACACACATCGTTCCTACTTAACTCGCTCTCCATACTTGTTAGCGTGAAGGTGACTGTGAAAAGCGGTGTTATCCGTTCTTAACTGCTCTAGTTTTTCCGCCGCCGTCCCAGGCGGCTCTTCCTCTTCCAGCACAGATGGATGCATTGGAGCCCCCGCAGCTCGTTTAGGTTAATGGATGCTAACCGCGACACGTATGCGATTCAAATGATGGCCTAATTGTCATGTTTGTCAACATTTTCCTCTTGGAAGGCTGTTGAGAAAATCGTATGGCGAGATACAAGTGACGAGAGGCTTGTTTTTATAGCAGCTCGTTCTACTACAAAAGCCTAAATTAGGCGGCAGATGGCTCCCGGGAGATCGCCAAGAAAGCTTGTTTCCTGTTGTCGATGAACACATCTTTGCTAATTTTCGCCCACTCACTGTTGACTAATTTGAATCATATGTAACTCATCGTCAAGGAAGTTTGTCAAGCTTTTTTTGGTCTGTTTATCCGGCTGTGTGTTTCCTGTCCAAAACACATTAACACACTGTGTCTCAGTTTTTTCCCGGATCACTTTCTTACAATACATGTTATCAGTGTGTCCTCAAATTGTGATTTTTAATCAAAAAGGGTCAAGCTAAACATTTGTGTCATAATAGTTGCGCTCTCTAAACTGGTTCTAAAGATTGTTTTCCTGGACTTCCTGTGGTGGTGTGAGTTGTGTTATGGATGATCTGATCTGCTCTCATCTGAACTACACAATCTCAATTGCGTAGTTCAACTTCTGTGCCGTTACGTGAGACGAATTAATCGCGTAACATCAGGCGGAAACCCAAAAAAAAAGAGATTAATATGGACTTCAGCAATGGAGGGCCGACTTGTTGCCTAGCTTGACATATTATAGAAGTGTTTTTAAAATCAATGACATCAACTTTGAAACAACAGTAAATCGGTGGTCGCGCTCCAATAAAAGCCTCCTGTGCACAATTTGACCAAGACCCTCAGGGTACGACTCGGCTTGAAACCTAATTTGACATAGTGGCCAAAATGAGTAATTACAATGTCTTATGACCTATACCAGGCCGCAGTGACATTAAAATAAACATTCACTGGAACAAGAAAGGGCTGCTAAGTCAATTTTTCAGCCAACAGAATTCTAAAAAATTCATATGAAAAATGGATACAATTTTGAATCTATTCAGCCTTGATAAAATGTCGTGGCAGTTAAATGTGTTTGACTTTTTGCATGAGCGTGTTTATTTGTACGATTCCCAAAGAGGCCAAGCAGAGTGTCAATAAATATTTTACAATCCGCTTCTGCTGTCTTGGTCACAACGGGGGGACAAAGGGAGAGAGGGTGGGGCGACTGGATGAGGCGGCAGCCTGCTGAGACTGGCAGGGAGCTGGGTCAATTTCTCTCTAATGGCCTCTCATAGACTCCGTGCTAATGATAAAAAATGATGTGCCGAGCAGCAGTGAGGATAAACTGCAGGAAGGGAATAAGGTGGGTGATAAAGCGGGTCAGAGGGCCTGAAAATAAAGTTTCATTTTCTGACATTTTCCAATTGATTGGTTGCTTTTTCTTGAATCAAAGCAACTACGATCCGTTTGGGTTTAGATTTACTCTAAAGAAACCACAGTGAAAACACTTTTCAGAGGACCTTGCTGTGACCTTTTTTAACCTTCCTGCTCAAGCTTCCTGACCCACTTCAGTTTAGTCAATAGATTAATGTATTTTACACACGTTTAGATAAATTGAGAAAAGCTAGAGGGCAGAGCATTTAAGCCAAAAAGTGCCCGGGACAAGTGTTGTGGGAGTACCAACGCTTCGCTAATTCCGGGGCATGGGGCGGGCATGTGCCACGGTGACGCAGAAGCCAATCCATTTCCGTGATTGTGGTATATATAGCAGAGATGGTGCGGCGAGGCGTTTTGCTAGCGGGTACGCCCTGTCTATTCCTTTTGTCGTCCATTTAACGGGTTCTTAATGCGCCTTTTTTCAGATGACTTTGTGTCTCTCTGACCTACATTTGTGTGACAGGAAAATTACCTGGCTGTCAGGCTCCAATTGATAACCGCTCGTCGTGGGAATGAGGCTAAATGATCCCACGCTGCTCTTTGCTTTCGGTCAAGCCGTTATGTGTCACTTACAGCTGAGCTTTTTTTTCTTTAAGCAAAGGAACCATTTGAAGAGGCAGCCGGAGGGGTGGTGGGGGTGGTCCAACCCATGTGAGGTCACGTCAAGTGTTTTTGTTGCTCCCCATCTGGGCCCGGTCGCATACATACATGGCTAGGCTGACGGCTAGCCCTAAAAATAGCCCTTTATGATGTCGCTAGTGCAAACATGCCGGGCTTCCAAAACGGCTCCAGCCTCTCAGGGCAACCCGGCAGGCGCCTGAAAGGTTAAGGATGCTCGCTTTGCGCCTGAAAAGCTGTCCTCCCTTTCGCGTCCATGCGTGGCCGTTAACCCTTTCCTCCCCCCGTCCGTCGACCTTCCCTTCCTCCTCCTCTTCCTCCTCGTTGGCCGCGTTGAACCCGCTGAATCGGCGCCGTAAATATGAATTAGCTCTCAGTCATCTGGCCTTGTTAATTAAGGGTTTTTTGGGACTTTAGCCATAACAAACTGCAAATTACCATTATCGCGTTTGTAAAAACAGACACTATCATTACCGCTGCGGCTGTGTGCACGCTCTCAGGTTGTTGTGCCATCAACAAAAAAAAAGGAGAAAAAATACCCAGGGGACGGCACAATCACAAACTTTCCTGTCTAATCAAGAAATTGGTGATGATTGATTCCGATAAGGTCTCGCTGCTGATTCTTGCTATCTGGTGCTATTCTCATGCTGTCGGCAGAGATTTGAAAAAAAGAAAGAAAAAGTAATTAACTAGCTGAATAAACGCAGCCGGCGTTGTCGTCGGCGACCTCAGTCCAGTCACATTGCAAGGACGCTAAATGATAGTTACTTTGTTTTCCAATTGGGATTGTTTTGAACTTGCCGGCTGACGCATGAAAACGTCCGACTGGATGGAGATGTCGCTGCGCTCATGTAACAACTCTTTTAACTGTTTTTCCTTTTTTGGTCTCAAGGAATGTTGGCGTGCCGGGATAACGAGCGGAGAGTCGGGGATGAGTGCACATGCCGTGTAATAGGGAGGTCAATTCTGCACACTTAACCAATTTTCCACACCCAAAATAATCTGATTGTTTGTAAATATCAAGATACAAAATACAGGTCTTTTTTTTTACTGCCTGTTTCCTCTTGTCTGACTGTCTTCTTCCATGGTGCCAGTAGTTCGTCCGGAGTGAAATGAAAAACAACAAAGTTTTACTCACTGTAAAATGATTTAGTTTTCTTTTTTTTGTTAGAGGGACTTTGAAGTTTGAAACTTACGTTTTGCTGGGGTGAGAGTGCGCACATTATGCAAGCACGTTACGAACGTGAGTCTCCTTTACTTTATTGAATCGCTAACAAATAACTATCACAGCTTATTTTGCAAGTTGACGTAGAAGGTTTGCATTGGCAAATCAGTTGTGACTTGAACTGGAAAGACGGAACATGTCCTGCGGCTTAAGAACATTTTGTGCATGTGTGTTTTTTGCTTTGGGTTTTTTTTTTTGAGAGGGAAGAAAAATAATTAAAGTAACTTCAATTTTCTTGTAATTTCATAGGCCTGTACACACATTGTCTTAAATATAATTTACAATTTCATCAAGCAACACTGAGCAGAGATGCAGATCACGGACTTGTTTATTGCCATTGTTGTTGTTGCCAGTTGTTGCAGTTGTTGTTCCTTTGGCAAAATTGTCCTGACTGAATGAAGCCTTTGTTTGCACTCCAAAAGCAATGAAAAAGAAATGTTTTAACAAAAAGGTCTCTCTTTTGAGTGAACCTTAACTTGACTTAATTTATGAATCATAAATTAATCATGAATAAAAACAAAAAACAAAGCAAAACATCCACCTTAAAAAAAGAAACCAAAGTGAAGAGCAAAGTGACTTTTTTCGACAATGGAACACTACAGACTGCCAGTTCCATCTGTGTAAAGACTGAAGAGCAGTCTTTGTCGTCTCTCCTCTTTTTCTGATGTTTTATTCTTAAACCCTAAAAATGAGGGATTGATCTGTTCGTAAAACCTTACGACTTACGTATACATATATATATATATATATATATATATATATATATATATATATATATATATATATGTGTGTGTGTGTATACACCCAATATCGGACCGATTCCGATACTGGGTATCGGTATTGGTCCGATACTGGACGAAATTACAGTGTCGGACATCAGAATGTACAGAAGTAATTTTCCGATCCTATCCTGTAGCCGTTCACGACACCTCTGGCCTCACTGCACGACATGCCGTAAAGAGAGCCGAGAGCGGAGTATACGAGTTAGCAGAACGGGAGTAATGTCGGCGGTGTGGACTTACAAAACAGTGCAAAGAAGCATCATGGAAAAGAATATGCAGACTACACACAAACGAGAGCACCAAGCGGAAAAGTGAGCCACAACGACAAACAGTACAGGGAACTATTGAGAAGTGCCAGAAACTTCCCCAAGACAGCAGCAAAGCTAAGCTGATAACGGAGACAGTTATTGAGTTTATTCTGTCTGCATATCGTTTTCATGATGGTTCCACTAGAGTTGCCAACCGTCCCTTAAAATACAGAATTGTCCCGTATTTGGCGATGAAACGGTGCGTCCTGTTTTGAATCCATACGGTAAGAGGTTTGTCCCGTCTTCAACGTCAATTTATTTTCGACGCAAACTCATGTTTGCGTTCAAAACCGTAATCTACGTAGCTGCAGGCAATAGCATTGCGGAAGGGAGATGTTGATGGGAGATGGATGTGGCAATGAGAAGGAGGAGTGTCTGACAGTTAAAATTGAATATTTTGCACACCCAGGATTTTAGGGGTTTTCTTTTTTTTATGGTGAAACAGGACACGTGTGGTGGTACAAGCAGTAACACTATCATGAGTTGCACTTATTTTTTATTTGTATTCACTTTACTTATTTAATTCCTTTGTAAAAGTCATCCGCCCTGTACTTTATTGATTGTTGTGTAAAAGATTTTAACACAATTTAAACATTCTAATGTCTCTTGGTAACAAAGCAGTTCAAACTTTGCGAACCATATACTTTTTTGAAAAGCTATTTTAAGTGATGATTTACCACTGCTGGCGAGCCACTGGCCTGTGATGGTCATGGCCCCAATTCTGAATGAAAGTTGGCAACACTGTCTTCCGCAAATGCTGTATCAACTTTGTGGCGTTAAAGTTTCCTGTTTGTTGCGCGAATTGCACTCTGCTCTGCTGTTTTGCTTTTAGCTTTGTTAAGCTTGTAGTAAGTCCACACCGCCAACATTACCATGGCTCTGCTGACTCGTATACTCTGGCTGCTGCTCACGTGACACACGCAGCATCCGCTTTTGGCTCTTTATGGCATGTCGTAAAGACAGCCATATATGTATATATATATAGCATTTACTATATATATTTATGTGTGTGTGTGTGTGTGTGTATATGTATATATATATATATGAATACATATATATATGCATGTATATGTATATATATATGTGTGTGTATATATATATATATATATATATATATATATATATATATATATATATATATATATATATATATATATATATACATATATATATATATACGTATATATATGTATATACACGTATGTATATACTTTTTTTTAATAAGTTGCTCTTTCAGCTGAATTAAAACCCTTCTGCCACTCAGTTTGTGTGTGTGTGTGTGTGTGTGTGTGTGTGTGTGTTCGCGCGCACGCGTTTGGAACTGGCTGGTGAGACCTTTAGAAAGGTCAGTGGTCGCAGTGATGTGGCTAAAGATAACGCAAGTGCGCGCACACATTCTCTTTCTCTCTCTCTCTCTCTGTCTCCTAGACATACACACACACACGCGTGCGCGTGCACACACATACACACACGCACGTAACTAAGGTGATTATGACAGCAGTGAAAACGCTGAGTCACAGCAAGAAAGCAAAGGTGGGAGAGAGGTGGCTGCTCACATGCTCCTTGGACCTGCACACACACACACCCACACACTCTGTCATGGTTAAGTGTTCACTGGAGCAAGGGTCAGTGTTCTTGTCTGTTGTCTGTTGTGTTTTGACAGCTTCATACCTGAACTCATATCCATATATTCTTTCTGAACGTCACAATTGTTGTATCAAAGTGCCGTCGACAGCTTCGGCGTCGGTTGTCCTCCCGTGATTGGCAGGACGGTGCTTCTAACCCGGCAGGTGCACTGGTGACACTTCCCCGAAAGCGGAATAAGGAAAAGAAAGATTTGAATTTTTTTTTTTTGAATAGAACAGGAAGTGCAAACAAATTCACACTTGTTTTTAATGCTTTGTTTGGCCTCCCTCGTGGTGACTCATCTGTCGTTTCAATAAATGACAGTATTCCCTCTGTTGTTCCTGTGACGGACTTCCTGCTTGGCTTGTTCAACTGCTGTCCTCGGCAGAAACCTGATTGTGGGTCGCTCTTAAACACAGACCTGACATTTACATTCCTGTTGTACTTGAATCACTCCATTACTTTCTCTCTGTGTGTGTCTGCACGTGTAATGGCAATGAAGGCATTCTAATGCTCAGTGTAGTTGTTACCGGCATCCTCTTCGCTAAGTGCTGCGTGCTTTGTTTAGCAACGTCTCAGCCCCTTTCTGCCTGTTGCCCATGTGCATGCGTGGGTGGCTAGTGTGTGTGTGTGTGTTGTAAGCTCGCTCACATGATAACGCTGTTGCTCACACGGTTGCACGTGCGCTAGGCATTCCAGTCATAGTTAGCATTTAACCAGGCCATTATCAAAGAATGCTGTTGTTTTTGTTGTCGGCTGGAAGCATGTGACCGCAAAGTAAAGTCCCTGTTTGTCTTAAAAGTATGTTTTGGGGATAAACAAGCTCAGCCGTGAACACACGGCAGCCGTTTCACATTAGGATCCTCGGTCTGCTCTATTTCCTGTGAGCGTAGCAAGGTCCGCAGATCAAGGAGAGATATTTAGGGATTTTGTGTTCCGTATGAAAATATATTAAATTCTGTGAAAAGCACAAAAAGAAGAGGGTTTTGCGGTTAGATGCACGCAGGCTTCCATAAGGTCATGGAGACTAGAGGGTAAACATAAGCAGAGGCATGTCCTGAAGTGGCGCGTGTGGCTGATTGAAGGGAACGTCCAGATACAGCTCTCAATTAAAAACAGAATTGCAATTGGACTAGACTCAAACGCATGCTTGACGGTCCAGTCCAGTGCGACATTACTGCTTTATTGAAATGTGTCGTGTCAGTCGGTCCTCCACAGCTGTTGCTACTCTTCGACAGTCCCCCATTTCTCCTTGCCGTCTCTTCATTTTCATTTCTTGGCTTGCTTTTCTCCCCGCAACCCGGAGTTCAAGAAGAAGTGGGTATTGAAGATGGATAGAGGGATAGATGGATAGATGGATGGATGGATGGATGGATGGATGGTTGGCTTGCTTTTCCAGTTCTAACTCGACATTAGCGTCCATGAAGAAATTCTTTTTTGTTTCAAGCCTGGTTGACAGACTTGAGCGTCGAACATCGTAAATGTGGGTTAGCTGCAGGTATAAACTAGCTAATAATGAACCAAGATTGACCTTGGCTTACTGCACTGAGAGCTAAATGCTAACGCCAGTATGCTTGCATGTTTAGAGGCTATTACAGCAACTATAAACAAGTTGCCTGTGGATGTTTACTCCTCAGTTTAACATGCTATTGTTTACTGCTAAATATAAGGTACAGCCAAGGCTGATGGGAATGTGGCTCAGATGACAGGAGCCTTAGCAGAGTGATGACAGTACATTTGTGTCATAGCAGATATAAAAATGTTTTGTGGAACAAGTTAAGAACCCGTCGGTCCAATTATAGGTGAAATGTTCAGTGGATTCATTTTTACATATCCATCTGGTGCCCATAGATAATGTAAAGGAAGGGCTAAAAACTTGAACCTAGCTTCTTTATCTTCGCTCGGGGCCTCTATGGAGCAGCTAACATCAGTCGCCCCCTGCTTTATCACTAAAACAAAAGCCGACAGGTCCTAAGGCTTCCTAAAGTAGTTGAGATGGAAGATGTCAAGAAGCATAGATGTAGTTACTCGAAGTTAAATTAAATTTTTAGGGCTAAGACCAAAGAACCAGTCAATCTGCTTTAAAGTGGAGCTAAAGTGATGCTCTCTCAGCTTTGAAGACTGAATTTGAAATCATGGAGCAGAAGGAAAAAACTGTTCAAACTGTTCTAAAATGATATGCTAATCTTTGGTTAACATATTGCTTCTATAAACTCTTTACTAATCAAATAAATGAGGTCAAACCAACGTCTCATAGTTTGACGCTTGATGTTTCAAAGAGTGCCCCACACTTTTATCTACCCCCCTTTCTATCTGCACATGAAACTGACCTAAACACTAAGCTAAGTGGTCAGTGTTTAGGCTGGAGGGATTAGCCCGTGTCCGGCTGCTACGACCCCGCGCATATGACTTCTGTTCACCTCCAACACGCAGATGTCCTCTTCATGGCTGTCACCACTCCACTCTCGGCTCGCCAGTGCGGGCGGGGGGGGGGCGTAAATTCTCAAGCGGGAAACCCCATATGTCAACTAACGCTTCATGTGACCGTTGGGCCACGTTGTGTGAATGCGTGCGTGCGTGTGTATGCGAGTTTGTAGCGGTGTGCGCGCAGCTCCGGCCTCCTCTGTCATCCCGGACTCCCAAACGAAGCGCCAGGCCCCTTTGACTCGCGACTATTTACAGCGCGGCCGGCAACATACGCCGTTATCTAACACATAGTCATCCTGCGAGTGTGTGCATAAATGGCTTTGCAGTAAAAACTTAGTCATCGCCATAAATAGATGCTCGATACACGCCGGTGGTACAGTAGGCTCGCACTTCCATGAATGGCGTGGAAAGCAGGAGTCTGCGGAAGAGTGAGTTTGTCTCCGCTCTGTGCCTTTGATAGTTCACGTGCCTGATCTGAGCGTGACCTGCGTCTATAATGCGTTGTGTGTGTGCGTCTGTGTGTGTGTGTGTGAGAGAGAGAGAGAGAGACAGAGAGAGAGAGAGAGAGAGAGAGAGCGAGAGAGAGCTGCTGGCTTGTTGAGTAAGCCTCATGACGCACAGCTCGGTCATAAGATACAAGTGCAATGGCAGGAATGGCTGAAGTGACAGGGGGTGTGTGTGTGTGTGTGTGTGTGTGTGTGTTTGTGTGTAACTGGGGCGCTTTGACAGGGGGAAAAGTGGGTCCACAGGTGGTTGGATGGACTCTCTGTGTGTGTGTGTGTGTGTGTGTGTGTGTGTGTGTGTGCTCTCTGAAGACAGGGCAGTGCATGTCTGATTTCATCTAAATGTGCAGCCCCTGTCCGATCACGATCACCTTGTGGGGGGGGGGTCTACTTGCTGTTCGGTTTGCTCAACAGGCGCCCTAGTGAGTGATCCCTTATCTTGTCTGAGTGCTGGATTGGCTGCCTCGCTCAGCCGCATGACGAGCTACAGGACGCTTTGCGTTACGGCCTGAATGATTTATTGACTGGGTGCATATGACCAGACTGATCTTTAATGCCCTGTGCAGCTGACTCTTGTCAGTCTGTGTCATCGCATCCGTCTTTCACAACCGCAGGGCTGCGTGCATGTGCGACCCGAGCAACCAAAAGTTGAGGCGAAGTCGTGGCGAAAGGTCTAAAGGTTTTTGTCTGAATGAGGGACGGGCGATTTGTTATCGTCAAAAAATGTCCCCACGGTAAGAATATGTCATCTCGCGATAATAACGCTAAGCTCCGGTTGATGACGTATTTACGTGCCCAACGCACTTGGTGCTGGCAGCCGGTGTACGTGTAGTTCCAAGCGTGGCGGAAGGCGGGGCTGACATCGTAGAGCTCCTTGCTAAATGTTCTAAAGTGACTCGAAGCAGAGGTTTATTTCTGTCGTTTATCCACGCAGTCTTCTCACCAGCGATCTTTCCTTCTCTTCCCAGTGGTGCTCATGTTGTTCGCGAGCTGCTGCTTCCTTAAGCACGACGTGCTTCAGCCGTCCTCTTCTTCTTCCGCCTTCAGGGAGTAAAATTATGGCGCCACACCAGGCCGGGCATTGGTACTACATCGTATTCAGTCGTTTCCAGCGTATCCGTGTAAACGCGATTTAAAAAAATAAAATAAAAATAAAAATACGGCTTCCTGTACGGTTTCAAAAAATCCAAAAAGATGGATTTGGATTGTTTGTTATTTTTTATCGTCACTTTTATCACAATCAATGCCAGAAATTATCGTGATAACATTTTTAGTCCATATCGCCCATCGCTAGTCTGAATGTCCATAAAGAAAGACCGGGGGCCACTGGTTGAGGGCACTGTCGCCCTCCTGATACTTCCTCCAGGTCAGTGGCAACACCCTCAGCCAGGTGTCTGTTCCTCCCTCTTGTTTTTGTCTCTTAGCAACATGTGGAGGTTCTGACAAAGCATCAGCTGTTGCAGGAAGCTGCTGCACTTCAAAAAAATCTCTCCAAATGCTTCGCCGTGCACCTTTAAATGTTTGGTCACTCAATCAACTGACGGCATCGACAACTCCCGAGGGGCCCGACTGTTGATAAGAGATGTCGGAGGGAGGGATGGAGGGAGAGGAGTCGTCTTCCCCTCTCACCGCTTTTCCGCTCTTCCTCCGTAATCCGCACGTGACCGTGCGAGGCGGCGTCCAGCTTTCCCCACTCCAACCGCAGATACAAAAAGGATCTGATCTGAAGACGGCGGAGGAGAAGGGCGAGAGGGGGCGAGAGATGCAGAGAGAGAGAGAGAGAGAGAGAGGCGGCGAGGAGGGCTGGGCGGGACGGAGGCTGAGCTGACAGGGTAGCGTGACATTTTCCTCGCGAGGACAAATTGTTCCCGAAAAAAAAACAAAAAACCAAAGAGGCTACAGAGGGAGGCATGGTGACACTGCGGCACCGAATGCAGAAACACAGGAGCAGCCCTCCCCCCATCCCTTTTACTCCCACACCCTCACTCCCCTGACGCATCAGCCTCCGCCTCGAGCCTCCTGATTGGCTGAGGGGGAATCCAAATGGTGCCTAATCAAGGACTTCCTAGTGGGCTAATCATCATCAGCGTTGCGTGTGCAGGGGTAGGGAAAAAAAAAACACACGCTTCGAATGCACGTCCGTCTCACGCCGGAGCCGTCATATGCGCTTGCATTTGACGCGCACGCACACACACACACACGGCAGATTAAATCATGGCCATCTGTCCTTCTCGACCATATCTCGGTTAATCTCCTATTTTCATTCACTGAGCCCCCGGTAATGTGAGACCGCTGCGGCGTAGTGAGACCGTTATCCAATTCCGACTGGTTTACTAACCTCCTTCCTCTCGTCGCAACTGCTCATCCTCGCCGCTCTCGTCCGCTGCCCCCCCACCCTCCCATCCCCCTCCCTCTCCTGCCTCCTCCGAGGCATTTTGAGGACACGGCGTACCCACTGCCCTGCCCGTCTCCGCTCATCCCTCCTCCTCCTCCTCCTCGTCCTCCTCTCACTCCTTCACCTGCCTAATCCCCCTCCCCACTCTCTCCTACTTCTCATTCTTTTGGTCACTTCCCCCCCCCACCCTCCCCGCCCAAATGCTCTTTTTTGTGTCTGTTGCATTTTAATGCGGAGCCTGCGCTGCCGTCTGGCCGTCTGAGCGTCGGGGCCGCCTCCCTGCAGAGGGGCGAGGCGGAAGATGGGCCCCTCGCACGGAGGGGTGAAGCAGCCCTGCGGCCGTGCGTGCGCGAGTGCTCAGGTGCAGTAGGGGTGCTCGGGCGCGCAATTGCGAAATTCCTGCACGTGCGCCCAGATGCGCGGACTGATGGGGCGACACACCGAAGAGAAGGGAGTGGCAGGTGGAGTTGGTTGGAGTTCTGATATAGAATTTTTTTAGGGTGATATTTGCGTTGAGACATGAAAATGGAAATATTTGGGGTACGATTCCGACTTTTTAACGTGTGAAAGCCGCTTTTTTTTTCATAATTACACACACAAAAAAAAACCGCCCAACCCCACTAAATGTTTACTTCAGCCTGAGCTTGCATGGCAACAGGGCAACAGGATGGCTCAGATTTCCACACCTATGTCTGAAAGCACTTTTAATTAAATGGTGCATTGGATTCCATTCCAATCAGCTTCCACAAAAAACCAGCGAGCAAACCGCTCACAGCCAGTCAACGTGTCACACATGGACACAACCTGCAAGAACTGGAAGCCTGGTTGGTAGTCGAAAATCTTGCTGACAGACCAACGGTTTGCCCAGTCACCTTTCACCTTTGCCCTGCCCCTATCGATAAACTTTCCGTGGGCTCTTTACCAAATGGATACCAGAGAGAAAGGGGTTTGGAAATATTCCATCTGCCGTGGCCACAATAACAATTTGAACTTTGAATGAAATATTTTCAAACTTGATTCGCATTCAGACAAAAACAAGTCGACCAATCCCCCACCCTTAAAAAAATCTCCCTATCATAACAAATACTTGAAATACTTTGTGGAAGCACACAGAATGATCTTGGTGTTGAGAGAGGGGGAAAAGGTAGCGGAGGAAGAGTGAGAGGAAACAAACGGGAGTCAGAACAGGTTAAAGGACAAATGGGTAAGAAAGCGATGGGAGATGGCGAGCAGCCTGCAAGGTGCATTGTATCCCCCCGGAAAACAATTTATACAACACGCACGCGCATACACACGCGCACGCACGCGGCGGCACTAGCAGCAGCATGTTATCAATATTGCTTCTTGCGCTGGTAGCTATCACGGCGCTGTGCACCAATTACTCAGCCCTGAGCAGGAAGTGTGTGGTCGGGAAAGCTACACGGCTCACAACGCTATTGATCAAGACCTGTCAGCGAGCCACCTGTGTGCTTTCCATGTGCGCAGGCACCATTTTATTCCCCCTCTCCCCCACCTCTTCCCCTCCCCGCCCCCACCCTCACCGATCCCTACTGGTGGCTTCGCTCAGTTAGCGTGCGTGCAAGGCAGGCACACGTGTGGCACCAAGTGAAAGCGGGCAGAGACGCCATTTATGAAATTGCCATCATTTGTCTTGCTGGATGCTGGCACCGGAGGTTGTCGCAGGCTGCCGGGGGCTTCCTTGAGCTGAGCACATTAAGGAAAAATGGGAAAGAAAGAAGAGAGAAAGAAAAAAGCTTGTAGTCTGTGCTTAGGTGGAGCGGGTTGTTGATATGGAAACTACTGGACGGGCATCCTCACTTTCAGTTGGCCCCCTGTGGATTGCAGTTTGGCAATTCCAGCCTCGCGAGGCCAGAGAGCAGGATTAAGGAGGAGGATGGTGTAGATCTACTGCAGAAACAAATGTTTTTTTCAATTGCAATGCAGAGATCTGAGGTCTGAATCAATTTCAATCATCCACCGTGAAAATCTCCGGTCGGAAGCTTTTTCAGCCTTCTTTTCATTTGCTGATAAAGAGATCAGAGTAGACATTGAACTTGAGGTTGATTTACTAGACGTGGAAAACCTTCCCACAAAACAAAGATACTTTTTTTGGCTGCACTATCCCACCTGGCCCAGGCAGATTTTCATGCTGCCATGCAGTAACGCACGACTACTACCCTTTAACCTCACACTCCTAAACCTCAAGGAGGAAACTATTATCATTATTATTATTATTATTATTATTATTATTATTATTATTATTATTATTATTGTTATTGTTATTATTAAAAAGATGTCGTCCAATCATCGTCCTATAAATGTTTTCTACTGGCTCACCCCTAGATGGATACATGCAGGAATTGATAAGCGTTCTATCTCATACATATGTTCTGTATTTTATCTTTGTGATTACAGCAGATACACTTAATTGTAATTGCATGGATGATTAGATAAGAGGTAGGACTTCCCGTTCTGTGCATGATGCAACACAGAGTTGTGGTTGGTTTTATCTTAAACATCCCTGGAGTTGTGAAAGATTTGTTTTGTTTGTGTCAAGGTGTGATACATGCCTGGTGGAACTTATCTCAACATGCTTTGTGGTCATAGAGAGGAAGGAGGTTAGTGGTCATATTGCAATTTAAGGTTTTAAACTTCTGCACAGTTTGCTCGAGTTGGAAACCTCTCACCAAGCCAGTGAATTTCCGCAGCCCCTGAAAGTGCAATTTCTCTCCTGACTTTAAAGCAGAACTCCAAAAACAATATTCAAGTCAAGCAGAGAGATGCAGTTGTGTGTCATTAGCTAAATGGCGCACATTGTGGTTCTGCTGATGTCACCGGAGAGCATGGAGCAACAATGGACCATTGTTGCTTCGTAGTGCGCCTCCAGAACAGATGTCATGTGTACACATTATTTCAGAGAGTGACGCATTTTCCCCTTTTGATGCCCATTTTGATTTACTTTTTACTCCCAGTGGAAGACACTGGCTGGTTTACATGCCGTTTTTGATTATTTTGTTGTTAATTCTCCTAAAATTTTGTTTGAAGAGAAGATTGTCCCTACAAGCTTCCTGTTTTAGACTTAGACTTAGACTTAGACTTTTTATTTGTCATTTAAAAACATTCACTTCTCAGTGTACATTTAAAAACGAAATTCCGACGCACCAACTAGCGAAAAAACCAACAATGACAACACAAAAGAGAATGTCTTGAAAGCTTGTGAAACAACAACTTGGCCTGTGAGAAAAATGTTGTATTTGCACATGACAGATTGTGTGAGAAGTTATGTTGATGCTGATGGAGAAAAAGTTTCCTGAACTTTTTTTTTTTACCTCAAGTAACAAAATACAGCAAAGTCTGAAGAGACTTGAGATTGTTGATCCGTCGTGAGATAAGTTAACAGTTTCCTCCCCCTACTTTACATAATTTATGCTAATCTAAACTAACAACCTCCCGGTTGGATCAGCCGTCTCGACACACTCGCTGTCTTGGCATCAGTGTGAACCAAACGACTGTGGCGTCCTTAAGCCTCCGTGCCAGGTGACGACCTCTGACGCCACTCTCACGTGAACCAGGTCAGTCGCGGATCGCAGGTGTATTATGGGAATGCGCGTCCGTTGCGATCTTTGGCATCAAATGGGCCGGCTTGGTTTGGTTCAGCCTTGAAAGTCCTTGGCAGCAGAGCCCCATGTCACAAAAGTCGATTTTGGACAAGATCGACAGTGATGTTTTGAGCAAAGGAAAGCAATGTTTAAGCAATAAATCCATCCATCTACCCCAGAACCATAAGTGGTTCCACATTCCTATTGTTCTGTTAATTATGTAAAAAAATGTTCCTCCTGAATTAGATTTTTTAACGCGAGCTCAGTGGAAGGTAAGCATGGATGCATTATTCAAATGACTTTTCCTGCAACGAGGAGCTTATGTTCACATGGACCACAAGGACGCAAATTGAGTTTGCCAGACGGGGAAACATCATTCCCGGACCTTTCTGCTGCGTTGATGTATTCCGTCGGTCATTCCAGGCTGTGTCATCCGCATAATTCGATAGCCAGCGATCTCTGATGACGAACCCCCGCCCCCCCGCACAGCCCCCACCCACCTCTAAGGATGATTACAGCCAAGCATGTCTGCCGTACGCTTGGGTGATTGGCAGAACAACGTCATTTAGCACATATGTGCCTGAAGAGGGTAAAAAAAAAATTTTTTTTAAATGAAAGTGCGCTCAGTCTGAACTGTGATGGTCAAAACTCGCACACCGTTTTTTATAATGGATTGGATGGAGATACGGGGATGAATGCGCGTTGAGAGATTCACAGGCATTTCATGAGTTGAGATGCCTCAGATCTCGCTTGCTTGCCCTCTACCTCCCTCCCCTCCTCCCTCCAACTGTCTCTCTTTCTCCCTCCCTCCCCCTCTCTGTTGATCTGCATCAAGTCCTGTCTGACAGCTTTGGCAGGTCGTCAAGTCTACTCACTACACACGCCAGTCAAATCCCCTTCAAGCAAATAAGCAATTAATCATTAGCATCCACAAGCAGCTGACGCAAAAACCAGGAGGGGGCAGGGCAGGGGAGAGGGAGGAAGGGGGAGGAAAAGTGGGGGTCGGGTTCAGTCGGGTTCAAAAATTAAGCCCCTCCCACTCTCACATACACACACACACACACACATAAAGTGGGTGCGGCTGCCTGCTGACTTCTGCTTACAACAAAGGGATTATCATCTTAATAAGTCAGGGGGGATGAATTATGGAAATGAGTGCGACTTTTATTTTTTTTACAAAAAACAAAACAAGGGAAACGACTGGAGAGCATCTGTTGACTAACAAAAATCAACTGTTGTCTCCTAATAAGTTTTTGTCCCTGCTCATGTCAATGGTGATTAGATGATTAGTCTGTGATTGAATTGATTGAATGTGGTGCGCTGGAGAGAGTGCACCTCCGTGTGTGTGTGTGTGTGTGTGTGTGTGTGCGCGCGCATGAGACGAGTACCCAGGTATCTATTTTGGAAGCAGGGAATTTCAGGGCCGCTTGTGGCTTAAAGCTGTTTAGTATGAGGGGTCAAGTGAAGGTAAAGGATTAATGGAAGGTTTCATTTATTTTTGACTCAGCGCAACTCCAGTCTATACAAGTCTACGCTATATCATAAAAAAAACTAAAAACCAGACATTGTGGAGAGTTTGTTTTGTAAATATATTTGGAGTTATTGTATGTATCTGTGAAGTAAAAAAAAAAAAGCATCTTGAAAGTTGACTGGAAAAGCCTTCTGTCAATCACGTCAGGTTTGTTGCTGCTGCTTTTGATGTCACGCTGCAGGTTGCGTCTTCATATTTGCACAGGTATCGACAATAGTGCATTCTGGTTGCTTCACCTAGACACCTGCCAACAGCAGTGGGGAGTAAAAGCAAAATCTCAACACTTGCCTCCGCAGATTGGAAAACTGATGCTTTTCCAGCAGTGATGCGAGGCTCTTTAGCAACAGAAGCTATGCTCTGTTTTTTTTTCTCCTTCTTCCTTTCTGGAATCATTAGTTTACACCCGTGCCCGTGCTAACCTCTTAAACTGCTGACATTGTTTACAACTCATCGTAGCTTCTTCCAGCGTTCCAGGGCAACTTGGAGTTGTGCTTTTTGTTTGCTTTTATTGCAACTAAAACTACCTCTTACCCTCTGCCTCTCTATTGGCAGAGGATGCTGATTAGTTATGGAATTTATGGGAAATCAATGCTTGCACATGCCTTTGAAAATACTGTGTACTGGAGACTTGGCAAGGTGGGTGAGTGGGATTTCAATTCAGAGCAATCCTGCAGCCGCGCGACGTTAAAGTGATGACTTGACATAAATCCGGTCTGCATTAGCGAGGATGGTGAAACACGTGAGTTCAGTCCCTGTCCCATCTTAGCCTCTAGTCAGATATAGATAACAAGTTGAGCGATAGCGGCAGACTGCTCTTCCTGTCTTAGCCTCTAATCAGCCCTCACTCGACTGATTGTGCTGCTGGGTTATCGGTTGATCTCCTGCCATTGGCCAAGGTGCCATGGTCAACGTGTGACCCCCGCAAGATAATGTTGGGCTTCAAACGACATGGCCCATGCGTTTACGCAATCCCACCTGCATGATCTGCATGCCGAGGAACAAGATATGAGTTTGTTGTTGTTGTGATTGGTGACGCTCAACTCATGGCCTGTCAATGTGGGATGGACTGAGAGCCGGACCGGAGACATTCAACCCACTCAGTACAGCAGCATATTATTCATGATCACCGATAGAAATGTTTGCATTTGTGCAGGTGAGGAAAAGTGACGGATGCCTCGTGACAGATTTTTCGGCACAACCACGCTTGCTGGCATGAGTTTGACTGGAACCGCACATCCAGGCCCACAAACTCCCCAAAACGACATTCCTTCAAGCTTTTCTCCGAACCCAAGACAAGAGCATCCCTCCCCGCGTACCAGTGTAGGCTGCATATCTGTGCACTAAAAGCACTTCTATCAAGGCAACAGGTCCAACTGCGAAAGGTTAAAAAAGCTCCCTTCAGACTCCACTTTTCTGTCCACATATGTAGTTCAAAGCTCACTTTCAACCTCCACAACTGTGGATGTCCAAATTTCCCCAATGCACGGGCTCCACTGCTGCAGTAATACAGTAATACAACAATGTATTACTTTCGTTTGCGTCCCTCTCACCACACCACACGTCCTTGCCGCCAAATGGCAGGGCGCCTCCTGGAGATGCAGGTGAACAATAACGAGCTCTTATCTGCGGTCCAAAGTAGCGCCGCGCCGCTCCGAGCGCCAGCGCGCTGGGACACGTAATAAGTCAGCCCGCCTCCTGTGCACGCGCACACGGGCGGCGGCATGCAAAGAATGAAACCTTGACAGACTGATAGACAGGCAGACAGTCTCTGGGCAATATCAGATGCATGGCGATGAAGCTGGCGGATAAGGCCAAACATTTCCAATGAGGCACGCTGCATGTCCTCACTGAAGTTTTACCTGCCTGTCAGGGGAGCCGATTAGACGCCCCCAGCTCTAACCTTTCATTTTAAAGTTAAAAAGACACTTTCAGCTTTGTGTTTGTGGTGTGACCTACCAGTAGAAATAAAACTCAGGTTGTTGCATTTGGAAAATTCCAACCATGTATAGAAAAGCAGAAAAAAATGAATTTATTGTATGTTTGGGTTTTTTAAATCTTTTTCTGTAGTTTATTGCAGCCCACTGAGGATGATGTCCCACTTCATCTGCCATTCCTTCATGCAACATGATAAAACCCTGAGTAGATCCACATTCTGGGCTATTGGGTGGTGCGACGTGGTTACCTCCACCCAAATAGGCCAAAACGTATTTTAAATATCACTGCTTGTCGACAAGAGTACCAACTAACAACAGAAACCAGTTTCTTGGTGCGCACTATTTACTTAGAGGCGGTTAAAGCAGCTTAGAGGAATAAATAAATAAAGACAAACGACTTGACAGGGCATAGGGCAAAGATTAATGCCTCCTCAACAAGAAACCGCACCGAGCCAAAAGATGTGACAAACCAAAACAAACAAGCCACGATCACTGCAGCCAAGGTCAGTTTGTTTGCTTATCAGCGCGGCAGAGATAACGACTTAATCAAAAGCCAATAATCAAGGCCAAATAAATTCCAAGAGGCTCCTCCTTGTAAACCGCTATCCTTCATAACGCCTCAGTGTCGCTCATGAGGGTTGATACCATGCTGCAAAAAAAAGAAAAAAGAAAAAAGAAAGCTTTCTGAAGGTTACAGACTTCCATCACTGGCGTCTCTGAGTTATGCTTCTTGTTTTCACTTCACACTCGGGGCTGTGACGCGGTGAGATTTAGCCTTCAGCCCGGTGCGGCAGAGACACTCCCTCGTGTGTTTACACTGACGTTACGAAGCCATGCGCCATGCTGAAATGCAGCAAGCAACTCTGCTTTAATCCAAGCAGGCTCGCTCTCGGAAGACGAGGGTTTGGCGCTCTTTGTGTCTTTGTGATTGTCTTTTTCACTGCATTTTTTCCTGTATTAGTTTGCTTTATCGTCTTTGTATTGTTTATTCATTTCAATCAACCAATCAATGAAAACTTTATTGATAAAGTACCTTTCAGACAAGTGAAATGCAACACAAAGTGCTTCGCAGCAGTTACAACAATGCACAGGAAAAACACAAATGTAGAAACCCCCCCCCTCCCCCTAATTAACATGCGCAGCCCCTCACAGCAAAACATGTCTGTCTCTCTCTCTTTTCCACTGTTTTTTTTCCTGTCGTCCCTCTTTCCTGCTCCGACCCCACCCCTCCAAGCAGAGGGGACAGCTGCTTATCCCTGATAAACGGCTGGCATTTGGCGCGGCGAGAGACGGGAGACACGGCAGTGACGGATGGGGAGGGCAGGAGGAGGAGGAGGAGGGGGTTGGCGAGGGGGGAGGGGGGAGGATGGGCGCGGCTGCTCAGTCAAGACGGTGAGAAGTGAAAAAGGCAGCGGGGGATTAAAGAGCAGGGGGGTCGGGGGGGTCCTTGGCAGTCGAGGCAGAACAGAAGAGGAGGGAGTGAAGATGAGGTCTAATCGTGACCTAGATTCCAAGACGGCCAGACATAATAGACAGGGCTTTACCCCACGTGAACCCCCCTCCCCTCCATCACTCCACCTCAGTCAAAACAATAACAGAGAGTAGGGGAGAGAGGGAGAGAGAGGGGGCCCGGTATTGGGATGGACCCGCCTCCTCCCGCCGTGCACCGTGTTTGGCCTCTCCGTCTCACTCCCGGCAGCTGTCTGGCCTCTCACAACCTCTGGAAATTCCTGGAAAGGGAACTTCGGCAGGGCGGCGGGAATGTCGGGGTAATGTTTGGATAAACTTGTGCTGCGGGGTCCTGTGAAGCCGCTCCAGCTACATCAGGGGAGTCTGGGTTGTTCCATTTGCCGCAGTAAAGACAAAAGTGCGCCTAGGTGGGATTCCTTGGAATGGAATCAAAATGTGTGTGTGTGTGTGTGTGTGTGTGTGTGTGTGCAGCCCTCAACACTGTAGGTGCTTTCATCCCAAAGGAATTTCACATGAGAGATTTTGAGACAAAAGAGATTTTGAGAAAAAATAGTCTACTTTTGTGTCAGTGTTGTAGAAGCAAATGCCCTCAGCAAAAACTTATATCAGCACCTGTCATCACTCTTTAGCCTTTGTAGCCTCACTCTAATGCGAACCAACAAATGCATGCTTACCTCTCATAAGGTCATCTCTTTCTCCTGCCAGATGAATATCTGGTCTACTACGTCAACACCAGCTCTCCTGTTGTTTCAGCCAGGTGTTATCTCGGTAGTCAGATGTAACGATAGGACAGCTGTCGAGTCAAACTCGGTCAGAGCGACTCAACTTGTTCAGAAGCCTGGTTTCAATCTCAGAGTGACGCAAGCATTTTGACGTATTTTGGCAGGAAATGTGGGTAAACCACTGCTTGATGGCTTTGATGAAGAAGGAAAAAAAGAGCCATAAAGTAGGATTAAAACAACTAGTCACCCTGGTAACTGATATATGGATGAGCGTCATTGAGCCCCTTTTAATGAAGGAATATTTTGGGTCTCCACATTACGTATATACAACATATATCAGTCTTGTTGCAACCAGCTAATTTCCTGTGCATTATGAGAAAAAACTTTGTACATGATTAATTTCGCTAATTCACATATCTGGCAAAATATTTTACAATTTGAAGTTGAAGTAAAAAAAACAACAATATTTTGTTCAATTAATCCTAAAAAAAAAAAAGCATAAACAGACAGATGAGGTGACCGACTAAAATGTATGTCGCCAATTGACATGCAAGCATGAAAGTCAAGTGTCATTTTTGGCATTTAAAAGCTTCCTTTTTTAACACCCATGACAGAATAGTAGTCTGGCCCAAGCTAAACAATCATAGAGGTGTTGACCATTTTCACACTCACATTCACATTTCACGTTCACCTTCTCTTAACTGACACTAGAATAAACCACTCTTGAAAATCCCCCCAAAAAAGAGTTGCGTTTGGTCCAGAACAGTTATGCAACGGAGGCTATTTTTGAGGCCGACTTGCACGCTGACTGCTCAGCTCATCCACTTACAACTTCTCTGCCGCTCAAGCAGGTGTCATCAGGTGCACTCAATAGCTTCCCACTTGCGAATCGTTGACAGTGGAATTACTGTGTTACACAGCGAGAGCAGTGCTGGAGTAAAAGCAATCTGCTTAAAATACAAAAGTAGAAAATTGTTGTTGTTTTTAATCTGAGATGAAATGCCAATTATTTGGCCATTCCCAAGTATCAGCAACTTACTTTGGATAACAGGTCAAAATGTTTGGATTGGACAAATGTTTCCTTTGTGTTTGATTTGTTTTACCACTTTCGCTATTTTGCAAGATGCTACATTGCTGGACGTGTGTGTACACTCTCGCTAGTGCTGAAGACTAGAATCTCTGTTCTGTCTTTGTACAGACTTGATTATTTCAGTGTGGACAGACTAAAATAACCGCTGCTCACTGCAGTACTGGGCACAGACCGATGAAATGTGTCATGTGACATGTCAGACGGCTTCTCTCCCAACCCTCCCTCCCCCTTTGCCCACAGTGCAAATGGCAAATTTAGCAACCTTCGTCTAAGCTGCTGAATACTGATGAACTTAAATATATGTGTTTCTAAAATTGTTCACTGTTTGTTGGCAAGTTGTAGGTCAGCGATGTCGAAGGGGGGACAGCACAGCGTTGACTCTTAAAGAGAGGATTGTTAGGCGGGCGCTGCTGCTACTACTTCGAGAAAAGAGGGTAGATGGGCTAATGCCCTTATTTGGCTTAGTTTGACTGATGATCACGCCAATCAAAACTGTTTCACCACAGTGGGGCAGATCACAGGAATATCTGTGAAGTCCAGGTCAGCGGGTTGGTGTGGGTGAAGCAGAATCTGGTTATGAGTCGAGGACCCAGGAGTTTAGCGAGTGCGGGCGTGGGAGGATTGTGGGTTTGGCTCTCCCAGAGAGAGAGAGAGAGAGAGAGGGAGAGAGAGTGAGGAAGTGAGAGTCTCATCCCGCCAGCCAAGCAGTGACCAGCCGCTGGGTTTGCAATCTGCAATCATTCCAAATACACGCTGTGCATCCGTAATAAGCATTTTGCATTCACGCAAAGTGACAATTTGCACACAAATGCGACATGGTGAGCCTTTTTTTGGTCTGTGGGGCCACACGTGGATGAGGCCCGGATGCACTCGGGAGCCGGGTGCGAGGAGCCGGACGGTCGGCTCTCCGTGCACACTGACATTCAAGGAAGGAAGTGAAAGAGGACTTGCTCATGCCCATGTCCACGAGGAGAAAAAGGGGGACAAGGACAGCGTGACATAACTGTGTGCAGCCTCCCGACCGTCCCAGGCAGCAGCCGCAGCAGCAGTGTGTTGTGCTTGTAATTCACGTCCAGTGTCCGCCACAGGACACATTACAGTGATTACACAACAGATGGCAGAGTCTCTTAAAAAGTACAGGACACTTAATATTGCACAGAAATAAAAGAGGGATCCTTCAGGGGAAGTGAAGGGAATGTACCGAGCAGTCTGGTAAAATTACCCCCTGTCCTACCAGCCCCCAAGCCACTTACGTGTTCATCCGAGGCCCAGTGATTGTAGGTGTGCCCCCCCGAAACAGCAGCGCCATCCTCAAACAATCAGCAGCGCTGCGCTTCGCCTCTAAATCTGGCGTCACCGCACGACAAATATAACCAAAACTGCTAAAAATAAAGTGAGGCAGCCGGTGGAGGGATATAAATAATCCCATGCAGCAGCTAATGTCGGGGGCGCTTTCCTCCCTTTGTCCCAACGCCGGGCGAGTAAAAACAAAGAGTTGGCGGGAAGGAAAAAAGAGAGGGGGAGTGATGAAGCATGTTGAAAGGAAGAGGAGCCACAGTGTGGGCAGTGAGAAACGAAGTGCGTGAGGGAGACAGAGTTCCAGCACAAAGTGCGGATAATGATGTGGAGAGGAGGAATCTGACAACTCTCCCTTGGCTTCCCGCCCGTGCAGCCACTTCAATGACATGAAGCAAAAAAAAGGGGGGAGGGAGACTGGTGGGTGCAGGGGACTCTTGCAATGTTTGTGTGCGTGCGCCTGTGTGTGTTCTCAGCGGAATGAGGGAAGCGGAGGAGTGGAAAGAACTGTGGAAAAAAAGTTGACTCTTTTTTTTTTGAAAATGAACTGCCGGGTTCAAACACGTCAAACTAATAACGCCAAATAAACACACGTGTGTATTTCTGTCCCTTCCAGAACACACTTGGGCGTATGAGCACGGAGAACACGCAAACACGGGTGTACAGTCGAGCCTTTGGCAGCACTCGGCGCAGTCAAGTTTATTAAACCACACGAAACGCTAAAATAACGACAGAGGATCCGACAAAATCCGACTGACAGCATCATTTGACCTGATTCTGTGCAGCTTTTGCGACAAATATAGTGTTGTAAAAAATAAATAAATAAATAGCCTCCCTAAAAATATTTCTCTGCTGAGTGCTTGAAATCAAAAGCACTGTCTTTAGAGTGACACATAATAGGGCTCCTCTTTTTTTTTTTTTTGTCTGTTTGCTGCTAAATTGGGACCGGCCATCAAAACTAATTAAAGCTCCCCCCAGCTCCTCCATGTCTGGGAATAAAACAAGTTTTCATTTGTGCAAAAAGCACAGACTGGCTTTGATCTATTTGGAACACGTGGATGCGGTTGAGGTCCATAAGAAGTCCTGACATGGGGTTAGAGTGGACTCTCTTATTACAGGCTCAGTAGTTTGCAGGAGCAGTTACTGGCTAAACAGAGGTTGGCGGTCGCCCGCTGAATAATGGATGATTGGCCCAGCTCTCCTTTTTTTTCCCGAGGTAAACTGGGCACCGACAAATGAGGGGCTGGTCAGCCGCTTGCGGGTCCGGTGACACGTGATACCAGGGCGTCACCAGAAAAGCCGCGTTGCAGCACCGCGCAGAGAAACTCACAAAAACTGAGATGAAGCCCCCTCGTTTCACAGTCGTTAGCCAACAATCAGCAACAGGTGCAGCTGGAAGACGTGTGTGTGTGCGTGTGTGTGTGTGCATGTGCGTGTGCGTGTGTGTGCGTGTGTGAAATAGAAAACTAGGTCTCTCTTGAACCACTGCATGCTTGAGCCACAGTAATATCTCACCCCCCACCCATATATTAGCTTTTAAACAGGAACTGGAGGGGACCTCACAGTCCGACCAAAAGCCTCCACCAGTTGCAGCACCGCATAAGGAAATGAAAAATACCTCCAAGTTTGTTTTCCCACTATCCCCCCCGCCCCCCTCTCCTACTGCTCGCAACGCACATCAAGACAAACGACCCCCGAGCGGCAAGCTTTGGGGAGCGATCATGACATCGGGCTTGACTGCTTGCAGTCACCGGCCAGCCTCCCCCTAACCCGACCCCTGCTTGCGGTCACCGGCCCGCCTCCCCCTAACCCGACCCCTGCTGCAGCCTGGATCCGGTGCAAGATGAGAAGGCTGCTTGTGCTGACACACATCTTGGAGAAGAGCCAGCAGAACCTGAACCTCTGCGTTTAAAAACTGTCCAATCTCACCCGCCCCACCCCACTCCACAGTGGCCCCTGCCACTTGCGGACGTGAATAAGCAGGAGCTGGAGCTAAAGTTGCCTCTGAATATTAATGAAGTGCAGAGGAAGGATCTTCTAAACTGGGAAGTTATGACAGATGACCTAAAATGGAAATTTTTAGCTGTAATTTGCCTAAAACTAAAGATATGGTTTAGCATGAGAATGTTGAGAAGGTGTACAGTTCAGATTAATTTCCCTCCGGGATGAATAAAGCCAGTCCCAACCTAAATGCATGAAACCTAGTGAACAGGGAGTTTTTGTTATCTCTTGTTGTAAAGGGTGAACCTCCAGCCCCCAGTTGGATGTGACAGCTGATTACACTGGCCAGAAGAAAAGCCACACGGAACTCCCTGTAATTCCCATGTACAAAACACTGCAGTGACATGTCTGCAGAGGTGGACATTTTCGGCAGTGAGGTGAGGTGGGGTCCGGATTCTAACTGTCTGCTCTAAAAAAAAAACGAACTCCCCTGCTGACGTTCACTGACATCGCTCTAATTCACCCCAACCCACCTTTCACAGCGTTATTGGAGTGCTGGCTAAATCGGCAAAGTAATCTTTGAATGGACAGATATGACGGCGTTAGCTATTTGATCAGCTTAGCTGGAGTTCAAAGGGATTCAGAGTCAGACAGCTGAATAATTCCACCTCTGTTTCACCGGATGGTTCAGCTGCCACTGGGCAGTTTTTTTTTTTGCTTTGTTTTATTTCACGTTGGTGATGGAGCAAGAACCTCTGAGTTAGGAAACGGAAGGACATTCTGCATCAGTTGGCAACGGTGACTGGCGTGTCATCGTTGTATTTGTTTACTTGGTACGCTTGCACATCATCTCGACTAACCTGTGCAATGTGTTTACCACTAAACAGAGGCACCCTGACTCCCAACCACAGACTGTGGGCCGTATCCTTGAAAATCAGGTTTGATTGCGAGAGCTTTGGTGAGGAGGAAACAAACAGAGTGAACATTGGACTTTTCCAGCGACTTCTCTCCTACCAATGACCTTGAAGAGCCGATGCTATTAGCAATTCCCATTGCCGAGCGCTGGAGTTATTACCCTAACCCAATGTTTCCAAAAGTCTGTGAATGGTATAATCGGAACATTATGTTAATCTAATGGAGGTTTACCGGTGAGGAGTGTCGCTAAGCCCCCGTGTGCCTTCCCCTTCCCTCTTTGCGTGGGCCATGGGGAAGCACCCATGCGTTCAGCGGTTTGAGTGATGGATGATGATTGAAGGTCATTACTTAGCACCGCGCTGAACTCCTGACCCTTTCTGTACGCAAGGTCGGGCGACGGGAGGCGTGAAACGTCACCCATATACGAAGCACATGTATGGATGACCGGGGCCGGTTTACAGCCAGCGGAGTTGGATGCACACACAATGGCTGCAGACCAAAGAGGATTCAATATCATATGCCATAATCGGCCTCTAAGCCTGAACAGCGGGAGGCCTCCGCCATTGATGAGCTTAGAGTGCTTCAATCCTATTTTATCAGCTTATATTTTCTACACTCATAACTTTAGGTACTTAAAAACGAGCTTGGGTCAAGGTAAGGTCGGCCCTCACATGACCCCTGCGAGGGTTTTGTAACCCGCGGCCATTTGTCTAAAAGTCAAGGACAACTTATTTTTTTCTAAAAAAAACAACAACAAAAAAACAAAATGGAATTCCTGGGCACAGTTGTGGGGGAGTTCCGCTTTGTTTTGTCTGCCTCAAAATTCAATTCATTGGCGTGGAATGACGCATGACACAAATTCCACAAATACACAAGCAAAAAGCCTGTGCGCAACATCATCTCCCGGGAGCCCATTTAAACAAGTTCCAAACAAAAACACAGGCAGAGGGGAAGAGAAAAGCCGAAAATTGGATCACAACGTCTCCCTTATAGTTTTAGAATTATTTTGTTCTCTTTGTAAGCTCACCTCATGTGAAACAGTGGGCCTCCTTTGAGGGACAAGCTTATCCAACCGTGGACCCCCAAGAAGAGAAAGGAGGAGGTGTGTGGTGGCAGGGCCCTGCCTGGAGGAGGAGGCAGAAACTTAGGGAGAAAAAACGAGTTGGGAAGAAACAGAAGGCCCAGATGGATGTTTTATTAAAGACCTGCTAAGTCCTAGAAATACCTACAGTGTATTAGACCTGTCTTTTTTCTGCTGATCCTCTTCCCACTGGGAGCCTTGGGTAATTTTGCACACACACACACACACACACACACCAGTCTCCTCCAGACATGTGTGAGCCACTGCCAGAATTGGGCGACTGTTTGGGCAGATACAGTAACAACAGCTTACTTCTCTCCGCCGAGACCTCGCCACTACCGTATATGGGGAGGGAGCCACACTTTTCATTATGCGGTAGCCTAAACAAGTCGCTCCCCGTCCAAGTTTAGCTGTTGCCTCTGCTTCTGCCGCCGCCGCTGCTGCTGAAGAAAGGACACAAACAAGGCTCGGGTTCTGAAGGTGCAACATCGAGAGGTGGTACAAGCTCAGTTTTGGTTGGAACCAAAAAATGTGTTTGGATAATGAGTGGGCTAAAATTTGTGTGTGTGTTATTTTTTTTGCGAGAGTCAGAGATAAATTTGAGTTTCTAGACACACAACTGTCACCATCAAAAATTGGACAAAGGCTGCAAGTGTGCCCGCTTGACACAACCAATCAAAAAGCTGCAATGCAATGCAAAGCAAAGCAATGTCATGCATTTTAAGGTTATTGTGTTGGAGTGTAGAAATAAGGGAGCAACGTCATTAGAAACCGGCTGACGTGTCTTTCTGTTAATTACATCCAACAAATGTGGTAAATGATTAAGGTAACAGCAGGAAGTGTCTCTGCGATGCTAAATGACTGGATTATACGTTATCTAATAAACTGAAACACGCCGAACACGTGTCTGGGTCCTGTTTGCTGTTGCCCGTTGGCGGGTTTGACCCATTGTCCAACTCATTTGTTGGTAACAGTGCTTATATTTCCAGTTACTAATATGGCATTTTCCCGATTGCTTGGGAAAACAGGAACCAAATTGGACCAAGGGGGCGTCGCTCCATCTATTTCTTCTTTTCAAGCGAATCAGAAGCCTGTTCTTTAAAGCATGGCAAATCTTCAGTGACTTCAGGCTTTGGGGGAGTGCAATATTGCAGGAAGCGACTGAGGAAAGCACAAGCGGCTTGTTCTGAAGCTGATCTGAGGAGGCTTTAAACAGACAGAACATGTTGGAAATGTGCACTTCCCTCTTGCCCATGTCCCTGGCTAATTGACGAACAAGAGAGGCCCTGATCCTGACCCTGAAGAACATATGCTTGAGGGGAGTGGGGAGGGGGATGGAGAGTGTGAAGTGAAAAAAAGAAGTGTGGGTTGGGGTTTGGGGGAGGTGCTCTCGAGAGAAACAGCTGTGGAAGAAGAGCAAAGGGAACAAATGTGGGGAAAACGAAGAAGAGATCAAAAACATACACACGTCCCAGAAGCCGAAGCGGTGGTGGTATGCGGCATGAATGAAAACGCAACAAGAGTGTTGAGGGAAGGAGGCATTGAACTCATTAAGGGCTATTGCTGCGAGGATAAGGCCGAGCAACTCCCTGGGTGTGACAGGGTTAACTAATCCCAGCCACACTTCCTCCCCTAGGGATCCCGGACTCCCAGCACTTCCACTCCGCACACTAAATCTATTGAACCTAACAAGATTGCCGCTGATTTCTCGCCACCTCACTCTCTCCCCCCGATGAATCTCAGGCCAAGCGATGAAGATTTGTCAGCTGTCAGGATGGCCTGGGCCCGACCACAAAGAAAAGAACATCTGAAGAAATGTGTCCGGACTCGGGCTGCTGTTAGGAAACCACTTTGCGCACGACGACGGAGAGCAATAAATATTCGCGACTCAGGTATTCCTTGATGACAGAGCAGCAGCGCAGGGAAATTGCAGGTTCGGTGCCTCAAACAGGTGGATGGGAAGAGCCAATTATGCCACAGACATTCCTGATTAGCCCCGCCTTGTCTTGCCCTTTTAAAGCACTGTATTAAAAATTCACTCTCATACATATATGAGACTGTTTATTTTGCGCTCTTTTTACAGCCTCCAGCCAAAAACACCTCCTGAGCAAACTCTTAATGAAAAGGGCTGAATCAACCGCCGGTGTTGCCAATGTCCTTGAAAATACGTCAGCAGGCCGACGGCAGCATATAGTTGCACCCCACCTCCTCCGACCCCCCCCACCACCTGCAGCCGCAAGGATGTTGAGGGTCTTCTTGCGTTGGCTTTTAAACTGGAGCCAATCTGTGATGATTTTGTTAAACGTGTCTAATGCGTTTGTGAGTCACCGATGTGCCAACGTTTAAAACATAGAAGAAGACACTTTGACTCAGTGAATGACATCATGTGCAGTATTACAATGCCCTGTTTGAACAAAAACAAAACTCAAGTTCCATCTAATGGCTGATTGCAGTTAGATATTGTTAGTTAGATATGGCTGTTCATTTAGTTTTTTTCTCTGACTGCAGGTGCAGGACAGGAGGCAGGGGGGGATATAATGTCACTGCAATTTTAAGACTCTGATATTTTCTTCTGAAGTGATGCATTTGTGAGCTTGTGTCTGGTGCCATTTAAGTGGTTATTCCCTTTTGAGGAAATCCTGAGGAAAGGCCAATGCTGTTGAGAAATGAGTCTTCTGCACTTGAGTCATGTGCTGTCTGGACTCGGCTCCGCTTGTTTCTTCTTAATCGGTCCTCCACTTGTTTATTGTTTTTGCCTCTGAGTCTGTTTCTATCCTAGTCTTTGCTCATCAACTGCTTTGTTATTTCTTCACCTGTCACCTTCCTTTTCTATTAATTTTGTCGGACGACAATGTCACGGGACCACCTCTTCCGCCTGAGCCGCTGCTCACATGGCTCCGGAGAAATATACGAAACAAAAATCGCAGAGCCCCAAAAAACAAAAATAGAAAAAAAAACATAGTGACACATGCAGCGCGGGGTGAAGGAGGTGCCCTAAAGCCTTGACGCCGTGTCTGCTTCATTTCACTTTCAGTAATATTTAGATTAAGCAGCCGCCGCTGACCACGTGCAAATGTCAGGCAGCCTTGGACCGATGCCCCTTAGCTGAAAAGTCAGGACTGATAGTCATAAAACACTGGGAGTATTCACAGATATCGGAAACACGCACGTGTGCATGTGTTGTGCACGCTAACAGAGGCTGAAATACTCCCTGCTGTTGGTGTCCAAGCATCATGTGAGCTTCTTTTTTTTTCTCAAATAGGACAAATAGCATTACAGGCAAGCTTGTAATTGCAGAGGAAATGTAACATGACAGATGGCTTTTCTCCCCCCTGCCTTTTCCATGCTCAGTAAATTCAGTTGTACACATAACAGCTGTGTATTGGTTCTGGGTAGCTGTGCAGATATTCACTGCAGGCGCACCTTCAGTTTAATACTCATCATGGAACTGGCCACCGAATGACTGTTCGATAAGAACCCGGGAGCTTTCAATCACCAGCTTCCAATTCAAGTTGCTCGACGTCGCAATGCGCTGTTGCCCTCCTGAATTTGCTCGTCTCATCCGTGGAGTGGGAGGGTTGCTTGGCCTAGATATACGTATCTGCCCTCAATACACGAGGGAGGGGGGCCTTTAATGGGAACATAATGATATCAGTGCAGATTTACCTGGGCAGAGTCCTGCAGATAAATGGGTCAAAGGGATGAAAGGATGATGGAGCTACTCAGCAAGAAGGAAGAGCCAGCAGTAAAGCTACCTAGGTGCTTAGAGTAGATGGGAAGGATTTGAAGTTTAAGTTTGATTCCTTATCCTACCTACAGCCGCCATATTACGGCGCAATGAAAGTTTAGTTTGGTTAGCCCCCTGAAACACAAGTTTGGTATGCACTTTTGTTTCTCCTAGCTATTTGGCATAAGTGGAACCAAATAATTCAATAATAATTTGTAATAACTTTTTAATAACTAAACATATGAGTACTCACGGTATCAGTAGCTTAAATAGGTGCAATTTGTTGGCCCTAGCTAGCACACTCTCTAGCTAACTAGTTCTTCTCTTTTAAATTAGGTAGTACTATGAAAGATAAAATAAGGTTTTCTGTATTTAAAGTCGAGTTTGTAGGCGTTTCCAAAATTGACTTCAAACCCCAGTCACTGTATGATTGGATATTGCATTTTGGTGTCATGATTAATCAGTTGTGATGCAAGCCAAATGTTGCTCGGTTTAATGTCCTGAAGGTAAAAATGGCAATTTTAACAGTCGCTAATGGAGACACGGTATTGTCAAGCGGTTGGCCCATCTAAGCTATCTTAGGGCAGACGGACAGAGATACAGCGTGTCAATTCATTTTGGCAAGCCTAGGACAATCCAAAGCCACAGCGCTATGTGTGTGTGCTGATGAATCATAAAAAAAACAAACTGAATGGAACAAAGTTTCAGTATGTGGTACAAGGCATACACTTTGACTCAGCTGCAGCAATTACTGTAGGAAAGCGCAAAAAAGGTGTACAAAACTTAAATTGGGTTTTTAATGTGTGTGTGTGTGTGTGTACACGGGAAATGCATGTGCATGCTCTTGCTCACACGCAGGTATAAGCCTGCCTCAGAGTCAGGGGAAAACAAGGTAATTGTCCTTCTCGCCGTAAAAACTTGTGTGGACCCAAACCTCAGAACGCCGCTTCGAGGTGTCAGGTTATACAAGTGAGTGTGAGTACATACGTAAGTACACATGCATAAATGTGTTTTCTACCTGCTACCAACAATACAGGTACATTTGGCATGAGATGTGAGGCGAACCTTCAGCAGTTTTATGCTGTGGGGACAACCGTAGTTAACGAGTTGCATGTGTACTGCTAAAAAAGAGACGGGATAGGAACGCTAATCATATCTGAATGCCCTGCGAAGGTGGCGGGGCATTCAAAGACCTTTATTAAAACACATTGACAAATAAGTATGTGGCTGGAGTATTTACACAAGACCTGCATGGAAAAAGAGACGTCTATGTTTGAGTTTCAAATATTTTGGGGTGCAATTCCTTTTGAGATGCTGAGATGCTTGATTTTATTTTTACTGGAGCAAATGTAAGAAAATGTTCTAAGTCACACAAAGCCTGAGATTCATTTTAGCAGCTTGTGGCACCTTGATATTGCGCCGATAGAGCGACGAGGCTAAAGACAAAACATCTTGTTGGTTATGAACCGAAACCTCTTCAGCTTCCACATGAATCTTTATGGATTGCAATCCGTAACTGTCACATTCGTTGGCCTATACATTTGCAAATCAGTCAGAGTGCATGAATAAAGTATTCACGGTTGGCACTAGAGTCCTCGCTCTCTGCCTGGCAGTGGGTTTTTGGGTAAGTGCTCCTCTGAATGGATGCGTAGAGTGTAAGGTGAGCAGCCAGAGTTGGATTGAAGCAGCTGAGAGGGGCATGAATAATGGAGGCAGATGCAGTCGAGCCACGATTGTAAAAAGCTACCCCCATTGCCTCCCTTTTTGAGGGTGTCCCGGCATTGTGAGCGTCTTTAAAATCTTATGTTTCTCTTCTTCCAGCTCTCCATCGGAAGAGAAAAAAATTAATTGGCTGCGCAACCTGTTGACAAATCGACTTCATTTCCGGTTGGATCCTGGTGATTTAATCCCCAGAGATTTGTTCTAGCTTTGTTCCAGCGTTTACACTGATGTGTCATTGGTGGTGGAGCTCCCATAGATCCAGTGCGTGAGTCATAGCCTAGCTTGTGTGTTTGCCAAGCCTTGGCCGGCAGTAGACAGGGATATCCCTGGGAATCAGGACACTCCTTGGGCCAACTTCTCCCCACCTTAAGGATTTGGTGACTGTACTTCATCTTTATTTAACTTGGGGATGTTAACTGAGCACACCCTGCACACGCACTGTGAGCACACACCTAAACTCTAGGAGCAGCTGCAGTCTGCAAGAGAAGGACTATATAGAGTACATGTGAAATAGTGAGTACAGAAAACAAAGTTTGGCAATCCAATTCTGTTAGGTAACCATTTTTCCCGGATGCAGTAATATGGTGAATCACATCAGATTATAAAGCACTAAAATCCAGACAGGAGTGGTGGTGACGATATGGAGGTCTCAATCAGGTCATCTCATCATGTCTGATTATTTTATTGGACACGCCTCGCTGTGCAGTCAGTGTTACTGACAGTGAACCCTCGGGAATCTGTCACATGTGCAGCTGAACTTTTGAAAGTTTTTTGCCCATTGTTTAGGCTGCTGGCCAGTCTGACCTATCAGTAAACTTGGAAGCAAGACTCAGCATCTGACATGTCAAACCTTTGAAACGTCCTGCAGTAGATGTTTGGTGATTTGTTGGCCTTGGGCATACACATTGCGAACCTTCCAATAGGTTGTGCTGTCCCTGGGTTGAGTGACTACTCAACAAAAACAAATTATATGACACCATGTTTGTCATACTTTTATTAAGCTGTTACTCTTGCGAAATTGACTGTGCTCAACAGAACAAGGAGTCGTGACTCCTCCACCAGGGACTGCATTAACAGTCGTCAGTCGTTCCGGATGAAAGCTTTGTTTTTCATTGCCTTCAAATGAACTTAAAGTTCCAAAGCAGGGTTTTCTCGGAAGAGGCTGAGACCTGTTGACTAACATGAGAGCGATGACTTTGAGAAAATGCCTCCACTGTAGTGTCCCTGACAAAGCTAAATTTCCCTCCTTGTTCAGGCCAGAGGCGTTTGTGGTTAGCGGTGCAAAGGGCAGCAGCTGATGGCGTGCTCCTGTCTCACTTGCACAAATAGGCCTTTTTAAAAATAAATAAATAGATAAATACGGCTGGTCTAAAATAAACGTTGTCCTATTTCACGGCAAGCTCATCACCATACAAGTCAGTTGATGCAGTGGTTGATGGGAAATAATTAGCGCAGTGGAGGGGACTTCTTGTGAACAAATACCGTCGGAAGGAACCTGAATTTTCCACTTTGCATCCACGTGAAAAACATCAACAAGAGGCCATTATGAGCCCGTCTGGCTGGCCACACGTGACTCTGCCGTAACCCGTGCGTACTCCCTGTTTGTCGCCTTTGTTGCCATATCAGAGCGTAGCACTATTGACATTCAACAGTTTGTGGTTATGGACTTTTGTCAACAGTGGTGAATTCTTGCGAGGGCAAAGGCGAGGACCGGTGAGGGCGTGGCCCTGGCCTCCTGCTTGCCAAACACCTGTATGTGTGTATGTGTGTGTCCACTAGACACATGTCTTCCCCAAAGTGTGCCTGCTTCAAGGCGATGCGTTGAAAGTGCTCAAATTAATGGGACGTCTTCCATAAAAATGCTCAGATATTTATCACAGAGATACAAAGGCACATTGTGCAAAAATGGACAAGACCTTTTCAAGCCACGTGACATATTTATTTGGAGGAATGAGCTCCTGATGTCACATGCAAAACAGAAAAAGGTTGTGTTGCAGCACATGACTCATGATTTAAAGTTGAATAAAACAGCTTGATGAAACCGTGAATCACCTTCTAGAAACGCCTTGCCACCACTTCCTCTCATGGGAAGGTTGCTTTGACTTCATTTAGTTGCTGTACGATGACAGAAGGTGAAGGAATTGTATTGAAAGTACACCTGCCAAAATTCCCAAAGTCCACCACCATGTGACTTGGAATGGAATAAACTGAGAGGAGGGATCAGGCTTTTGTTGAAAATAAGGCTTGACTGGAATAGAATGTGAAAGTACAAGTTCGGTTCTTTAGGTGCCAAAGACGATACAGGTTATAGTGGTCAATTTGTTTTTAGTCAAGTATTAGATTTTGCGTGCAATAAATAATGTCAATGATAAATAATGTTTTAACAAACCGCTGTCACAATTCTGCAAATCACGAAGCTACTTTGGCATTAAAGACAGTCTGTTGGTGTTTTGCTCCAGGCGTGCACTGCCTGGGAAACACATGCAGTAGAAACACAAATCTTGGTAATTGTGCGAAGGCGTTCTGTCACAGGAACCCTCCCTCTGTGTCTTCTCACCGTCTTGCCTCCTCAAACATTCCTCCTGTCGCCGCTCTCCCTGTCACTCTCCTCTGTTCACCCCCCCCACCCGCCACCACCTCTGCGGATACACCGTGTTCTCTTGCCGAACGTGAGAAAATGGTGCGTCGTCCCCACGAGGCTGCGGGGACCGTGGTTCTCTTACTGTTTCAGATACCTGTCGCTGTTCCTCTGCTGTTCACGCCTCTAGTGCAGCTGCTAATGACAGCTACAAAAGGGGGCTGTAGGTTCATATTAAGGGACAGGTTGTTGTTTTTTTTGTTTATTTATTTATTGTCGAGAAGGCTACAGTGAATTTCTAGCATGTCTATAGATAGATGTCAGGATAACCATCTCAGGCACAGCCGCTTCATAAGTCATTGCATCTAAGTCGTTACTCTTGTTTGTTAAAAATTAATTATTTTCCCCAATCGTTGCCATGACAGGTTGAAATGATACTGAGTCGAATGGGTTTTGTTTTGTATTTCAAATTCCTACTTTTGCTTCGGTTCAAATGCCAACTTGATTTTCTGTCTGGAATGTTAGCAGGTGCTTGATTTAACTAAAGGTCTTTGTTCAATGTGGATGCAACTATCACCATTTAGCTCGAGGAGCTTTGCTAAAGGTTGATCATCACAAGTAAGCTAATGAAAACATAAAAATAAAAACTCTGCCCAGTGAAAAAATGCAGGCGGCACAATGCGCAGAGCCTCGTGCAAACATCTCCTGCTTATTATAGCGATGACATTAAGTGGAACGCTGCGGTATAGGCAGTGTGACGGCGGCGCGGCGGAGCTCGTGAGCGGTGATGCTCAGATGACGCTTGCTGACTAGCTGCCATTGTTTCAACGTGGGTGATCAGTCACATGCCACCTAGGATGTGAAAGGCCATTGGCTTAATCGGCGGAACGCTGGTACACATGGCTTTTTAGATTCACATGTAAGCCATAGGTCAAACACACGTAGACAGGCGCGCGCACACACACTTAAACACTGATAAATAAATGCATGAAGAAGAGCCGCAGCTCTCACTGCCTGCGAGCCGCCTGGGAGTTTCACACCTCACAAACGTGAACCCAGCAACCTCCGTAACAGCAGCAGCAGCAGCAGCACTAGCGTCGAGTCGGTGACACTTTGAGAGGGGCGCAGGCAGAGGTGGAAGGAGTGAGCGCGTGTATGTGTGTGTGTGTGTTAGGGAGACACAGAGTGGAGGAGGTGTTACAATGTACTGTCACATATGTTTACACCAAGGAGAGCAGAGGGACAGGAGTCAAGAGGGCAGGCCAGTGTCAGACTGGTGTCACAGTGACACACACATACACACACACACACACCAGGCCACAGATTCCACTTCTCGAACCTTTTTCTCTATCACCATTAAAGGGATTTTGGACTGCAAAGTAGCACCATGTTTGTTGAGCTTAATAACTGACTCACAACCCCAACATTTTCGTTTTTTTTTCCTAAAAAAAGAAGAAATCAGAAAAAAGAAAAACTTTCAGGAGCGGAACAACACTGATCTGGCATCCCTCTATCCCTGTGTAATTACAAGGTATGAGAAATGAACTGTGATCTATTGAAAAATAATAACAATACATAAATGAGAAAAGAAAGCGCAAAATGCGTCCTCATATCAGTGGCACGCCTCACTCCACTGTATGGCCATTTCTCTGATGTATTCAGCCGGTAATTTCATCGGACAGTAATTGAATGTGCAGTGCGAAATGAAGGTGCAGTGGAACAGAACGAAGCATATGAATAATATTTCAAGAGCTAATTACGCTTAAGGGGTATTATCGGAAGTGGACCTTCCAGTTGCCACTCGCCCAAGTCAAATTAATTCTGCATGCAAATCGCCTCTTTACAGGAAACTGAGAAAATAAACTGTTGGAAATGAGCATCAACTGGAGTTAGTTTGATCTGTTTGTTTTTTGTTGTTTTTTTTGTAAGAAATGGCCTTAATGTACCTCAGAATTTTGTGATGATTGCAATCTCTCTTTTATGGCTGTGTGTGTTTGTATTTGGAAAAAAACAACAACATATTTCTGTTGATTGGAAGAGATGCTCAGAAATCATTTAACACAGCAAAACAAGGTCAAGATTAAAAGAGGTGTGCCTAAAGTAACATGATGAATTGTTTGCTGAAGGTTTTTTTTATCTGTGCTCCATCTGTTAAAATAACATCAGAGATGAACATAAAAGCTTCACGTGTGATTCAACAACCCCATTGATTAGTCACGGCAACCCAAAAAACCAATACCTGGAATAGGGCAGCAACGGAAAAGTGGAAAGGTCGTGACTCAGGCTAATTTCTTTAGCCTTGAAAAGTAGGAAGATTTAACGCATTTGTTGTGGCAACAAATGCTTAATTACTTGGACTGACGAGGCTTGTGTGGTACTGTGTCAGCTTTCACAGCTGATCTCCAAACTTGTCTCCCATTAGGCACACTCTTTAAGAGTCGCAACCCTTTCAAAGGACTGGTAAATCCTTCAGTCCCACCTAGCTAAAACACTCAACAGTTTAGTTCCAGTAACAAGAAATGAGTTGGCCATCACACGCAGTTTAGATTTTTTCGCGAAGTCGAAATGAACAAAAATAATCCTTAATGAAACAGGAACAATGTGACCGTGTTACTGGCCAGTTGGCTGTTTTCTTTCTAAGATAAAAAGTTTTTTTACTCCCTTATGCTAAGCTAGAAGCTAGTCAGCTTAAGTTTTCAAAAGAGGACACAACAAACCTGACTTTGTTGTTTGTGTCCTCCGTTTTAAGAGGACGGTGCAGCATTTAATTGTGCTCAGAATGTGTGGCGGATCATGCGACCCTACAACCGAAACAATTGACATGTTTACCACCTTTTGTCACAAGGTGTGGTTTTAATTACTTCCGTACCGAGACACTTTTTAGTTCGAGTACCACAGTTATGGTGGACAGCACAGTATTTATGGTAAAATGGTAAATGGACTGCAATTATGTAGCGCTTTCCAGCACCTCCACAGTACCCAAAAGCGCTTTACGATTGCCTCTCATTCACCCATTCACCTACACACTCATACACCAATTGGTGGCTGCTGCCATGCAAGGCGCCGCCAGCCCCATTAGGAGCAATTTAGGGTTAAGTGTCTTGCCAAAGGACACAACGACAGACTAGGATGGTGCGAGATTTGAACCGCCAACCTTTCGGTCATTGGACAACCCTCTCTACCTCCTGAGCTACAGTCGCCTTATGTTGAAATTACAGATTCACAGACCCAATAAAGTACACTTTGGGTAATTATTAGTGTTATACCGCTTACCTGTAACATTTAATGGTTTTTTGCTTGCCAAAACAGCAAAAAATACAATAAAATGTAACATTTGCTCCAAGTCATTTTGTAGCTACGATGTTGAGGTCCCACCTTTTCAATTTCACGTTCAAATTAGCTCCCAACAGCAGTGCTAGGAATCTGTCCATAGTGTGTATAAACAAACAGTTGCTCCCGATGTACCCCCCGCCCCATTCTGTTGGCCTGCACAGTATCATGTCCTGCTGGCCCAAACCTAACTAGACAGGCCTGCAGGCAGGGAGACTTCTACTGTCCGGGTGGATGGAGGGGAGGCCTGGCCTTTAATGAGATGAATGGATGAAGAAATCAAAACCTCAACAGGCTCTATTGTTCCGGAGCATCAAAAGGAGTGGTGGCACGGCAGGGGCTTTGATCATGTGGCACAAACACAAAAAGGGGGGAAGAGGTCTACTGCCCCTGGCCTTCATGAAAAGACAGCTAGCGCACAGGTGCGAGGAGGTACAGTGCAAGCATGTGGACGTGCTGCGTCAGTGCACGCGCGACCCTCTTTTCACATACAGACTTTGCATTGTCGCAGGCTCCGCCCCTTATCTTTGATGAACGTCTGAAAGTCGCACTGCTCTGGGCACTGAGCTGCCGCATAAAGCTTTGGCACCAATGTCCCCTGAAGGCAGAACAGGATTCACCAAAGCTATGTTATTTTTTGGGTTAGATTGGGTTAGAAAGGATCATACTCTGTGATTTGGCGCCTATAATCTGTGGGAAGGAATAAGTAATAACATTAGTTATTACACAAGTCAGGACAAGTAGCAGGAGTGACGTTAGCCACGGTTTGTTTTGCATAAACTGCTCTTCTACTGACCTTGTCTCAGTATTCAAAAGCCTGGGAATGAATTGGATTAAAGTACGCTTAGCTACAAAATAAATGTAGTGGAATTTAGTGATATGCTTTTTATGGGGGGTTGACCTGTTCCATCAAAAAACAAGCTATAAGCATGAGTAGTTAGCCAGTGGCAAACTAATGACGTGTTGAGCAAAACAATGTCAAAATCTTTTGTCAAAACAAATGTGTGGGTGTCACAACAGCATTCCGAGCGCTGTTTCTGTTGTCTTATTTTGCTAGCGGCCTCTTTGAATGTTATGCATTTATGCCATTTGACTTCCGGGCCAAAGCTTAGAGGAGGTGTTAAACACACTGCGAGTGTTTTCACCGAGGATATGTACGGCAAGAATTTCACTCCAAACCACCAATATCTGGGCGAGTAAGGACAACGTTGAGAAATATGATATGAAAATAATACAGCCTTCAGTAATACATTTGTGTCAGCAATACTTAGCTTAGTAGGTTAAGCTGAAGATGATAAATGGTTTCACGAGAAAAAACATGTTCATACAACACAATCTGCAGAATGTAATATTTTTCTGTATGGGTGAAGCCAACATGTTGATTAAAAACGGATTTTAACCAATAATATCTAATTGTATGTTTTAAAATGGTACAACATACCTGCGCATGGACACATTATTTTATGTTTCCTCCCATTTATTTGTTCTATCTAAAACTGATGCCCTGCTGTGATCTACCTAACACTGCATAAGAGTCCATTTGTTTTAGGTCAGATACAATTTCAGTTTGCTCAGCCCAAAGCCATGCTTTGATTCTCCTTCATCAATAAACGAGTGGTACACCTCAGGCCTCTCTACTCTCCTGACCTTTTCACACTGCCCTGCTAATCTTGCCCAGATACTCTCTGTTTATGTTGCTATGTACCTGAGTAGTGGAGTGGTGAGGTCGGACCAGCACTTGTCGTATTTTTTGTGTCAGCATGACTTGGAGGTTCTGAGAAGTGCACCAACAAGGAAGAAGTGCGTTTATTTGCCGTGGTGATTTTCCACGGAGTGGTGGCAAATTTGCTCTTCAGAATCAGAATCAGGATTCATATTAGCCGCTTCCTGAAAACCAACCAGGCGGCACTGGATCAAAGGCTTTTCCTGTTAATGATTTCACCTGGGGAAGAAAAGGACAGCATTCCTTTGGTCTAATGAGACATTCTGTACTAAAGTGAGTGTGACCTGCTTTAGGTCAGTTTGCAGAGTTTTTTTGTTTTGTTTTTTTCTTTTTTGCCGTGGTCACAGCGTCACCCGTGACCTGGGTCACAGGTGGCACGCTTCCCAACGGGACAACATCAGGCCAAGGGGTGGACGATGAGTGACAAGCACCAGCGGTCACCTTGGAACAGAGCCCTCAGGGTGGTCAAACAGTGGAAAGTCACAGCGTATCTTAATCAGAGGGCAATTTGTGCTCCTGATAGCGCACTGAGGGAACTGGAACCATGGTGCAAATTCTCTGCAAATTGTCTTGTGACATCAAAACAGTCACATTTTGGAAAAAATACAAATCTGGTGATCAAAATCTTCACAGCTTCAGCCCAGATTACAGTGGAGTAATCTCGCTCAGTCCATTATCTAAAGATTTCCAGAAAACGGCATACTTTAGCCCTCTGTTAGCAGCCTTCAGTAAATAAAAGTTTGGTTTCGGGGTCCTGTCAAAAGGAACATAAAGTTAATATTAGCAGCAATGAACATTAACATTTACTTGGAACATCTTAGTCCTTCATTTTAACTTTTATTTTTAGGGCCCATCATTCGTCAAAGAATTTGATTTTCATTCTCAACAGTGGAGCAGCTTTGCACAATTATTGGGAAAAAAAAAAAAATAAAGACACCTAGAAACAACATTTTTAGGCCTCTGCTTACACCCTCCAGTTGTTTTTCAGTTTCCTGGGCTGATGTTTTTGTTGTGCTTTGCCCGTTTGGCAAGACTGGAGGCTCTTATTATTGTTGTCTGAAAACATGTATTTTGTGTCATATGAGGGCTGGAAATGTCTCCCTGCAAACAAACACAGACAAAATCAGACGTGGTCCCGCTTTCCAGTGCCTAAGAGGGTTCACGTTAAAAAATAATAACATTTTTAAGCTGCTCGTGGTGCTGGGGACATTAAACCCGCCCTCCCCCATCCCTTTTAAAACTGCAATTCTCCCCCTTTAAAAAAAAGAAAAAGAAAAAACGAAAAGATGAAAGAAACCACACAGTGGACAATATTTGCTTTTCGCATATCAATGGTGAGCTCCAGACTTGCCGTCTATCTCTGTTGGAAATCACGGCAGTGGGAGGACTGTTTTGCAGGCTCTGAGTGGAAAACTGGACGACGGATGCAAACTATATTTACACATCAAACCTGCCTTGGCAAAAGGACAAACACGGCTCGTGAAAAGTCAAGGTGTTTTCTCCATTGTGGAAAGTTTTTTTGTGATAAACTTAATCACTGCGTCCTAATCAGCTGAGAGGGGTTCCAGTCCTTTTGGAAAAAGTTGGTCCTCGGGCAGTGTGGTCACACACCCCTACTGGTTTTGGTGTGTGTGTGTGACTGTGAGTGTGGGCCAGTATGTGTAAATATCTTCATGTTTGCATGGGAATAAGTGTGTGTGTTTGCGTGTGTGTGTGTGTGTGCGCGCGCGCACGTGTGTGTGTGTGTGCTCAGTGGCCTTGCACAAACAAAGGCAGGGGTCCTGTTGACGAACCAATTAAAGAGCAGCAAGAATGGGGGAGGACACGCCGACCCAGCATGCCTTGCCTGTCACCCAAATTAGAGGTGGCAAGTGAGGTAAAAAAAAAAAAAAACACTTGGGATGTTATGAAGCTCTTTTCTACTGCTCGCCACAGTTGACAATTGTTCTGGTAAAATCCCATTCAGACTATAAAACTATTATTAGCTGTGCATCTGTGCATGGAATTGGCCTTTTCCCTTTTTTTTAGGAACCAGTCATTAATTAAGCGGTCGTTAAAACCTCTTCTGTAGAAATTGTGTTAACTGAGATGAAAATTCCATTGATATCAATTGTGCCCAATGCCACGAGCATTTTATTATGATGACACAAGATCGTTGTTCAGATAGCTACTTTGTTTAGGCATGTCACACAGGAATATAAATAATACAAAAAATGTGATTAAAGGCAAAGGCCAGGCAGTATTGTCTTCCTGTCAGGGAGTGCCATGAAGTAAATGGAAAGGTCTTGAAAGAACGATCGGCTTAGTTAAGACGGCCGTATTGTTCTGGTGGAATTTCCAAGGTAAACAGAGAAACGGCGGGTGGAAAATTGAGCGTACAAAGACAAGTGTGCAGAAAAACAACAGTACACACTATGGAGATTAAATATTTTCTTCAACAAGGTAATGGCTGAAAAAGTTAAACTGTTTATTGTTTGGTTTTATAAAAAAAACAATACACAAATTTCAATGTCTCTGTTATTGTCTCCTAAACTGGATAATTCTGTTACTGTGCTTTGAAGGGACTTGATGTGGTTGTTCAGTGCAGGTGTACATCACAACAAACCACGGAGGACTGCACGTCCTCCGTTTCCTTCAGCGACACTGAGAGAACAAAGATATACATAAGTAAAACTGTTTTTGTGGACAATGCTGTGCGAAAAAGTGACTATGCGAGGTGGTGTCTCCATTTGTGTTTTCCGTCCCACCATTGTCCCAGGCCTTGTTAGCATCAAGGTTTTCCACCTGCTGTTGTTGTCGTTGTTGTTGTTGTTGTTGTTGTTCGCTACCACAGGACCAAGTGCAGGACAGGGGCCAGCTGTTCCGAAGGGAGGTTGGAAGTCGACAATTTCTCACAGGTAGATCAAGCCCTTGCCAGATGTTGGCTAGCTAGCAGATGCTAACAACGATAGCACGTTTCTGCTACTACACCGCTCCAGTAAAAATGTGTTCTCCGAGGGTGTTGACGTGTACACTGTTTCTCCGTCCTTGGCTTTGAATGTACAAAACGTAATCCTGATGCACAACATTTCCCCATCCTTCAGTGCATATCACCAACCCTCCTTCGTTCACGGCTTCTTTGGTCGTCTTGCACTTTCCTCTCTGCAGCCGACCTCCTCCTTCAGATAGGCTCAAGATATGATCAGGAGACAAAAGGACTCAAGAGTTCAGAGGCGGAGAACAAAAGAGTGGCAGCGAGCGGGGGGCACGGAAACACGGCTGTGCAACTACAGAGAGCCGTGGATGACGAAGAGGAAAGCGCACGGCAATAAACTAGGAGCGGGGGGGAGGGGCCGGGGGTCCACCACTCACAGGTGTTTCTATCCCTTTGAAGTGGGGATTCCTCCCTTCAAGGAAGAAAATAATTAACACCTTTGTGGTTGCCATGCCTACTAACGGTTCTTCACAGTCTCGTCTCTCTCTCTCCCTCTCTCTCTCTCTCTGTCTCTCTGTCTCTCTCTCACAGTCTCGTCTCTTTCTCTCCCTCTCTCTCTCTCTCTCTCTCTCTCTCTCTCTCTCTCTCTCTCTCTCTCTCTCTCTCTCTCTCTCTCTCTCTCTCTCTCTCTCTCTCTCTCTGTCTCTCTGTCTCTCTCTCTCTCTCTCTCTCTGTCTCTCTCTCTCTCTCTCTCTCTCTCTCTCTCTCTCTCTCTCTCTCTCTCTCTCTCTCTCTCTCTCTCTCTCTCGCTATGGGCTGCGAGCATTCCTGGCCATAATTACCCAACAGTTCAAGGACCCTCCATAATTACCCACAATCCATCTGCCCAGGAGAGACTGAGGAATGCAGATCTTGGGGATGCGCACGTGAAAATTTGGTTGGGACGGCGAAGGACTTTGAAAGGGCATACTGTATGTGTATGTATGTTTTCAAAAAAGGGGGGTGTGGCTCCTTGACATTTCATTTCAGTGACTCTCGCTTTTTGTTTCAATGACGTTTTTGCACACCTAACTCCTTCGATGCGAGTTTTCCAGAAGGATGGAAGACTATAAAAAAAAAGAAACCTGATTATTTAAGTTCCGAATCCTTCCAGAAGGAGTTTTCCAGAAGGATGGAAGACTATAAAAAAAAAGAAACCTGATTATTTCGTCCATCCGAATCCTTTCAAAAAAAAAAAAAATGCCGTCCGAGTAACGAAACCTCACTCGTGTGCGTGGGTGTAATTGGTGTAAAACAAATCCGCATTTCAGTAATTTGTCTCTGATCCTTAAACAGCGCTGCCATATTGTCTCCAGCAGTCATCCAGAGTGATAAATATTTGAGGACTCACCAGGAACATTCCCATCGCACGGAGATGGAACCACGTGTGCCGACAGTGACACGTCAGGCCAGGAGCTCATTATATACACTGGAAATAATTGGACGTGTTGCACGTAATTATTCAATAAGCACGCAGAGTTATCGGTAGGGGAAGTTGCGATAACGACGAAAAAGGGGGCGAAAAAAGCCAGCAATTATGGTGGAGGACAGGAAGCTTGTATTTCAAACTGCGGAGCTCGCACACCCCATTGACGTGCAAATAGTCGGCCCATCTTTAGGAGGCATTCCATCACTTCCTGATGCCTTCTAATTATCTGCACGTCTGTGTGTGTGTGTTTACGTTTAGCCGGGACAGGAGAGTGGACACTGACTTCTCGACACTGGAGGTCATGACACACAACAGTTAATTGTGGTCGTTTTGCTCTACGTGCACTCCCTTAAATGGAAACTGTCATGACTCTTGTGGATTCCTGTCTTTGCTGTGGAGGGGTTTTTGATAAAGTTAAAGTCCCAGTGATTGTCACATCCCGAAGGATGCAAAATTAGTCCTCCGCATTTGACCCATCATCCCCTGAGGGAGCGGTGGGCAGCAGCAGTGCTGGGAATCATTGGGTGATCTAACCCCCCAATTCCAAGCCTGAATACTGAGTGCCAAGCAGGGAGGCAATGGGTACCATTTTTACAGTCTTTGGTTTGACTCGGCCGGGGATCGAACCTACAACCTACCAGTCTCAGGGCGGACACTCACCACACTCATCGTTTTTTAAAGACCTGACATCATGACATGATCTTCCCCGGCTTTAGCGTTACTTCAGTCATGTCACAAAAATTCCCTGTGACCCTAATTTCCCTATGGCTGTGTCAAACAAACCCCAAAGCAGAGCCAAAAAGATGATTTTGGTGTCATTCATAGATACCCGATATGTTTTCCTCCCCTCCTGGGCTTTTAATTTTCTAAACGTCTCACCTGTATCACCTTACCGCTAGCCGCGGATGACGCGCACACCTGCGCAAACATACCAACTGCACTACGGGGAGTTACTTCTGTTCATTAAAAGGTAAAAATCAAAAGGTCAGTCTTGGACCATTCGCAGCTCACACCATTCACCTTTAAATGATCGCCCTTCATGTAAACTGCAACTGTGCACATTTGATTTTTAAGACCTGATGGTGAGGCCCGTGTTCTCAATGGGCACTCAGGTGTGAAGGGTTCGAACGTCTGTGGCGGTGGCCCGGCAGGACCTCCCCATTGTTCTGGTGTCAAGGGTGCCGTTGGGGCTTTTTATGCTATTGTCACCACAGTAACATCAGGACGGAGGGATTAGGGCCTCAGTTTCTGCACAATGTGTCCACCCTCCGTGATGACATGTGGCCATTAGCCACGCTCGTGAATAAGTAATGATGCGGCCGCAGCAAAGATGAAAACTGAAATATTAACGCAAAGTCCAAAGGCTGCAAGTGTGGTTGGCGTGTTTTGGCCTGAGTGCACGTTTATCAGGACTTATGCAAGACTGATGATGATTTTTTTGTTGTTGTTATTGAGTGCGTTATGGTAAAATGCGTGTGTGTGTGTGTGTGTGTGAGTCTGTGTGTGTGTCTGTGTGTGTGGACAGAATGCTGACCAGGCAGCTCATGTCAGAATCCAGGTCCTCGCAGACACAAAGTCAGCACAATGTCCGTCACGGCTGCCAGCCAATCAGATTACTCAGAGCGCGGGCCAAAGTACACACAGGAACCAATTGTCAGGCCAGGATATTCTGTGCTGTGGTACGTCTTGGCACAATTTGGCACTGTTTTTATTTTTTGGGCTGGAGGAGGTTTTTTTTTTTGTTTTTTCAACTTAGATGGGGTAAGAAATTCTAATTGACTTTTTTTTTTTTTTTTTTTTTTTAAATAGCTTTTAACTGCTAAGGTTTGTATGAGACCCAAAGTCTGTGCTCTTAAAAGTCCTACAAACAAAAAATAAATTGAAATGAAAAAAAAAGAAAGATGAAGATAGGTAGCTTTCCTCTTAGGACAATTCTGAAATGTATTAAACCAACTTAAATGGTTTTCATGGTAATTTCATGTGATTAAAGATTAAAGAATGGATTAAATTTAAATTGCCTTGAAGGAATTTCCAAGACAGTGTCATCTGAGGTCCTCAACAGTGCTCACATTTCAACCTGTGGCATCTGTGCATTTTCAACCTTCTCATGCAGCTATTTTTAAACTATTCCGAAACAATTCAATTAAACAATATTTGTTAATGTTTGTGGCCTTGGATTATAAAATGTAGTTGTTCCTCTTGTCATGTTTTGTTTTTTTTGCAGTGTCTCTCAGTATTTTTATTAATACAAGACGAATCAAACCTCTTTTTGCTTAACATTTACATATGAAATAAATTAGATACTGCATATACAAAGAAATATATATATATATATGTTTTTAAAAAGTTCATGACAAATACTTAATCCCTTTTTATGACAACCCCTCTTTCTATTTGTGCATATTCAACCAGTAGTGACAAAAGGTGAAATAATTGGTTTTGTTCTGTGGAAACCATTGACCAGAAACCAGTGTTCATAGTTTGACCCACCAATATCCAATCAGGGCTTTCTATCCCAGTGCCTTCACCTCCACTCTCAGCTCTCAGGGTTGTGGGCCTGGAGAGATTTAAGGCTTTATTCTCTGTATCCTCTTAAGACAGGGATGGTCAGTTAAATGGATCAAGCCACTGGAAGGAAGTGGAGCACTTAAGTGAAACTTTCATGTATGCGGTATGAGGACGGCGTGCTACATGCTGGCCTTGCTAGTCAGAGTGGGGTGGGGTTAACGGCCAGCATAGCTGCTCGAGGCATAGACTTCTGAGACGTTTTGAGCAATCGAGTCTGAGAGTGATTATTGACTGGTAAATGACACTCTGTTACTGACGGATGATCGGTGGAGCATGCTTTTGGGAATGCAAACCATTTTGTGTCGAGTCTCCCGGGTGTCAAACTTGAAATGTGGCAGCTCCCAATGTCAAAAGCTGCGCGGCCAGCTGCTGATTGGCATGTTAAATGGCGAGAGCTGCCATGACTTCTGCATCTGTTTTGGATTTTCCCCCATCCATACTGCTGTTTCCTACTGTAGCGTGTTTTACTGCCCGAGATTGAACATGAAACACTAACAGCCTTTTTTTTTGAAAGAAAAAAAAAAAATCCAGCAGTGATGCCGACCGTCGCGTGGTGTATTTGTTTTTATGGAATCTCCCACACCGCAGCCCTTCGGCCTGCTCTGTGCCCTCCCGTCGTGCTGGCATTAACGTTCACGCACATGCACGCTGACGCAGAAGGCCGAGAGCTCAAATTAACAGTCGATGCTAATACGCAAAGCAGTATAAAAGCAACTTGGAAGCTCAACACAGGGTGTGCACATATGTGAGTGCGCACTTGAATGTTTTCAGGCCTACAAATTATACATGTGTGCGTGCTCTGAGAGCTGGAGTCCTGGAGTTTAAGGACTTCATTTCCACACGTGGTTTTTTACTCAACTGGCGCACGCACCTTGAGCAAAATTACAACCACTTAACAGCTCCAAATAAAACGAGGCAAAAACAAACATGGCAGCGAGATACCTAGTGGTCCAGAAAGTGCTGCGTATGGGGTGGTGGTGATGGTTGTTGTTGTTGTTGTTCACAATGTCCTGGCCAAGCTAGGTGTACTCGTAAAACACGCATGCACAGGCCTGCACTTGCACGACCCAGGGCTAGCATTCCCCCGCGTTAACGGCAGAGCAAATCTGTGGTAAATATGCAACCTGGTCGTTAGCAGGAAGAAAGCATGCCTCCCGTTCAGTTATCAGGACGTATGCGAGAAGTGCAAAAGGGAAGGTGTGAGGGAATGTGTACAAAGAACCAATGAACAGTTACGCAATGCAGGCAGCCAGATTACGAGGCTGACTAAGGAGCTGACATTGTTACATAATGCCGAGTCCAGACAGTAATCCATACAGCAACCTGGCAGGCAAGTAGCACGCGTGACTCTCTACCTGAACCCGTCCAGGTCTGGGGCTTGGATGGGAACATTGTCTCTCAGAAAAAAAAGAGTCGCTTGTGTATTCTTGTGTATTCTTGTATTCTTGTGTGACTTCAGGCCAAGTGACAACATAGCAATCGGGAAAGATTGCATGGAAAGCTACAGGAGTTTAAGCTACGTGGTCCACTCAGTACACTTCCCAAACAGTAATGTTGTTGAAATATGAAAGTTTGCTATGCCTTTCCCAATCTCAAAATGCCAGCAACCGTATGCGTAAAACTCTGCTGACGCTGATCAGGCTTAGCTGTCAGAATCCTAGCCAGCCAGGCCGTGTTTGCTAGCCTCATCACTGAACTTCCATACTGAGCGCACACTTGGTACTGGTTGCACATTTACTTCAATGTTTAAGATATGCACACTTGCACGATTGTCTCCCTTGGCAAACATTTGTGTCTTTTTGTGTCTTTGTGTTGCACAGTAGGCAGATTCATAAATGAGTTCCAGCCCTGGAAGGTGAGGGTGCACAGCTTTTTCGCTTCATCAGTGGTGGTCTCTAATGCAAATACAAAATACAAATACAACTGCTGAAAATAAGCAGATTCCCTGACTTCCAATGTCACAGCATTAAGACTTTTACACGCTTATTAATCTACAACATCTTTAATCACATGGCCTGCAGGTCTTTATGGCGGGATCTTTCAAAGCGTGATATCCATCCACATCCTCAAGAGTCGTAATGTCCGTGGAAAGATGTGATGCATGCAAATCCTGCACACATGTTGAGGAATCTAATCCCGGCATGATGCATGACAAATTCAGGGGCCCCTTAGATTTCCCTGGCAGAAGAACGGGCCGCGCAACCGAGCTGGATCGATTTCAATCGGCCGCTGACCAAAAAAACGACGTGGCCGCCAGCGGAGTCCAGCGCGATGGGGCTAATAATAACACACAGCGACCCCGCCACCTTTTGATGTGGCCACAGAACCTGGAGTGATGTCTGGCTTTATGTGTCCCCAAATGAAATCCATGAAATTACAGACACAGCCGAGACCCTTCATCAAAAAACTATTTCAGCTCACTGACACACTTTTTTTTTTTTTTTTTTTTCCTTTTTTTTTCACGAAGGCGGCAATTAGAGCAAAGGAAAACGGGAGGCATCCCAGGCATGCGGAGAAAGAGAGAGAGAGAGGGAGAGAAGGAGTGAGTGAGGGAGGGGTGAACAGTGACGGCTCATCTTCAGGCCACAAGCTCTGTCTGGCCCCTCCCCCTGTCGCTTCCTCTCCATCCACAGATCAAAAGCAATGGCGGAGAGAAATAAAAAAGCCACAATGATGATTTCCCACGAGGGCTGCAGACAACTGTGCAGCACGCGTCTGTACCAGGCCATGGGAAGGGACGCAGAGGGAGATTGGGAAGGTTCAGGGGTTACAAACAACAACAAAAACCACCTGTCTGCACTTCTACTGTTGGCACACATGGGTGGCCAACTGCCTGAACGCCTCACTCGACGCTTAGCTGCTTCGCACGGCGAAGACAGGAGAAGGATGATTTCAGTCATGAATACTTCATGGCATCACTGTGCTCAGGGCAAAAACATTGAAGGCCCCTTGTTGTCCCATTTGTATTTTTCATCCCCTCCCCCACCCCCAAAATAAATAAATAAATAAATAAATAAATGAATAAATAAAACTCTTGATATTCCAAATAAACGCTTATTTAACCCTCTGTTCACAGCCCGCAGCTCCAACACTGTGTTGCTGGCTTTCGGTTTTGCAGGTACCTCCCGAAGTATTTTCTTCATTCACTTACTCATTTTTCATTTTGTACATTGTGTGAAACAAAGCATGAGAGCTGAAATCTAAACCACTTCTGAGAACTCTCAAAAAACAAAACAAACTTCTAAATCTTAAAAACAGCACATTTAGCACACTGTTAAAAAAAAAATACAATTTACAATGCTTACACTTTGCTGGCTACATACAAAATGCAGTTTTGTTCTGACCTTCTACATGTCTAAAAAGGGACAAACACAAGGTGAACACTCGTCCGTCTATGGGGTCGGAACTAAAACCTGGGCTGGGGTTGTTTTTTTATTAAAGTTGACAAACACTGCTCTCACTCTAACACTTTTCTCTCTCTCTGTCTCTCCTCTATTTTTGTATTTCACCCCAACTACTCATAGGCAGATGATGGCCCTCTGGAGTCTGGTTCTGAGGTTTCTCCCACAGGGAGTTTTTCCCAGCCACTGTCGCATTTTGCTGCTCGGGGCCCAGTTGGTTCTCTCTGATTGTATAAAGCGCTTTGAGACGCCATTGGTTGTGATTTAGCGCTGTACAAATAAAAGTTTATTATTATTATTATTATAATCAATCAATCAATCAATCAATCAATCAATCAATCACCTTTTATTTGTACAGGGCTAAATGACATCCACAGACAAATCAAATCTCTATGTACAATCACAGAAAAACAACAAGTGGGCATTTGCGTTTTCGTACTCATTTATTTCCTTAAATATGGAACAAGCAGCAAAGGAGGGGCTTTTCAGGACATTTCAGGGGAGTTCTCTGACTGGCTTGAGGCACATTATCATTATCATCTCTGTAAAACTAATTTTGCATAATTTGGGACCTCTTGGTTTGATAAAGACTCAAACGCAACACCAGTGCCAAACACATTTTTGTGTTCCTTTGTCACGCCATTTGTATTGTGTAGCTCATTAAGGTCAGAGCTAAAGAGGTTTCATGACGATTATATTTAGCCACCTATGAATCTTCTTTTTATTTCTGGAATCACGCGCTGGCTGTCCAGAATGCCAGTAAACACCGGGGCCGACACTCAATATCACCGCCGCTGTCACACCTTCACCCTGTTCCCATTCGCTCATTTGCATTTAGGGCATAACATACTCCAACGCTGTTATTTTCGGTGCACCTGTTGCACCCACTCACGGCGGAGAATGAGGAGCGCCCGCGCTTGGCTTCATTCCTCTCCGACTCAGCTGCGAGTGAGACGTCATGCGAAGTGACACTCCGTGCAGAAAGAAAATGTGCAAATGGGAAGAGACAGGTTTTTTGGGGGGCCAGAGCCGCAGACCTAAAAAGTCACCCAAGCGTGTTGCGGCTAACTATTTGGACGTCCGAGATCACCTGGGCTCGCGCCTGCCAAGCAGGAAGCGCTGCAGAAATACTGGCAGGCCCTACGTCTAAAGGAAAGGTTCATGAGATTGGGCTACTAGAAGATTGTGTTCAAGAAAAAAAAACTGACCCATATATTAGTCATATGCTGCTGTGTCTCTTAAAATAGGAAGTGAGTGCAAATGTTCTTTCTTGACCTCATGTTGCATTCGCTTCAGGACCAGAAGTCAGAATCTAGAGCTAGAAATGGTGACGATAACAGCACATTAAGCGCTAGCTCGTGTGTGAAAGCAATGTAAGTACAGTGTATGTACAGGTACATGTGCGCAATGCTGTTGGCATGTCTTTGCAATACCTTTGGAGTACCAAGTGCCTAATAAACTGAGCAGGTGAGTGAACCTCTGGGTTGTTGAGGAGTCCCTCCACTCTCTCACCTGAAACTGTGAGTTGTGATTGCTGCCCAGACATCTCTTCACGCTGAGGGCTTCCCAAGTATCACACAAGCCATTGATCTATCTAATCACTTTACACGGGCCCCTGAATGTGAATGTTTTGCAAACATGGGGCTAATCAACTTGTAAGCCAAAGTGCAACCTGAATGGCTGTAGTAAATCTCGTAAAAATGCAAATAGAGCCTGCCTGCCTGCTTCTGCTAGACCGAAAGTTGATCTGGTTGTCTCTTCATAAACACACAGCAGAGTACTCGGTGCTTAAAGCCCCATGAACAGAGCATCACTCAAGCCCTGAGGTCAATACCTATATATTCTTAAATACATCAACATAGGCCAGTGACATGAAGGCAAACAGTAACCCAGTAACCATGTTAGTGTTTCATTCATTTTTTAAGTAAATGCAACAGCTACATTTTCTATTAAAGTAATTATTTTATAATATATAAATAATATCTAAATATATAATATAATAAATATTTATTATTATTATTATTATTATTATTATTAGTAGTAGTAGTATTAATAATTATAATAATAATAATAATAATAATAATAATAATAATAATAATAAGAAGAAGAAGAATTCCATTATTAAAATGTTTCATCAAAGGGCCGTGTATGTGTTTACAGAAGATAAAGCAACATTTATTATGGTGTGTGTGTGTGTGTGTGTGTGTGTGTGTGTGTGTGTGTGTGTGTGTGTGTGTGTGTGCGTGCGTGCGCGCGCGTGCACTTTTATGTAACAAGATCAGTTTCCCTGGAACTCTCTGATCCTTTTGTTGAGTTAGTGGCAACACGCATGCAAACATACCGCCTACCACACACACACACACACACACACACACACACACACACACACACACACACACACACACTAGTAGCAGAAGATAAAAAGTGGAAAGTTCACCTAGAGCCAAGGTCATGCCATATGTGTATCAGTAAAACTGGAAAGTTGATTTTTCTGAAATGGAGCAGCTGGCTCCACACAACTGATTGTGTTGCAACTCACCATTCCTGTTTGCTGCTCCTGTTTGTTTACACGCACTTGTCGGATGCAAAACATTCTGTGTTCATCTGTCTTTACAATCGGGGTGACTCTTACAAACACATTAGTGTGGCTCATTGCAGGGTCATCCTAGAAAGAAGTGATTACTGTTTTTACATATTTGTACATATGTACATACGTACATGCATACGTATTTTGAATAAACAAGGAGCACACGTTTGGACGCAACTATTTTGTACAGACATTTAAAAAAAAGAAATTTGACAATCAAAAATATACTTTTTGTTGTTTTTTGTGCACATAGTAGTGCTCAGTCTTGAAACATCAAGTCTCATGACTGGACGTTAAGGGGTATAGTGGAACTGCATGTGCAACTTGTTAACATTATCATTTTAAAGCACTTTTACCATAGTCTATATAGTATCACTAGAAGGTTTTTTGAAGAGGCATTTTCATTAATGACATTAAAAACGTCAGCATTTGTTTAAAAGTGATACGGATGTGATATAAGATCTTCATCTAATGATCTTATAATGTTGAAAATGTGACAGCTGTATTTATTTATTTATTTATTTATTTTGTTTTATTTTTTCTCTTGGCTTAGCGCTTTTGCAGATGTAAACTATAGTGTTTTGGTAAATCAGAGCGTAAAAAAGTGAACTTTCCCCTCCTACCGTTTTCTCTCCCTGCAGAGCTGCGGCGAAGAGGGAGGAGACCGGGCCGCCTTCGAATTGCCGCCACGTGCGCTTTAAACGCCTGCTTTATTATAATAACCTTGTCGTGATTGGTCCAAACAGCAAACACCGTATTTATATAGGACATCTGATTGGTCGGGCCGAGTCGAGTCGGTAGTGAACACAGCCAAGAGCCTCCAGACAAGGCATTCTTGGGCGTCCGTCTCGTACTATGAAAAAAGTAGTGCGCGGGGGAAAATAGCGTTTTTATCGCGCGCACTGGTGGGTAAAAAACGCTCTGGGATCGCAAAACGGGTCGTCCGGCCTCGTCCAAACCACATTTCAAGCGGAGGATCACGAGTTGACGTCGATATAAGGGGGGAGCGTGTCGGCTCGGATCGCGGGCGGAAGGATACCATCGTCACCACCAGCACCACCACCACCACCACTCCTTCCCCCCACCCTCCACGTCAAAATATTGGCTTGGAGCTCCCGCGTCAAAAGCTCAGACTGTGGCTGGCTGCTCGTCGGGATATCAACACGCGGCGGAGGGCATTGAACGCCGCACTCTGTCGACGCGGCTACTCGACGCATCGGAGCGTGTGCGTTTTTTTTTATTTACTTCTCTAACGGACTGTTTTTGTTTTTGTTTTTTTTTACTTCTGCTGCTCTCGCCTTGAGACACACGGGCTGTTTTTTCATGCGGTTTTCGGACAAACGGTGTGCGACTTGACTGTCGTGACACGACTCCTCTTTTTTTCATTTTGGACGGGCGCGGTGCGGCGCGGCGGACTTGGCGCACTGCTGGCTCTTGGATACATCATTCTTCGCTCGAAGCCAAGCCAGGACCCCCCCCGCGTCTTGCACCAGTTGTGAAACTGAAAAAAACCGCCCAACCCTGGGCCGTGCTGCTGCTGCCTTTTTTTTCGACACCGGTGTGTTCAGTGTGAATTATGTTGCTGTCAAAGTTTGGTTCATTTTCGCACATTTGCAACCCGTCGAGCATGGACCATCTGCCCGTGAAAATACAGCTCCAACCAGGTACGTACGCGACACGTTTATCCCTGCCTTCATTGATTTATTTACACATTCGGCGCGGGGTCTCAGAAATGGCTGCTTCTTGGGAAGTCGGAACTTGGAATTTTCGAGCGAGCCGTTCCTAGTCCAGTTTACCGGCTCTTAAGCCCGGCGGGCTAGCGCGGAGCCTGCTAAACAAAGCGGCGGGCGGTTGAGGCGTTCACGAGGCGCTAACGTCCACGGCTCTCCTCTTCACTTTTCTTCGCAGTCAAAGTGGAAAAGGAGCCGTTCGAGAAGGTTTATCAAGTAGGATCCGTTCTGGGCAGCGGAGGCTTCGGCACAGTGTACGCCGGCAGCCGACTCTCCGATGGCGCACCGGTAAGTCGTCTCCAAGTGTGTGTTTGTGTGTGTGTGCGTGCAGTGGGGGAGTCTAATGTTTTGATCCTGCATGTGCCGCCATGGAAGCCGGGCGCCTCTTCTCCCAGCTTCCGGCGACGTCCTCGCCAGCAAATGTCGCGTCTAAGAGGGTTTCTTTGCCTTTTGCTTTACTTCAGGTCGCCGTGAAACACGTCGCGAAAGAGCGGGTGACCGAGTGGGGCTCAATTGTAAGTATTCATTCCCCCCTGAGCATGCGTCTGTGTTTGTTTTGGTTCCCCATCGCCCTCCTCCAAACCGAGGTGTGTGTGTGTGTGTGTGTGTGTGTGTGTGTGTGTGTGTGTGTGTGTGTGTGTGTGTGTGTGTGTGTGTGTGGCTGCGATGCTTTTAGGAACGGAGTAATAACGAAATAAGAACGCTTTTACTGATCGGTTCTCTCTCTGATCTCGGCAGAACGGAACTATGGTGCCTTTAGAGATCCTGCTGCTGAAGAAGGTCAGCTCGGCGTTCCGCGGAGTTATCAAATTGCTGGACTATTACGAGCGCGCCGACGGCTGGCTCATCGTCATGGAGCGGCCGGAGCTCGTCAAGGACCTGTTCGACTTCATCACGGAGAAGGGCGCGCTGGACGAGGACACGGCCCGCGGCTTTTTCCGCCAGGTGCTGGAGGCGGTGCGCCACTGCTACGGCTGCGGCGTGGTGCACCGGGACATCAAGGACGAGAACCTGCTGGTGGACCTGCGCACGGGGGAGCTCAAGCTTATTGACTTTGGCTCGGGGGCGATTCTCAAGGACACGGTCTACACCGACTTCGACGGTAAGCGCCGAACCCCCCGACCCCTCCCCCATCCCCTTGAAAGCGCGCCTCAGAACCCCTGCGATAATATAATCTGACGTGTGTAATTAGTATTGGTAGTTTTTACATTCTGATCGCCGCCGGTCTGCCCTTGATGCTCCGCGCGGCTATTTTCAGTAATGGAGGCGTTCACGGCGCTCGTGACGCAGTGTTCTGTTTCTAGTGGAGGGTTTTCCTCACTGCTTATCACCGTGCGGAAGCTAATGGGAAGGGAAAGGGCGTCTAGTGCGTTTGTTTGTGACAAGCTTGATGCATCAGGCGCGTGTTGTGTTGTGTTTTTTTTTTGGTTTTTTTTCAGATATGACTCACTGTTTATGATTCAGGCCGACAGCCGCGCTATTTTTTTTTAAAGCTAATAAAGATCATCCTCGTGTCTTGTGAGACGCAGCGTGCCTTTTCATATTTCCGTCTTGTTATTTTGCCTGTTAAAAGCCTGACTCACGGTCACAGTTTGTGGGTATTAGGTCAGTGCCACGTAAGATCTGTTTGTTGTGAAACCTGAGTCGGCGGTTCACGTGACAGGCTCATATTGCCCTTTTTTTCCCTCCTCGCATCCCAAGTTCCTCCCTCCAGAAGGGAGGGGGTGAGTGAAGGAGGGAGGGATTGAGGAGACGCAGGCAGGGAGGGAGGCAGGTCACCCGGTTTGTGCTCTAGAGGAGGAAGATGAGAAGTGATGCCGCCATGACTCAGCCATTTTAGACTGGAAACGATTAATCACCCCCACTGAGATCCTGACAGACGGTCATTTTCGCCGGTCGTCGTTCGTGGCCCCTGGAGCTGAGTCACGGCTTCGAGCTGCTCTGCCACAACACCGCCGAGCTTATCTGTACTTCTTTTTTTTTCTATCCCCCTGGCGCAGGTACGAGAGTGTACAGCCCGCCCGAGTGGATCCGCTTCCACAGGTACCACGGCCGCTCGGCCACCGTGTGGTCGCTAGGCGTGCTGCTCTACGACATGGTGTGCGGCGACATCCCCTTCGAGCAGGACGAGGAGATCCTGCGGGCCGGCTGTACTTCAGGAGGAGGATCTCAGCCGGTGAGTCGACCTTTGAGCCGCGCAGCCATGCCTGAGTTGACTGTGTTGGTGCCCTCTAGCCCCATCAGCGGTACAACCCCGGCCCCCACCCACCCGTTTGAATCCATCTCCCCTGTTTACTCCCGTTATGAGTCAGCTTACTGCAGTGACAGGAAGAGAGCTTTCGCTCTCCTCCTCCTCCTCCTCCTCCTCCTCCTCTTTGTGGAACAGCCTCTAGTGGCGAAATGCAATAAAGCCATTTGTGTTTGCACTCTATTGGCCACTAGCGTAGAGCCAAAGCAGCTCGAGTCTCACACACACACACACACACACACACACACACACACACACACACTCCAGCCCCCGTCTTTAGCCGAGATGTGAAAGGGACACAGTTGAAATTCCTTCCTCATCCTCATCCTCATCCTCATCTCCCGTCTCCCCTCCAGAGTGCCAGCAGCTGATCAAGTGGTGCCTGGCCCTGCGGCCCTCCGACCGGCCCTCGCTGGAGCAGATCTGCGACCACCCCTGGATGAGGGCGACGACGACGGCGACGACGGAGTCGGCCAAGTCGCCGGAGGAGGCGCCGGTGGCGGGCGACATCCGCCTCAGAACCATCGACACAGACTCTTCGTCAAGCACAAGCTCAAGCAAGGAGAGCCTCTGACAGACTGAGCGTGCTCTCTGGGGGTGGGGGTGGGGGGAGGAGAAGAAGGGGCTCGCAGGTGGTGGTATGGACTCAGCAGCCTGTAGCCTCACTGGCCTGTCAGTAGCTGGACGCTCCACTCGGTGGCTCCAGCTGTATGAAAACCTACTTTAATTTTCCTCTTTTGTCGGGAATTTCTAATTTATTATTATTATTATTATTATTATTATTATTATTATTATAATTATTATTATTATACCATTTGTTCTTCCTTTTCTTATTCTTACCCCCACCCCCCCCATTATTTGATTTTTGTTTCCTCATGGGGAACATGTTTTTTCTGTTTGGGTGGTCTTACCAGCGCTATTTATTTTTTTCTTCCCCCCCTTCTTTTTTTTTTGTACTTTATTTCATTTTTGTTACTAGGCTGGTATATGCAGCTGGCAAGGCCCTCCGACCAGACACGGCTGCTCTCATAGAGCTCAGAGATTAAACATGAAAGATGACAAGAGAGAAAACAAAACTTTTTATTTAAATGTTTTAATTATTTTTGATTTTTGTAGTGCCTTTTTTTGGGAAGCTGCTTTTCTTGGGGGGGCTTTCGTCAAAACAACCTGTTTTTCGGGGCTCTCGGCGTTTGGCCCGGCGGCGCGATGGAGATGTGGGTGGGGGCGTGGCGGGTCACGGCCCAGCCCCCCCCCCTCGCCATGGGCCAAAGCAGCCGAGGCGCTTAAAGATAGCACGAGGCAGGAGAGGAGGTGTAGGGGCGGGGCTCTTCCCGACAATGGAATACTTGAAAAACACTTGACTCAACTCTGTGTCGCTCTCTTTAACGCTGCTCACTCACTCTTTAGCCTGAACAGGTGTTTGGAAACTGGATCCTGTCTTTTTTTCTGAATGTCTTCAAAATGTCAACCCACACATGCGCACACATACACACACACACACACACAAACAAACTCTACCCCTCCCTCTCCCCCGCCCCACGGCTTTTTCTCCTCTTTGTGCCCCTTTGATGCCTGTTGCTGGGCAGAAGGCCCGCCTAAAGTTCTTTTACTGTCCTTTTTTTCCCCCCTCTTTTTGTGTTTTTTTTTTTGCCTCCCGTCATCTCACTGCTCGACACTACATAGCCCCGCCCCCTGGCCTCCCTCAGGATTTGGGGGGTGTGAAATGCACAATCAATGCAATATTCATGAACGCAAATATGTAATGTTTTTCTTTTTTCAAATATATTGTACAGAGTGTATTTTTTTCTCTTTGTGTGTTCTTTTCTTCTCCCCATTTGCTTTTTAATTTATTTGTAAACATGTAGACATTCCACACTCTGTGGCTATTTATTTATTTATTGTCTATGCTTAAAGCCCCCACCTTAAAAGACAAATTGCATATCCTTCTTGGTCTTTTTTTTTTTTTGGGTTTGCATTCCTATAACTTATTTTTACATTTTGCGACATGATTTGTTTTTGTTTTTGTTTTTTTTGAGATGTGGAGGATGCACTGAGCAGTTGTCGATGTAAAGCAGAATAAAACAAGTTTACTTAAATTTGAAAAAAAAAAAAGCATTTGAATGTTCTTTAACTACTTTTAAAAGAAGTCTGTCGGTCAATGTTGAATGGCAAAGTTCAGAGATATACACCTGGTTCCTGTACTGTTAAGGTTCATTTGAGTTCTATGAAGAAGTTGAGAGAGAAAAAAAAAACAAAACAAATCTGTCGAGTTAAAACAGCTTTGGTAGATGTCACATAGCCGCCTCATTATGGAGACCTTTCAGTTCATCTGTGGGACTTTTTGGCTGTGAAGGATGGATATTGATATTTTTTGATACAAAAGTTTCAATTAAACTCCCATTTTTTTGTACAGAAACATGTCTGGTGTCTTGGTTCACTTGGAACATTGAAGAAATTTTGCCTAAATCATCCACCTTGTCCACGCCGTGCACTCACTGCTTTTCGACGCAGTGCATGTGTGGACGATAAGCCTCTCCTCCGCAGGGTTCCCCTGGGAGGTCGGGAGTCCAATATGGCCTGCGGTTCATTCACACCGCCCCGCAGTCCTCGCTGCAACATTTGTGACACGGCTGACGACGTGGCTGAGGAGAAAACATCACAGGACTAATTAAGTGGATGGTGACCACAGGGGCTAATAAGAGACAGATGTCTCAGGAGCCAGAGGCGAGGGATGTGCTTAGCATTGAGAAACACACGCATCCACACTGCAGAAAAACACAACTGCGTCACTTAGGCCTGATTTTACCCCCTACATTTTAAACAACCATGAACAATAAAGGTTGCTGTGTGTGTTTAATGTGTGCGTGTGATAGTACAGCATTATGAACGTGTCAGGTTTTTTCTGAGGAGGTGCTGCCCCCTCTGGAGAGCCAGCGCCATTGACATTCACATGTTGCAGCGACAGAAGGTTGAAACTGAAAACATTTTCCACGCAAATGACATTAATTGCAATGATGTCACGGCCAATGAGATTGTTTCAGGATAGTATGTTTATTTATTTATCATACATCTCTGAACACAGGATGTTCATCTCAACCTTAAATGGAGACATTTGGACTTTCATGAAAACTCAATGAGACAGCTGCTCCCCAGATCTTCCAGGACAAGTTTTCAAGATGAAGTGGCTTATTTATGGGATGGGGAAATGGAGCATTCATGGGAGTTTACATCTTGGTACACAGTGCACACCAATTAAGGTATGCAAGAGCCCAGTATTTTTTTTAATGACTGACTTTTTGTGTTTTGACTTTTCTGAGAACAAAAGACCTATAGCCATTTAGTTCGATTTGGTGTAAAATCAGCATGCATACTTGTAGCCAGAATTATGGATCGTGTATAAAATTGGATCGACATCTGTCCTAAAATAAGATAGAGTTGTAACTGTTTTGGTGCACGTCTGACCGGAAAATTCGCTTTAAATTAGGGTTTCATGCTATTTATATAGAATAGCGCTTTGTGAATGACTGCTAAATGCTGCTAATAGTTGAGTTGAGCAGATCAAGAGAGACCTGTTTATAATCGGAAATTTCTTTTCTTATAATTGAAAACAAAAGAAGTCTCTTCATTTTTTTAAAAGTAGGATGCTGCTTTTAAACAGAGTGAACCCCTTTTTGCACTCTTACAGTCATCATGCTAGGCTAAGCTGAGCTAACTGGAAGCATTGTAATTTAAAACAATGTCTTCTAGTTCGTAATGAAGTAGTCTAATGAAGGCTTTTTCTACTTCTTAATGGTTTTGGCTAGAGTTTAGCAAAAAGCTACCAAATGTTACCTTCTAACTACTGTATAAAACCGACAGAATCGTGTTCCATATTAATAATTGAGGGTTAGTGTCTTTTTTTAAACACTCCCATGAGGCCCTGAATAATATCTCATCACTACACATGAGACATTGCATCTTGTCATGTCATTTATCAAGTTGTGCTTTGAAGAATCTTTGTTGTTGTTGTTGTTGGTGGTGAGTTAATGCAAAATAGCACTAACCAGAGTCCCACAGCTTCCAGAGCGCCGTGGCTGAAGGATTCCCTGCCTCGCCATCCTCAAATCTTAATTCCTCACGAGCACCTCCGCGCCCCGCGGCAATAAAGCATGGAGCCTTCAACGATCGCTGTTGTCAGCCTCAATACGTTGACATCTGTGTTTCTATTTGCGTCCCGGCTAATTCTCCATTGTCTCGGTGTCTCCGGGCTTTGTGACATGCAAATGACCGGCAACTTGTCTTCATCAGCAACCCGTCTGCTCAAGAGTGGAGACTGTGGGCGAGGCCCTTATCCACTCTCACCGTGAAATCCTCATTAAATCCAGCGGGGCATATGCCACGCTGATGTCTCCTCTGGTTTGAAGTCTGATCCCCGTGGCTGCTTAATATCATCCATCACTGCCACTTAGTTCAACTCCATAAAGATTCTGCTGCATTGCAGCTCTGTGGCGGATCCATTAAAAGATCAAATTATTATGGGCGGAGGGATCTTCTGAATGGTTTGGGTCCAAATATTTAAGGGACTGCATGTCCTTGTTGTTCTGCCTTGTGGTCCCTTGTGCTCAGGCGGATTTTTGATTTGAAGTGGGAAAACCAAAATTGCAAAGCTAGTTGTCTTTAGATCACTATAGAGAAATGGGGCAAGAAAGGAAATGCGTAATCCAAACCAAAAATCGCAAAGTCAGCTGTCCTCAATTAGCATTCGGAAATGGGGAAACGAAAAAAGGAAGAATTTTCCTTTTCTTTTTTTCTGCTGAAAACACAGTAACAGGACTTGGAATTGTCGAGTCACAACAACAGCAAAAACACACACACACAAAAAACCCTGAGACAGTTTAAAACCAGTTGTTATTCCTTGAGATTCCTTATTATGGAGAAACATCTTGTTTTCCGATTTTGTTTTTCTCATTTCACCAAGTACATAAACCTTTTATTTTTGTTTTGTTTTGTTTTGGTCCATTTGATAACTTTCTTTATCAAGATTTAAATCACTTGGTCACTTGTGAGCTAATTTTATTGTTCCAGACATTTGTAAAGCTGAATGAGCTCACTATATAATAATAGTTAGAAAATAGTTCAAAATATAACTGCTTTTTCTTTTGAACAACTACAGCACTATGGGTAGATCAGTGGAGTTTGAAAGTAGGTCACAGGTGCTGCTGATCACCTGTGTGCTCTTCTCAGCTACTGCTAATCAGACTGAGCTCTGCCTGCTCAGATGGTGCTCAGAGGTGTCGGGCGGGGAGTCCACACAATCAGTCGACTTTCTGTGATTTTGCTTTGGGTGGAAACCACAGTGCCGTGCGAGTTCGGATGGTGCAGTGTGTTAGGTTGCTAAATGAAAAAAACCATGTCCTTCAGGTTGCCTTCATTTTAAAGGGAAATGTTGAGGATGATACAAAAAACAAAAACAAAACAAAAGCTCTTTCATTGGCTGTCGTCAATCTTACGATCTCACAGCTGGCAAGAAAATAAGCGAGTGCGTTACTGCGTTACTATGCAACCTCTTTGAACAGCGGTCGTGTGAAAGTGGCAGTTTTGTTCGAGTGCCACGTTGGAGAAGCAAACAAAAACTTTCTGCTTAAAATTTCAGTCACTTTGGCAGGGGAAGTTTATTTATCTATTTATTTGTTTGTTTGTCTTCACATGGACATAATTGCATTAGACGAAGCAGATGCATCGTTTGTTAGGCACCTATCCACAGTCTAAATATCCAAAAATCAATCAAACAGAATGTGAAATTTGAAGACTACTGTCGCCAAAATTAACAAATAAAAGCAACGTAATGGATCTAGTAACAAATCAGAATCTGAATCTATCCATTAAGATCAATTATGACATTAACACTAGCAAAGTTGACTTCACAGATGTGATCTTCAGGTGGCCGCATCCCCTTCAGCAGCTCGTCTATGAACGTAATTATTTGTAAATGCATTATTATACTACTATACACTAAATATAGTTGTGTGCTCGCAGTACACAAATTCACTTGGTGAAATTGTGTGCGGCGACGTGTGAGGCTTTTTCTTTTCCTCTCTTTTTCGTTGGTGGCCACCCGCTGTAGGTGACAACTCGACAGACACGGAGGACGATGGCAGATGGACCCTGATGGCCACAGATTGGCATCCACAATGGCGAGACAAGGAGAGGGATGGGCGCCAGTGATGCGGCATGTACTTCGTGCCCATGCATGTGACCCCGTGTCAGGGTTGCGCACGTGTTCACGTTCTGGATCGATCTCTGTTTTTAGCTTTTTGCATATTCACTGGCCTCCAGCCTACCTTGAAGTCGACAACATGGAGCTGCAGCATCAGAGTAGTTTAATAAAGGGTCATCGCGCCTAATTAGCAATTTGAAAGCAGTTGTCACATCAGTGTGTTTAGGGAAAAGTGGAGAAAGCAAACTTTTTATGCAAGAAATCAGTACTTTTTTGAACACAAAACTCTTGTTTTACCTCCTGCAGGCCCCCCGACCACCTCCACCGGGCCTGCTGGGCAAAGGGACTTTCCGCTAGACTGCCCCAGCAATCGTGAAAAGGGGCACCGCTTGCCAGAGAGGAGTACCTGGCTGCCCAGCTGGTGGGAACCTGTGGGCGTCATCGCGGCGCCGTGAAGGAACTCGCTGTTCCAGGCGGTGAGGACAGTGTAAACACAAGAGCAGTGTGTGCCCGGGGGGGAGGCGGAGGTGGTGACGGAGAAACACGAGCGCCGAGACGTCAGACAAACTCCAGCAAAAACTAAAAAACACGCACATGCTGTTCTGGAAGGACCCGGTGGTGTACAAAAGCACACAAACAGGTTCCTTGAGATTAGGCAGGAACCACAAAGGCTGGGTCAGTGCCGGCAGTGCGCCGCGACGCCGTTGCCAAGGTCTCCCAGACGACAATATCAACAAGTGGCGGAGTCAGCAGGCACACTGAGGCGGCGGCATCATATTCCCGTGGCGGGAATGCACATGTGCGTGAAAGTGACAAGAAAATGTGGCCGAGGGATGAACCGGGGAAAGGAGAGTGGAAAAAAATGACAGAATGGGGGGAATACAGAGGGGCATTAAAGGGATCCAGAGAGATTGACGTCTTTATTGTGAGCCTGTTCTATTCCAAGCTTGTGATTTGATCAAAGGAGTCTCGGACCGGGCGACTCAATTTCGCCTAGTGGCTGTTTTCTGGCTCTCCGCCGTGACGACACAGCTCCACTCTGCTGATGAAATGAAGCAACGTTGTGTTTGTTTGGTTTTTTCTGTGCCCCCAGCGATCCTGGCCTGAAAGTAGCGCGCATCACATTAGGGAAAAAGAACGCGGCAGCACCCACGTGTTCATTCCTCAACATGCGAAATGTGTGTAAAACATGACGGAATCACAAACAGTTGTTACAAATTTGCGGCCTCGCTGGCGTCTTTGTAACATCAATCTCTCCGCTCGGCAACATTAAAGCTGGAGGACGCAGAGGAAGTGCGGGTTCCCCCTTTTTGTGTTTCTCGAGGTGAAGCAGTATGACATACAGCCGGTCTCAAGGGAGCAATAGTGTTTGGCTTATTATTTTATTAGAAGAGGTGAGCTTTTTTAAGTTATTTGTTTTTCCTACCCTTAGAACGCTTCTCATATACATATATATGTATATGTATATATATATATATATATATATATATATATATATATATATATATATATATATATATATATATAGATATATAGATATGTATGCATGTATGGCAACTAACTAGGATATGTATATACATAGAGCAATAAGAATGTTGCTCCTAGAGTAAGGTGGTGACGCTGGACTGGTATAAACACGATACAGTCACTGATACAGTATGTTGCCCCAGTAAAATGACACAGCGACTCAGCCATCGACGCCACAGTGACATGCAGCGAGATGTTGCCAGCTCTCTTGGTCCTCCACCCTGCGAGGAGCGTCCACCTTCTCAGATTTCGGGTCAGACAATCCAAAAGGCATCCACATCAAGCGCAGCAGAATTGAAGAGTGAGACCTGGTGATGGATGGCTGGTGACCACGCCAGAGTGTTCCCTTTCTGGCACAGTACGCGGTGGTGCTATGGCTCCAGCCCCCCATGTCCTCATAACAAACAGGTGAAAGGAGTGAATGGGTGCACGTTCTCATGCTTGAGCGTACCGTAGTGCTCCCTGTCAGCCAGGTCGGGTTTCAGGACCCCGGCTATCTAGCGTTCCCTTGAACTTGAGACAAACCCATCCCCCGGGGACATCAAAAATTCATTGCTGGCTGCGGGAACACAGGTCTTGTGTACAAAGTGTGAAGGAGTGTTAGAAATGACTGGCTGCATTCTTCTGCCAGGATGTATGCGGCGAGCGGACTTTTTTTTTTTGCTCCTTTTTTGGACCTGTGGTGTCAGCTATGTTTGGTGTGCTTTCGTGGTCCGGGGCGCCGGGGACGAGTAGGGTCTGACAGTTTAGAAACTGGAACACATCCTTACTATTTAAGGTTTGTCCTGCCAACTCTCTGACTGCAGTAGGTCGGAAGTTGATGGGGGAGGGTTTCATTTAGGTCAACGGAATCATTACATTTCTTGCAGATCCGTCTTGAAAACCTCCTGTCAGTATCATTTCAGCTGGTCGGAATTTGACTCAATCAAAAGTCTTTGGGGAAAAAGGCCAGTGGTGTAAAAAGCCAGAAATAACCAAATTGTTGGGAGTTGCCTGTACTCTTAAACACTGGTTAAGGACTCTTGTCAAGATGGATGTGCAAAATATATCCTGTGGGTGACATCCTGGTATGTCAAGGAGTAGATATATCATCCCGGAGTTCATCTCTTAAACCACCTCTCTCCACTGTCATTCGCACGCTTGCAAACTAGCGCACCACCAGACCAAAGAGCCAGAAGGCCGGTTAATGTTGGACCGTTCACCACTTGGCCGGAAAACGTGACTCCTCGTGGCTGCGATGTCTCTCTCGTTCTGCACGGTGTGTGAACAGACAAGTGTTATGCAAACCCTCTCGCCATCACAACTTTCCCTGAGTGAGAAGCCACTGGTGTCTTTCAAGTTTTGTTGCGGCGTCCTCAAGCGACCGCTTGTATGGGATCTGAGGACATCAGAGTAATTTGCTCTGTGTGCCAAGCTGAAGTTTCCTAACGCTAACTTTTCGTGGAGCTCAGCTGTTGTTCTTCAAACACTTGTGCGGTTGGAATAGTAAGGCCTAACAATGAATGTTCTTCTATTTTTCCGATCATCATTTAACATCTGCAGTCACATCTGCAATGTGCGCACTAACCTGTATATGTAGCATTGTTACTCTGAATTTGTATTCCTGGACCGCTGAGGTTTCCCGCAAAACCCTCCAATAAATGTTTTGTTCTGCAGTCGCTAAACACTGTCAGATACTGACTGGCTTTGTATTTAGCTCTGACTATGTGGATAGCACCGCATTTGTCCTCTTCCGTCACGGCTGCCTATTCCACCTGATTGTGAGGATAGGTGAGGCCGATATTTATCCAACAACTTTGCCATTTTATGCCTTGAATGGAGGCAAAGTGAAACAATGGATGTTTCTTTCTTTTTTTTTTTTTTTTTTTAAGGAGGAGCCGCATGGCAAAATTCAAGCTTTGCCAAGTATGATTTGTCATGACTCATGATCACTGTATATAGTAATCATGCCAAATTTAACATTTCGCAGCATCCCTAACCATAAAGTTTTATTTTTTTCCCTCTCCTAAGCCACTTCAACAAAAACTTTAACCAGACAGGACAGTAATTTTAGACGTCTTGAAAAATAATTTCAAGACCTACTCCTCCATGACCCAACTCAGAGCCCAAACTGTCTCCCAACAATAAAAGTGGCCCGCTAAAATGGGTATATCTGGGCTCGGCTTTCCCTTTATATTCCATCTGAGCGTCACCAGAAGTACACAGTTTACACAAGTGAGGGCTCCGATTACAAGCTGTGAGAATAGCCGCCCGTTTGCTCTCCCATTCGGGGGACGCTTACGAAAGAGCCGGCGCATCTCCTCAGCGACCATGATTAAAAGGTTGCGTGCTTGCCACAGGTATGTAACGACTACCTCGACTCCCCCTCGGCTCTACCAGGAATGTATGGGAGCGGAAAAACTACCACCGCACAGGGAAGAAGGCTGCCCGTCCTCGTGGGCCCCTCAGCCCCAACCACACGCGGTAGGTGCGCCGCCGGGGCCGCACTTTCGCCACTCGCTCCGGCCTGAGAAATATGTGGCGTGGGAGGACCCCTAGAATCGGAGTCGGATGGGAAACCTGGCTGTTTTGCCCTGCAACGTGCTGGGAAGCGAAACGAAACGAGAGCTTCTGATGGCCGGCAGCGAAAACAAACGCCGGACGGCGTGGCAGCGCTGTTTGTTTTGATTGATAGTGCACTTGAGGTTGCGTGAATCTTTCGAGTGAGGACAAAACATGTAACGTCACACAGACATACATATGGATGTGTTTTTTCCCGCTGGTGAGACATTGTCCATGTCACGAATTCTGGAAGCCATCCATCAAACATAGTCAGATGAGCTGATCAGTTGAGGCTAAAAACTGGAACATCAGATCAGATTTTCCCAAGTATTTATCTGGAATATTCATCAGATTAAGTGCCAATGGAAAACCTTTGGGGAGGGAAAGCAAAGATTTGATCGTTCAGATAAAACTGACATAAATGTATTTAAATGTGATAAGTTGTGGACTCCTCTGAAATTTTGAAACCCAATCAGAAATGCATTCCATTGAAGATCTCTGGCTTGGAATGTTTTGATCCACTCGGATTTTTATTCATAGAGCCCAAAATTACTATTCACGGCCCCCCCCAAGACCTGAATGTGATTTCTTTTTCCAAATATCCAAAATTGATTGTACAAAACGTTCAAGCACAATCTGTTCCAGTGTTGGCCAGACTTCCAAGGCCAAAGCTTTGGCATCAATTCTGCTTTGTCTTGATGACGATGCTAACTGATCAAGAACCTTAAGAAAAAACTAAACCAAAACACCAACAGCATTTCAGATGAAAGGAGAACTGTGACGACAGTATCACTCCTTTTGTAGGACTGCTTTGTGTGTGTGTGTGTGTGTGTGATTATGACCTAGTTAGCCGGGGCCATTGTTTCCAGATGGTTGTGTCAGAGAGCTCCCTGTCTCCTCTCCATATCTCATAGCACTGATTTAACACCCTGTCATGAGGTGGTTCGCAAACGCATGTGCGGCAAATTACATGATTCAGGTTCCTTTGTTTTATTTTCAGGGTCTCTTTTAAGACTATAGCATACCCGTGTCTGAAGCCAACATTTGGCTACTTCAGGGTTACTACTTGGTGCATCTTTCTGCAGATTCACATTTTGAAACAAAATACTCCCCTCAAATATGACAAAAAGACCACTCTTGACCGAGCCACCAGATTTGTATGTGAAATAGGGTTTGGCACCCAAAGATTTCAAGACCAGCACATTTTCTGTGCCCCAGGTGTGATTAAATCACGTCACCTGTCAGTTACGTTGAAACTCTGTGGTGTTTTGGCACTTTGCCACCTATTGCGGGTTCCCAGACACCTCATCCTCATCCTTGCCTCTTGTGTGCGTTTCTTCCGCTCAGCCTCCCTCCCTCCTCCTCCTCTTCTTCCCCCTCCTCCACCTTGTTTACCTGCTGCTCCGTAGCCACGGTGATCGCGCTGATCACGTTACATCCAGGACAGCCAGTTCTGGGAAGACGAAACAAGGGATTCTCAATAATACTACCATTATTCCCAAAAGGCTGATTCTCCAAGCACTGCTCCGTTCCCAGAGTGCGCACACGCACGCGCACACACACGCACACACACACACACACACACACACACACACACACACTCCAAAACAAACAGATACGCTGGGAAAAGGAGAGCAGGTACGCACTTTTTCATTAAGGCAACATCTATGCACGCTGCGATGAGAGCACGAGGGAAACAAAACAGGCACATGGGGAGCCATTTGGACGCATAACACCAACTTGAGTACCAACGTGGCACATATTGGATTTTCACGCACACTGGAAACACTACTGCCCTTTGTTCACCTGTTGGCCCTCTGGGAATCTTTTGGGCAAATAATTTTGGAGGATGTGGTTTCAGACGAGGACCTGCCAAACTTGCTCTTAAGCCAGCTTTAAATTACTATTACGCAAGTTACATGTTGTCAAAGTGAACAACTGCCCGTAGAGGTCTTTAAAAAAAAACAAAGTTGAAAGTTGGCATCTCTGAACATTTCATGGACTGTATTGCATAATAAGTTTTTGTGCATTGTACAATTGGTGGATGAGTACCTCAGACTGGTGCGTGTTGATTTGGATAAATGAGATGGAAAGTGCTGACTCACACCGGGCTTCAGTTGGTCGATAGCTCTTCCACTTCCTTCTCGTTTTGTTCCGACAAGCTTGGTTCTTCCTGTTTTATTCTGAAAGTTCTTCCCCTCATGTCGCTTTGCATAACCTACTTTTCCTGTCACTTCTGATCGCCTGCCACGCCCCTGATAGATTTCACCGGGCCTTCTCTTTGCCTTTGTATCTCCAGGTTCCCCTTTGTCTCTGCCAGCTGTTACCTTGTATGCCTTCGTGCCACTGAAACAAGCCTGCTTTGCCTGCCACATTTGAATGAACTCATGAACCAATGAATGGCTTATTTTGAACAACAAAAGAAGATAATGGGGCGGAGTTATGGTTGGTAAGTTGATCCAATTGTTTGGGTAAGTAAATTGTTCTATATTTTTAAATAAACAAGGTCCAGAAGTATTTTGGCCTCCTCATTAACTATTGGTTGTTGCTGTACAAAGACAAACTACAAATACATAGCAATCAAGTTTGATACCTGGTATATGTTATTCTCCAAGTAATTAGCTTAGCACCTAAAACAATAATCAATCAAAGAAAAATAAAACTTTATGTTTACAAATTAGATTTACTTTTTGGGGTTTTCGTTTTGAAATTCCCCTCACTCTGTCCCAGTACGGGGAGTTTGAATCCCAGTCGCTGAAATTTCCATCTTGTGATAGACAGATAGATAAAAAGTTCTTATCGAACATTAGAAATCTGCAACAGTCTCAAATGATTTTTTATATTTGCCCACAAATGTTGCAAGCTGCGCAAAACATTCCAGGGATTAATCTACCTATTCGTCACTTATTAAAAAAAATAAAATAATGATAGTAATATTAACGTAGCGGGTTAGTTAGCATGAAACAGTGTCGCTCGGAGCGGAAGCCACGCTGGCGTGTTGTCGTTTTGAGTGGATGCTGGCCAACGGCCGAGGGCGGAGCGAGGTTGCTAAAGTGTGTCGTGTAAAAGGCGGGGAAAACAACGGAGCCGAGGTCAGTGCTGAGCAGTGATTTTTCACTCACACTGCTGTATAGAAGCCGCCGCTGTTCCTTCAGCTCGGCTGCAGCCGAGCACGAATCCCCACAGGCTTTTGTATTCCTTTCTCTCCCTCCCTCTCTCGCTCTCTCTCTCTCTCTGACTCTCACTCTGAAAACCGCAGGAAGCCGAGCCGACTGCAAATGATTTAGTTTCGTAAGGACGAGAGCGAGCAAGTGAGCGAGCAAGCGCTGACGCGTTATAACCTGCAGCGGGGATCTCAGATGCTGCCCAACGCGAACTAGGTCACATCCAGCATTGTAATGCGAAGCGGATGTACGGTCAGGCGGCAAAAAGCCGCTGATTGCGACCTATTTTTATCGCCTCCTTGTGCAACGGTGCCGTTAATGAAAGCGCAGATAAGAGGAGGCGCTTTGACACGTCTGCCATGGGACGACTGTATCTTTGCCGTTTGCGTTTGTTCACTTGAAGCGCGGAGCGCTGCCTTTAATCGCAGGGCCCCGCTCAAATCCAAGAACGAAACGGGAGGGAGAAAAAATGATAAGAGGTCATCATCGGACCGATGCATCCTCGTAGAACTAAACAACGGTTTGTCTCCGCCTTTGTGATCCTCGTGTTCCGTTTGGAGGTTGTGCGAGGGCGAGGAGCAACTCGAAATAACTTCCAACAGACCACCTTGCTCCCGTGTTTGGCAGAGCAACATGAGAAAGATGGGAAAAAAAAGCCCAAAACAAGAGGAGCCGGAGTAGCAGCCGGGAAAAAAAATTCTGGAGCCGAAGCTGAAAGAGCTGCTGGTGTGGGCGTCCAGGTGAATGGCAGAGGTCCCAGGACACCTTGTTACTCAACCATCGATGATGGTGCCAGGGATGGTAGACGCTTCCAAACCTTTGCTTACTTATTTAAATAAAAACAGAAATCTTTTGAGGACGTTGGAGAGAGAAAACAGGACGTGAGCAAAAGCAGCTAAAATGGCGCTCGGAGAGGGGGTTGGCCTCTGTTTGCAGTCTTGTGACCGTCATGCTAGCTTTGTGTTCTCTAGTGACTCGAAGCAGAAGTTTAACTTTGTGGTCTACGCACACTATCTTTTCACGTGTGTTCTTTGCGATGCTGTCGATGCTACATTACCTAGCTGCTACCTCTGTAAACACGCCATGCCCCAGGTCTTCTTCTTCTTCTGCCTTTTGGGAATAAATTCACAGCACCACACAAGGCCTGGCACAGGTACTGCAGCGTTTCCAGTCGTTTTTGTGTAAGCGCAGATTTTTTTGAAGATGGCTTCGTGGTTCGTGGTGTTTTTTTAGGATAGATTTCCAAAAATGGTCAGTTTCAAAAAAGTGCCCTCTTCGCATAAACGGGGCCTAAGTTTTTCAGTTGGAAAGGAGGATAAATTTCAGGAACTCTTGGACACGCGTCTAAAGAGCTAATCAACAAATACCCACGTTTCCTTTTAAACTGCATCAACTGAGTTCGCCTGTTAGCGTTCTCTCTTCTTTAATAGCGCAGAGGCTGATGTCAGCAGCGCGGCTCCTCCGCTCCCCTCGTCAATATAAAAGGTTATGAGTATCGAGTATCCCATCTGCTTTGGTGCCGTCGGAGCTATTTTCGGAGTGTTCCGCCGTGCATAAACAATGTAGTCAAACCAGGCTCGCATTTAATCCGTGTTGACAGAGACCTGATCCAAGTGAAATTCAAAGAGGCCGCGTCACCGCCACGACAATGCCAGAGGGGCTGCGAGCGCGTAACAGAACGCTAACGTCTAATTTACAGCGAAAAGGTTGCTAAGTAGCTGGGCGTCCTTTTCACATCCTCGTTAGATTTTGGAGCGCTGCTCGCGTCAAGTTTTTTCTGAGCCAGTTGCCCCTGCGCACCTGCGTTTTGCATCATTTGGGATCACGATTGCGTCAAACATTCCGCATAACCTGCAACCATAGCCGTCGGGATTTGCGAGTGAGAACTGTGTACGCCTCCCGTAAATCCTGTGACGTTGGAAAATAAAGGTTTCCAACACGTATCGCCTTTGTTTTTAAAGGCAAATGTTTTTTTTGTTTTTTTGTTTTCCATTATCAAGAGTGAGTTTTAAAGGACTTGAGAGGGGATAAAGACAGGAGACACTATTGTATCTCTTGTCTTTCTCGCCTTTTAAGTCCACTAACAAGGCTGACACATCATATTTATATTTGGACACGACTCTAAAGAGCAGAAGTGAAGTTCAGGTAGATTCACAGGTGAAGTTCTCTTTTCTCCTTCCTTGTAATACCGCTTCTTGGCCGGAGGCAACACATAAGTTGCTTTCCTGGCAACTCCACTGTGGCGACGTTCAAGGTTTGAACTCTCTGCGCTTACGGTAATTCACAGTCATCCAAAAAAGTAAGACATCAAACAAGGTCGAGCAGATGTTATGCATCTTCTAGACGACGGGGGGAGGAAGAAAAAAAAAAGGAAAGCGTAAACAGAGCTGTAATAAAAAAAAAGATGAATGCTGGATAAAATTGTCATTCGGGTAAACACGGTCTGAGATTGCCGTCTCAAACAGGCTTTCTCTGAGTCTTTGTTTGCATTGCGGTGCAGCTCGGAGCGAGTGACATCACTCCTGGTCAACCGCTCGCTCACTTTGGTATGCAAATAGCCAGCTGTCACACCTGGAGTCACGGAAAAAACTGATGATGTCATGGAGAGGCAAATGTTGTCGGCGCATGTGTTGGTAGGTCGGCCAGACATGTCAATATTTTCGCTTTTTCCCAGCATTCCCGTGTCACCACGGAGCACGTAAAATGCAGTTTGAAGATGAATGGAGCGTAGACGTGTGGCCACACATTTGCTCATTTCTCGCTTTGACGTGATATTCCACACAATAAAAATATTAAACATTTTATTAAACATCTGCATCAGACTACATATGGCTATTGCCAATGGTCATATTGGCAATAGTCATAACTATGACTGTAGTGACTGTATGACTATAGTCATACTGTATGACTGACAGTCATATGACCATAATCATATAGTCCCAGTTTTTAAACAATAATTTTTAACACTGGAAATACTTAAAAAAACAAACAAACATAAAAACAAAACGGAAATAAGGAAATATGGTTAAAAAAATGTGTCATGTCCTGACTCTTGGCCAAAAACAAAAAGGGAGACGAAACCATGGCAGATAATCTAAATAAGGCTTTATCAAACACAAAATTCCAATTTGACGAAACCAAAGTACAAAGCAAACCAAACAAGGTGCTGACGTGGAGTGCCTGGAGAGTCCTGCAGCAGTGGGACAGAGAGAAAGAGAGAGAGTGAGAGTGGCTGCAGTTGCTTAAGTAACCTGAGCACGCTATCAACGCCCAGGTGTGCTGAATGAGGTGGGAGGCTGCAAACGATCGCAAGTTGACACGCCCACCAGAACTTCCCTGATGATAGGGTTGCACATCTCTCTGTGGTAAACAATTCGATGTGCATCTAGACAAACAGGTTACGATTCAATTAAAAAACTACAAGCTTTTATTGGAGACTGATTTGATACAAAACGATTCGATACAAATCGATTTGATACATACAATTTGATGCTATGATAAATATTTGTTGTTGATATTTTATAAAAACAAACTTTCATTCTACTATGAAAGTGACAGTACAATATTTTCTTTTTAAATATGACAAAAACCTTATCAAAAAAAGACCAAATATCCCAAAACGTTGTGCCTTTATGACTGGCAAAAACACACATGCAAAACAGAACAACAAAATGACATGTCAATGTATTTATTTTTAATCATTGACCAAAAACAAGTAACAAAAGTGCAAAAGTCCTAGTGACATTGAATAAACCTTTGCTTACCATTTTGACAAAAAAAAGTCGTAATGGGGAGTTGGAAAGCCACCAGATTTAGCGAGAAACACTGCAGCTAGGCAGCTGCAGCATTTCACGAGCACCTTCAGGTGACGATCTAGTGTTGTTTGAGAGACGCTGATGTGTGTGTGATGCCGCCAACCAGTTGAAAGTCTCACGATACCCGATCTATGACTCTATAACCGGTTCATAGAGGAATTAATTGATAATTTGAATCGATTTATTAGGCTGCTACTGATTCAGCCGTATCGCTCACTTCCTGAACCGGATATCCGCTCGCATCGGTTTATTGTTCACAACCCTTCCTGATGACACTCCTGGGGCATCACTCCCCGCTCCTTAAGATGATGACCCATTCAGGGTCAACAAACACTGGGCACATAACCCCTGATGTGTCGCACAACCAGACAGTACGATTGCAGGAACAATGGCCATCTCATCAGGCGATGGTTTGGACATTTTAATGAACAAAGAAAAGTCAGAGGGTTGTGATGAGTATAAACTACAGCTGAGCCAACTCCAGACCCAATATAAACCTCAAAGTGTATGAGGGCCCAAACCAAAGCCAGGGCCTCCTTCTCTGTTTGAGTCGTTGAGCTGGTGCGAATTAAACTTCTTCGAGAAGTAAACAACTTTGGTCTATCAATGCCCTCCCTCACCTGAAGCAGGACTGTGCCAGCCAACACATAGCTTGCATCAACCTCCAGGTTCATCAAGCCGTGGTGCAACCGAAATAGGAGCAGCACATAGAAGTGTCTTCATGTTTTAAAATGCTAACTGGCACTTGTCAGACCATACAAACTTGATGTCTGCTTTCAGCAAATCGGTTAGAAGTGCTATAATGACCAAGACAAGTAACTGTCGCCCTGGCAAACTCACACTTCGCTAGGGTGATGGTGAGGTGCCTCTTGCGGCTGAACAGTGCACCAATAAGTTGGATGTGGTCACCCTATGTGTCGTTGAGCACCACCACATTGTCTAAATAAACAGCGCAACCCTCTAGAAATGTAAAGCTGTATGTCATCGGCGTAACAGTGGAAGACTATGGCGGTGGATGAGGACCAAGCACCGAGCCCTGGGGGACGCCTTGTGACAGAGGAACAGTGGAAGAGGTGCAGCTATTGATACTGATGTATTGCTGCCTGTTAGTGAGATATGATTTTAACCAGGAGAGGGCGGTACCAGTGATGTTGAGGGAGGATTCTAGCCGGGCGAGAAGAATGGTGTGGCTAATGGTGTCGAAGGCTGCAGTGAGGTCAAGGAGGAGAAGGATAGTGAGGTGACCCGAGTCTGCGGAGGGGAGGAGGTCGTTGGTGACTCTAAGCAGGGCTGTTTCAGTGCTGTGACGTATTCCAACACCACACAAAACCCTACAAGCCAGAGTCGGAGCATTGTGTTGCGTTGCGGGCTGCTGTACACAAGGACAAAAAACTAGCTAAAACACCACCACCAGCTCCGAAGCAGGTAACATTAGCGTCTTCACATGGTGTCCCATATAGCAAGACAGATGTGAAGATTACGGATACTGTGGCATTTCACATAGCAAGATGTGAAGATATGGTCCCCCTATATACTGTATAAAAGTCTGACTTCCGACACTAGCTGTCTTTTGTAGTTCTACCAAAAAATCTAAATTGAGTTTTCAGATGAAAAAAAACATCAGGATTTTCTTTTTGTCCAAAATCGCCCAGCTCTAGTGTGGGTGGTATAAGTGAGATAGTGAACGGGAAATAAAAGATTCTTTGTCCCTGGGAATTAACCCCCAAAGTGAAAACAGGACCAACCGAGGTTGGCATAGAAGCTTGTTTCACTGAGGCACTGGATTGACCGACAGAGTCATTCACATTCAAACTCACTTGGAAAAATTATTAGAAGAGTTTGCAGTAAGAGAAGACAAGAAGCACTGAAGAAATGACATAGAGAGACATCATATGTTGTTGAGAATTGGTTCTTCTATCTATCTATCTATCTATCTATCTATCTATCTATCTATCTATCTATCTATCTATCTATCTATCCGAACATATTCGTGCATGTGTGTGTGTATGTGCATATCTGTATGTGTGGATGTCGTTTTTTTGTCACATTCTATTTGTTTGGCATCAAGCAATCCCACCCTGTCTGCTTGGTAGCTGCGGTTGGTTGGATGGATGCTTACCCAGCAGGCTTTGCAGGGTTCAAACGTGGAACACGCATAGCTGGAGGGGGGCGATTTTTCATGTTGACCTTACATGTGCCACCGTGCAAATGTATACGTGCATGTGCGCATTATCTCTCCGTCGCAGCTCTTCTGCTTCCGCTACGGTTTTGATGCAGAGCATTAATGGGTTGGGCGCGAATGAAATTAACAATGCAGTGTTCTCTCCACTTTTTTTTCTATTTTAATATGAAAGAAGATCTAAAGTGCACACATAGTTTAAGGTATACAAGAGTAGAGAAAGAGAAAACTTTTCTTTTTCCTTAAATATGAGGGAGGAAGGAATTTGTGTTAATGTGCATTTACATTTGCACTCTAGGCTAACATGAATGTATGCATGAGGGAGGGAAGAGCTGCTGGTGGATGTTTTTTGGACGGAGCGCAGCAAGCTGTTAGCCCGCAGCCGTGTCCCTGGTGTTGGCTAGGCTAACTACGAGCTGGCTCAGGCTCCACACACCGTATAGATTTGGCAACGAGCTTCCCATCAAGCTGTGACCAAGAAAAACAAATTAGCCTCAGTTCTTCCAAAATGGCTGAATTCCATTTTGCCACACATTGCACATTGCCATACTTTTCATGTCGCACTGCCATAAATTGACATTGGTTAAAAATCTAAAGTGGAAATTTTTGTTGTTGTTGTTTTTTAACTGACTTTCTCAGCTCTTTAACATGTATTTTTGTGTCTTTGGAATCCCTTTAACACACCAAGTAAAGAAAGCAACAACTTGTGTGTTTATAGTAGTGACGGGGATTCTGGCTCTTTTTAGAGAACCGGTTCTTTTGGCACAGCTCACTATAAAGAGCTGGCCCTTTTGGCCCCCAAGTGACTCCTTCGATTTTTTTTTTTTTGTTGCTCATATTATTTTATAACCAAATTATGTGCTAAAATTAATGACTAATGTTCATGATATCAAAATATTAAAAGTGTATTATTTATACACTCAAAATGGAGCACGGTTCTGTAAAAATAAATATGAAATACATTATCTTGGATGCTGCTACAGCGGCCGTTTTAATAGAACGAGGCCAGATTTTCGTATGAAATGATTGACGTTGAAACGTTGTTTCCTTTTACTTTGGAGACGGAAAGAATTTAGCTAGCTCAGAAGTGGACAAACTTTTTGACTGGTTAGACAGAGGGGCCGGAGCAGGAGCAGATGGATGGAGTGTTTTGGTGACCCACCTTGGTGGGCAGATGTTTTCTACATATTGTGGGATATGTATAAAACGTGCTCAAATGTCTCTTCAAAATGAAAAAAGCGTTGCAACGAAAATATGTGTCTTTAAAGTCCCACGGTATTTAGTTCTTTATTGAAATGACTCTTGAAGCACTGAAAAACTGGGTGAAATACAGCTATTTTATTACTTACTTGCTATTAATATAATTTCTTCATGTTGGGCAGGACGGATTAAAACATTTAACGAGCCGCACATGGCCCCTGGGCCATAGTTTGCCCATGCTAGCTAGCAGGTAGAAGTGTGACACTGACTTTTTTTTGTGTGTGATCGCCCGATTTCAACATCCGCTTTTACAAAATACTTGGTGTGAGCTCTTCACCGGATGGACGTGGATGACACAGAATGTATCCAACAGATGGCAGCCAATAATATTAGACAGTTTGACATTTGGCTCTCGAAGGATGAACACAGGATGAAACTGAAGTGTTTTGTCCTCAGCTATTCAAGAGTGACTCATGTCGCTGCTCCCGTCAGCAATTTTGTTGTTTACTTTGGTACGATGGCTTTTGAACAACAAAAACAAAACCAGCATCCACGTGTAGGCATGTACGCCGCCTTGTACTTCTCCTGATGAGTCATGACCGGCGAGCGTCGCACCCTGACGACTAAAATTAGGCTTTTATGTTATCTGCTCAGTGAACCGACTGCTTGGCGCGCTTAATTATTCAAGACCTGGAAAAAAAAAAGGCTGAGGACCGCCATTTAATCCCCCTTGACGAAGCCCCGCACTCTCCTCCCCCCCCTTGCCATGTTCCGTTTCTAGGATGTGGAGTGGAAGACGCATGAAAGGACGTGCGTCACCGCAGAGAGAGTGCGTCACCGCGTCACTCGCCGCCGCTGCCACCGGGTTGATCGCAATATGCTCGAGGGTTTTCCAGTGCGTGATCGCTCCGGGGTTCCAGTGCTGTTCATGAATGAGACTCAGCGGCTTTACAGCAGGAGCGGGACGTGTTCACTTCCACGCCTTCCGACAGGAACACGTTCGCTCATCCTGTCCTTTCCTTCTCTAATCTCATAAAGGTTCAGTGTGTACAATTTGGCTTGATATATATTTTTGTTGGTAAAAGCTTTACATATTGCCCATAAATATATTTAACAAAAGTGCATAGTACAATAAAAGTAGTGGTGCTACTTTTGGTAGTAAAAGTAGTAAAGTAGTAAAAAAACATTGTGGTTTTCCTACCCACAGAACAGTTCTCATTTATATAAGACTATACATAGAACAATAAGGGTCTTGCTCCCAGTTAGCTGCCATATTTGCACTGCCATATTTTTAAGGAAGCCGCAAAGTGGCCTAAATTCGAAACACACTGTCAGGTGGACTTCCTTAAACACCAGGCTTCCTTAAAAATTTGACACACTGGACCTTTAAACAAGAGCCGATGGATGCGTGCAACAAGTTTTACTTTGCAAAGATGAACTGTTTCGAATGAATTAATCAGCATTTTTGAAATCATTCATTCATTCATCTTCCATACCCGCTTATTCCCGAGCTCAGGGTCACGGGGGTCCGCTGGAGCCTCTCCCACTTTATCAACTGTGTAAGTTGCTGCACATTGAATGTTGTTCCTCATGTCGTCCTCACCGGCGACAGACGTTGAGCCGAGGGGTGCGAGTGAGTGTGTCTCAAGAACCCGCGCATCACTTCCTCCCTCCTCCGTGACACCTCCTGTTCCCCCGACTGCCGCCCACCGCGAGTCAGGCGCCCTGTCTGTGTCCTCCCGCTGCTGGAGCGGAGACACGCTGCTCAGCCCCTGCTCTGAATGTCAGTGTCAGAAACCCAGTCTGTTGACTGTCCGCTGCGGTCAATTCACAAAATGCAAGTTGTTTACACGTGTTTGCGTGCGGATGATGGCCAATCAGCCTCGAGAGGGGGAAGAGATTTTCACACGACACAAAGGGTCAAATGATCAAACGACAAACTCAGTGTGAGGGTCTTTTGATGAGAACACAAACTGGCAATGGCGGTTGAACTCTGTTCAACGATTTAGCGTGATTGCACAGTTGGATTTTGAAACGTTTGAAAAGTTGGATTGATTGAGGAACATTGTGTTCTGAGCAGTGTTGCACTGGGAACATCCGTGACACGGAGAGTTTTAAAATGTTTTAAACATTCTGAAAATACTAATTAGCTTCTCTTGCTAATTCAAAAATGTTTAACAGCGAAATAAGACACAGATGTAAACTTAATAGATTTGTTTCGGTTGTTTTTTTTCTGTTTGTTTTGTTTAAAGGTCCAGTGTGTAAAATCTTCAAACAAGCACGTTTCATATTTAACACACTCTCAGGTGGGCTTCCCTAGAAATATGGCAGTGCAAGATGGCAGCTATCTGGGAGCAAGACCTTTATTGCTCTCTGTATATTCTCATATATATATATGACAACGGTTCTAAGGGTAGGAAAACCAAAGCACTTTTATTGTACTGTGAGTATACACTTTTGATCATCTATTTATGGGCAGTTTGTAAAGCTTTTTCCAATTTACACAGTGGACCTTTGAGCAGTTAACAAACTTATGATATGAAGTCAACTATTCGCGTCCCTGTTGGAATTGATATGTCTTCAGACTCCCTCTTACATCATTTTCATCCCACTGTTGCCACACCTGCCCTGGGACAACAAACCAACACTGGCCACTCACTTTCAAACACAGCCCAGTGTCATAGTCCAAATTTCCCCGTGGCGGCGCCCCCTGCCTGCTTGGACCGTTCATACACAACATTTGCCCTCAGTCACACGGGTGTTAAAAAAAAAGAGTGAACCCCCATGAACCCCGCTGAACCCCTTTCCCCCCAGGGGGCCATATAAACAGGCAGGCACGACAGGAATGCCCACGTGCGTTACAGACGTGTTTTGTGTGCCGCCGGTGGCATTTGTTTGGTTAATCGGTCGGAGGCAGTGAGGCAGCGCGGCCCTTTTGTCAGCGGCCCTGGAGCGCAGGGCACGGGCCTGCCAGCTGAAAGAACCCCTGAGCATCAGCAACATCCCGCCTCTTTCAGCCGCAGAGGGATATGCGTGTGTGTTGGAGGGGGGTTGCATTCCTGCTGCATGGCGGCATCGTCGGGCCTCACTTCACGTGAGCGGCCGCAAAACCAGGAAGAGTCCCGCGTCGTCGCCCCATCGAAAGGGGAAATCAGATCAGAATGAAGAGCTTTTTTCCCCGTGAAGGAGAGAGGACAATGGATGAATCACGCGACAACGGCCGATCGAGAAAAAAAAACAAAACCTCAACAACCCACCTTGCGCCGGTTCGCGCTCTTGATAAGCAGGCAGAACGCAGAGTCGCGCTACAGTCAAGCTGATTAGCATAGCAGCCTTTTTCATTCACACAACACAAGGCGTGTGTGTGTGTGTGTGTGTGTGTGTGTGTGTGTGTCACTCCGACTGGGCAGCAGTCCTGCAGTGCGACTGACAAGAGGACCAAGCGGACAAGACAGTCAGAACTCCTGTAGTTTAAGGGGATTGCCAAACACTTTGGATCTTTGATGGAGTCACGTGACGGTCGCACATGACGGTCGTTTGGGGTCAGACGGCGCTCATGTGAGAATCATCGGACTCCTCAGAGGACTCTGAGGGAGAAGGAGAGGGGCACAGGGGGTCAATCTTCAACCTTTGACACGGCCGTTTCGTAATGGTGGGGTAGGGGTGTTGGGGGGGTTGGTAATGGATTCATCCCATAATCTGATTAAATTTAAAGCCTGGAATTAAAAAAAAAAATTCTTAAACAGGAGCATCGGGTTCGGTGTGTGTGTGTGTGTGTGTGTGTGGTAGGAGTCTGTTTCACACTCCGCTGCAGCATGAGGGAGGGGCAGCGCGTACTTCCACTTGTGTGTGGAGCGTGTGGGTGCCCCCCCGCCGACCCCCCACATCCACTCGGGCTCGCACTTTGTGCGCAACCTGCAACCCCGCAGCAGCAGCAGCAACTCTCCCCATCCAGTTGTTGCTTCCCTGAGGGGGTGAGAGTGACCCCACCCCCGCCCCCCACACAGGAGACCCACACCCCCCACACTGGTGCCTCGACGCCAGACAGGGTGGCCTGTGTGCGTCGCAGGGCCACACTGAGGCGTCGTTGTTAAATTCTGGGTTAAGACAAGGGTCGGCAGTGTAAAAGACACGGCAACAGCGTTCGGGGAGGGGGAAGGGGAAGGTGGGAGACAAAAAACAAGGAGAATTAGGGGGGCAAAATAGAGGAAGGCAATATTTTAAACAGGGTCCGGGGTGGTGTGAATTAGGGGAAGTGATTGGGAAGTGTGTGATGTGTGTGTGTGTGTGTGTGTTTAGGCAGACGTTACATCTGTTCTCAGTTACAAACCTCCCTGTAACCCCCCGCCCACCCCCCAGAGTTCGTGCCAGAGAATAGATTCTACCATGTATTTAGGGGCTGCTAAGGGTTTGCTAGTTCATTTTTTTTGTATTGTTTTGTTTTTTTTAAACTTGCTACTTAGTAGCAAGTGAGATGTGTTTGATTAACAGTCAAAAATTGTCCTTGCACTTGTCTTTTATCGCAAAACAAAAATAACACAGGCTCGGACGAAAGAAAAGCGCCTCGATGTATGAGGCAGTGCGTAAAAGGTCAGCATTAGTTAAAAAAAAAATAAATAAACACGTTTATTTTGAAGGTTGGCTCCCGTGATCAGTCCTGTCATTTTCCTGTTGCAGACTTAACATTGAGCTAATCCACCTTGGAACAGAAGCAGCAGCAGCACTAAACACTGCAAGGACAAAATTCCAGGGTTCCAACAGGGGGCTACATATGTGATTTTTCCGGGAGTTGTTTAAGCATTATTGATTTTGCAAAAGGTGATCACATCTGGATTCCCTGATGGAGAAAAACAAAGATATGATGCCACCGCAAGAGCATCATATCTCTGGGGTTGTGCTAATTTTCTCTTTACACAGTTTCACTTCATCTCAGCTTTTTTGATCGATCGAGGTTTCGGAATGAGCAATAAAACATCATCCGTCCGTAATAGCTGCCTTTGTGGAACACGTGCGGTATCACGGAGAGGCTCTCCGACTGGGAAGCCAAAATCTCTCCCGGTGCCTTTTTTTTCATATCAGCTCAAGTATCAAATTTGTAGCTTGCAACAGTCCTTTGTTACGTAACTGGAAGCTCTGATAGTAGTCCATCTGGGAGTACTCTACCGCCATGTGCAAACGTGTCAGCTCGCACTCGCGTGTGTGTGTGTGTGTGTTGTGTGTGTGGGCGAGAGCAAGATGGAAAAAAGTCAAGCGCGTGAGCGATGGAGCGCTTTGAAAGTTCCAATACACGGAATCAAATTCCCGTCCGTCCCCCGCGTTCCACTGAGTGTATGTCGTCTCTATTTCCATACACCTGATCATCATCAGCATCAAAAACCTCCATTCCATAATGAAAAAGAGTCTGGGACTGGAGCGTATTTGCACTAATCTGTGTGTGTGTGTGTGTGTGTGTGTGTGTGTGTGTGTGCGTGGGCTGGCGGCAGGCTGGTGAGTGGGCCGCCTCGCTAGCTCGCCCCTTCCGTTGTCAACCGGAGATGCTTCCATGGTGTTCCGCTAGCCGAGCCATTCAGCAGCCGTCGGCTGAAGGCTCCCAGAGACAGGACGCGGGCCAAGCTTGGCCGCGGGGGAACCAGCTCGGTTCCAGCGTTACGCAAGCGAAGACCTGCCAGATCAAGCTGTGCAGTCATTTGGTGGCACTCTTCATTTACATTTACAGGGATGGAACCAACCACCGGAAACCTCGCCTCTCCTCCCCTCTCCTCCTCTCCTCTCCGCTCCTTCTCTCCTCTCCTCTTCTCTCCTCTCCTCTCTTTTCCCCAAAGCAGTGGGAAATACCCCCCCAAAAATTCTTGCACATCAAAGCCGCATCTGGCATTGTGTCACTGTTATTGTCCCCCTTTTTGTCCCTTAACACGTCTCCACGGGGCCCAGACTGACTTATGTAAAATAAGCAAACAGCAGCCAAACAGGGCCAATGGCTTCTAAGTTGGACCCACCCCCGCAAAAAAAGAACGTGCATGAAAGCATGGCTCTTTGTTTTGGATGGAGAGCCGTCACTGTTTGAGCAGCTGGAACTTGGTTTTGAGACGTCTTTTTTTCCATTGAAATTTCCGGTGTCTTCTTGTCTCGAAATCAGCAAATCCACTGCTTAAAGGTCCAGTGTGTGAAATATGGCCTGATTTATGATTTTTATATTAATAAAAGCTGAACACACTGCCCATAAATACATTAATGAAAGTGTGTACTCGCAGGACCATAAAAAAAAAATTGGGTTTTCCTACCCTAAGAGCGCTTTCTCATGTACACCAGGATATAGATAGATCAAGGGTCTTGCTCCCAGTTAGCGTCATCTTCCACCGCTATATTTCTAAGGAAGCCTCATGTGGACAATCCAAATTTTCGTTAAGGTGAACGCTAGCATCTTCTTGTCAACCAACGAAGAAGAAGGTGGACGAGGTATTTAAATTTGGGTTGCAGGCCACTGTAGTTCACTGGCAAGCTCGGGAGGGGGAGGCAGAGTGAAAGACGCTGCAATCTAAAATGTAACCACTGGATGTCGGTGTTTCTTCTTTAAAATCTCTAAATATTACACACTTAACCTTTAAGAATTCAACTTTTGTTGAGAATGCGACCCTTGTCATCAACGTTTTCTTCATCATTGCCCCCAACTTGCGGCCATTCAACCCAAACGCTAGTGCCAGACAGACATGACACCCACTTAGTTGACCGCTTGCACTCCAGGAAACTCAAACGGATGGATGACTGTGGGTGGGTTGGTGCTAATATCCCTGCTTGTCCTGAGGCTCCGTTCTTGCCAGAAGAGGCCTTATTAATGGGGGCAGGCATGGTGTTGTTTGCACAGCTCCAAGTAAGAGCAATGTCTTTTAACGTGCAGTCGTAAAGTAAACGATTCGGGCTCCGGGGCGAAGAGGCTCATGCTGGCACCAAGTCGGACCAGTAAAACAAAAGACGAGGCCGCCCGGAGGGGAACACGCTGCTGGATGGGCTCCGTCTACAGCTGTGTCCAGCCTTTGATTTGCCTGCGTGTCCAGATGTTTCTGGCAATTAAAACACAGCGTGTTTGTTGTGTGTCTTTGTGTGTTTGCACTGAGGCCGCCACCTGTGGGTGGCAAATGTAGGGACGGGAACAAAAAAAGTGGTGAAATCTTCAATTTTGTTAACGAAAGTGTGAATAGTGGCGGCAGTGGCTGTTTTTTATAGCCAGGAGGTAGATCTCTGAATTCCCCATATTCTTGGAAATTTTGGGTATGTTTTGCAAAAAAATTTGAAATATTGTGTTGTGTTGTATGGAATCTGTTTAAGGCCTAAAATGAAACTGAAATGGATTTTGAAAAGATGCATCACATCTCTTCAGTGCAATGTTCACACTATTGTTATTCAACAACAGGGTTAGATGTTGAAATAGCCATTTCTTGCCAATCGTAGAAACCAACCTGCAAGTTACGGGACGCCGCAACATTCTTTTTGAAATGTGATGTTTGGCGGGAGCTGCCGTGTCCACAGCCAGCCAGCATGCTGCTGCGGTCAGTTCCGCACCGTCGCAAACGTCCTTGAGCCCGGGTTTGAAGTTTGAATGGCTGTGCGAGCCGACGACACGTGGCGCGAGCGGGAGTAGCGGGAGATTTGCGCAGAATGAGTGGCACGCCACCGGCACGGCAGCAGCTCCTCCCACATAGCAGATATACTGTATGTCTGAAAGTGCTGAGCTGGCAAAGAGGGTGACAGGCTTCGCTGAGCCAGCAGCGTTGCCCTCCCTCCCTCACTCTCAGCCCTGCACTGCAGACTCGTCATCACGGCCTCTGCAAGGAAAAAATAAAAAACAGCGATGACTGGAGTTCATTTCGACTTCAAGCTACGGGAGCTGCCGGCGTCAGACAAGCGGATGGGTTTTTTGGGTGGCTGGGGGGGTTTGTTTGCCTGACCTCCATTGGCTATGGCCTCTGAAGGGTTGCACAACTAGCCATCGGAGGGCCGTTTAGCCAGCGACTAAAGAGGCCGGCTGAACTCCTCCTGCCACTGCGGTGCCATCCCCCCACCCTCAACCCACTCCCCCTTCCTACAGTCCAGGGGAAAACAAAGCAGCACCAGCTGATAGCAGGCAGGAAATGAGCTCTGCGGAGGATGACAAGGGCGGCGCTCGATAACCAGCCCGTTGTCATAATATACGTATTGGGGTCGATGCGGAGCTGGCGGCGCCTCGCTTTTGCGGAGACAGTCCTGCGCTCCCTCATTATTATGTGTGAGACTGTTATAATGACCTGCTGGCGGTGGCAGCAGTGGGAGCAGGCTGTGTTTTGACTCCTGACAAAATACCAAAAATGTACCCTGCACGCCATTTTAACAAGGCACGGCGCAGCGAGAAACCCCCGTCAAGAAACCGTATTGGTCAGATTTCAGTGGTGAAAACTCATCCCATCCGTCTTGCTCTCATCCCGACTGCAAAGAGCTTTCAGTCCGACTTAGAATTTGCTGACAATTAGTTTTCCTTGGAAGGGACCGGCCCCAGCCAGAGATTGATCACATCGCTGCTCGCCACTGGATTTTTCCAATTGATCAGTGGTGGAAACAAAAAAGAAGAGCTGTGGTAGTGAATGGGGGCGGGGGAGGGAGCAAACGTTTAGTTTAGGAAGCAAACGTGTGTGAAACAATGTAACACGTAGCTGGTGAATAAGTTGCATGACAAATCTATTCCAGAAATAAAGAGCATTTGACTGATACAGGGACTGATTCACAAGGAGACAGGTCAAACACACACACACACTATGTATTATTAGTAATGTGCATATATCTTTATTGATATATTGTTGGCAAACGAGAGTAAAATATTGTATCGATAATTTTAAGAAAATGTCGATATTTATTTCTGACCACAGCCTCAGCAACTTATTTCCGACTCCTGTCCAAACCCACTGCGGCTGCACAGTGCGCACGCTCAGCACGCAGTACACAGCACACAGCAGAGAAATAGCGGCGGCCGCAGAGTCAGACTCGTGTGTGTGTGTTCAGGTTATACTTTTTTCCAGTTGATATAAACAGTGCACGGTGTGATTTATGCAACAAGAGAGTGTCGCACAGGAGCAACACCAGCAACCTCTAACAACCTTGGCATTTTAAGTTATACTTATTTATTATTTACAATTAATTTTTTTTAAAGTTTGTTATATTTTAGTATCAGATTTTTTATTGATTGACATTTATGATTATTTATTATGATTTATCGTTTTAATTTCATAGTACTTTATACTTATTTTTGATTTATATTTATTTTTAATGGTACTTTAAACAATTTCTTTGACTGTTTTTCATTTTTGTAATAATAAATATGTTTTTTGACATCGATATCGGTATTGCAACATAGACCCCAAAAATATCGATCATCATAAAGAATTTGAAAAATATGTTATCGCCCATCGTTATGTACTACATCTGTGTCAATACCTTGTTACCTTACCTATACCTGTATGTATTTGGCCAAAATGCACCATTATGTATCCAATCAAAGTCATTCCAAAAGTGGAAAAACCTCCTAGATTCCTTTAGTCGTGTGTGTCTGTGTGTGTCTGTGTGTGTCTGTGTGTTATGTCTCTGTTAAGTCCCACCTGCTGCCCAGATTTTTTTGTGTGCAAATGTGCAAATGGCATCCATGCTTTCGCTGGCTGACTTTTGATAAAACCTAATTCTATTCATATTGTAAAATTCCACTTCTGGCTTCACTTCAGTTCACTTTCTGAAAAAAAATAAAAAAAATCCACACAGGCACATTGCAGCCTCCAGTCCCCCCCTCAAAAAAAAAAAACCAACAAACCAAATCAATCAGAGAAGAGTTATTAAATTACTTCTGTCGAGTCTTTTCTCTTTTGAAGCTCCTCCTCGCTGTCTCCGCCCTGACCCTCCCTCCCCTATCTGCTCCACCCTGTTGATCAGCTGCGCGCTGATTAGTTTAATCTGCAGTCTGTTTGCAACCTGTGCGCTCCTCTCCTTTAGTTCATCGTGTTGCTTAGCCTGCCACCGTTTCTTTCCTGCCTGCTCAGTGAGCCGTGCTTATCTGATTGTCTGGACTCGATTGTTTTTCTTTTTTCTTTCTCTTTTTTCAATTGCAGTTTGCATCCTTGCCCGAATGCTGGCTAGGTGGACTGTCTCAGATATCCATGCTGTGAATACATGTATTTCACATGTTCTGCTTGGAGGTATTCTTTGGATGATGACAGAAAAAGGTGCTTTTAAAACAGTATTATATATTTCTAAAAAAATGTATTTTAGATTGATGTGGTTTTCACACCTAGTCGTTGTTTTTCTTGGCACTTCTGGTCTGCTCTATAGGCATTAGTTGGTTTTCCCTTTGATTGTGCCAAGTTCTTTTAGACGTCTTTGTCTTGGGCTTTTTTAAAGAAAAGTTGATTGATTGATTGATTGATTGATTGATTGACTCGGAATGCACAGCTCGGTTTCTTTGCAACGTTCCGCTGGTCCGAGTTTCATTTCAAACGAACCAAACTTTTTCGATATGTATGTATATATACATATACATATATTGGAAACTGACATTTTTTCGCACTCAGGCTGCCCTGCACAGTTTGCTGGACGTCATCACGGGGCCCCAGGATGATGATGCCCTCCAAACCATAATGGCAGAAGTCTGGGTTGTGGCTACATTATCTCATTTGTGGCGTAGCCAGAGGTGGCGCCAGGTGATGCACTTTTCAAACCGCTTTTCCCGAGGGGAATCAGAATGAGCCGGAGTAATTCAAGAGAAGAAGAAGAAGAAGAAGAAGAAGAAGAAGAAGAAGAAGAAGAAGAAGCACCAGACAAGTCCAAGCCAGTGTTTCCATGGTTCCATGGTGGCTTTTGGATTTAGCCAAATTGCTGCGTGGCTCCACTGTGAAGGTCAGTCAAACCTGCGACCTTCCGACGCTAATCCCCCCTCGCAGCCCAGACTGTGTTTTCCGTCTGGGCTGCTGTGTGACCTCGTCTATTGCCCCCCTAGCCCCTCCCCTGCTCCAGGTCTGTTTACACCCTCCAGTGTCAACACCGCAGGGACGCCATGGCAACTCGCCGTTACACAGACTCGGCTATGAGGAGGAGCGTACATCCCCCCCCCCCCCACCCCTCCTTTTACAACTGGCTTCAAACAAACCAACTGGAAAACATTTTTGAAGTCGCGTCCAACTGGGAGCGAGAGAAATATGCCTTTGAAGTAGCGAGCCAGCTTGTGCTTAATGTTACTGCAGGTGTTTCAAAAGAGGGCGAACAATGCAAAGTGCTGCCTGTTGGTACCGTAAAAACCCTGTTTAACAACCCTGCTGGAAAGTGGGTCACACTGTTACCTACACAATGACTAATGGGGGACTTTTAGGAAAATGCTCCTAATTTAAACCTTGTAAAGGAAGCGGGATCATGCAAATATTTCGCGGCAGGGATTTACTTTTTCTTTTTTTTTAACGCTGGCACGAGAGCTTCTCCCACCATGTGCTGCACATTTGCCAGGGTGCGCTGCAAGTTTACTTAGACCAGCCTTTTCTTTTTTCTTTTTTCTTTTTTCTTTTTTTAAAGGCTCTTGAAAAGCCCCGGTGATAAAGTTCTCAGCCTTGACATGCAACTTTTTTTTCTTTTTTTTCTTTTTTAAACATCCCAGAGTGTTTGAGCGTCGACATCTGGTTGGTTCGGTGCGATGACCGCGGCTTTGTTGCACGCAGCAGATGTGCGTCCTCACAGCTACGGATAAACAGCAAAAATAATTCCAGTCAGGAGGCTGACAAAAAGGAAATTTTGTTGAGAGCGTAAAAAAACAAAAAGAAAAACAGGTGGTGTCCCAGAAGTGAATGGTTTTATTCCTCATAAAATAGTAACATTTTCTTTTTGGCTAAAATGGATTCTGTTTCAGTGTGCTACACTGAAATTCAGCTTTATTGCGGCAATCTTTCCTATTGGCTCCATGTTGAGCTGCAGTGTAATGCTGTGTTCATCCTAACTTTTGACTCTTCATCCTAGCTTTTGAGTCAAGAGAATCTTTTTGTCCTGTTCTTTGCTCCTGTGTTAGCAACTAAGTATCCAGTTTGCTCCTACAACCTTTTCCTGTTTACAAGAAGCTTCCCGTGTTCTGTCACAACCAAACCTCGCCTGCGCCGCCAAAGGGCGTTGATTGATCCTGGAATATTCTGCCTGGCTGAAGACAGTCCCGGTTTGATTGTTTTTGTTTGATTGTTTCAACTGAAGTCCTTAACAGCGACCAACTGTAAAGGAGGAGCTCCTCTCAGCCCTTCTTTGTCTCACAAAGCTGAGCACTGAGTCATATTTTTGGTTTCATAATAATCCCCCTTTTTGAACTGGAGCCCAAAATAATAGCAAAAGCCAGATAAAGACTGCTGCAGTCACATGGAGATGTATTCCACTTGAAGTGGCTGAACAGAAAAACAGAAGACTGTATTATTTTATGACCTCATTTACCTGAAGTCCCGCCCTGTTGTAGGTGATCATTTTAATTTATTATTTCTCTTTTTGAAGGTGTGTTTTTGGTGCTTGAGGTGGAGGACGATCAATCCCAAAACCTATCATCAAAACTGTATAAACAGCATTTTAGCTCGACACAACGTCGGAGTCCAAGTCAAACAAACGCTGAAGATGATTTGCTCTGGACTGACTGGGTGAAACTGTCGGCAAAGCTAAATGTGTTTAAAATGAATGGCGGGCGCTCAACTTAAAACGCCGAGCCGCGAAGAGATTCGTTCCAGCGCTTTTTCTCCTTTGACTTCACCAACCAGGCAGCTAAAAAGAATTTTTTGTTTTTTATTTTTTTTTGGAACAAAGAGAGGCCTCTGCATCTCTGCAAGGAGATCAAAGTTACCGTCTTCTGCCTTCCTGACGAGAGCGAGAGACCAGAGGCCAGACCATGCAGTCACAGCGCAGAGCTGCGCACAAACCAAATACTGAGGCGGCCTATATTTCACCATACTTGTCACGGAGGCATGCAACGCACATGCACACACACACACACACACACACACACACACACACACACACACACACACACACACACACACGATGCCTTCACAAAGTCAGATGCGTACAAACACGCCGTCCTCAGGATCAAACGGGGGTTGGTAACATCAATCCGTCCTACCTGTCGGCAACACATCGTATCGCTCCGCCTCCTGGCCGGGCGCGTTGTTTCAGCGGTAGCAAAACTGGACTGTGTTGGCAAATGGATGGCTCCCATACAGGCGTATACAGAGCCACGAAAGGTGTTTAGGATCTCGAGCATGCGGCATTCATCTGGATTTATTATACATGTCCATCTGGCAAAGAGTCCATTAGCAGGGGCTGAACAACACAAGGAGGAGAATTTGCAAGGACGAAGCTTCTGTTTGGCTACTTTGAGACAGCCAATCAGATTTGTTATCGGGAAAGCGGTGCAGCAGCTGCGCGCCGTAAATTCCCGTGTGGCTGAAAGAGCAACACGACGTGAACTGCGAGCGGCAACGTACAGGAGTATAGATCCGCACGTTCACACCTCGTTTCCATCGGCTGTCTCATTCCCCGCTACAACAGTGGCAACATAACGTGATGAATAATTAAAAATGTTTAGATTGGTTGCGCTCTTATCGACCACAACAACCCCCAAGTAGAATATCATGTTTTTGCTTTCTGGTTTTTTTAACACATGAGCGGGAAAACACAGGCGTTATTGAATGTTGTGCTGTTGTATTATTCCTCAGCCGCTTCAGGCCGGCGCATGCCAGCCGGCAGTGAAAAAGAAAAAATGGAAAGAAACAGTCTCATGACCTCAGGATATGAATAATTCAGATCTGTGTAATGTTTTTCCCATTTGCGCCCGTCAAAAGTCAATTGCAAAGGCTCTGAAGTGGCCTTGACCAGCAGTTCAGAACATGCTGTGGGAATGGACTGCTGTGACGTAGCGCCGTATGCTAACAAGTTTTTTCATCTTTAAATTTGATTTACATATCAAAACCCTTCTACTTGACTTGCATTGTTGTTGTTGCTGCTGCTGCTGCTGGTGTTGTTTCTACCATCGTATATGAATATGATTAAGACATGACTGATGATCATCATCATCATGATCATGATCATGAGTAGTACTAGTAATACTAGTTAATGTCAATTGGGAGTCTGCCAGATACCACTAGTGGTACTAGTAGTATTTGCAGTAGTGCAAAGTACTATTGTTGTTGATCAATAGAATTGTACTACTGCTTTTTCTATTAGAACCGATATTCATGTTGTTGTTGTTGTTGTTGTTGTTAATATTACCACATCATCAAGTAATATTAACAACAAGCAACATAACAACCTAAACCCCCAGCATCACAGTGGTAACGATGATGAGTTGATATAGTAGTAGCAGAAGTAGCTTTACTATTGGTAGTGGCTATCATAGTATAGTAGTAGTAGTAGTAGTAGTAGTAGTAGTAGTAGCCTGTTGTAAATCTGGATGCTGCATGAATGCAAGAACAGATGTGTCCTCATGTGTTTCTGTTTGCACCATCAGTTACACACTAGAAGGCCTTTCTGATGAGTCTCAGCACTCTTCCCCGTTTTCCTGCCGTTCTCACGGACTCTTAAGTCAGTGTGCTGCATCTCTTCTGCACACGACGCAAATTTCCAACTTCCCCTCCCTAACCGCAGGCAGCGATCCCTCCTCGTGCTGCCCCAGCTGCATTTTTTTTTCCTTCCCGCCAAACTCTGCTTCTCACAGAGTGTGTTGTGTGAGCGTGTGAGCGGCCGGTGTCGTTGTGCAGCCGCTGAAGAACACAAGAACACAAACGCAGCCTCGGACGAGCTGGGTTTAAAAGTCCAGTGTGCAAAACCTGGCTTGATTTATGATTTATATATTTGTAAAAGTTTAACATACTGCCCACTAATGCATTCATTAAAGTAAAGTAATTTGGTTTTCCTACTCTGAGAGCGGTTCTCATATATATAACAATATACATAGAACAGGAAGGGTCTTGCTCCCAGTTAGCTGCCGTCTTGCACCGCCATTTTTCAAGGAAGCCTGAATGACAGAGCTCTAAATACCAAACACGCTGACGGCTTCCTTAAAAATGTTACACACTGGACCTTTAACTGCCGCTCGGGTCGGAGTCGGCGTGCGAGCCGAGCGAAAGCGCCGCAGACACGACCGCATCCGAGGGGAAGCGAGTTCAAGGAAGCGCCTGACACACGGCTGACTGGGGTCGGCTGAACTAAAAGCACACGGCCGCCACATCTGGCTTGGAGTTCAGCCCGCAGATCCCCCGCCATCTGGGTTCGCCGTTAACTGATCGCTGTTATATCAAGCGCCGCGAATCCGTCCGTCCCACCGCCTCGCAACAGAGGAGACGGGGGTTTCTCTTTTGCGGCCTGAGCAACAGATAGGCGGGCGAGGAGGAGGGGAAGCGGACGGAGGGTGTTGCCGAGATTAGCGCGCTATCAGCTCAGCCCGAGAGCGTTGTTTTTTTTCTCCCTGCCTCACGGATCTCCTCAATAACCCCGGCGGTGTCCTCGCAGTCACCCAGCTACACGTGCGCCGCAGCTGGGCTTTTACTGGCAGGGGAAAACCACCGGTTAGTTCAAAAGGGGGGTGGTGGCGGCGGCGGGCCCGGCGGGGTTCAGGGTGCTCCTCCAACTGTGCGTGGGCAACGGCGTGCATGCGCAGAGAGCGCCATCTGCTTCTTTGGTGTATGTTTTGTGGAACGGCGAAAGCCGGGGCATCGGCCACACCACACAAAAGGAGGAGGCCCGCGGTGCGGCACAAACAATGCTCTAATTTCAACTCCAGGCAGGGACAGCGGTCGGAGGAGCTAGTCATTTTGAGAGAAAAAAGTCAACGGCAAAAAAAACAAAACAGGTCGTAAGTTCAGAACTTGGAGGATTTTGAGGCGACTTGTGTCCCTCGCGTGTGAAAATCTGGAGAATGGCACGACACTAGGAGCTCTTTTCACAGAGACTGGAGAGCTCCTCTGCAACAAATGATGAGTGCATGCCAAAATACGTATCATTTTTCAACCTTGGTCAAATTTCCCCCCCATCCCGAGAAAAACGAAGGGACGTCTCCACGTTGCTGATCTCTTTCTGTTCTGGTTTGGAGCGGCGTTCCCAGACGACAGAGTAAAAATAAAGTCCTCTTCCACTGTGATGAGAAGAGCCTCAAGCAGCAGACATTGGACGGAAGGACAACTGCAACCAGCCACTAGGGGGCAAACAAGAAGGCGACACAGTAGTGTCACAATGTTGGTGCGCACTAAAGCGTTCTCTTCTCGTAGGTACTATCTAAATGAAAACAAACACAAGTCAACTTCCTGCACAACTAGTCCTGTTTTTCAAATCATTGGAAAGTTTGACAAAGTGCAAATCTTTTCTGTATTGAAACCAAAGCTCACCCAAAGTACTACGATCTATGTTAGCTGCCTTTCCTAGCCTGGAACCTGCTACTCCACATTGTTGCAAAGATGGTAAACATTTTTTGTGATGTTTATGGTGAGGCACCCTAATTGATTTTGCTAATATTCCAGAGACCTCCACTGTCTGCAACTTCCTCTTTATCACATTCTGGGTTCATTCAATCCCAACTGGAAGAAGGCTTTCTGACGCCTAAATCTTACCCCTCGCTTTCACATATCTGTTCACTGATAAGAATAACCACACTTACTGATCGCTTACTTACTCACTTAGCGCTATCACTTCAAAAAGTCGAAAGATAAATTAAAAATAACTACCATTGTACACTGCTGTGTTTAAAGATGAATCCTTGTCGATCAACACGCTGCACTGCAGGCCCTCCTTGCAGTCAAAGCTGATAAGGCTCATTGTGTTACTGGAGTCACACCTTCTTGGCTATTGTGCGTGTGTGTGTAGGTGTGTGAGTGTGTTTCAAATAATGCAAAAGCCAGTTAAATGTGCAACAACTGCGTTGGTGTTAGCACAATGGAAAGGCCTCTTTTCTCTTTGTCTCGTTTGTTCAGCTCAAGCTCAGCTAACAGAGATCTCATCTCCGAAAGATGAGGCATCACATCGAGTCTTTGTCCTGGCACTCGCTGCTCAAATAGAGACTAAATTCACCTACAAGAGTGTTATTGTAGCTTGATGGCAGGTACACTGACTCAAGCATTAGTCATATGCTGACTCACGGCAATGCCCTCGTGCTGTTTGGGTTCTCATCTGGCCTCACCTTTCCGAAGAAAAACACTTTCCCCTGCCAGCGACTGGTGAGACGTGATTTATTGTAACCAGAGGCTTTTTCTTTCGTTCTTTCATTTCTCCTTGAGGGTATTGTTCCTAGTCACTTTCCCACATTGAACCGCTGCTTTGATAGCAAAGATAACAGTGCTGATTCCGTCTGGTTGATGTTTTTTTCTTTTCTTTTGACCACAGGCTAACTAGTGGCTTTCTGTCTTTGTGCCAAGCCAGTGGTTTTTAAAGTAAGGGCCGCCAGGGGGCGCTAGGGGAGCCGCAGAAAATTGAAGAGAAGATGAGAAAAAAATGTTCATTAAAAAATACATAATTGAATTGAATTATCATTAAATTGTTATTTTCAAACATAATCTAATTTTTATGAGATTATGTTTATTAGATTTATTATTAGATATAATCTATAATAATATATTATGCGATTGTCTGCCAGTCACAAACATTGCTTACGGCGTTGTGGGTGTGACGTGCTGGTTTGTGCCATTTATCAAGGTGTTTGGCTCCTCAAGGAAGCAATGTAATACAAAAGAGACCAAAGGAACAGACAAATAGCCAAGCTGTGGAAGAAGAAAAAATTAAGAACATATAAGGCAGCATACATTAAGACTGGTTTTACAGCCATACAGAAAAATGGTCATGATTATAAATGTTTGTTAGTTCATAGTATTCTTATTTTAAAACCAGTGTAACAATTATTCAATAGCAAATAAAAGTAAGGAAAAACATTCTCAGAGTTGATGTTTCTTTACATATTTTGTAGCATTGTCTGTTGGTTTGCGAAGAGGGTCCCTAGCCTGACGCTAATGCTGTTTGGAGCAGGGGCATGGCATGGAAACATTTGAGAACCCTTTTGCTAAGCTAGTACCCGATGCCAATGTTATGGTCAGTACTCAACAAAGCATACAAATGTCCACGTCATAATGTCTAGAATTCAATACTTTGGAGTATAAGGTAGATCAATGTAAAGTACACATCACTTGGATATATATCTAAGCATCTAAGCTGTGATGCTGCCAAGCAAATAATAAGTCATTTTGCTGGTGCTGGCCATTTTTGTTAGTATTACTCATTCCTGGGTTTTTACATCTGCACCAACAAGCTGACGATGCTGCACATCTGGAAAAATATTCCCGTACAGAGTAGTTGCCATCAAGGCTTGGCAGAGTGGAAATGTGGTATGAAGTGCATGAGCCCCTGCTGCCTCACCACCAGCTCAGACAGGTCTTGACTGGCTACTCCTGCACCTTGGAGAGAGCAGTGAGTCAAAACAGCTGACATCATCCCGCAGGAAGCCGGGAAGCATTATTGCAAGGTTGAGACTTGGTCCACAAAAATATGCTTTGATCCAAGTGAAGCCATCAGAAGGTCTTACAGTGTGTGTGTGTGTGTGTGTGTGTGTGTGTGTGTGTGTGTGTGTGTGTGTGTGTGGTGGTGATGGGGGGGGACCAACTTAGAAAAGCTGCAGAGATAAGATGCTGATGATACAAAGGCCTTTTTGAAGATCAGGTTTTATACCTTGACTTTTGGGTTTGCAAAGACCACAGTGTATGCAAAACTTGTGTAAAAAATATGAAATCTAAAGTGTGGTTTTCTTTTAGGCTCGGAGGGGGGTGAGGTGGGGTAGGAATGCTATAAGAGAGGATAAAAGAATAGAGACATAGAGAAAACATTGAGACACTATCTGCACTCATTTCCAGGTCACTTGAGGTAAAACAGCTCAGCAAGTGTCAATTTGCGAGGCAGTCCTACCATCTTGTGGCCATTTGGTGATACTGCAGAGACGTCACCCAAAATGTCCCAAGTCCGGGAATTTATTCAGAAAGACAGAAAGAGACGCATGTATTCTCGTCGGTTGATCTGAAATTTAGTTTAACTTCTAAGGAAATAACAGATAACATTGAGACGTCGTCGGCGCTGCTCTCTTGTTCACTTTTGGTAGCAGCCGAGCAAGTGTCATTTTGCGGTGCAATGCTGCCATCTTGTGGCCATTCTGTGGTACTGCAGAGACATCACCCCAAAATGTGATTTCGTTCAAAAGACGGAAAGAGACGCATTATTCTCGAGGGATGGACTGAAATTTAACACAATTCAACTTTATTATACACTTTTTTAAATTTTAAAACCACACACACAACAAGTCATCGAGTGGCAATTTAAGAACACACAATGCAAGAAACAGCAGCACTCTTGGAGCTGAAAGTCTATTTTTCTTCCCATTCCTTGGCCATCCCATGATGCATTGCTGCTGCAGCTTTAGTTTCCTAGAAGTGCAGCTGTCATGATAAGTGCATGTTGTTGACAGTGTTCAAATGAGCATCTTTGGATGTTTAAATCCGAATGATCCGTTGGATTAGCTCCCAGGGCTGTCTGCCTCAGTTTTTGCATCAAAGCTCCTTGTGTGGACTTGTGGTCGAATGAGACTCCTCCGACTGTTTTTCTTCTGTAGGAGAAAAAATGTTGATCGTTACCTCAAATATGCGTTTCAGAAAAATTGTGACTTGCATTCTGTTCCTCCCTGCAATTCATTTCCTCAAGGAAGTCCAATCAAGGATTGTTTATTCTTAAGAAAGGGGTGAATCTCACTGAATTAAATGCTAAACAATTTAGCATGCAAACAATGACGTGTACCAACCTGGCTGCGAGACTTGCACACACTTGCCGTCTTCGTCCTCTTTGTAGCCGACAGAGCAGACACACATGTAGCTGCCTTTGCTGTTGACGCACTCCTGGTGCTCCTGGGTGCATACAGGCTCAGGCTGAGAGCACTCGTTGATATCTGGTGGGAAAAATACCAACATGAAACTCTTTTTGAAAACTTTTCCCGGAAATTAATGTTTCGTCAGCAATCTCAACATCATACCTGTGCAGGTGCCCTCTGAGAATTGGTAACCGCTACCACAGGCCTTACACTGGTCAGGGCCGGCTCCCATGCAGCCGGAACACACACTGTCGCAGGCTGTGGAGGGAATAAAGCAAAACCTTGACTTGATAAAAAAAAAATCAAGTCAACTAATTCAAACAAAACAATGTGCCTCAGATAAAAGAATTTCGATTAAGTTCTATTGGGCATGATGTCAAAGTTACCCTTGCAGGAATAGGAGCCGTCAGTGTTGAGGCAGTACTGATAGTCTTCACATGGAGACAGATCACTGGAACACTCGTTCACATCTGGAACACATGGCAAAGAGCACAGGACTGAGATGAAGACCGTGATGGTTTCAGACTGTTTTAATATGGCAGGACTGGTCCTTTAATGCAGTTCTGGGTTTGTCTTTGGCAGTTTAACGTGACTTAGCCCTTACTGCAAAGCCAAAACTTTTCAAGTTGATGATTTTATTATTGCATTCATGTAGATGAAGAGCAGGCCCACTTATTACAAAGTTGGTAAGAAAGTTGGTAAGGAAGTCAAGAGATCAAATCGACCAGCAGGCTTTAACACTGCTTGCAATAATCATTTCCGACCACTAGATGCTACTGAATTGTACACACTGGGCCCTTTAAATTCCTTCACATTTGTTAATTTCACTGCATCGGAATGCTGCTACAGAATTCTCAGTGGTGTACTCCTCTCACCGACACAGGTTTCCTGGTCGTCCTCTTCCCAGCCTTCTTTGCACTCATCGCAGTCCTGGTTTGTCGCTCCGGAGCAAGTTTTGCAGGAAGTGTGGCATTCTGTCGGCGGTAACAAAGCACGAAATCAAACACGCTTAACCTGCTCTCGATTTGCTGCATCGTGACTGTTAAGTTAATGCTTCGGTCCTGTAACATAGTTTTATTTCATTGTCTATTTATTGATTCATTCTCATTGCACATGTTCCACACACGTTCACCAAGGGAGTTGCTTATCTAATCTCACAATTTGCTGTGCCTGCAACAGCAAAAAACCCAAAGCGGACTGCCAGATGAAATGACAGTGACAGCAAGCAGTGTCTGCCTTTAAGCACACCTGTGCACAGAGAGAAGGTGTCGTTCCTCACGTCGCTGAAGAAGCCGTCGATGCAGTCCAGACAGAACTCCCCGTTGTAGCCGTGGCCGCAGGTGCACTTGCCGTTTCCGCCACGAGTCCCGTCGCCGTCACACATTCCATTTCCGTGACAGGGTCTGTCGGAGCCTCCCACACAATCTTTGGTGCAGACGATCAGGCAGACGGCACAAGCACTTCAGACAACAGCCACTTTGTCACAGGGTTCTTGGCAATATTTCCTTGAGTCGACGTTACCGTTGCAGTCTGGCCCAAATGTTCCCTTTGGACAGCACACTTTGATGGTGTCAACACAGAACCATTTGTGCAGATCAGGATACTTTGTTTTCCTGCAATGCAATGACAAACAAATCAGAACGGTTGAAAATTCTGCCATTAAATTGAGTGAAACGACCCTCCGGCAGGCATAACTCTGTGATACATGAAAGTAAACAGGCTGCATGAAATGATTTTACACTACACTTTTCAAGTGTAATTTAAAGGTCCGTTATTATGCCCTTTTTTTACATCTATTTTTAGGATCAGACAGTGGGGAAGTTGCAGCGGCTTGCCAATGCGGTCCGTTGGACTGAATCAACCACCGCCCACCTCTTGAACCACCAGGTTTCAAAATGGTCTTCGTGCTCCTCCACCATGCGGTTGCACTCAAAGCTGCTGCTTTCACACAACCCCTCCACGATCTCCATCAGCCGGATCTCGCTGCGGACAGAGGAAATAAGGTGCCGAAACAAACATGTGAAAGGGGAGTGGCCTATGCGCATGAGTACACAAAACCCCGCGACAAAGAAAAAGGACGTTACAGCAAAACTTTCGACAAGACTGAAAATGCCTGCAAAGCTGTGACTGCTACCAAGGGTGGAAATCAAACATCCTGCGCCGACGAAGCGGCCGCCGTACTCAGCCATGAGATCAAATGCACAAGCCCTACCTAAACATTGATCCACCTGTGGGCTGGGCAAGATGACAACGCTGTGCTGCTTAGTGCAAAGCAAACGCAGCCCTGACAAGTAACAGTGTCTGGTTGACCTGTAGTTTGGACTGACTTGGCAGCACCATCTCACCTCGTCTCATATTTGGACAGTTTTCTCTCCTCCCAGGCTGTGTTGCCTCCACCAAAGTTCTGCTTTGCTGTTCTTTCAAAGCCCTTGGCAAAAAAAAGAAGAAGAAGCATAGATTCAACATTTAGCATTTAGGGCAGACATGGGCAAACCATGGGCCGTAGGCCATATGTGGTCCACTGAGCTTTTTAATCCGGCCCGTTGAATTTGAAGAAATTATATTAATAGTTAGTGAATCATAAAACAGCTGTATTTCATCCATTGTTGTAGTGTTTTAAGAGTTGTTTCAATAAAGAGCTAAATACCGCGGGGCTTCAAAGACACATTTTGTTGTAATGCTTCATTTTCAATTGACATTAAACCACATGTTGTCTACATATCCCATGATATACTTCTTTCTCTTATGATGTGGGTCACCAAAACACTCCATCCATCTGCTCCTGCTCCGGCCCTTCTGTCAAACTTCAGCACTCATTGTGGCACACGGGTCAAAAAGTTTACCCACCCCTGCTTTAGGGCATCATAAGACATTCAATACATCAGGAAAAAACTCGCATTTTGCAAACAAAACGAGAGACGTGATAGCTTGAACTGTACTGTTACCTTGTTGAAGTTTTCAGTGATTTCTCTGCAGGTGGAGCAGGCACTCTTTAAATCTCTCTTGGCGTCAGACACTTGGCAAATTATAACAAAAACAATACAAGATAACAGGAGCAGTAGCCGCAGCTTGGGACCGACAGACGGCATCTTCAGTCCAGCCAGAGTTTCATACCAGGACACCCACTACCGGCCAATCGCAAGCTGGCTTTTTATAAGCGTTGAAGGGCTGAACGGTCTGCACACATCTAAACGCGCTGTTCTTAGCATTCCATCTAAGATAACGCTGTCGATGCAAAGCATAACAGGACAGTATTTACATGCCGGGTGTAGGGGGAGAAAAAACGGTGTTTTCAGATTTCCGCGTCAGCCTCTTGGAAGAATTGTGGCTTGCCGTGACTCGCTCCCAGCGCCTGTCAACCAAATTTAAAACCAATCACAGGGCGCCACGCGCGGGACAAAGAGCGCCGTTCCCACGTGGAAAATTCAAGAAATTAAGCAACCGTATTAATTTTGTCGTTATTATAGAGTTTTGTATTTGTGATATGTTATTGGCCAAAATTGGAATATTATCTGAGTAAAAAACAAAACAAAAAAATGAACAAATAATTAACTTCCGTTTTACATAAACGAGTTGACGCTCACTTCCCGTGTCAACCGGAAGTTATGTCTTTCAGCTGTCATGGCAGAGAAAGGCAACGCTTGGGGGCTGCCTCTGTTGTTTTTGTTGATTGCCGTCGCTCTCTTGCATTTAACGGTTTGCCCGTTTACGAAAGTCGAGGAGAGCTTTAATCTGCAAGCGACGCACGACATTCTATACCACAGGCTGAACCTTGACAAGGTAAGCGGGTGTCAAAGATGCAGTTTGTGTGCACAGCACCAGTGAATAAGAGGCGTTCAAAAAAATTACTTTTGGGGTTTTCGGGAGTTACGTAACAGTGCATTGATAAACTAACAGTAATCCCAATGCAAACTGAAAGCAGCGCGCAATAATGTTTCCTAAATGTAGACTTAACCTTAGAATCCATTGTTTTTTTTTTTTAAAGATAGTTTTTAAGAAAACTATCTTTTTAAAAAAAAAAAAAAAAGAGATGTACATGGTAGAGGAAAGCTACAGCGATGTCATAAATTTGTCTTATAACCTCTGAGTTATGGTCATTTGACCATAATTCTGATGGTGACGATACAGTACAGACATTACAGTTGTCATTCTAGTGATTCTGTTATTCTGTCACAGTATATAAGCATTTTATTGACGAGTTGCTCTTTTCTCTTTCTAGTACGACCACCATGAGTTCCCTGGCGTTGTGCCTCGGACATTCCTTGGCCCTGTGTTTCTGTCTTTGCTCTGCTCACCTGTTGTCTTTCTGTCCTCTCTGCTCGATGCTCCAAAATTCTACACGCAGCTGACAGGTAAACGCTCAATTTCTCAATAAAGTTTTCAGTGTCTGTTTGGAACACTACAGTGTCTTAAGACTGCTCTCACCAAATTGTCTCCCGATGTGCGCAGTCCGAGCATCCCTGGGACTGTGTGTGGTTGGTGCGCTGTGGCACATGCAGAGGGAGGTGAGAAGGCAGTTTGGCTCCACCGTTGCAGGACTCTTCTGTCTGACCTGCGCCTCACAGTTCCACCTCATGTTCTACAGCACCAGGACGCTGCCCAATGTATTTGCATTACCCTTAGGTAAGAAGCAATGATGCCGATTAATGACGTCTGGCATAATTATGACAGCCTGTGCTTAATTAGATGAATGTGCTGGTGAGCTTATCAGTCATTTTCCTCTTTCAGTTCTGTTGGCGTTCACATCTTGGATGGCTCAAAAACACGGCCGCTTCATCTGCCTCTCCGCCTCAGTCATCATTGTGTTCCGAGCCGAGCTCTGCATCTTCCTGGGACTCATGCTGCTGATATCGCTGATCAGCAGGAAACTGGGACTCCTGCAGCTGCTTTATTATGCTGTTCCTGCTGGCATCTTGTCCCTCGGTAAAGACTAAGTGTCTCTTTTGACTCATACATTCTTCCATACTGCACTCCTAATGATACTTTTTTGATGGTGTTTTTTTTTATGATCCTCTTGGAATTCCACAGCTCTGACAGTGTCTGTTGACACTTTTTTCTGGAGGCAACTCTTGTGGCCTGAAGGTCAAGTCCTGTGGTACAACACTGTTCTCAACAAAAGCTCAAACTGGGGAATATCCTTTCAAATCGCTGAAATCTCCGTGTGAACTTTCTTTCCGCTGTGTGGTTCTCCTTGACCTGTTTCCCCCCAGTAAACCGCACCGTTTCTGTGGTACTTTTACTCTGCGCTGCCCCGAGCCCTGGGCTGCACGCTCCTCTTTGTCCCCTTCGGCCTTCTCGACAGGCGCATGAGGCTTCTGCTGCTGCCCACCGTGGGTTTCATTCTCACCTACTCCCTGCTGCCCCACAAAGAGTTGCGCTTCATCATTTACACTTTCCCAGTTCTCAGCTTGGTGGCTGCCCGAGGCTGCTCTTTCATGTAGGTTGAATCTTACTCATGCACCTTTAATTTAAAATGTAGGGAAATTGGTATATTTTACTGTATTACCACTTGGGTTAAATTGCAAAAAAAAAAAATTGTGTATTTGACTTCACTATTTGCCTCTGTGTTGTAGTTTGTCCAACTACCAGAAATCCTTTGTGTATAAACTGGGCTCTCTTATCGTGATTGGCCAGCTGCTGATGAATGCAGCCTACTCCAGTTTTTGTCTCTACATTTCCCACCACAACTACCCAGGGGGAAAAGGCTTGCAGGCACTCCACACGCTGTTGCCCGCCACAGCAGGTTAAAATCCCACTTAAATATGATGCATAAACACAACAGTTTTGTTTCCTGTTTTCAGTAAACTGAGATTAGTGTTTTGGATTTACTTTTTTCTAAAATGTGGAATTGTTTTAAGGGTCCTCGAACATGAAGTGTCTGAAATTCTTGATTCTACTTTATTTGCATGTGCATTAACCAAGCTGATATAGTTTTGGTGCATTAGGTTTAAATAATCTTTTTTGTTATGGCATTGTTAAGGAGAAGCCATGTGTTCCAATCACTCGCACATTTTTACATAATCTAATTGTCTTCTTAGATGTATCAGTCCATATTGATGCTTACGCTGCTGAAACTGGAGTTTCTCGTTTCTTGGAGCAGAACAGAAACTGGAGGTTTGTCTATTTACTTGTTGAGGAGGTTGAAATTCCACAAAAAAGCACTTCTCACCACAGCAGTACCAACCTGTTGTTTTTTCATATTTCCAAATAGATATGACAAACGTGAAGACCTGAGTGTTACAAGTCCTGAAGTCAGAGCATACTCACACCTACTGATGGAGGCCAATGTGACCAAGATGGAGCTACTGAAGGACTCTCATCATCCTCTGGCTTTTATAGAAGGGTACAGCACCATCGTTCTCAACCTGTCTGACTTCCCTCCTGTCACAGTGAGACTGAGGAGAAAAACTGTTCTATTGGAGAGAAAAGCTCAAACTAGAGTAACAAAAGTACACTAATGGAAAAGTTTTGATTTACAAATTCAACGACCAAAACATGTCTTCAGTGTTTACATGAGATATAGAATTATTTCAGGTGTGATAAATGTGAATCATCATTCAACATTATTTTGGATGTGGAATATTTTTATATTATAAATGTTAAAAAACACTGAAACCGTAAAGCTGTTTCCATTAAATGGAAATAAATTTTATCTATTAGCAGACGGTTGTTGTTAGTTATAATACAAAGATGATTTTGTATTTTTTCAACTCAGCTGTAGCTTTCTTTCTCCAGTTAATAAAAATTAAAGAAAATATTGTGCTGAAATCAGTGTTTGCAGCTTGTGTTTGATTGTTTAAACATGGCATAGAGGATATGTAAAATATACACAAATAAGACTCCTATCTGTGGTATTGCATAAGGAAAACCTTTATTTACAAATGACCACAAAATTTGCATGGTTCCAGTCTTTATGTTAAAACATTTACCAAATTAAGTTCAGAAGTAATTTAATATAAAAAATTTACAGTACATTGTATCACTAAATAATAAACCCATAATTTAATTCCCCTGGACATAAACTTAAAATTGTGCTTAAGAGACAAATTTGTATCCTCCAAACAAACTGCTCCTTCTGAAAATACAGCAATATTATACATCTTATTCAAAACATTTAAGCAAGTTTAAAAAAAAAAAAAACTATTTCTAAAAAGGACAGTACCATAAGCCACAAATTCACAATGAAAATTAAATAACATTAACTTAAAACATCTTTCAGTCACAGCATTTATTTTTGGGCCAAGTTTTCATTCAGAAAACATCTATCGATCTTACTCAACACATAATTCATCAAAAAGCATCTCAAAATTATCTGAGCAATTTAAACAAACAATATTTACAGCATTTTGACCTGAAGTAGTTTTTGGATAAGGCACAAGGAGAGAGTAGACACAAAAAAACAACAACATTGATTTACAAGCAAACACATTTATCACCAACCCCTACAGCTAGAAAAAAAACCCTCCCTCCCTGATACACTTTTGACTGAGACTTGTCATCACAACAGCTTCAAAGTGTTTAACAGTAGTACACAGAACACAATAAACCTCAAAATCAGGCTTTTGCATTGAAAAATTGATCAGTGTATAAATTGATATCTTACATTTTGCTTAAGAGGAGATCCCTCCCCCCGATTCACAGCAATGCAACTTGGTCCTTGACAAAGGGCTTTCAAGTTAATCAACAGCAATTATCAGTACTGGAAATAAATCAACGGAAGGTTGACCTTGAGGAACAGCAGGCCCTCTAAATTCTCCAGCACTTGCCTGGACTGGTTTAGAGTACAGTTCATGCTCACTGTGCTAAACATTGTCTCTGCTGGGACTATGCTGGGAGGGCAGCCCACGTAACGGGCAGCTACTTTGGCAAGTTCGGGCCACAGGAACTTTTTGAGGTTCCAATAGTCAAGTGGGTCACAGCTTTGATCCAGAATGTCTTCCTCAAGGTACTCCAGCACCGCCAGCTCGGATGATTTTGGCTTCTCTTCTTGCTTTATCTTTTGCCGAATGTCATCCATCAGGGACCAGAGGTTGTCCTTGCTTGAGGGGGAGGTTTTGGATGCGACAGCAGCTTCACTGCAGCCATTGGTTAGGGAGGGGTTCTGTGCTACTGAGGTAGAGGAGGACAAGTCAAGCTCCAGGACAAGATCTTGTTTACATCGCTCGGCTTCTTCCTCTGTAAATAATGAAGTCTTGTATCGTGGGTCCAGCATGGTTGCCCACGCATATCGCGGGTCGTGAAGGATTGAGGACATTCTGCTCACCATGGCTTCCTTTAAAGACCTGAGCATGTTGTCTATGCCCACAGTTTCATCGAACAGCAGGTCTATCTTCCTGTTGAGGATATGGATGAGTGGTATGACTTGTCCCAGTGTGGCAGTACGGTTGCTCATCTCTCTGTAGGCCACGTCGAAAGGCTTCAGTGCATTGCAGACAGACAGCATCACCTCCCACTGATCGCAGCTTATAATTTCCCTGAAATTGCACTCAATCGACAACTCATCGATCGCTTTTTTCTGTTCCACCAGCCGCTCCAGCATACAAAAGGAAGTCCTCCATTTGGACGGAACGTCCTGAATCAGTTGGTTCTCTGGCAGCTCATGGGCTCTCTGCAGCTCAGCAAGCTTCTCCTTGGCCGGCGCCGAGCGATGCACACGCTCACAGATCTTTCGGGCAATACTCAGAAGGTTCTGAACCATTCTCTGGCTCTTTATGGCTTCACTAACTATGAGGTCAATGATGTGCCCAAAACACTGCATGGTGACGTGGCCATGGTCCTCCAAAGTGTTTATGATGGTGTTGTTATCCGTTACCGTGAACCCCTTCTTCAGCCCTGATGAGGTGATCCAAGAATCCCACAGAAACTCCAGCTGCTTTGGGATATCATGCATATCTTGATCACAGTCTATCTGTGAGACACTTAAAAGAGCGGAGCAATGGAAGTCCTGGCCCTGGGGTCTGATGTTTGACTCGTATGTTGCCCAGTGAGCACTTAGGGTCAGGTATTCCCTCGTCTGGCTACTAACCCAAATACTAGTTGTGAAGTGGACCACACCACCCTCAGCCTCCTTCAGGTGGGTCAGTACAACATCCTTCACCCTTTCGTACATGTCTGGTATGGCAGTGCTGGTAAAGTAGGAAGCGGGTGGTAGAGAATACTGAGGCTGGAGGTACTCAAGAAGTCTGTTTAGTCCAGCATTCTCCACCATAGCTGATGGCTGAAGATCCAATGCGAGCATTTCTGCGATAAGTTTGGTTATTTTTTTGGCAACTGGGTGCTGTTCATCAAACCTTTCACAACTCTGTTCTGTTTCATAAACAGTTGTGTCCATGAGCTCTTGTTTAACATGAATGTCAGCAGACGGCACATCACCTGAGATAGTATTGTTACTTTCGAGACAATGTCCATGAAACCTCTGCATGTGCCTGAAGAGGCAGCTTGTGCCAAGGTTTGTAGTCTTTTTGCCTCTACTAATTGTGCGGCTACAGTGCAAACAAACCACCTTTGTGGGATCAGCAGGTGAGATTGAGAAATGGTTCCACAGTTTTGAAGTCTTTTTGCTGAAAACTGGCATGGTTTGTGGCTTTTTCTCACTTGCAGGGCTCTCAATTTCACTCGTTGAAATTGACTCCATAGGGGTGAGATCGGTGAAGGGATGAGGGGGGGAATCCTTCTCATCTGTGCTTTTCGGGGTTCTGAGGACATCTGGGTGGCGTCTCATTAGATGTCTCATCAGACAGCTTGTACCAAAGTCACCCCGTTTCCCCCGACTGATGACGCACGGGCAGTAACGGCACAGTGCTTTCAACTGGTCTCCAGGTGACACTATAAAGTGGTGCCAGACCTCAGATTTGACCCGTTTCATGATTTTCTTGTTTTGCTGGAAAACTGAATGATCCTGAATTAGACTGGGGCCCTCAGAGAGGTCACATGGTGAGGAAGCTAAAGGTGTATCCTCCCCCTGAGTTTTAAAGGACAGTAGAGATGCTTCTTGCCCTGAAAAATGCATTAATTCATCAGATTCCTCTTTAATATCTATTCCTTCCTCTATGTTCTGGGGTAATTCATCTGAAAAAGTCTCTGGTGAGGATGGAAGAAGGGGTGATTCCTTTTTTAGTTCCAATGGATCCTGAAGTTGTGTGCGGGAGAGAAGTGAGGGCGGATTTGTATATGGAGGGGGAATGTGATTGCCCTGTCCGTTTTCCTCAATGACAACCTCTTTGTGGGCCCTCCACATGTGACGGATAAGACAGCTTGTACCCAGATCCTTCCCATTTTTACCCCGACTAAATTCATTCATGCAGTGGATGCACACCGCTTTGGAACTGTCAGCAGGTGACAGGTAGAAGTGCTTCCACACAGCAGATCTCCGGCGAGAACTGGAACTTTTTGGGGTCCCGGGAAGGCGCTCGGGTACGCTGTCCGACGTGTCATCCAGGTTGTTTTCGCTGGGTTGTGAGGATAACAGGGTGCTGCCAACAGACTCGCTCTTGGCAAACAGATCTAGTTTTGGTTCAACTTTGGGCAACACTTCTTTGGATGACAGGTCTGAATTTTCAGCTGAGGAGGTGGACGGTGAAGTGTTCTTTGAGGCAGACGGAGTAATGCTATTTGACAAGTCTCCATTTTTTGGTGAGTTTGGTATTGGAGGTATTAGAGTTGAGACGAGAGAGCTAGCCAGGTTATTTGAGGACACATCTGCTCCATCTTGTAATAACACAGTGGGGTGAGCCCTTCGTACATGCCTCATTAAGCAACTTGTGCTGAGGTCTTTCTCGTTCTTACCCCGGCTGAACTCTTTCATGCAGTATAAACAGATTGCTTTGGTACTGTCTCTTGGCGATATGCAAAAATGATTCCATGCTGGAGATTTTTTACGTGGATTGGCGTTGCTTCTCATGGACGACAAAAGGCTCTGAGTGACAGCATCCATGGCAACATCATAAAGAGTACTTGTGTACCCACTAAGTAAATTGCTATACTCGTCACCATCCCTGGTTCCAAAGGGGCCGAGTGAGCTACCAAAAGCTAGCCTCTCATCATCCTGGCTTTCCTCTTCCATTCCATTTGCATCCCCAGCCTCGGTGATATGTTGGCTTTCTTCGTTACCATTTTCAAACTTTTCGGTCTCCATATCGTCCGCTATGTTTAGGCATTTGCTTGAAAGACTGGGAGAAGCTGGATCAGTCTCGCTTGCTAGATCGGACTCCAGCTGTTTGTCATCCTGAGTAGATATATGAAAGGAAGGGGGGGAGTCTTTATCCAGTGTTGTTGACGAACAAGCCGGTGACTTTGCATCTGTGGCCTCATGAGGATTAATGCTGTAGGATTTGAACACGTATCCATCCTGCCCCTCAATCTTTAGGCAGGTCCCTTTTGCCTCTCTCCTTCTGCTTTCTAATGAGTCAGTGGGTTCACTGATCACGTCCTCGTTCATGTACGAAACCTCTTCCTCTCCGTCCATGGCAGCAGACTTAGGTTTTCTTTCGAATAGTCAGGTCTGCGTTGTCAAATGTAATTGATTTTTCAGGTGTGCTCATCGACACTGCAGTTCTCAAGCAGGCGTGGTAATATGCGTGTGGCTGTCAGGGACACAGGCTTTCTGCGTGTCCCTCTCCATTGATGACTGGAGTGTAGACACCTTCACGCAACCTGCAGGCACAGAGGGAGAAAAATATAAGTATATTAAAGAGAATTCAAGACAAAGAAGGTCCTACTGCTTGCATTTGTGTTTCAAATTTCTGTTAATTGTAGTTATATAACATTTTATGGATATGTAATCTGGCTAGCACACACAGGAGGGGCACTGAATTTGGGGATTGTGACACAAGTCTCATCTATTGAAGTAGGACCGGTTCAGCCTGTCCAGCCAGTCATCTGGTTGGACCTGCATCTGTAGCCCCTCAATTAACATAGTTAAACAGACACCAGAAAAACTCTAATGTTCTACCTAAATCCAGAAAACATCTTGTCCCCCAAAGATCTGCTGCTAAATACTGCTAGGTTTCATGTCCAAATGAAAGATTTTTTCCCTCTAATCCCATTTTAAAGTGTATACTACATGTAGGTTTTAATGCTTACTGGAGACCATATTCTGATATACAGAGTGAACAGAAAACCTTAGCATTACTGGCCTGAAAAAAGGAGAAAGGTTTACAAAAACCTTTGTAGTGACAGTACAGCTGCATCACATGGTTAATTCCTAGAAAACAAAATGACAAACACTAACAATCATACTTGCAAATAGAATCAGCATTTAGACTTGAGTTAAAAATAAATAATAAATAAATAAATAAATAAATAAATAAAAATCAGAATCCCCCCACAACTATCAGTAGTAGTTTGGAATGTCTTTGCCTTCACATAAACACAATGCTTGGATTTAATGTAAATCAAGCGTTGCTCTCCTGTGGACGGCTCATAGCAAGACAGAGGATGATTTAGATTTGATGGCTTGTATTTAAATCATAGAATGTTACATGATGGCGGGAGTATTTTCATATGCGTGGTTATATGTAAATATTAAGACAGATAGACCTGGAGTATTTTAATAAATTAGTTATTCACGAGAGAGTAGTCCGTGAAGACAACGCAACCGACACCAAGCAAACACGAGAACGCCTTAGTCCGACAATACCTGCCTGCGTAGCAAGAACAAGAACCCAACTGCAGAACTACTTCATGTCATCTCCATTGAAATTTCACCAAAACAAACGTTCCTTCACCCGAATTATAGGCTGGCGAGTGTAAAATTCGTTCATCGTTATCACACGGCGTTGAATTGAGTTGTTCAACAACAAACAAATAAGCCAAATAATCAATATGTAAAGTTGGCAGTGAACAGACTTGTTCCGGGTTTGGCTCAAGAGCTACTCAGGAAGATGAGAGGGACAGCAGAAAAAAACTGCCTACGCCGACGAGCTTTTCGCCTTCACATGACTCACCGACTTTCAAACGGCTTCCTTCTAACAAGCTCCCGACTTTGTTCGACAGCGGCTAACGCAATTCCTCAAACAAACTCTGCGCGTTGCTCCCCCGTCCATTGAACACACAACGTCACAATGAAACATCTCTGGCAGTTTAGCGACATCATTCGTAAACACCACTACGGTGGCTATCCTGGCGTTAGCTTGGTTAGCCGCAAGGCTAATAAACAGACAAAAACCAACACACGGGCAGAGCTCCTCTGCCACCTGCATTTACAGTCCACACGTAACAGACGACACTACTTTATTAACTACAGCAGTGAGGCTGTAGTGGTCTTAAACTGGACTAGTAATTTTCGGACAACGCCGTGACTGCTAGCTGGTTAGCTGCCAAGCTAGGCCACACACACAGGACACACTACTAGCTAACCTGGCGAGGCAGAACCCAGCCGTGGAGACACACGAACCACACGGGATCCGAATCAGACCGACAGTCCGTCTCAACGTCCCGGCGACGTTAAAAATCATATTTAAACGCGTAAACGCTTTACAGGATACTTACTGCCAAATCTGATGTTAGGTCCCTTGGATTTCGGCTCTCAAACAGTTAAATATGACACATTTGATTGATCCGGAGGGGGAGATCACTTTGTTGCTTTTGTCTCCTGTTTTTTTTCGCTAGCAGTTCACGTTCGGCCGGAGCAGCTCCACACAGCGTCGGACGGAAGGAACATGTTTAATGATGTCACAGGGTCCTCAACCCGACGATGGGGGAGACATGGAGAAATATGTCACAGAAATCTATGGGTTTCTTTTATTTTTCTTTTGGCAAAATGAATCATTCTGGTGAGACTATCCATGAAATGATCATAAGCGCGTGGTCTGTTGTGATATGCCGGTTTATTTATAACACGTTATGACAGGATACATGGGTATACATAAACACGTAATAATAATGATGACGATGACGACAATCTTAATAAAGATAATACTAATAATGTGCACATCTCATTAACCTTGTTTGATTACAGCGTGTATGAATTATCCACATCTGCCCGATTAGCGTATCATTAAAGTTTCTTTTAATTATAAATAAATACATAAATAAATAAATTTCTGGTGCGTCCGTGTTGCGTTCATGGACCACAGTTGCACCTTGGACATTACGCAGGGAAACAACAGTACTTGTGTGGCCACGGCGTTATTACACGCTTGCAACCGTCATGGGTATCACTGGTGCTGCTCCTGTTGTTGTTGTTGTTCGGCGATAAGGAACCACATTTGGACGAACTGGTTACCAGGGTGGGGCATTTTTCTTACCATGCTCTGGTTGAAAAAGTGCTTATTAATCAATGACCAACGTAAACAACCAGACTCTCAGAAGGAGCTTTAAAGTCATTTAAAAGCATACACACTCGATTATGACGTTACACTCTGGCTCGGGGGAGCTAGACGAGAATCTGGGTACCAGACAGTACTTCGCCCCCCCTGTCCCTTCAGTTCGTGCTTTGTTTAGGGGGGAGCTTGGAGCTTTGTGCCCAGTTGCTCGACAAAAAAGGGGGACGAGCGCGTCGATTGTGTGACAGATGGGCTTTTGTGTGAAACCTACGACTCAACACGAACATGACCTCCAGCGTCACACGTAGAGTAGTGCGTGCGGGTGGGAGTTGTCTGCTTGAAACGCATTGTTGTGTTGGGGGGGATGAGCCGTTTCAGTGCCTCAGCTCTCTGCTGCTTCGACCGCGGCTAGCCTGGCGAGCGACTCAATGAATGGTCCACCAAAGCAAATATACGTGTGCTCGCTCGGGATATTAATGCAGGAACCTTTCAGGCATTCAAGCAGACTTATTTTAACCTTTTTTTTCTTTTTTATATCCGAAGCCGAATTGAAATTAACATCGCCCGTTGGATGAAAACACTGTGTGCGGAATTAAAGCCACTTAGCAGGCCGTGTCGCCGTTGCTTTGTAAGGCTTCTGGCTAGCAGCGCTCCTCCTCCGCTAGCAAAACTGTTGGTGAAACAGAGGTATGTGATTTGTGTGGGTTTTCTTTTTTAACGCTTGGTTGTTTTTGTTTTTTTTTTCGAAGGAAGACAAGTAGGCATGTCGTTTAAACGTAAAACTGTGCGTTATAAGGTTACGCATTGAATACGAACGGCGATGTTGTTGTTGTTCAAGAGCTCCCGTCCTGTTTGACGCCATTTGCCCCGTTTACGGGGTGGCTAACCCCTTTTGCTAGTTAGCTAGGTGGCTAATGTTATTGTTAGCAACTTGGCCACTGTTGACTGTGAAGTCGTGAATGGAAGGGCACTTGGGCAAGTGACCCAAATGGGCAAGTGTTAACTCCTGCGCAGTGTGATATAAGGTGAACCTTGTGCCCTCCCCCCTCCCACGGAACTTAAATGACTCATCTCATTGAATAAACTGTAACGTGTGGCTGGACGCCTCACAGGTCGTATTTATATTCTAATGTCATTCAGAGCTGCACAGTTGTTACTCAAAGCATCTAGTGTAAGGAATACCCTCTTAGAGTAAACACTTTTGAACGCATTGAAAGCACGTTTGATTCAATTGGATTGCTGTATCACTTTTTTTTTTATATGTATATTTTTTTTTAGCACTGGCAATTGTTTTTCGTAGTCATTATTCAAAAATGTTCTTGTTTTAAGAATTTGTATTTCAAAGTCGAGTGGTTTGGACCCCGTAGATCTTGTTCAAAATAGCTAATGCCAATCCTCAATCAATGTGTCTCCACAGCAACACGGAGCGTCAAGATGAAGAAGAAAACTCGGCAGCACCGGAGCCCGGTGCCGCAGAGGCCTTCGTCCCCCATCAAGCCCTCCCCCAACAAGCAGATCTTGACCTACGCTCAGGCGCAGCGCATGGTGGAGTTGGACATCGACGGCCGCATCCATCGGATCAGCATATTTGACAAGCTGGACGTGATATCGGACGACGATCCGATGGTGCAGGAGATGATGGAGTGCACCAGCAACAAGGAGAACGCTGAGAAACCGCAGCAGCAGGTTCTCCTCCGGTCCGTCCGACTTAAGAACAACCAGGAAAAGAGGAACGCTGCGTTGGGCATCACCGGCCACGGGGACGGAGGGGCGCATCAGACCAACGTTAACGCCGGCCCAAAGCTTCCAGAGCCGAAGTTTCGGACCGTGGAATACAACCTTCCAGCAGTTCCCAAACGCCCAGCCGCCTATTATAAGTTTGCTGAGAAGACGGAAGAAGAGCTGGACGAGGAAACGGAGTACGACATGGACGAAGAAGATTACGCCTGGCTGGATTTGGTCAACGAGAAGCGCAGGAACGAAGGCGTCAGCCAGGTCTCCTATAACGTCTTTGAGTTCCTCGTCGACCGCTTCGAGAAAGAGCTCTACCTGGAGAGCCTGGACCAGTGCAGCGAGAAGCAGGCGTCGGTGGATGAGGACGCCGTCTGCTGCATCTGCATGGACGGCGAGTGTCACAACAGCAACGCCATCCTGTTCTGCGACGTGTGCAACGTGGCCGTGCACCAGGAGTGCTACGGCGTGCCCTACATCCCCGAGGGCCAGTGGCTCTGCAGACACTGCCTCCAGTCCTTCGGCCAGCTCGCCGACTGCGTCCTTTGCCCCAACAAGGGCGGAGCGGTGAAGAAGACGGACGACGACCGCTGGGGCCACGTGGTGTGCGCGCTGTGGGTGCCCGAGGTGGGCTTCTCCAACACCACCTTCATCGAGCCCATCAACGGCGTGCGCGACATCCCCCCGGCCCGCTGGAAGCTCACCTGCTACCTGTGCAAGGAGCGCGGCGTGGGCGCGTGCATCCAGTGCCACAAGGCCAACTGCTACACGGCGTTCCACGTCAGCTGCGCGCAGAAGGCGGGCCTCTTCATGCGGATGGAGCCCGTCAAAGACGTCAAGGAGGACGGCGAGCCGGCCATCTCCGTGAAGAAGACGGCCTACTGCGGGGCCCACACGCCCAACGGGTGCGTGCGCAGGCCCCTTGCCATCTACGACGAGGCCCAGCCCCGCAACGGACTGTGCCCCAGGGTGGAGAGGGCGAGGTGCGCGGGCAGAGGGCAGCCCAAGGGGAAGCAGAAGAGGAAGAGCAGGAGCAAGAAGGCCGAGCCTGACCCCGACAGCGGAGACCTCACCCCGACGACTGTGCCTTCATTTCCTGCTCACAGGTACGCCTGTAGTTTGTGCCAGTCTGCAGGATTGAGTCATGTGGTCATTGCTGATGCTTTCCCTCAGTCATCTGTTTGAGTGCATTTTCATGAATGACGAGCAGGATCCGAAATCAATTTTTTGACTCGCCAGCCAACTAGTAGATAGGAAAAAGTCTGCCAGCCACGCTAAATAGTACAAATCCTTTTTAGTTGTTCCATATACATTCATTTCATTGAGATGTTATTGATTAGCGTTGAAAACAAACTTCAAAGAGTCCAGCAAAGTTGAAGCCAATTACTTTCAATATTGTTAGATTGATTGAATGAATGAATGAATGAATGAAATAACACTGGTGCACTACTGCTGCTGCTGCTGCTGCTGCTGCTGTGTACGTGTGTGTGTTTAAAGGACAAAAGGTTTAAAGTCTGCGTTCTGAACACATCATCCTGCTCACGCCTTCTAAATCACGCTAGCGGTCAACCCCTGACTCCGCCCTCCTGTCCCCTTCAGGTTGCAAACCATTCTGAACCAGGTGTCGATCCAGAAGAAGAAAGCGTTTGTGGAGCTGGTCCTAAATTACTGGAAGCTCAAGAGGCAATCCCGGAATGGCCTTCCACTCGTCAGACGCCTTCAGACAAGCCTGCAGTCTCAGAAGAATGCGCAGCCGGTTTGTTCATCTGTCAGTCACCCCACGGAGGCTTTCAGTCTTCGTTTTACTTTTTTTCTGTAGCAAAGTAGATTTTTCTTTTTGCCTTTTATGTTGCTTCTTATCTCAAGGTTGATTTTAAGAATGTGAAGCGTTTCTTTTAAAGGTCCCATCTTGTGCTAAAACAATGACTCACGCTTAGTGGCATTGACCTCTCAAACAGTGGGGGTAAAAAAGCCATCGTTGCTTACGCCACCTGTTGGAAAGTGTGCTAAAACATTCAAATTAGTGATGTCACAGACATCTGTTCAGGTTTGCGACCTGGTTTTTGCCTCTGACCACCCTGTAGCCACCAAGTGTTTTCTCTGTGTGATATGCGAGACGAGCAATCGTGCGACCGAGTTTGACGAGAAAAGATTATGAACCCATTTTCAGGATGAAAATGTCCTTTGATTTTGAAATGTCCCTTTTTGTTAGCTAGTGAAGTTGTTTGTGCAGAACATAAACAGCAGGGGGCTTTGTCTTGCATTCCGTTCATTTTCTATCTTGGCTTTCCCCCCGAAGGGCCAAAACGAGGAGGAAAGCCGGGCGCTGAAGGAGCAGCTGAAGGAATGGCATCGCCTCCGCCACGACCTGGAGCGGGCCCGGCTGCTGCTGGAGCTCATCCGCAAGCGGGAGAAGCTCAAGAGGGAGGAGGTAGCGGTCGGAGCGCAGCCGTCAGACCCCTTCTGCCAGTCTGCGGGACGAGCGGGCGGACGAGGGTTAACGTTGAAATTGAATTTTGTGTCTGGCCGCAGATCAAACAGCAGGAAGCTCTCCTGGAAATGCAGCTGACCCCCTTCAGCATTTTGCTCAGAGCCCTTCTGGACCAGCTGCAAGCCAAAGACCAGGCCAGGATCTTCACCCAGCCGGTGGACGTCAGCGAGGTCAAACACACTTTACTCCACTGACCTCACTTTGTCATTGTTACCATAATTTTTTAATGCACTTTTTACTGGGTTGTTTTTTTTGCTTCTCAGGGTTTATTGACGTTGACCACACAACGTGGTCTTGTGTCACTCATTGTCACAAGCGCTTGAGATTGCTTAACTACCCCGGTGAGCTCCGCTTAGAAAGATCGCGCGGTGACTTCCTGATTCGGGCGTCGGACTGGACTTGCTGGTTCGACAGAGTCAAACAAGCCGCAGTGCATTTTAATAATTGAGCTATCACGGTTGAGCGGAGCTGATGAATACCAAAAGAGCCGGCAGATGCAGAAGCGTAATTATAGCGTTTACTCTCCCTTCAGCACTTATCTGTGAAGGCTCATGCCGCCCTGCCCCCTCCCTGTGTTTGTCAGTGTTGAGTAATGTGACTTCCTGGCAAGCTGTGTGTGTGTGTGTGTGTGTGTGTGTGTGTGTGTGTGTGTGTGTGTGTGTGTGTGTGTGTGTGTGTGTGTGTGTGTGTGTGTGTGTGTGTGTGTGTGTGTGTGTGTGTGTGTGTGTGTGTAACCCGAGACACCGGCAGTTGGGTGAGACCTATGAAATGCGGGAGGAAGCTCAGTGGTATGCCCGGCTAGCTCAGTCGGTAGAGCATGAGACTCTTAATCTCAGGGTCGTGGGTTCGAGCCCCACGTTGGGCGTCGGCTTTTTGAGCCGATTAGTTGGTTGTGAGGAGCTCTTGGGTGCGAGACAGTGTTGACAGAGACAGTTTTTTTTTTCTAGCAAGATTTGCTGATGTGAGTGCCAGATATGCCTCCCCGACTGACGCTATTTCCTGTTGAAGATTTAAAATCCCATATACAAGTTTGGTTTTTTTTTTTTTTTAAATGTTGCTTTGCAGATACAATCTTTAGTAATTACATTCAGAGAACCTATCACTAGGGATGTCCCAATCACATTTCTTTTGGTCCCCATTTTTTAACTATGAGAAATTGCCAATCTCTCTTTTTTCTTACCTTGAATTTTCTCTTGGTGCATTGCAAAATAAATTGGATTGTTTGCTTCAATGATCAATCCATGCTTTGCATTTCCTCACCGTTTTGTTTATTTTACAAATTGAAGAACACAGTGAGCATGCGATATAAGACATATAAATAAAGTAGGAAATAATGATGTAAAATTGTGCCTATGAAGTGAGTACATTCACTTTCAAAGTGCATTTGGACCTTGGTGATGACTTCACTCTTTGCTCAGTAAATTCAGTGTAGACTTTGTAAAGATAATGTAAGCTTCACTGAATCAGTGACTTCAGTTACAGTAAACCTCTGATACAAAGTGAGCTTGTAAAAATGTAGCAGCTGAAGTTCAACACTGCTCAGTAAAAAAAAGACTTGAGCCAAACATAGATAAAATAAAATAAACAATTATTATGTTAATGTAACATATCAAGTAACTCCAAGTGTGTTTAGAGATGGGGGATGGTTGCACTCTTTGCTCAGTAAATAAAATTCATCAGTAACTTCAGTTACAGTAAACCACCAAAGCAAAATAAAGTGAAATCAGTGTAGCAGCTCTGGCTAACACAGCTAACTTGTCTTGTCTTAAACTAGCGAGCAGCGTTTGCTGCTTCCAACCAGCTCAGTAGCAGCGCTGTAGTCCTTGTATTCTGCTTCATGTTTCTTGAGATGCTGAATTAAATGAGTTGTGTTAGCGGAAGCCCTGTGTAGCTGCCACCAGGTGAAACCATCAGCTTGCAGACTTTGTATTTTGCTGCAGGTCTGCATTCTTCTTCCAACTGGTAGAATGGCCACACGGCCAACATTGTTGTTTTGTTTTCAAATGTGGAGACGTGCGGCCGGGCGGAAACCTTCGATCTCAACACGTCACGTCTGTTCGGAGCGCGGCACTGATGACTGGTGGAGGGCAGAAATGCGCCCTTATTTATAGATTGCCAACTATAAATGCATATCGTTATTGGTATATTTCAAGATCGGATCGGGGATTTTGAACGCAGATCGGCCGATCACCGATCTAATAAATGCTCGGATGATCGGATCGGATCGGATCGGATGGGGACATCCCTACCTATCACTGATCTGCAGCTACTCCGAAGTCCAAAAGAAATCACTGATTCTCAGTATAAATTTTGAGTGTCTTTGAGCAGCGGGAGATTGCAGTCTCATGTCGAGCAGGTGTTTGTTGAGTCTCTTTTTGAAGGTGTGACCTTGCAAGGTTTAAGGTTCTTTAAGGTTTTCTAGCAACAGTGTGTCTTGACTGCCCTGGAAGGGTGAAATGTTTGTCCTTTACTCCTTTCACTCGATTCATTTCCTTCCTTAGCAATATGGCAGTGCAAGATGCTAGAGAGCAGCTAGCTGGGAGCATGACCCTTGCTGTCTGTGTATTCTGAGAGCTAAATAAGAATGGTTCTGTTCTCTTATTGTGCTGCGAGTTTACACTTTTGCCTATGTATTTCTTGGCTGTATGTTAAATTTTTGCTGATATAAAAATCATAAATGAAGCCAAATTTTACACACGCTCCTCCGCTTCTCTGGCCCCAAAGGTCCCCGACTACTTTGACCACATCAAGCACCCGATGGACTTCGCCACCATGCGGCAGCGCATCGACGCGCAGGACTACAGCAACCTGGAGCAGTTCGAGAGCGACTTCAACCTCATCGTGGACAACTGCATGACCTACAACTCCAAGGACACCTACTTCTACCGGGCCGCCGTGCGCCTCAGGGACCAGGGCGGCGCCCTGCTCCGCAGGGCCCGGCGGGACGTGGAGAAGATCGGCTTCGACCGGGACAGCGCCATGCACCTGGACGAGGCGCCCGAGATGAAGGTGCAGCCGTCCTTCTCCTGGGAGGACGGTAAGTGCGGCCACGTTGGTGCGTCCACCTCGGTGGTCGACTCCCGCCTCACTCACACTGCTTCCACCCCCCCCGCTCCAGTGGACCGCCTGCTGCTGCCGGCCAACCGCGAGCACCTGCCGCTGGACAGGCAGCTGCTGCAGCTGCTGGAGAAGTTCGACCTGACGTGCGGCATGAAGTCCAGCCCCTCCCGCAGCAAGCGGCTCAAGCTGCTCAAGAAGACCATCAACGACGTGCGCAACGAGATGAGCCTCCGCAGGGTCCGCCCCTCCCACCACCACCATCACCACCATCATCACCACCACCACCACCCCCCGTCCTCCTCCTCCTCCTGCTCCCCCTCCTCCACCTTGATAGCCGCCTGTGTGGACCCACCGTCGTCTTGGCCGGGGGCCGCGTGTCCGGAGCTGGCTGCTGCCAAGGAGGAGATTCCCAAGCCCAACGGACTTTTCCCAGAGGACGAGGGTACGTACGGACCCAACGCACAAAGTTCAGAGGCCGGAGTGAAGAGCGCAGTCACATGGTTGAGCAGCAGCGAGTCACATTTGCGCCTTATTATTGCTTTCAGCTCGACACTCATCTGTGGTGACTAATCTATGAGCTCCCGCTGACTGCATGCGTATTTTTGCGGCTTTGAAAGAGAAGCTTAGAAAAAAAAAATCAAGTGTTGTTTTTATGACTGACAATCATTTTTTTTTCCCCTTGCTGAGGTGGAACTCACCTCTTGCACCAACCCTCTGCTCACTTCCTCACTTCCTCATAGAGCGTTCGAAACCTCCTTTAAGACCACAGCTTGTGGAAATGTGTGAAAAATGTGAGCACAGTTTAATGACAGCTAAAGATGAATGTGTTTTAACTGGTTAATATAGTATCGAAAAATTCAACCTGTTTTATTTCCCCCCCAAAAAAATAATTATCCAGTGCGCCACTAGAGGGAGCTCTAGTCTCACCAATAAGCCTGGGGATATCACTGCCACAGTTTGAAGACTGAGAATAGAAAAAGAAATCGTTTCTCGTTCTCAGCACAGTTATATATTTGCCACAGCTGGATTCAGAAATTCCACAGCAGCTGGAATGATGTTTCTGAATGCCAGTGAAGAATATGTTTTCAGCAAAAACAGCTGCAACAACCTGTTGGACAACAATGCGTTTCCGACTTGATGGGAACAACGGCCTACTCTGTGTCTCAGCTCGAGAAGCTGTTTGGAATGGAGCGTGGCTTCGAGGGAGCTAAGAAGCGCCTCCAAAGTGACACCAACAGACAGGAACATGTTGAGGGAGGCTGGAACCTAGCGGCAATTAAACCCGGCCAGTGACTCTGCGGGGCTGAGCTCTCAACAGACAGTTACACTGAGGCTGGGAGGAGGAGAGGAGGGGGGAAGAGAAAAGGGAAAAGTCATTTTGCTCTCATTTCTTATTTATACGGGCGCCCGGCTGTTATGCTAAACAGCACCTGCCTTTAAATTTTATGACTGAAGCCCCACAGCGATGCGCTGACTCAGCGCTCCTGCAGGTACAGAGTGTAGACGCTGCAACTCATTGGGAAAACAAAACAAAACAAAAAAAGAGTCAGAGTGTAAGACCGTAAATGTGTTCCTCTTTTTGTCATCTTTATGTTGCATCTTTTTCATTTCTTTTTTTTTTATTGAAACCCTTTTTCTTCCACGTAAGAACGCGCTGCGCTTAATTCGTCCCTGACGTTGCTTTAAGCGCCCGCCGCAGCCGCGGGATTGATGTTTTCAAACGGTCTGTCTGTCAGTAGCTACGGGCGAAACAGATGCGCAGTCTGCGCCGCCTGCATTAATCATCCGCACTCTCAGGTGCGTTTGCCTGGCGCCTGAATTTTCATATTTAAAGCATCTTCATTTGTGTTTACGTTCATTTTGAGTTCTAGTTTGCTCTGTGTGTGTGTGTGTGTGTTTGAAAAAACAAACCACCTTTATTCAAGGTTAACTTTCAGAAATAAAAGGAGAAATGCAACTGTATTTATAATAGTAATAGTATCTCAACACAATATGTCAGTTTGAAGGTCTCATGCAATGCAAGTCTTACTTTAAAGTCCAGCCTTTACAACATTGTCGTGCTCCCCTTTGTGACCAGGGCCTTCAAATCAGACCTTTGTGATGTCAGAAAGGGGCAATGAACCTTTTCCCTGGTTCGTGGTAGTGCCCACATCCAGGAGTTGGCTCCGCCCTCTGAAACCTCCTTGCAAACACGTGGAAGGTCCACTTGCTATGCTAAAACCAGGTCTTCTTTTGCCATCGGGTGCAAACATCGGGCTAAATATGCAGTTGTTCCTGTCGGGTTGCTTCTGTCGGGGACTCGTCAAGGCTGAATGATGAAAGTAAGAGCTTTTTTCTCTTCTTCTCTTGCCAACAGGAGACAAGTCCCTCCCCCCGAAGCTGGAGCTCTCCGACTCCATCCCCCCCCTCATCCATTCGGAGGCGGACCCCGAGCCGCCCACCCTCAGGCCAATCGACGCCGCCCCCGACTGCGACGACAAGGCGGCCGGCCAGAGCCCCGCCTCCGACGGCGAACTGCCGGAGCTGCTGTCCTCGGCGCGCCGCTCTCAACGGCTACGCCCGCGACCCCCTGCTGGAGGGCGGCGTGGCGTGGTGGCCACGTCGACCCTTGCCGAGGCCGCCGTCGGCCGCCGCACCGCCGTGCTCTTCCGCAAGTCCAAGGCGGCCGTCGCCGCCGCCGCCGTGCTCCACAAGCCCGAGGCGGCGGACGGCGAGGACGGGGAGCAGGAGGGCGAGGACGGCGCGGGAGGCCTGGGCTCCAAGTCCTTCCTGTCGGTGGTCATCCCCCGGCTGGAGACCCTGCTGCACAAGAGGAAGAGGAAGCACAGCGGCAGCCAGGAGAGCGAGGAGGAGGGGGCGGAGCATGAGGAGGAGGAGGGCGAGTCGCCGGTGAAGCAGCTCAACACGGGTGAGTCGCCAGGTCTGCACGAGATGCATGGAGCATATTTGTGGTAAAATGAAATTGGGTAAAAGATCAGTTTCATTAGTTTTTCCCTTAACTCTGGGTTTCCATGGTCACGGAAGACCTGGAAAAGTCATGGAATTTGAAAATGCCATTTTCCAGAACAGGAAAAGTCATAGAATTTTGTAAAATCACTAAATGTTTTGGAAAAGTCATGAAATTCGCCAGTTCCCCTTTCAAACCAGCAGAATCTTTTGCTTGTTCTGCCCTAACGGAGGCTGTTTGTCACCCAGCAGCTCAACCAAAAACCCATGAACAGAATAATCCCAGTCGACTGGCTCCATCTATGTAGTTTAGTCCAATTACCATTATTATTGTCCAAAACATGAAAAGCGGCCAGCAATTCATCTCATTCATTTTTCTATTCATTGTTTGGATGGAATTGCCTGGGCCTCTTTGGTTTTTATTATTAACGTTCTTATTTGAGAGTGTGAGTTGCTATCTATTTTTTGAAGCAGTTATTGCACCATAAGGTAACGAGCAGCAGTGAATCTGTCTTTCAAGTATGAAAATTCAATATTTACAGGTAAAGCCGTAAGTAAGGTGGTGGGAATTACATGCAAGGTGGAAAAGTGACGGAAAAGTTTAGAAATTTTGTTTGGCCGTTGTCAGTCAGTAGGGGGCAGTATGCTGGAGCGTTTCTTTTCTCCCTCCGCTGCGGTTGAAATGTCACAGGGCCGTTGTTCCCTCGTGACTCCACACCTGCTTGCCTTTTGCTCCTTGAGGGAAAAAACAACAACAAAAAAACAGGTTTGCGGCTTGACTTTGCATTCTCACTGTGCAGCCGGCGGGGTCGGTTTCCATTCATCCACATTGAGCCTCATCATTCTTGCATTAAAACTCCCCGAGGGAGGCATTAAAAACCCGTCTTCTTGCACTTTTATTGGATTTTTCTCTATCAAACTTTGACGTTTTGCATGGAATTCAACAGTTCCCTGCGTGATCGCTCACTGTAGTGTTGCAAAATGCTCATCATGTGGCCTGGCTTTGACGAAGGAACCCGGAGCCGCCGTCCAGGCCTCAGACGGCCCATTTGCGTTGTTGTTGATTTTTGGCGACCGATGTTGCGTCTCCGTGCAGGTCTGTCCAGCGGCTTCCTGGAGGAGGAAGAGGAGAAGGAGCTCGTCGACTCCTCCGGCGCCCCCCGCAGGGCGGCCGAGCCGCGGAGACGCTGCGCCTCCGAGTCGTCCATCTCCTCCTGCAGCAGCCTGCCGGGCAGCACCAGGTGAGGGAGCCGAGGCCTCCACCCGTCCACGCTCAGGTGGTGTTTTTGGTTTTTTCCTGAATGCCAACTCTCTGCCGTGTCCCGCCCCCCCCCAGCACCACCCTCAGCCTCCCAAAGTGCGGCAAGGGGAAACCCGCCCTGGTCCGGAGGAACACGGTGGACGACAAGAGCGAGTTGATCGCCTGCATCGAAACTGGGAATTTCGCCAGAGCGGCTCGGATCGCAGCAGGTACGTTGGCCGATAGCGCCGCCGCTTTAAAAAGACGCTTTGCCTGGCCCTGGCTTCTGCTCACCTGCTTCTCCTCTTCTCTCTTTTTCCTCTTTTTTTTTTCTTGAAAGAAATTGAACAATTTGGCCCATGCAAAGGTTCCTTTTTGCTCAAGTTCAGTTTCAACTTGTAATGAATTCCGTGCAAGTATGCAAAAGGTTTCCTCAGCTTGTAGGTGAATAAAAGAAAAGTATGAAATACAGCAGCAAACAATACTGAGACTTGGAGAAAAACAATTCTTTTTTAGAAATAGACCTTATTTATCAAACGGCGCTGCAGTTTCCTGAGACTGAACAATGTTCAACGTTGCTTTTCGTGATTGACTTAAAAATCCACCCACCCTGTTGCTCTCTGGCTTCTGCTCGGCGCTGCCTGCTGTGTGTCATTTCCAGGTGTCTGTCACTCTCCCACCCAGCGCCTTTTAATTGTCTTAAATGATTGTAAATTCAACGAGGATGACAGATTTTACCTGCTGGCGCTGGCAGACACCTGGCATTTGGACACAAAAACAAACAACCCAAAGCTGGGTTGGGAATTGGTAGCGGGCGAACCAGCCAGTTTCTTGTGAACTCTGGCGGTGGGTCTGTACTCCCGTGTTTGCCACCGTGGAGTGAAGCCAGCCAGAATGCAGGGACTCGTGCAAAGGCTTGAAGTTTACGTTTGGCCAACAAAAACACAAGAAATCCTGGCAAATTTAAATATCTGTCATTTACTGGCTGCCCCCCCCCCCTCCCAGAGCAGCAAAAGTTCATTTCCAGCCCTGACGCCCCCCTGCCTCTGCACCTGAAGCTCGCCTTTCTGGAAATGTCTTTCTGTGTGTGTGTGTGCGTGTGTTGGACGACCCCCCCCCAACGTAACTTGTTTGGTTGTTGTTGTTCCCGCTTCCCTAGAGGTTGGCAACAGCAATATTTGGATGCCCGCTAGCGCTGCAACAGTTGCATTGGAACCCCTAAAGCTAGTTTGGGCCAAATGTAGTGGATACCCTTCCTACCCTGCCTTGGTGAGTGTTTTTTTTGGTCGGGATCGAGAGCATGACAATCGCCGGCTGAATGTGATGTGACTCTTGTCGTCTCTTCACGCTGAGCTTTGGCCACATTGGGGCAAAGTCTGTCACTCTGTCGCGCTCCAGCGTGAAGAGATCGCTCTTACCCCTCAGCTGTCCTTCTTGGTGTCGGAGGGGGGGACAGTTCCAACTTATTAATAAAAACCAAAAAGAAAAATCCCCCTTTTATCCTCTAGGTGGCAGCATTTGACCGCCAACAGCAACTAATGGTTTCACAAAAGGACAAATGAGGCAAAGGGATGAAGTGTGCATGTGTGTTGCATGTTTGATTGCCTACGCTGTTTTTTCTTTTGTAGTTTTTTTTTTTTTGAAGTGTCCTAACCCTCCACCACCCACCGACCCCCCCCCAACCCCGCTGTGTGCAGATCATCGACCCCCACATGCCTCGGGTGGGCTGCCAGCACAACGGCGTGTCCATCCCCATGCCCCCCATGGACGTGCTGCGCATCGGCGAGCAGATGCAGTACAAGACGGAGGAGAAGCTCTACCTCGTGCTCTTCTTCGACAACAAGCGCAGCTGGTGAGCGCCGCTTCCTCGCTAACGCATCCTTTTTCTTTTTTTTTATTATCCCATTCCCCCGCCTGTAGCCGCCCGACACCTCACGTCAAGAGACGACAAATAGCTCCTGGAATTGTATTCTCCTGTTGCACCCGTTGTGTTTTTCGGCCCTTTTTTCCCTGTCAACTGCGGCTGTCGCCTTTTGTCTCTGCTTCCTCGAGGGGGTAAAAAAAAATTACAACCGAAATGTGAAATATGTACTCTGGGATAAATCTGGGATTTCTTTTTTTTTTTTTTTTTTTTTTTTACAACCGGCGGTTAATGAAAATGTTTGTTTTTTTTCCGATAGTGGTGCTCAGTTGAATCCTCCTTGATCTGCGGGGCTTAAGGCGCTTATTAATAATGTATTTATTCACTTTTCAAGAGGGACAACAGCACGCAAGAGCCGTCAATATATAGGGTATCAGTTTGTGGATAAAGTAGCATTTGAGTGGATAAAGTAGCATAATGAGAAGAAAATGATTTTCTTTGCAATTGCTTCCTATTTTTTTCTCTCTCGTTTCAATGTTACATGTTTTCCATCGTCTTGAACAAATGAAAAAAAAATCACAACCTTTGCAGTTATCTATTCGATTTACACTAAAGCTACATTGTAGTGATTTGGTTTTGATTATGAAAATATGTAAAATAAAATAATTCACACAGTAAGCAGAAAACCTTCACCACTCAATACACTTTGCAGTTGTTTCTTGCCACTAAATTTCAGTCAAAATGTCCACTGCACACAAAAAAAAAATCCATCATTTATTGACATTGAGGCCTAAAAATGATTCTTCCAGCCTTGTTAATTGCTCCGTTGTTGACATGGATGTCGTCTCCCCTCCGCCGACCTTTCAGGCAGTGGCTTCCTAGATCCAAGATGGTGCCGCTGGGCATGGACAAGACCATCGACAAGATCAAACTGATGGAGGGCCGCACGTCCAGCATCCGCAAGGCCGTCCAGTTGGCCTTCAGCCGCGCCATGAACCACCTGAGCATCGTGCAGGACGAGCCAGTCAGCGACCTCAGCGACGTGGACTGACGACCTCAGTCACTCTCCTCAGTCTCTCTCTCTCTCTCTCTCTCTCTCTCACACACACACACACACACACACACACACACAATGCCCTCTCCCGGTACCAAATACTTCCGCCTCTACCCGCTCCTCATCTCCGAAGGAGACTCAGATGTTTACTGGGCGGCCGCCATGACAGGTGCCCCCCCTCCCCTCCGACCCCCACTCCCCACACACACACACACACACTTTCGCACACACTCCCACAACGTGCCGACGTGACGGCTGCTGCTCAAAATGAATGTGTCCACCCTCTCGTCTCGCCGGGCTGGTGACTTGTGTCCCCAGAGACTGCTTATTTTCCATTTGTCACTCCAAACATTTCCAGTCATCGTGTCCAGGCCCAGATGGAGGCTTGCATCAAAGGGCCTGAGGTGGTGGTGGTGGTTGTTGTTTTTTTGTATGAGGACAGACAGTCTTTGACTGTGAAATCACGTCAGATTGGTCTGAAATCATCAACGAGCGAAAGGTCCCACATTATGCAAAGTTCACTTTTTTTCTGAAGCACAGTGACACGTTTGTCTCTGGGCTGTCACTGAACTCCCAGGAAATGAGAAGGGTCCATCCTTCCGTTCTTTCAGTTGCTTGCTTCAATTTTTCACAAGCGTTGTGCTGAAACACGCTCGCCCGCCCCCGTGTGATGTCACAAAGGGCAGTGTCAAGTGTTGACTCCGCCCCTGAGACCATGTTTTGAGACCAAATAGGGCGAAGGATTTGACAAAGCGTCGGTTTTAGCAGGAAGCTAAAATTTTTGTTTTGTTTTTAATTTGTGTTAAAGGACAATATAAACAGAGGGCTAAATATGCTGTTTTTGGAACATCCTGGCAATTTTATCATGCAAGGCTGCTAAACTGGAATCTTGGATTTAAAAATAAAAGGAGTGATGTCTGAGAATGGGTCAAAAAACATACCATGTTTGGAAAAACAAAGCATTTATTCCCTCGCACATTCGTTAAAGTGGACAATAAAAAACGTTTCCTGTTCATCGGCTGTAGCAAACTGTATGCACCAGTCATCTTCATTTCCTCCGTTGTGTTAAAGCTGTATATAACCTGTAGAGTCGACCACACTAACTTATTTTGTAGTTTTGACAAAAAAAAAAAGATACTGTACAGGGGTTTTTCTTAGTATTTATACTTGATGCATTCTGGGCAGCAGGAGCGAGTGACAGCCCTGCGCCATGGAAGCAAGTTAAAAGCAGAAGCCTTAGTGTTGAGATTAGGGCTAACACCTTTGTGTTTCTGAGAGGTGTGAAAGTATTCCCTTTGTTGTCCTCTTTTTTTCCTTAAGTTATTCGAAGCTTATTACTACGCTTCCATTTGACATTAACCCTTTTTGTATTAAAACAAATATTTTTGTTCATATATATTTATATTATTTGAATACATCATGAGTAAAAAAAAAAAAAAAGCAAAATTAGAAAATGTTTCTGGAGCTCTGATGTTGTGAACGGTCGTTCTCAAGAAACCAAAAATGTCGCTACCCAGAAGTTTTCTCTCCTTTTTTTTTTTTCCCAACCGTATTTTTATTTTCTCATCCGTTTCATGTGAAACTTGCCAAAATTTAAAAAAAATGAAGAAATTAGTGTATTTTCTTATGTGAAACATTTGACTGTTACATGTTTTTTTTTGTGTGTGAGCGTGTGTTGTAGGGAGGTGTGCCTGCATTAACTTATTGTAAAGTATTTGCGTTACTTTATACTGGAGGAACGGAAAAGCGAAGTGATTGTGGTAAAGTGGCACATTCTGTTGGTGGGTATTTGCCTTCTTTCTAAGTAACCTTTTCTAGTTTATTCTTTAGTTGTTCCTTGTAGTAAACTTAACGGATGTTCTGTTCTGTTTCATTTGACACTGTTGCCTTCTGTTCCTGGGTAGCGTTGGGTAGATTTGGCATTTTTAGTTTTGTACTTTGCTGTCATAGTTTTTTTTTTTTTTTTTTTTTAATCATTTTATTAAAAAATCTGCTGGGACTGTTTTTTCCCCTCTTTTTGTAACAAAAAATAAAATAAATTAAAAAACCTAGTTTTCCAAGATGAATTCTCCCCACACGCCATCATTTATTTTGTCTCTGAATGACCCTGTTGTTGCTCCAGGTTTACACCTGCTTCTTAATCAGATTAAATTTTTCACTCCTGGGGTGCAAGAGAGAAATTCTTCCTAATGGATTTCCACTCGCTTGCAACTGCACTTGTACATGCACACATACTTGTATGAATTAGTGGGTTCTATGAGCTTTCAGCTTTATATATGCTGCAAAGCTGTCACAGACATTTGTTTCTTTACCATAAAACACCCAACCTGACTTTTTCCTTCCTTTTTTTGCATAATTTATCTTCCTATAGCAACAGTGGCTCACTGGCTTGAATCACTCTTTCCATTTAGGCCTCTGTGTGTAGTCTGATCTTGTCTCAAGAGTAGTTTCAACAGATTCCCCGCCAGGAGTTTGTCTGAGGTTGCAAACTTGCAAAAAATTGAGCCAATTTCAGTCCAAAAAAACAGTTGAGCGAAAAGTTCTCGTCCGAGTTCTGTCTCATTTAGTTGTTGGAGTGTCAGGATGCCGGCGCTGTGGAAAAGTCTCCGTCACACTAAATGGAACTGGACCCTTGTGCCAGTGTGTGCGAGCCAGTTCCTGTCAACGCCGACGCTCTGATGAATGCCTGTCGTTTGAGCGGCCGTCAAGCGGCGTGTCGTCTGCAGGAGGGGCCTCACAAGGTTCGCTCGCTTGGCTCGGGGCGCCCACTTCCCCGCAGCATCAGCAAACGGGACTCTTCTTTCATTATGTGTGAGCGTCTGCGAGCCTCTCCTGGTGGTCTTCCAGCTGATAGGTTCACTGGACTGAAGTTCAGAAATCTGGGGTTTGCTCCAGCAACGCGGCGCTCATCACATTAAGGTGAGGAGTAATGGATCAAGATCCGAGTTCGGCTTAATGGTCTGTTCACTTGGAAGGCAGCGGCGGCTACCTTCATGCTAATAACTCAAATAAATTGAGGCGAAGAGGTGCCTGATCATGAATCTTGTAAACAGGACGAGGTAAGAAGTGAGGCTGATTTCCCTTCACCCGGCCCGACTCCCACTCCCTCCTGAGTTGTAATGAGACCTGCACCCTCGGGAGCCTTACGCAGCCTCAGGAGCTTTATTAATGACATCATTACACCTCTTCCTGCCTACTCTCCAGGTTAGACTCGCTGCAGGATGTATTCCAATAACAACTGTGCAGAAGCTTTCACGCAGTGGAAGGTCAGGTCCATCCTCTGACCTGCTAATGAAAAACCAAGAGCAGGTGCGCTCTCTCCTCAACACGTGTTTCGCTAACTGTGCAAGATGTAGAAGTAAGGATACAAAATACTCATTCATTCATTCATTCATTCATTCATTCTTCTATGCCCGCTTATTCCAATTCAGGGTCATGGGGGTCTTCTGGAGCCTATCCCAGCTGTCTTAGGGCGAAGGCAGGGTGACACCCTGGACAAGTCGCCAGTTCATCACAGGGCACAAAATACTCCAAAAGAATAAATTATCTTATTTAAAGTTTTATTTGACACAAAACTACGTCTTTATGAAAACATGTTTTATTTAAATAAAGAATTGCTGCAACACGTTTAACATAATGAGAGTAGTTTTGAACAATATGAGAATAACTTAATAATAACTTTTATCCGGCACGTTAATGAAATAATGAACTTTTAAGTGATTGATTGTTTTGGTGGACATGCGTCTACTGTATTGTGACTCATGTCTGTCGATTTTATATGAGTCAGATTTTCCGGTCAGTTATCTAATCAGTGATTAGACCCCCTTGTTTTTCTCGTTATTTTACGACAGTCCCACCTGCTGGACGCTTGTTTAAACGGCAACTACAGCGTCCTACTCAAATACCACTTTTTGTCAAACAAGTTACACTTTTAGAGCTTGATTACAAATTCAGATGAGGCTACGGGTTGGGACCACTGTTCTAAGACGAGGAAAAGACGAGGGAAATAAAGGGTCTGGAAAGGCGGAACCAGAACAGCAGGTCTGAATCTGCAGGACTCATATTTCTCCTCGGACGAACCTGGAGGGGCTGTAATTCTAAATCTTTCCACAGAGGGGCGCTGTGACTCCACACTAAAGTGCCACCTTCTGCAGGAGTTTCTGGGTCCGGGTGGGATTTTCACCCGCTCCCCGCGGCTCTCAGGTAAGCATCAGTATTCAGCGTGGCCCGGGTTTCCATCATGTTTCAAGTGGCGAATGCAACGATTAGAGAGAATGTCAATTAAAGCCAAATCAGTCTGAAGACACGGCTGCTGCCCATGCTGCTGCCCATGCTGCTGCCTCAGGTGCCTCTTCTCTCTCCAGCTCTGCTCCGTCTTCAAGCTGCATGCGTGTTGCTAAAAAATATATCTAAAAAAAAAAAAATCACTTTGTACTTGAAAAATAAATACATAAATAAAAATAAAATAAATAAAAATAAAATAATGTAAATAATATCCAGATAATATCCTGAAAGAGTTTAATCCAAGCCCCCAGAGTCCAAGATGGCGGCCCATTCATTTCAATGAAGTTGCTCACTCCGCGCGTACGCCGAAAAAGTTTTCGACTTCTGCATTAAAGGGGCCTATAGAGTAATGCGCAGTAGTGTCACCTCCCATCATGTCTCTGTAACTCACATGATCTATTTGGACAATCAGAATGATCCTGGAGAACGTCACTTACAGACACGTCTGGACCTGAGACACAGCAGCACGTACGACGTTGTGACGTCACGCTTGGAATAAACTCTTTTCTGGTGATTTTCTGGCCTTTATCATTTTTTTAAACGACTGAAAGACCATAACTGAAAAATGTGCTATGATTCGCGTTTCATATCACAGTCGTCCTGTCTGCCGTTTTAAAGGCGTTTATTTTTGTATTGCAACCTATGTGAAAAATGCTTTTTGTGCCCCTGGGATTTTTTTGCTGCAGTACCTCGAGTGGCCACTGGGAAAAATTGGCGCGCCGCCATATTGCCGGTCCGGCATCCAGTTCCAGTAATACATCCATGGTTTAATGTCAGTGTGATGTCATGGCGGTGTACGTGCTACTCCCCGGCTCATTCTAATTGGCTGATACGTTCTCCACTATGGGAAGTGACACAACGAGTGCATGTTGTGGTGGGCCGCACAATGCGAAAGTAACCCAAAAGCCATTTCACAAAGGTGGACTTTTACAGCGTGTGGTGTGGTATGTTCAAACATAAGCAAACATAACACAAAAGACAAAAAAAACAAAACCTTTTCGGCGTATCAGCGAGGTGAGCAACTCCACTGAAATAAACGGGTGGCCATATTGGACGGCCCGGCCTTGACTCTAGGCCGTCGACCACCGACCGCCTCCACAGCCGTCCCGTTGTATTGTGCAGTTGTGCCAGTGCTCATATGAAGTGGGCCAAGTGAAGAATAATATGGTCAGAAAATGTAAACAGTGTGGCCAAAAGAGCGTTTTTTACGTTATGTCACCAATCGTGCCGCCTGTAGCGACTACCATAACAGAAACAGCGATTCTACTCGGTTACTGTCGAAAATCTGTCAATTACTACTGCAGAATCTGAAGTACTTCAGACTACAAGAAATCAGAACAAATCAGGGAGAGGAATGCAAAAACCGAAGCTGGCAAAAACTCAATCAGGATTTTCAGGGCAAGAACCTTACACAATGTCCCAGTCTGTGCAGCACATTTCTTGTCATGTAGGTTAAATGCAGTGTTGTAAAGGGACTCAAAAGTCATTCTTGAGGAACAGCAGTGATGTCATGTTAAAAATATTACTTTGGTTCAAGTGAGCTAAATCAATCATACTGCCTGTGTGCAACACACTCCCTTCCTAAAGTGTTAGAACAACAACAACAAGGCTAAATCCTTTATTTTTGCTTTAAACTGAGAACATTTGGGTTTGGCGTCAAAAGAAGTAAATGAAACAAGGGATCAACATTTCAGCTTTTATTTCTTTTATCTGATGCACAGTTTAAGTGTTTGTGTTATTTGTAACAACACCACATTTTTAGGGGACTGTTGTAACAGATAAAAACTTAAGAGAACTCAAATCAGATTGAATTAGATAAGACTCTGCATTTATTTGCAAATCCTTTGCTTACAATAAATGTAATGAGCCCATAGCCCATTGATGTCACCTTTCTTCTTTTGTGATGCTTTTCCAAGCTTTCAGTTGTTGTTTGTTTTGGGGGTCCCTCCCCTTCACTCTCCTCTTTAGTGGGTAAAATGCATTTTGTATGTATAGTGGCTTGGCCAGTATAAAACATGTCAAAGTATGGTTGTATGCAACAAATACAGATATAAATGTCTAGAAACAAAAGCTGAAATGTTGTCACCACAGCCAACATTAAAATACAAACAAACAAAAACTGTTGAACCGTGCCTTTAAGAGAATGAAGCTTTCTGATCGGATGCAAATGTGGCTGGAGAACTGTTGAAATATGCATTCTTTTTTATTTCAGCCAATTCAGCTTGTGTTATCTCAGGCCAGCAGCAATCACAGAGGACGAGTAGCATGAGGCGCGGCTTCAATGAGTCGCTAATGGCCCCCGCGGTGACAGAGACCCGGGCAGGGGAGCACCTTCAAGGCATCCGCTCAAAGACGACGCCCATCTTCATAAACAATCAGCGCCTAATGCGCCGCTGCTGCCACCTTCTCCGTCCCCTCTCGCACTCGCTCATCGTCTGTCTGTCTGTCTGTCTGTCTGTCTGTCTGTCTGTCTGTCTGTCTGTCTTCCGCAGATGCTAATTGCGTGGGGAGGTAAACACGGCAGTCAAGTGGAGAAGACGGCGAGTCAAGCGTGAATATCAATCTCCAGCAGCCCCCTTCCTCTGCGCCACCTCCATCAGTGTCATCAGATGACTTTGACAGAGTTGAGGTGGGCTCATTAGTAGCGGAGGAGGGGTGCAATACCAATCTGGAGTTTGAGAGGCAGGGGGCTTCAGCAGGAGGCGGCTCCAAAGTTGTTTAAAGCGGGAGCCGGCGCAACTCTCAGGGAAGGTTGGATGTGTCATGCAAACCCAGCGCGTAGGTGTGACATCTCCTCTCCTGTTTTAGGGAAGGGAATTGTTGCACCCGCGGCACGACTTTGTCGTTTACAAGTACCTTTTTGTGTCTGTCACATTTCCGTGTCGAAGGCTGCAGGTAATAATGCTCAATTCTCATTTTTTGTGCATGTGTTGTTCACATTATAATTTCAATGTGACCAGGACTCATGTGAACAGTATGCAATTTAAGGACCAAGTGTGGAAGGGGTCTGGGTTTGATAGAAAAAAACAAAACAAACCGCCGGCTTAGGTTTTTTTTTTTTCCGGCCACATCATTAGAACTCAAGACTTTCTGCTGGTGGGAGGGGCAACATTATCCTAGCATCACTTTTAACTGCTGCTTATTTCAGTCAAAAAAAAAGAAAGAAGAAGATCTCCTTCGAACTAGCAAGGCATGCAGTTGCTTCCTGTATCTCTTCATCTCCTTTCATCTCCTGGGCCTTTAAGGCAGCTAGTGGCAGCTGCTTCCTGGTTTTGCGACTATGAGAAGGAAGCAGGTTTGTCATGGAATTCAGCACCATTGTGGGACTGATTAAAAAGGCTTTTTGTTGGTGGCTGGCCAGATGGCCAAGTGAGATTTCTGAACGGATCCAGCTGCTGTGCAAGGTTATCTGAAAGCCTTTAATTTGGAACTTACAGTAGCTTCAAAGATTGTCTGCACGGCTTGCAGTCACACAGAAATGGCTGCATTACCCAATGATATTTAACATTTTTGTTTCTCCTGTATATGTTTTCCTAGAAAATAGATTTCAAGTGAAATTTGTCTCAATGGACGCAGAACATTTTAAATCCAAACCTAATCTAAACCTGTCAAAGCTGTTCGGAACTGTATATTTTGTTCAAAATATTTGTGTCATTATGAACGATAGTTACCATTGGGTATGGTCTCTTTCATTTGTAGCGCAAACTCCACAGGTATGTGAGATGACTCTTAAAAGGAAGCATGCCCTTAACCTGCCGTCATCCCCCTGCAGTACATTTACTGCAAGATTGTCCACTTCGTTTTCAGCGCAGGAACACAAACCAAACACGCTCTCCTACCGTCTTCTCTCCAATTCTGGGAGAGAGTCACAGAATCAGACGCAATCTCAAGTGGCCACATTAAAAAAAACAAAAAACAAAAAACAAAACACCGGGCCAGAATAGCACTGGGTGGTGGTGGGGGGAGTGGGGGGTAGGGTGCCCTAAAGTAGATGCATATTTATGGGGTGCGCTTACTTCTTCTCGCCACAGAGGAGAAGTGGAAATATTGTGTTTCCAAGGTGAGCAAAACAAACAACTTCAAAGGAATTTAAATGCACCTCATGTAAATTTTCCTCCCACAGTCACATGCTTCTGTGGAGATTAGTGTTGGATTGCTAATGAGGGATCCCCGCCCCTGCCAGATGACCTGATTATTGTGGGTTTGTGGGAACGTGGGCTCCAAGAGATGGCAATCGGGTGAGTACAACAGCCTGCAAACAAGAGCACGTGCACTTGTGTGTTAGTTGCAGGTGTGGTGCGACTGGGCAGTATTTTTGGCATAGGATTAGCATCAGCAGCGTTACATAACAGATTTGCCCAAAACTTGAGTGATTCTTTTTAAAGGGTTCATGTAACATGGGATTTAAGTTGTTTTGTTTCCTTGAATGTAGTTTGTGATTCCAAAAAGCATAACCGTCAGTACCTAACACGCCACCACGCTTAGCTGTCAGTTAGAGTTAGAGCAGAAGTGGGCAAATTTTGGCTCATGGCCCATAAATGGTTCTAAAATTTGACATAGTGGCATTGGGCAAAGTGACAGAACCGCCACTGTCACAATAGGATAAGTAGGAAACATGCTTCATTGTCTATTGAAAGTAAAAAAAAAAAGCGTTAAGACAAAATATGTCTTTGAAACCCCACGCTATATAGCCCCTTATTGAAATTACTCTTAAAACTGATGAAATACAGCCTTTTTATTACTTACTCACGACTGATATAATTTAATCAAGTACGGCAGGCCGGATTAAAAAGTTTAACGGGCCGCATATGGCCACCGGGCCGGTCAGTTGAAAGCTCTGGCAAAGGGAATGTGATTGGGTGAACCATATACTTGTCAAATTCAAGTGGACCTGTCTGATTTGTTAATGCTAGTTTAGCCCGCCTGAGGGGTCCAATTAGAGCATGTCCCCGCCCTGCGCTTAGCTGCAAATGAGATTTTTGCCAAAGCCAATCAGGAGTGTAGTAGCAATATGTTGACTCCGCTCTTGACCGCAATATATATTTTTACAGCACATATTAGCTTCTTCTTTGTGGTCTTCTTCTAGTTGTTTGGTAGAAATTGCTTTTTACACTTCCATTGCATCTTAAGCTCACTTGCACCTCCTGCTGCTTCAGAGGTTAAGGAAGGTGATTGGTTATGCGATCTATGGAAAATTAAGGCTGATTGGTGGAACTGTGGTGCGTCATCGCCACTCGTAACACAATGCCTGGTACCTTTTACTGCCCTTGTGTCAGTATGTGGCATCTGCCCGAAAATCTTCTTGACTCAAAGCTGGGCCACTCGTCACATGTAGCGCCACCTGCTGTTGGACACCGCCGTGCGATCTTCTAATTATCTCAAAGCGTCATGAGTCAGCTGGCGCCTGAAACTGACTTTGCAGTTGTGTGTGTGTGTGTGTGTGTGTGTGTGTGTGTGTGTGTGTGGTTGGTTTGTTTGTTTGGGAGGTGCGTAGCAGGGCTCAGAGCGGGCCCCTTTGATGTGAAAGATAATTACCCGTGTAGTTAAGTTAATTAGCCAAAGTCCAGAATAAGAGTAAATAAGCAAAAGAGTCGCGTCCACTGTGCGAACGCCAGCTGCAGGCCGACGAGCACGGCGATGCTCAGCCCTTTGCCGAGAGTTAATGAGACGACTCTCACCAGATTCAGCAGCGCGCGCACTCTGTTACCTGGAGTGCAAATGATCCGTCTGTATTGTTCTGGAAGCATTGATTGGGTAATTGGATCAATGCTTGAAATGTTCCCTCCAACGCAGCACCGGGCCCGACCAATTTGGTGCCTTAGGCGAGAGTTCAGCTGGCGGGACCCCCTCTTGCACCACTGACAGCTCCACCACAAAATTGCTTTGTCTTTTATGGTCATCTTTTTATCATCAAATGAGAATAGCCAGTACAATTACAGTCAACACGAGGTGGAAAAGGATTGAAAGAGGATATAAATGAGACGTTACATTGAAGGTACAGCGAGTAAAACTCTGCCATCTGGTGGACAGATTTTAGATTGCAGCACTCATTCCACTAACAACCCCGAGTTTGCCAGTGAACTACGGTGACCTGCGCACACAAGCATGGATTCCTCGTCCATCTTCTTCTTCGTTGGTTCATTAGCAAGTCATGTTGCAATCATCCAGAAATATGGAGTAAACTTAAAAAGAACTAAGCCACAAAAATGTTGGACGGAAACAGGTTTGCTGAATAAACTCAAAAGTGGTAAACATTCATTCATTCATTCATTCATTCATTCATTCATCTTCTATACCCGCTTATTCCAATTCAGGGTCACGGGGGTCTGCTGGAGCCTATCCCAGCTGTCTTAGGGCGAAGGCAGGGTGACACCCTGGACAAGTCGCCAGTTCATCGCAGGGCCAACATTCATATTTACCTCCCAAATTTCTAATTATCCGCGTGACCCTGAGCTTGGGAAAAAGCGGGTATAGAAAATGAATGAATGAATGAATTTCTAATTGTGCCAAATCACTGAATGGAAACGCAGCGCTAGCATGTTCACTTTCTCTTCTTTTTCTTTAATCACTCCTCATTTTATTAAAACAATTCACTGCACCTTCTAAAAAAAACCCTCCTGGCCCGCCCGTCTTGTCCCCTGTCGGTTGGCCCCCAAAGGGGGGCGCGAGAATCACTCTGGGTGCAAAGTTATAACCGGACGTAGTCCCGCGGCGCGCATCCTTTGGCGGCGTGCGCGGTCGGCGGCTGCTGGAAGACGAGAGCGGCGCTTGAGCCCTCGCAGATGTGCGTCTAAGTGGCTTCATCCCCGGCTCTGGAGGGAGGGAGAGAGCAGGCGCCGGCGCCGGCGCTCCAAGGACACTGTTGTGATTGACGGGGCTTAATGTGTATCTTGCCAGAATTGGATTTGATCCTGGGGGCTCTGCCTGCCGCGGCCCTGTGTCAGATTTACACCCTCCTCCCGCCCTCACCCCGCAGCTACCTCCTCTCTGTTGAACAAACAGAAACAGAATTACCTCTTCTGGAGCGGCGAAACCCGCCTCCGACGCCCCCATCCCTCCCTCCTCTCCTCACCCCTCCCCCGGCGCTCACGCTGGAGCCCACGACGAGATCGTGCGCGGATCCGTGTCCAATCGTGCTGCCCGTGGGTTTGTGTTTCCTCACGGTTTAAGCGCGGAGCCGATGTCTTGCCGCTCATATGTTTGTTTGTTTGGTTTCATTTTTATTTATTTATTTTATTCCGGCACGCAGGTGTGTGTCAGGGTGCAGGCGTCAACGATCGAGCTTTACTGGATGGGGAGGGCAATTGTTCCCCTGCTGCCACAGAGCTGGCCCGTTAAACTTTGTAATCGGCCTGCCGAACTTGAAGAAATTAGATTAATAGTAAGTAAGTCATAAAATTGCTGTATTTCCTCCATTTTTTCAGTGTTTAAAGAGTCATTTCAATAAAGAGCTAAATACCGAGGGGCTTCAAAGACACATATTTTGTTGGAACACTTTTGTGATTTACAGTAGACATTAAAGCACATTTTCTTCCTATCTGTGCTATATTTTATTCTCCTATGAGGTGGGTCAGCGAAACACCCCATCCATCTGCTCCTGCCCCAGCCCCTCTGTCAAATTTTACAGCCAGTTGTGGCCCACCAGTCAAAAAGTGGGCTCACCCCTGGTCAAGACCCCTATTGTTCTATGTATATTCATATACATACCGTTCTAAAAAGAGAACCGTTCTAAGGGTAGTAAAACCAAATGACTTTTATTGTACTGCGAATATACCATTTTATTAATGTATTTATGGGCTATATGTTAAGCTTTTACCAATGCAAAAATCATTAATCAAGCTAAATTTGACACACTGGACCTTTCAGAGGTGATAAAAGAAAACAAAAATAAGCCGGGTGTCGCGAGGCGTTCAAAGTGGCGCGACCGCGGCGAGCGCTTTGAACGCCTCGCGACACCCGGCTTGAACGGAGCCGTGGTTTGTGTTGCCGAGCTACCCCGTCAATCCCCGAGACAGCCGGAATAAAGACACCCCGAGCGTCCCGCCATGGCGTTTGGAACTGTGAAAATCGCACCATCAGTTATTGCCATGATCCACGCTGCGAAGCCTCGGGCCCCCACTGCTACCGGCCCCTCCCTCCCGGCTTCTTTTAGAAAGCCGACTCTTGTCTCCGCACAGATCTGTGGCAGTAACATCCTTATCGCCGGTGCCAAAAAAAAAAAAAGAAGCCTGCCATACAGGTTTGGCTGAAGACTGACATTACTGCAGCATTGGCGCCCCTCCACCGACCCCCCACTTCCTTCCCCCACCCACCCCCTTCTCCCCTTATCTCCCGTCTGCGTCTGAAGGCGGAGGAAGGAGAATGCGGATGGAGACAGATTTTCCATTTCAGGCCGGGAAGGAAACAATGGCTTTCTATCTCTATTCCGTGCGGAGGCACGGCTCAAGTGTTCCTCTTTATCCAGTCATACATATGCGGGGACGTGCACGACAACACGCCACAGCAAGGTGTCTGAAGGCTTTGATCTGTGTCCCGTGGGCTCGGCATTATCGCCGCATCCATATTCCCTCCATATATTGTTATCGCCCAATTTTATATTGCAAGTGCCTCATAAAAATGATGCAGCATAAGTGCGTATTGCTCCCGCCAGGGGGCCGCAAGCGAATGTCGTTTGCATTGCTAATTGCAAGTTTAACCGATCTTGATTTTTTTTTTCTTATTTCAACAGACCTGCAGTTTTTGGAACGATTAAACTTTTTTTTTTTTTTTTTTTTAATATAACTGTCATTACGTAATTTCTTTTTGCACAGGGCTAAAACTGTGAAAAAACGGTGAAGAAACTAGAAACAAAATGAGAATGGGATGATACACAGACCACATGGTTGAGCAAATGCTGTTGGTGACGAAGTAGAAGTGGTCCGATGGTGTTAGCATGCTGGCTAAAGCGGTGCTCTTTAATCAGGCATTAACATTGTGTTTGCTGTTTGATTTGGCCCACGTGTTAAATGTTTGTCTTGTACTGTTTACATCTCTTTGCATTTGGCTGCTTTCAAAAAAAATAAAATAGCGGAAGAAGAAAAAAGAAGGTAGGGATTATATATACGTATATAAATATATATAGTATGTGTGTGTGTGTATTTATACATATATATATATATATATTTTAAAGTTAAACTTTAAAGCTAGCTTTTTCTAATGAACATCAAATAGTTTAAGTGAAACATTCATTAAATTCATTAAAAACTACATTGGCATTTCTTATCCTCTCCAAATTATCATCAGTTTATTTCCACAATATTCAACAGCAATTTTCTCAATGAGTTGAGTGTTGTAGCTCTTTTCCCGTTGCGATCCTTTCAATTTGTTTGCTTCTTGTACCGCTGAACTGGGACGCTGGACCCAGTAAAATTGCGATGGGGCCTTTGTCGGCAACTTTTGTCGGCCTGATTAATCCATAAATTCAGATTCAGGTAACAGTTTGCAAAAGATCAATAGTGGAAAAGCCTCAAATGTACCCTTTCGGTTTTATGAGGGTTCGTGGCAGCACTTTACAGCAGCAGCGCACTCTGTGACTTTGTCAACAATAAGCCGTTATTAAGAGCCGTATTGGCCCTATGAAATGTGTTTTATGTTTCGCGAAGTCCATTTCTCCTAAGGCGATCATTGCCGAGTCCAGTGAACATTGTGTGGTCTGAATTTGCAGCACAGCATGGTACCTGATCCGTACTGGCCGTTTAGAAACTCTGCATTTTGTGTAGTTTTTTTGCCAACTTGTTTGCCTGCTTCATCGTGCCTAGATTATCTGGATGGTGCTGCAGACTTACATCCTCGTGTCGCAACACATTAATGCCCTCCTGCCCCTAGAAGTTTTTTTTTCCCTTGATTAAAAGGTTCCCGATTTGCAGCCAAATATCAACTGCTAACGCTGGATCCTGCGTTTCTCTGCTCACAGGGCCTGCACGTGCGCCTGCACCTGTACGGCCCTCGGTGATGAACGTGACCCCACAAGTGTTGCCATAAAGTCTGAGAAAATGAAATGAAGAAAGCGGAAAAAAACGAGTTTTAAAAACTCATTTCAAAAATAAATAAATAAAACAAAAAGTCGATGTAACTTCCTGCAGTTGTTGCTGCGCTGGGATCAGCCGCAGCTCAAACCAAACGGAAAACATCTCCAGCCAAGACTTATCAGGTAATTGTTCTGTCCTGCTCGGCTTCCCTTTATATGTCCCCATCTCGCATCCGTCTCCTGTCAAATAAACCCACTTAAGTTATTAGGCTCGGTGGCGGTGGTGAGGGGTCAATAAAGCCGCTGCAGTTCCCTTCCACCACAGTACAAGTGGTAACGTGTCTCTCAAGCCTCTTAGCGCCCCCCTCCCAGCCCCTCCACCACCCTCCGTCCGCAGGACTCTGTTAATGCTACGAGACGTTTTCTCCTGTTGCGTCTGACTGCTTAAGTGTTTATGTTCTTACCATGTCGCCGCCCCCACTACCCCCGACCACATTCCCCGCACCGGCGCTGCTAAATGATTAATGCCGAAAACTACACGGCCCGCCGAGTTACCCACTTCCTCCCTCTTCCCCATCTCTCAACACTTCCTCCGAGGACTATTGATTGTTAGAACAGAGGGGAGGCTCACCCGCGCTGACCCCTCCACCCCCCCCACCCTCCACCACCCCACTCCTCCACATTACAAGTGTATGGAAGCATAATTACCTGCCTGGCTCTCCTGGCTCCGTCCCCCCCCCAGCCGACTCCCGGGAACGATAAGGCGGAAAAGGAAAAAGCCCCACCCTCACCCCCCAAATTAAACATGCCAGCCTTTTAATGGGGTTTATTTACTTTAGCGTGTTCAACGATTAACGTCTAACGGCTATGATTTGACTCGCATTCTGTAACTGCGTGCGTGTGCCCGCATCTTTGCCAGAGCCTGGCTTTTTTGCGGAGGGATGCGGTTGCCTCTCGTAGCCACGGAAACGGGCCGGGAGGACCTGCTCGGGGGTCATCGCCCGCATCCACGGTGGTTGGCATCGCTGTTAAAAAAAAGAAGAAGAAGAAAAAGAAGAAGAAGAAGCAAAGCAATGTTGGCAAAAGCAGAGTGAATGCTGGGTAATTAAAAGTCTTAAGAAAAAGTATTGATTGGCTAAGAAGGAAAAAAGGTGGGGTGGCTTTGCATGTTAGAGCTCATTAAGTGGAGTTGCTTGCTTAAAATTAATTAAGGCTGATTAAACGCTGCGGGTACTTTGTAGGAAAGCGGGGGGGAAAGCAATCTTGGGCGAGGTTTTATCGTGTTTTCTGTCGTGGTTTTAAGGTGGCCCCAGGGCCAGTGCCCAGCGGGTGGGGTGAGGGGTGGTGTGTGTGTGTGTGTGTGGGGGGGTTCTGCCTCTCGTCTTTATTAACATCTGTAAGCTCGGCTGTGATGAAACGTTGTCATGCTGCTGAGCTCGGAAGAAAAATCATTTCGACTTCTCACTCACAGGTGTCAGACCGACCCGAGAGGCCGAGGCAGGAGTTTTGAGCCAGAGTTGAGTGTCTCCAGTCATCTCATCATGCGATCAGCCGGCTGCGGCTGCTGAGGTTGAACTCAGGCTTCCACTGTGGCGTCAACCCCAACCTGCTTACCTTCAGGGTCCTGGAGGTCAGGATCATGTGATGTCACGAGGGGCACTTTTCCCTTGGTGGAGGCTATAAACAGAGGGCTAATTTTAAAGTAGGGACCTTTTCATTGAAATCTTAGCCATTTGTGTCTTTATGGGTCCTTGATTTGAAAACCAGTGGGAACTGCCTCATCAGGCTGACAGGGTTATTTCAAGCATGCATGTCTATGCCACGTTTGACCGGCCAGGAGAGCCATGCTGGTAATTATGCTCCCATTCACTAGTAATGTCGAGGAGTGGGGGGAGCTCAGCGTTGTTACTCATCTGAGAGAAAAAAAACAACAAAGTCATTCTATAATGTGTAATGGCCTTTTTAAGTACTCAGTATTGGTGAGCACTGAAATGCAAGTACTTGTACTCTACTCCTTCTGTAAAAAAGTGGTGTCGCTGCATCCCTATAAAATAATAAAAAAACCACAAACCCAGAAATTCTGTTTCTTTTTTTTGCCTCTGTCAAGTGTAAACCTTCCCCTCGGTCAAATCGTCAGCAGCAGTCGGTTTGATCATCTTGTCTGCGGCCAGGACGAGCAGGCTGCAGGCGATGCGTATTGGCACCAGCCTTTGATGTGGTTTCAGCCTTAATTATTTTAGAGCGGAGCCTTAATTGGAAGTGAGTGGCCCAATCCAAACCATGAAAAAAAACAAGCACTGGACCGAAGGCTCAAACCTCACAGCAATATCCTGTGTCTTCAGAGATAGTGGAAGAGCACGATGACCTGCGGCCCCGTCCAGAAACTTAACAACACATAGCCATAAATAAAAAGCACACACACACACACACTTTTGAGATGTGACTTGTTTAGAAAGCAGTAACACAGCTCTTGCGAACATACTTGGGCACCTGTTGAATGATAACTGACTTTGCAAGATCGTTTCAGGCATGTAAAATATGAGGAAAAGGGAAAACAGAATTAAAAGAAAAAAAGGTGGAAGGCTATTCCACAACTTTCCTCAGTGACACCACTGGGACAAACTGCGTAGTGAGGCTACAAACACAATTACATATGCTAACAGCTTCTGGTGTCTGCTCAGTTGTGATGTACTTTATGTTGCAAGCTAAAGTAAGCTACCAGCTGTGGTAAAAAAAAATGCCAAGTCATTTTGAAATGTTTCGACCTGTTATTCTTAAATGTGCAAAACCAGAAAAGCCAGCTGTATTTGCGTGTGTATATATAGTGTCTTGATTTTTAAGAATATTTTCCTGGCAGCTAACCTCAACATTCTGTCTGACAATAAATGCCTTCATCTGAAAGGCCGACAAGAAAAAAACGACACCCTGTGGAAATTCGAAGGTTAAGATTGAAAATTCTGTAACTCCCGTGGAAAAACAACACAACAAAAAACAAAAGCACAATCCATTTAGCTTCTCCCTCGAGCCAGACAGAAATGCCCACCCCTTCCCCCTATCAGCGCCTCTCACAGACAGCGTGGGATTTTAGCACAACAGTTAGCCCATTATAACAGCTAACATGTCAGAGGCGGTGAAAAATACGCAGTGAGGACAGTGCGAGACAGTTATTGAGCCGCGCCGTCATCCAATTTTCGACAAATTACGTCTCAGTTGGGTGCAAGTTATAAAGTTTGTTTCTGTTCTAATTCATTTCTCGCACGGAAAGAAGCGAGCATTGTCCTCTTTGCAGTAATCTTATAAAACTGTTTCAGAGAAGGCGGCTTCCATTATTTTGGCTCCAGTTTCCTCGGTTTCTTTTGGTTATATCTGGAAGTGTTTATTCATGTCCATTACGGGCTGGACAACTAATAAAATGTAAATAACTGCACTAATTTCCTCCCTCTCCATCCTAATAATCTTATTTAATTTTTTTACATTTTTTCCCCCATTCAGTCCTTGCTCTGGTTGTCCCACTTTGGATTTCTGGGGCCCCAAGTAGGTCGAGCCGGTGTAGTCCATGCTAGTCCCGACTCTGTCAGTGTGTGTGTGTGTGTGCGCACACACGCCCATACGGCCTGTGGGTCCATCCATCTGCAAGCGGACAGGGCTTGGCTGACTCCCAGCCCTTTAGCGCAGCCATTAGTGCAACAGCCACCAAAGCAGCGCCACATGTACGCATGCCTCCTCAAGATACCAGTGGGGACAAACTCTGTGTGTCTGTCTGTGTGTGTGTGTGTGGAGGGCACAAGTGCAATGCGTAATAGCTTGATGAATCACCTACCGTGCGACAATTTAATGAACAGCATATGGACCCGAGTGCAAATACGTGGCCAAACTAAAACAATCGCACCAAATGACTTTATCTTGCAAAACAAAAAATCAATTAGCGGCCTGATATATATCTCACACCGCTGCCGCAGGGAACACGGGGGATGGGTTGTGACGCTCGTATCCCCCCTCCCCCTCCCAAGCTTGTGGCCGTCTGCCGTTGAAAGGCGTTGGAAAGTTTAAAGGTCCCGTGAAGGTCGTTGAGAATAGAGGATGAGATGGAGAACGTGTGCAGCTCTTATTCCGCAGGAACAACAGGCGATTGGACACAAACCCCCGGGGGCTGCCACTTTAGTGCACGGATTCCATATTTACACCATATTTGGGCCCTGTCAATTACTCACCGGACTTCCAGGAAAGTGATGGTGATTCGCGTCTCCCCTCGTCCGGGAGACTATACGCACGACGGCGGTGGTGGAAATCGGAGGCGACAGGCGCAGGGAGGAGGCTCTGCGGCGACTAAAGTGATAAGAGTGATTTAGGTGGTCGAGGCACCACCTGTGAACCGCCGGGGACGAAAAAAAACCCCAAAAAACCCCAACAAGCTCCCGTCCGGTCGTCTCGCTACTCGCCCACTCCCACCTTTTCTCCCCCGTCCCCTTTGTTTTTTAAGGTCCTGGGAGGATATTGCTGCCGTATTCTTTCAGCGGTAAAACGTCCCCAGGCACAAAGCTATTTCAGATGCTTTACCGGTGGGCCCCAGCGTGATAGAAAAGGCGTAATTTGTTTTGACTTTGCCTCTCGCACAAACCAATCCCCCAGTCTTATTTAAGTCGGTGATCTCCTCGCTCTCAGCGGTGTGCGGCGACAAACAACAAATCTCAGGTTGCCATGGATCTCAGACTATTTATAGTCCGTCTGTGTGTCTTTCTACGCGCGCGCACGCGCAGTGTTTGTGTGCGCGTGTGGCTCTTGCACCTGCGTGAGTGCGTGCGTGTGTTTAATTGTCAGAGCGAATTTTTTTTTTGCCCGCCCTCTTGTTTGCTTCAACCACGCGGTCGGGAAACAAGCACCGTCGGCACATTATCACAATGCAGATTTAGTCGCGAGCCGTTGTTGACTAACGCGACAAAAGAAAAGAGAAGAGACGAGCTTTGTAACTTCTTAACTTTGAATTAGACTGAAAAAAAAGAAGGAAGATAAAATGTATTCATGCCGTATTCCCAGCGCACTCGTATCTGGGCTGGTTTGATCCGAGGAGGCAGAGACGGAAGCAGGAGGGAGACTCGGAATAGCGACAAGAAGCCTAAAAAACACCTGATGGTCCTGAAATAGAGCTTCATTATGCCAGCGCTGAGGAGGATCCAGCCTCCGCCTGTTGATAATCAAATCCCTGTGGTGACTTCTGAACCAGGCTTTTCAGCCACGATGCAAGTAAAAGAGTGGATATCTAAAAGGAGTCTCGCTAAACTTCGGCAAGCACTGCAGCTGCTTTTTTTTTAAAAATTATTATTATTTATTGTTATTTTTATCGTCTTTTTTTTCCCGTTGCTTGCCGCACAAAGACGTGTCAGATTGATGGCGCCCCTCAGTTTTGTTCCTCCTCTTTTAACTGTACTTGACTGCCTTCGCTGCGTTTGTTCGACTCGGAGACGCTTTATTGTCAGGAAGTAATTCGGCATCCTCACTAAAACAAATAGCGCGAGCGATGGGAGAGACAATTCATTTGATGCCACTTCCCACACAGAGCTGTCGCCTTGTCACGCACAACCTCTCCCCCAACAACCACAAGCACTTCTAATCCTTTAGTTTTTTTTGGACCCCTGCTCCGTGTAAAACCTGCAGTTTCAGTCAAATGAGCTGCATAGCTTTATCAAATTCCACATTGTTTACGACCCTGGGTGATAGTATTTAAAACAATCCAAATAAAATAAATAATTGTGTTTAATTACCAAAGTTTAATATACTTTTCTAGGTAACTATTTTGAGAGAAGTGCCTTGTAGTGCTTTTGACTGCTTGTCACTAATTTAAAGGTTTATCCATTCTGGTTTGCTTTTAGAGAGGGGAGCAATTTGAATTTCCTATTTATCCATGTGGTTATTTTTAGCTAATCTGCTGTCTGCTTTTTGAAACCACACATCATGTTGGCGATTTTTAAGTCTGCTATCGTACTAGAAATATTTCACCCACCGAGCCCCCGGGGGCAGTGTAACCAGGGAAATCAAACTATGACAATGCACACAAGTATGTTTACTCAAGAATTAGGCACGAGACGGTATTCTTAGATTTTCTTCTTTAAAATAAAACAGTTTTATTTAAGAATTTTATAAAACGAGCCCTGGCAGCATTCACACCAAATAAAAATCGAATTAAAGGGCTTTGAATAAAAGGGTTGGAGGTGAGTGAGTGGATGATGACTAGTGCAGGAGGAGGTCCATCAAAATAAGATAATAAAATTAAAAATCACGCCCCCCCCCATCCCTCTACACCCCCAAGACGACAGGGGACTCCACCACTGGTGGTCTCCAACAACTGAAAAGAGAAAAATAAATAAATAAATAAATAACTGAACTACAAATAAACATACAGAAAAGCCCAAATAATGAACAAAAATAAATGACAAAAAAACTGGACAAATTTCAACAGAACAAAGCTAACCCAAATGTTTTAAAATCATGAGAATATAATCCAATCATAAATCAAACCAAAACAAAAATGACTTCAACATAATAAACACTGAGTCTCCCATTAAAAATTGTAGCAGCGGACCTGCACTGCAGTGTTGCGGTGCTACAAGAACGCGGCAACCAGTGATGTCTGCTGACACTGACAGCGAGCATGACTTTATGAATGTGGCAAGGAGATGTGACAGTTGACGGTCCTGTCACTATGCCTCCAATTGATCATGCGCCCTGGCTCCTTGGCCAATGGGGCATCCCTTTGGCTGAACGGTTAGCGTGCACGACTATTACCTGGGAGTCTGGGCTTCGAAGCCTGCCCGGGCCCTCTGTGCCTTGCCGCATGAAGTCCAACAAAGCAGCAGTGGCTTAGGCAGACTGTGGTCAGATCTGCACTTTCAAAAATAAAAGAAAACAAGTTAAATCTGCTCTTGATTTCCTTGAGCATAATGGGGATAATCACCAGACACACCTGTTTGACGCGACACGCGGGAACACACACACACTTACGCTCCAGGGAAAGGAGGATGAGAGAGTTCTGGCTGGCGATGGAGTTTACCATGCCAAGCCACTCAGGTACTTGTGATGAGCGAGTAGACTGCAGTGGCACACCAGCAGCCGCACAATAGCAGTCGCCCTGATGAAATAAACTGTGAGCACATGCACCCGAAATCAGTGTGGTGAAGCAGCGGGCAGCCATTCCTGTCGGCCAAACAACTGAGGACCCAGAAGTGACGCATCAGTGATGACAAGGGCGCAAAAGGGACAAGCTGGTGGAGGGATGGCACCTTTATAAAGAATCCACCAATTATGGCTACCAGTAATGCAAAAAAATAAAAGATAAAAGCACTGGTACCTCATGCTGCTCCATATAGTAACCCTTTCCCTTATTTCGTCTGAGCTAAAAATCACAATTATTGAATTTTATTTGTCGCTCTATACCAACCATTTATTCATTTAAATCAGCCAATTATTAATCAACACACAACCTTTAGCTAACAGGTAACTTTTCCTCTGACTTGCTAACTAGCTTCCAAATACTCTTGCAGTGCAAAGTTTTGCAGATTAAGTTAATGGAGGGTATCAGCAGATTAATGAGAAGTCTGCACAACCAGAGACTATATATACACACACGGAAAAAATGTTTTCAGTTATACCAATTAGTTATTGCATCGGCACATTAATTACATCTACGCAAATTTTGGTTTAGTTTTAATTTTTCACTTAGTTTTTCCTCATTCTTTTATCACTGCCTGTGGAAAGTGGAACTACAACAGGGTTGCACACGCTCTCGTCTGGTGCTGGTGTAAAACACACCTTTTCCGAATTTGGCCATTGGTGCAGCTGCTCCTGTCCCATCTTAACATGCATTCTGGGAAATTAGGTGCTGCAGAGGAATAGAAAGCGGGGGAGGTGGTGCCATACATGAAACCCATCATATATCCAAGGCTCTAATTACTTCCACGCTCCTCCCTTGTGTCTTAGATGGATTCTCGGGAGTCGCAAGTGGAGGATCAGCACTTTCCATCCCTCCTACCTACTCTATGTTCTTGCTCTCCTTTGTCACAGCAGGCCTTGTGTTATTAACCTTCTGTCTGTTCATGCAAATAGGACGCTGTAGTCTTTTCTCTCGAGCGGGAAGCTCGTTTTTAGACAGCTGAGCTCCCTTTTGAAAATTTCCACGTCTTGTTTCCACTTATAGAAACGCTGCCGCATTCAGCTGGGATCCACAGCCCGAGGAAGAAGAAGGGGGGAAAAAATGGCAAATTGGAAAGGGATGGGACAGAAAGAGACAGATTGACTGGAAAGAGCAGGTCAATCATTGTTGCATTTCACCGTAGAATAGGGGCGAAAGGAGAGGGAGAGATCTCAGGAGCAGAAAGAAGGGCCGAATGAACCGGAGTATATATGTGGACTTGAAGTGGCGGCACACGTATTTGACTGGAGAACGGACGACATGCGCGGTGTACTTTTGATGGCTTGAGACCTTCACTCCGCCAATTCCCCGCTCGCCAACTGTGCTGTTCTCCTGGTCTCCTTGTGACAGCCAGCAACCCCTATGGTGCCTCTCGTCAGCAGCAGTAGGGCCGCCCACGTTGGTTGACATAAAATCCAGACGGGGGTTGCGGTCAGCATCGCACATATATTGCTTGTGAACGTTATGCAAGGGCACTCTAGTAGGGACAAGTAACGACACGGGGACGGATGTCTGTTTACAGAATATTTTGGGCAAATCATAAATCTTACCGGGTGGCACAGAGGTGTGGCAGGTACCACAAAGTCAGACCGTCCAAAGATAAATTCTGACATTGGGCATTTCTCCGTGAAGCGTGGCGGATCTCCGTTTGCCTTTGCGGGTTTTTTCCAGATAGCTTAGCTTCTTTCCATGGTCATTAAACATGTACTGGTGCAAGATACCCCGTCCATTCAATTTCTTTCACCGCTTCTGCTGCAGTCACAGAAGCCAGTGGTACTTGGTCCTATCCCCGTTCTCTCGCGGTGATGCCGGGGTCGCATCTTGGACCCAGCTGCCAGTTCATGGCAGGACCAGCACACTCACAACCTCGACATGCATGTATTTCAACTGTGGGAGGAAGCTGTACCTGTACTTGGACAGAGCCCACACAGGCACAGGGAGAACCTGCATACCATCCACACAGAAAGGCGTGAACTCAAAGTCATGCCTATGACCTTCTCGCTGTGAGGTGACAGCGCTAACCACTGCACCGCTGTGCGGCCCTGTTTTGTTGCACTGTGCACATCCATTTTCTACTGCTGCTTCTCTTGCACTCGGGGTCGCAAGGTGTCGGATTCTATCCCAGCTGACTTTTTGCGAAGGCGGGGTTACACACTACAGTTTATCGCAGGTTCACATGGAAAAAAAACCCAAAACATTTGCACCTTGTGATAATTTGTTGCCAATTAGCCTATTATAATAAATAATAATAAACTTTTATTTGTACAGCGCTAAATCACAACCAATGGCGTCTCAAAGCGCTTTATACAATCAGAGAGAACCAACTGGGCCCCCGGAGCAAGCAAGATGCGACAGTGGCTGGGAAAAACTCCCCTGTGGGAAGAAACCTAGGGCAGAACCAGACTCCAGAGGGCCATCATCTGCCTATGAGTAGTTGGGGTGAAATACAAAATAGAGGAGAGAGAAAGAGAGAAAGGAGTAGAGTGAGCCAGGGTGGCAGACAGGACAGAGTGAAAAACAGATACACCAACCAGGCATTCACAAAACGGATATAAACACAAAGAATAGGAAATAATTCAAGGCTGCTGTCCGTGTGGGCTGTAAGTGTCCATGCTTTTGAAGGCAAGAGCCTATCCCGATGGACAATCTGCCGATAGGACAAGTCCAGGTCCTAGGCGTGGTGGTGGGACAAGCGATGACACCAAGACCCCCAGGACAGCACAATCCAGCTCCTGGCGCAGTGGTCATCACCTGCCGGGGACACAGAGACTGCGGCAGTATCATGCATATCCAGCATACTGTACAAAGCATAATGAGAGCTAGTTTGGACAGAGTAGATAGAGTCAAAAGAGTCAATTATTGCGGGTATCTTTGGTTTGTGGAATGGATTCTGGATTACCTGGAGAGAACCCACATGCTACCCACTGAGAAATGCCCTGGGTTGGAGTCACAACTGTGCTGTGAGTCGACACGGCTCGACTTTGCAAACCGCTGCACCACCGTGCCAACCCAGCCCTCTGATTAACTGGTTGAGTTGTCCAGGATGTACAGTGCCTGAAAGGTCCAGGCCTTCGCTTCATGATAGCTGACCCCAGCTGGATAGGCTTCACACTAAACCAGCACGAGTGACAGGAGATGAACATTGTGACAAGTTTCGAGGTACAAATAAGAGAAGAGAGAACATATTTTTTGAAGCGCTTGATCAACAAAAATTTGACGACATATTTAGATTTAATGGTTTGTCTTTAAGACTAACCATAATTTGAATAATTTGAAGTTGTGCGCTCGAGTTTTTCAGGAGTAGCTTAGTTTTGCAACTCATTAAAAGCAGCAATAGTGTGTCGCTACAACTTCTCACCTATTGTGTCCTTGAGAAAGAAATTTCCAAATGGCAAAGAAGGGAGAGGGGATTTCTTTTATTATTATTTTTTATGAGCAAGGACCTGAAGGAGGTGGTGCATGTATTTATTTTTTCCTCCCCCGGCCAGCCTTGCCTTGTGCCCAGGACATTACTGAATGGTTTTGATGAAGATGGAAACAAAAAGAAATGCGCCGCAGCGGTTATCTCCGTCAGCAGGCTTCCACGCGTTTGAACGCAACTTGCTCTATTTGAAATGTTCTTGTATAGTCAACAAAGCGAACAAAGAAAATAATGGAATCCCTCCCTAATCTCACCCTCTCAGTTTCGCCGCGTGCGCGCACAAACACACAAAGGTGCAGCCAAATGTGTCACATGTGCCGTCAAATTGCCCTTGACTAAGACACCGAAACCTTGCCTCCTCCTGCGCTCTTATCAGTCGGGATAAGAGCAGTGCACAAACAAACAAACAAAATAATGAGTGTTTCAGCATCACGAGCTCACAGCCGACGTGCACTGATTTCACCTTTTGATGCGAGTTGGCGATCCAACAGGCTACATCGGACATTTCAAAACTTTCTCTTTGTTGAGAGTTTTAGCATATAGAAAGCTTTGTCAAACAGAAATGATGAAATAAATTGGCCCAGTCCAGACACTCACTTAAGTCACGGTAAACTCATGTGTTTATGCAACCTGGCTCAAAGTGGTGCATTATCATTCATGGAAGGTAAAAGTTCTGAAGTTTTCTTCCAGATAGTTTCTTTGTGCATTTTTTTTTCTTAAAGAATCATCAATTTAGAGGACCGCTTGACTGTTTACCACCTTTACAGACGTTTGATATTGACGACGCCTTTGACAAAGTGCTGCTTGCCCTATTAAACACGGTACCCCTGGTGAGCTGACAATTGAGAATCTAAGTTTATTTCACCCCTGATTAATCCGGAGTTTTCCCACAGCTACCCACTGGCTTTCTAAGGAGATTCTTATCTTAGATGGCAGGAGTTGCTCATTACGACTGAGGCATCATCCATTCAAGGGTGTACGTCTTTTCACTGTTTTTTTTTTTTGCACACAAGCAGGGGCAATTTAGACCACTTAGGGCTGTTGTGTTCATCAAAACATCAGCGTCGTGCCGCTACTGGCCAAGTCTGATCCAGAATCTGAAAACATACTCGTGCCAACCGGCAAGCGGACATTAAACTGACACGGTGGAGTTTTGAGTTGAGTGAGCGGACCTCATTAGCATTGAGCTCTTGAATATATTTCACATATGTATTTGAAAGTCCAGAAGTCCTTCCTCAAAACAAGCGTGGAAAGCAACTGGAGTAGGTTCAGTGTAGGTCAGTTGGATTGTCTGGTGCCAGTTCAGGCGCTGAGAGAGGCATCTGGGCCCTTTGTGACTTCACACGGGGGTGATTTCTAGGGCTGTATGATTCTGCACATGCATCCTCAAGCAACGATGGAGAGTGGTTTTGTCATTTCCCATTTCCTGTCAAATGTTTGTGATGGTAAATTTCACACAAATTGAAACGTTTGAAGTAGAAAAGATGCTGATGCTCAGGCAAAAGGATTGATCTGTAGTTTTGTTGCGCTGATTCCCTTATCTGGACATGCAGAAGTACAAGTTGATACCCTTCACCGTCTAAGCCTTGCATTCAGTCGTTTTCTTTTCCAACTGCACACCATACCATTTGTTAAACAACAAGTATATTTTAATCTTTAACTTTCTTCCTCCTCCTTCTCTCCTTCTTCCTCCATCCTTTGAAACAACCACCACTTAAAGGTATCTGTCCAGATGTGAGGTTCAAGAGAGCGGGAGACGACAGGCACGCAACAACTGCACTTTCGTTTCTGCCTTGCTCTCAGCCATTGTTGCTATGGTTTCAGCCTGGACTCGTGTTGAAAATATACAGCTGTGAGTGCCTCAGTTGCTTTTTTTCCCCCTCCTTTTTCTTTCCATTAGCCAATGCATCCTCATGTTTTTCTTTATTTTCTCTTTTTTATACAGATGCCGATTGTTTTTTCCACCCCCACCTACCTTAAGATTTGCTGGTTAAGTTGATAAAACTGAGATCTTTTCAAACGGTAGTGTGCGCGCACGCACACACACACACACACACACACACACACACACACACACACTGGATTACCACTGCCCCAAGGGTCTTGAATAAAAAGATGAATAACACACAACTGGAGCAGCGGAGCTACTGCTTCCCCCCCCGCCCGCGCTCTACAGTGCGGTGTAGTGCAGAGCGCATCTACTATAGACTCTTTCACACTTCATGTCTTCCTTTTCATTTGAACACCTTGAGGTGATGTCACTCCAGCTCCCCCGCGGGCGATTTGATGCGTTGCCATAAGAACGTGTCCTGCTGAGCCCCTGTTGAATGCGGCATTCACGCAGTGAGGGAGGCGGGAGGCAGAGGGAGTATTAACCATTCTGTGGGCTCGGAGAGGCACTCCATGGTTAAATATAACTTTCTCTCTCTCTCTCTCTTGCTCTCTCCCTCTCCCACCCCCTCTACGTGTGATCAATATCCCATTTGTGGGGTTTTAGGGCCTGCCTCTTCCCCGCGCTTTGGGGGCTCCTCGGTCCCGTGCTGCATCGATAAATCTCATTTGCTCCCTGTGTCCAGTTGCTCTCGGAGCATTGGCAGCCGTAACGGAGGACTTCTCTTTTTCGGAGCGGCGGCGTCGATGTGTGCCCTGTGGCTTCCTCTTGTCAGAAATTTAATGTCAAGGACACGCTGTTTTGTTTGAATGGTTTTAATAGTCTCTGTCTGCCTTGAAAGTACCAGGCGGGCAACGTGGCGCACCCAGGTTAGCCATCAACAGACCCGACATGACTCAAATCAGAAATGCGGCGTGGCACAGTGCAGGTGCTGTGTTTTGTTTTACTATTTTACACTTGATGGTGCCTGGCCAGTCAGCCTCCTAGCAGCAGCCACTGCAATTTCCTTGCCTGGGATCAGTAAAGTATGTAGAAATAAAGTTTATTGTACTAAACCCTGTACATATGAACATTTGAAGGGAACAACATATTGTTGTCCCCCTCTTTAACATGTTAACCCCTCACATTGTTTCTTGCTTGGTCAGCCATAGTGAGTAACTCTTGCACTCTGGTGGCAGATACTTTACCGCCATGCATCATGGAGAACTGATAATGCCACTGATGCTGGGTTGCTTGTAAAAAAGATCAAATTTTTGCCCAAGTGAAGAAATGAACCTTGACCACAACATTAGCAGCAAATTGTGGCATTTTAAGCCGTTTTAAGCAGAAGTGTTATCTTCCTTTCACAGGAATGCGCATAATGTACATTTTTCTCCACTTAACTCACATTACCATCCACACATCTCTGAAGACATTTTTTGACTGCCAGTTTGTACGCTACCAGTCTTCAAACTACACAGTCTGACACTGCCAACATTTATGCCCAGGCTTCCATGGTTTATTGTGCTTACAGGTGGGGATGCTGGGAATTTGACCAGTATATTTTTTAAATGGGAATGTGGCAACTCTGCAGCCTGAAGATGACCGTCCGAATGTTGTCTCCCCAAAAGTTTTGCTGCGTTTCCCCGCTTGGCGACCTCCCCTGTCCTTGTCAGTTTCACCGACCTCGGCCAAATGATATCAGAAATGATTTGGATCTGGCTGCATATCTATTTACACCATGCCCATCCGTAGCAACGGCACCCGGCTTCCTGCGCACCAAATAAACACTCTCCCTGCCAAGCGAACCCTCCCTCCCCGGTCAGCGATTACCAAAAAGATGCAGCGTCAAGCCCAGTCTATTATTTCCAATTTCTCCTGGAGAAAGTTAATCTAATGAGCATTATCGGCAGCTAATGGGAATTATAATTACTCAGATGCAGCAGATTATCTGCGCATAATTAGCTGTGTCTGTCAGCCCCAATTAGCATGACAGGAATTAGGAGACTTTGGAGTTTGGAGCCGGAGAGGCGGAGAGAGGAGGGCACGGAGACGGAGGGGTTGGAAGAGGTGGCTGCTGCGGTGGCGGCAGAACAGGGGGAGGAGGGAGAGATGTGGGCGGGATATGAAGACAAGTTTTTTTTTTTCTTTTTTGCTGCCAGCTCAGCCTCAAACCGACAAGACGGAGAAAGTAGGACGAACAACGAGCAGGTTTTTTTTTTTTTGTTTGCTGATGTGCGGTGGTAAGGGTGCCGGCTAATGCGAGGGTGTCGGGAGACGCAGTGGGATGTACAGCTGAGAGCTAACGAGACGGATGCCCTAACGGCGGACACGCATCCATCAGCAGCGGCAGTTGTTTGGCGAGGTGCCCCGAAGCGAGACACTCGACCACTTACAAATGACCGAAAGTCAGCCTGAGTGACTGGAAGCGGAGGAAATTCACAGCAATGTCAAATGTTGCACTGTAAAGCTGATCGCTTTTTTTGTTTTTCATCCAGTTAACATCCAGTTATGGCCAGAGCTTGAGTGAAGAGGAAGTGTTTAGATGCACGGTGACATTGAAGAACTTAAATTTTAGCATAGAAAAATAGGACTACTTTGTTTACCCACTTGGTTCAGCTCATTAAATCAATCTGTCAAAGATTTCTGGTCCTGTATGTTAATTTGTTGTTCCCTTCCTGGGTTTTTTTCTGATAGACGCATATTTTAAAATCATTTTGGCGCCTGTATCTAATTCATCTATTACTTGAAATGCAAAGAGGAAATAAATAACGTCCTATTCTATATTCTGTTCATACACAACCCGTGTGCAGACATGCAAGTTGGAACAACCAACGCACAGCGCCACTGCTGCCACAAGAAATGTTAAGATGGCGTTCTCTAAATAAATACATTTTAAAAATATAGGGAGAATAACCACTACACATTTGCTGGTTTTCAAATAATGAAGACTAATCCATTTCCTATCCAAAAAACAAACAAACAAACAAACAAACAAACAAACAAACAAATCTGGTAGTGTGGCTTCCTCCAGCAGTTCATGCACGATAGGTTAATTGGCAAACTTGTAGTTAGAAAAGAGATTGGATGGGTGGCTGGATAATCATAAATGAACACTGTCATCCATCATTTATTACAGTATTACTGTACCACAAACCAAAGCTGCACCTTGACATTTTACCCTTTATGTTTTAATTTAACCTGTAAATAAAAAGCGAGGATGTTAGCTAGCTAACATCCTAGTTAGCTATTGAAGCAATTCTATGAGAGAGCAAGGGAAGGTAATTCACAGACTTCTAAATGGATGTGCCTCTTTAACTGATCCTGGCTTCAGAATGGGGCCTGACTCTTGCTGTTTTTTCACTTATCAGGAAAGCTCACGCCCTTAACTGAATGTTCAATGGGATGGGCTGAGAGGTGTCCCCGACTTAATGCAATCGCCAGGTCAACGACACTTGCACTGCTGATGTTTCACATTTTAATGGCACCGTACCAAACGCCTTTGCGCCTGCCATCTCGTGTCACATTAGGCAGAGACAGCATTAGCGGTCCCGTCCGGGGTGGGTGCGATAATTGAATCAGCCCAAAACTCAAGATAAATAGGCCGCCTTTTAAATTTGCATTAATTGATTAGCTGCTGCGTGACGCTAACGTATCACCTTTTAAAGCCGATACGGCGACGCATTGGCAAAACATTTGCTCACTAACACATTCAGCAAGAGGCTGAGCTTGTCCTCCCGCCTGTGCTTTAACAAATTCAAGTCCAATAATCACACAAGAAAATAAAAAAAAAAAAGATCACCAATACCTCCGCTGGGAAATTTCTGGCTCTCAAGCTGCAAAGTGCTCCACTCTGACCGTCGGCTGGATAATAACTTTGTCTGGCTGCCTTTTTTGTTTGTTTGTTGTTGTTGCCCCGGCCAGGCAGCGTGCAGATTGTTTTTTATCTTTTTACTAAAAAACAGCTGTTTTCTTGCCGTCTCAGGCAAAGCGGAGGGTAAAGCTACCGAGAGATATTTTTGAGCATTGCTGGAGTAATCTTTGATGTCTCCTTAAAATCAAAACACTTCTCTGGAGCTGCAAGGCTCTTTTCAATAGCAATTTCATGCCTGCCTGTTTCTTTCACTGAACCTACACCTTCTTCACTGTCTTTTTTTGTTTTCTCTATTGACTTCATCTATTTTTTTTTATTTTGTGGGTTATTTTCCCGTACTTGAGTGTTAACAGGGTGCCCCTGTGAAGTAGACACACACACAACAGACAGAGAAGAACTCAAAGCTTCACTGACAGATGTAGTGAACTGCATAGGTGGTGATATTTCTCCTCATTCTCGTGGCAAAGAGCATTTATTAGTACAGGCCGCTGATGTTAACATCGCATCGTGCGCTGTGGGTCTGTGGCATCTGACGGCTGAGAATTGAGGCAAACAAAACAGGCGACACGCCTGCAAAATTGCATCCGTCAAACATTAAAAGAACACGAATTTGCCTGGCGTTCTTTGTCGCTCGACAAACTACTTTGTGATGTTTTTAATCAGTCTCATATCAACAAACCGGCACCACCGGCAGGCCCTTGGGAGCCTTCTCAATGAAAACACTCGGGAAGATACAGAGGCGGCTAAATAGCTTTTGATTGAGAAAAACACAGTGTGAAATTTGCATAGATTATCTCTGTCTATCCGGCCAGGCTGCGCGTGCCAGTAAAGCAAAGTTGGTAAATAGCTGTAGCCGGCAGCCCCTCCCTGTGTGCTGGCCGTGCGTGCACAAGCCCAATTAAGCTAACGTGGATGCAAACATGGCCGTGCTCACGCAGACATGGCCGTGCATAGTAAAAGCATGCGAGCGCACCGCTGAAATGAACAATATATTCCAACAGCGCAGAGTCACTATGTCCAGAACCCGCTCTTCGCTCGAGTTTATCGATCGGGCTCACCGCATATTTGCTGAAGGATGCGCAGCCGTGCGCTGTGTGCACACTCACGAGGACAAATACAGAAAACTCCCACGCGTGTGTGTGCGACCGCGAGCACACCAAATCAGTTGGGCACACACAGCTCGCGCGCAGCTCAAGCCAAATGGTTTCTTGGGTGCGTACTCGCTTATAAGACCCGCCACATGCGCGTGTTTTCTCCAATCGCCGCTCCAGGCAACTTTCCTCTCCTGCCGACGACTGCCGCTTTGTCAGTTCGCTTCCCGCTCGTCCCCGTCCCCCTGCATTGATGTCTTGCGTCTTTGACAGGCGTACTGGAACTGACAGTGTGATTTGTACTTCAGCACAACATGGGGAACATCAATTCCCAACGGTTTGGCTGGGGAAAAAAAAAAAAAATTGCCGGGGAACGACCGTGACTGTGTTTCACACTTAAAAGGTTGTAACCGGAGAGCAGCGGGTGAGCCGCTTCCTGGTTAGCCACGCTAAGCAGCTCTCTGGGTTTGCTGATTGTTATTCTGTGCGAGGGGGGTGGGATTTTGGTCATCAGATGACAGTGTAGAAAGTGTTTTTTTTTGTGCAAATTCTTAATAGTTGACATTGTTGTATCTTGAATTTCTTTTGTTTTGTTACCCAAAGGGCTGTTCAAGTTAAAAAAAAAAAAATCTCTGTATTCAATGGCTTTTTAAAATCCTTTCATCTACCTCTCAGTGAGAAAAATGCAAAAAAAATGCATTCCCTTTAATTGAATTTTTCAGCATTCAAGCTTTTTAAAGTGTCATGTCAAAGCTTTCTTTGAAATAAAATGCATTTGTCAAATATAACCTGTGCAAACAAAATGAGTTCCTGGTTTCCAATTTAAGCCAGTATAGTGTTCGCCTTGCCGACAGATTTCTCCAATAAAACTGCGAGTGTTAAAAAAACATCCCCACTCAAAATGTTTGAGTGTTTCATTTGGTAGGCGGGAGAGGGCTTTGCCACAAATCGATTATAGCCTGAAAGCAAGGGTGGCCCCCCCGGTGAGCCTTCCCCCCGGCTGGAGCCACACTGAACCTCCAGGAGTCGCCGTGTGTGTCTTCTGGGCAAAACGTGTGGATTAAAGGAGGCCTGAACTTGAAACAGGAAAGGACAGAGCAGTCAATAACACACTGATTAATGATAATGGCATGCAAGCCAGGGGGATAATCTTTCTAAGCTCTTTTTATCTAAGGACCGATTGACTGAAAAGGCGGAGGACAGAAAGAAAATGCTCCAATCCCCTGGCAAACCTGGGGGCTTCCAGACAGGGTAAATGTTTGTTTATGTCTTTGACTGTCATAAGCGTGCACAGAATTGCATCGGTCTCTTCGAAGGCAACAGCAATGAATTGACCTGAGGCCAGGCCTTCATCGTATGGCTTCTAGTCTGTTTTTTTTTTTTTTTGCCAAATTGGGTTGTAGGGTCGGCAGGATTTTCTTCTGTTGACAAGCCCTTGCACAACTGTTTGAATGTCTGACACGTGAGAATTTTTTCTTCGCTGACTTGCTTTTGCAGTTGCCAGGTCCCAGGTGCCTTGAGTCCTCGCTGAAAACAAAGTGCAATGTCACTGATAGCTGTCAGCAACTGCACAACAGGTTAACATGGTACAAGTGGCTGGTTTGGCTCCGCAACCTGTCTTTGAAAAGCAGACATGCTATGGTCTCTCTTCCAAGCCTGTCAAGGTTATAGTCAAGTAGTGCTGGGTCCTCTTTCTGGAAGAGAATTTGATGATAGCACTTACTTCTAGCATTGTCACTACTTTCTTGCGTCTTTCACATGTCTTTTAGCAAAGCACAGCTGTTATTGCCTTCCTCGACTTTTGTTGCATAACTGCTTGACTTCAACTCAACTCAATCTTCCATCTCTCTCCACGTCGCTCAGTTTTGTTTTCTCGCGCCGCCGCATCAGCGTCATCAATCTGCGTACCCATCAGTGCAATTTGCCGTCACCTTGCCACGAAATATGACAATAAACAACCCCGCTCATTATAATAACAAATTCCAATCTTCCTCACCATTGCGCATACTTGGCTATCAAATGCTTATTGACAGGGCTGAAATGGAAATTGGGGTTTTATCCTGATGGTCTTCTCATCAGTCTTGTCCCATCTGAGACTCGGAAGCGGCTGAAAGGTAAGAGGCGTCAATCCTTGCACTTAGGCTTCATCCACTTGCCTATGGATTTGCCACAACTGCGGCCTAATTTATGCAGCCGCATGGATGCAATTATTCCCTATGTCCACACTCGTGAAGGAACGCTGGGACGCTGACAGTCCTGAGATGGATCAGATGATCTTGTAGTTGGTTGCTTGGATGGAGGACATTCTGACCTTGGAAAACTGTTGCGTTTCTCATATTGACTACCATTGCATTAAGACCTCAGTTGCAAGTTATAGGTATGATTTTTTCCATTGTGATGTTACTAAAACACAAGTGAAGAAGCAGAAAAGGTTAAACTTACTATTACAGAACAAAGACTCAACGTTGATGTGCGAAAAATGTCCCATATCTGTTAGTTTTAGTCATCTGTGGTGATTTGTTCATTTTATCAGTGCATATACCTTCTGCAAAGGCTTTGCTTTGTTTTTCCTCAAATACATAGTCCAGCCTTGTAGGGTGCTTTTCATGACTCGAGCAACAACTTTTTTAACTTCACTCCTTCTTGGTGTGAGGAATAAACGTTTTCTGCCGTCAGACCTGTAGTTTGACCGAGCGTCTGCAATTTCTTCAACTTCGCCTCTCCCTGGACTCTTGCAGCATTTGCAGCAGTGTTTTGCCAAGAAGACCCATCTTCTGAAACCGACAGATGCTCGCAGGGACATGGAGAGCCTTTTTGTCGCCACAATCCTGAGAAAATCCTGCGAAAAACATCCCTTTTGTTTCCTCCAAACCACCCTCATTCTCTCCTCTCCGCCATCTGTTTCATGTCTGCCGCCCTCCGTCTTTCTTCTTTCCCGGCCCTCTGTTGCTTTCAAGGGCTCTTCCGGGCCCCGCGGTCCCCAGTTCGATTGGCCCGATAGTTTATTCACTTCACACCCAGACACAAAAGACATCAAGCTGAGTGATCTGTGGGCAGGAGCCGGGGCATGGCTGATCAATGAGGCCTTGGGCAGGGGTAGGAGGAGGGATGGATGGAGGGTAAGGGAAGGAGGCAAGGGGGAGGGGGCGGAGGAACGGCTGGACAGGTGGGCTGACAGACGCACAATCAGTGGACCAATCGATGGGGACTTTTGCTGAGCTCAGATAAGAGGCCGCAGGCTTGTCCAGCACGCACAAGCCAGATCCTCAGTGACAGGAGCTATTGTTTCCTATGCTCATGAGCTTTATGTGCAGTAGGTGACACTGCAAAAAAAAAAAAAAAAGGATTTAAAAAAAGAAAGAAAACCCAACAAAAGGAGCAATTCTTGAGATAGCATCTGATTCCATCTCAGGTCTTGTATTCTCACAAATTCTACAAATGAGATGTGATAAATGCCCTCAACACATTGAGATTTTTTTCTTTTTTTTTGCGTGTCGGTGGGAGCCATCGATCGAGCACCATTCACGCCTTTGTTTATCTGCCCATCAAGGTAATGGCACAGCAGACAACATTGATTTCATATATTGGAAAACAATGGGAGCAGACAGGAATTCGTCATTGTTTTATTTTACATTGTTCAAAGGTAAATTTGAAGCACCAAAGCTTAATACAGCCTGACCTGTATCAATGGACCAAAAGTTATATCAAAGATTCATGTAAAAAGGAGTAGAAAGAGAAGACGATCAGTTTTTCCAAGATTTATAGTAGAATTCCCTCCAGCGCTTTGCTTTAAGTTAAAAAGCTGCACATGCCCAACACAGAACAGCGAGCATCCAACTTGCTAATCAAGCTTAACATAGTGGTTCATATCTTCCCAGCAGCTGGTACCCCACAGCAAATCCAGGTATTTAAGCATATAAACCAGGCTAAATCTCTGTTTTATTTAAAGTAATTCATTTAATTCATTCATCGAATTCATTGAATTTCAGGGTGAAAAAAGGTGGAGCTAAACAACAACAACAACAACAACTTTTTACAGCCAGCAAAGTGTGTTGATTTTTAACATGTCACTTCATCTCACGTTGTTATCTATTTTTATCTGACTGGCTTTGACCAAGTAGAAATGTACATGTATTTGCTATTGCAGTTTTATCAATTGAGTCCCTTAAATTTTACCATTGGGCCGGTAAATGTATAATACAAAACACATCTATTGCGTTGCAGCATATCACAAACACTGGCTGCACTGTTGCAGCCATAGAAATAATGTAATATTATAAACAAGTACATCAGAGAACCTTACTAAGAAATTCTGGGATTAACGCTACTTGACAAGTAGCTATAAAAGGCTTCTTTACAGTCAGACAAACCCTATGAACATGTAAAATGCTGCATACAGATGCACGTTATGTGGCAGAAGGAAAGCGAAAAGTGCTGCGCTCAAAGCACATTGTGGTCACCGGTGCACTTCACACACTTCTATCAACCCTCGTGCTCCCTCTTGCCTGTTGCTCACAGGTGCCGGCACATTCACACAAACGTAGCAGGAGATGATGGAGGTACTGTGTTCAACTGTGAGAACATGTTGTGATATTTTTTTTTTTTTTAACCTCAGACATCAGCAGAAACTGCATCTTTGTGGCAGAAAAACAAGTCTTGTTTTTCTCCAGTTAGGAAAGGAGAGATTCGCCCAATGCTGCTTCTGCTGCTTGCCATTATTTTTTTTTTAGCAACAGTCCAGCTGTGGAAAAACTTTTTCCAATCCCTTAAGTGTATGATTTAAGTGTGTGATCTCTTGTAAAAGAGATCTTGGAGATCTCAATGGGATAAACCTGGCTAAATAAAGGTTATATTTGTATATTTCAAATTCGCCCCACCACACCATCACTTTCACTCTGTTTCAGAAGAGATGTTGGTGATGAGATGCGCAGATTAGCCAAATTTATATCCATCCTTGCTTGTCTGGGTCATTTCCCAGGCAAGTGTGTCCGTCCGAATACACTTGACTGTTGTGATCTCCAACCAGCTTGGACGGAGAATGGCTTCAAGCCCAGTCGGAGAGAGGCACAGTGCGTCAACAGGCTTGCGCTTGATCGATAACGCGCTAATTGGAAAATAGCGACAGGAAATGTGATAATGAGGCTGTTCACCCCGCTCCTACTCCGCCTTTTGCCTCTGTGTCGCCACTCTCCAGGTACTGTGACCAGTCCTTCAGTGTTTTGCCATGTTTTTTTTTGTCTAATAAGGCCTGAGCAGCCGATCAGCCTGAATGAACATCACAGCCGCTACCACCGTGGAGCACAAAGACAAGTGTGAGAGTTGGGAGCGCAGCGAGAGAAGCTCTGGAGGTTCAGCTCCAGCTCTTGCTGCCTGCTGTTTGGCAGATTTAGCCGCAAACAGAAGCACGGCAGAGAAGGTGAGAGACTATCAGTAAGGGCGCGAGATAACAAAAGGGAGGAAGGTTAAAACCTTTCAAAGAGGAAGGTGAAAGATAAGATGTTTGGTCCCCTCCTAAGGCCAAATACCCTGTGCCCCCACCAGTCAGGTAGAACCAAAGAAGCCTTTGGAAACAGTTTCTAGAACGTTAGCAGTCAGCTACTCCGGGTCCAGAACCTGAAGCTTGTGTGAACTGTTGGCCGAGGAGTTCCAAAGAAGTTGAGATGATGATGAAGACGAGAGGATTTTAAGGAACACGTAAAAGCAGCAAATGGTGTGAAGACAAGGGGAGACGTGTGTGTGTGCGTGTGTGTGTGTGTGATGGGCTCTCTTGTCCTGCGCCGGGCTCATGGGAATGCCACGTGTCACTGGGATACATTGTACTGCCAGACATGAGTGACAGTGACGGGCACTGTGGGCCTGGATTCCAGAGTTTTTTGACTCTTCTCAATTCCCTGGGCTGCGGCTCTCCTCCCTTTGACAAGAGCAGGAGATGTCGTGTCAGCTGAAGTGCGACAGTCTTTGCCTCACTCCCCGCTCACCGACTTGTGCGCTCGCTCGCTCGTTCGCCCACTCACTCTTCCCAAGAACCAATAACGTTTGTCATCTTTAAACCCTGGTCTTGCTTAATTCTCCCTCCGTCATGTTCTTTTCCACTTCAGTTTTACCGTCCATCTTTGCTACCCCTGCCTCTTCCTACTCACGTCATCAAATCCCCTCTCCTGCGTTCTTCTCTCACTTCCCGTTGAAGCAGCTCTAAGACTGTTGGCACACACACACAAAAAAATCTAGCAGACACCTGACACCTGCCTGGTCTTTGAATTCTCTCTCTGATAAGGCGCCGTTTGTCTGCTTCAGAGGTGCTGGGCTCGGACGGGCTTCAAAGTAGAAGCGGGCACCCTGCGGTGGGTTGTTTTTGCCGGCGCTGAGGTGAATCAAGGACGGTGAATCTCACAAGAGAATCCCAAAAGTCATGTGAAGCGTTTAAGACTAAACTGCCTTTAATAGACAACAATAGTAGAGTTTAGTTTTGAACTTGCGTCATCAATTTGACTGGCGAAAGCGTCTATGTTGCCACACTGTACTGTATCTGAAAGCAAATGTGTTTGTATCTGCTTCAAATAAGAGCAGTGGAGCGGCCAAAGACTTGTGATGTGCAAAATGCCAACATGACTGTCCTGTCCAAGCTCCAGATTAGTCTAGATACAAGAACAAAACACGGGTATATGTTGCGCCCCTGAAATCAGGGAGAAATTATCACACAGGGTGATGGCGATGCTTCCTCGTCAGAGTTTTTAATGCAATGAGGAACTCCTGCGACTTCCGTGGGGTACTGTGGGTGGAGGCAAATATAATCGATCGCAAACTCACAGATCTAGATTGCCGTGCGGATCACTGATAGCTTTTTATGTAACTTAAATGATGACAATAACAATTAAGGATAAAATATTCAATAAATGAACTCAATCTTGACCTCACTATTTTAACATCTGTTCTCTTTAACACTAATTATAAATCATTTTAACACTGCAGTACTTGGATTTATTACTGAAAATGAACTTATTATCACGCATTACATATACAGAGGCAAGGAGGTTGACTATCTGTGCTCGATTGTTTCAGTCTTGACTCTACAAGTAGCTCAATGTGTCAGCGCTGGGATCAAGATGTGTTTACCCCAGGGTGCAACAAAGTGCATTGCATCATATTGTATCCTATTAAAAGCTAAGCTGTTTCCTAATATTTCTCAGTGCAACAGTCCAAACACTTTCATACTATGGATGCTGCTGTGGAAAAATAAATGCAGACAATGTAAATAAGAATTTATTGAAACCCTGCCAGGCGAGTTTGATTTTTTCCCTCCCTCGTGTGGCAAGGCCCAGGCGGGCTTCGATCCCCAGACTCCCAGGTAACAGCCATGCGTGCTTAACCATTCGGCCAAAGGGATATCCCTTTTGCCAAGTGGCCAGGGCGCATGATGGAGACATAGTGACAGGATCACGGGGGTCTACTGGAGCCTATCCCAGCTGTCTTAGGGCGAAGGCAGGGTGACACACTGGAAAAGTCACCAGCTCATCGCAGGGCCACATAGAAACAAACAACCATTCACACTCACACGCACACCTACGGACAATTTAGAGTGTTCAGTTGACCTCACATGCACGTTTTTGGACTGTGGGAGGAAGCCGGAGAACCCGGAGAGAACCCGCGCAGACAACATGCAAACAGAAATGTCCCAGGCCCAGAATGTTGTCAGTCCGTTTTGGAAGAACATCGGTACGATAAAGGCTGAAGTGAAACCAAAGGTTGGAGACTTTGACAGTTTTCCATCGGGGAGCGGTGCATTAAGCTCTTTATGTGCCCCCCTTTTTTAATCACTTGCAGCCCTTATCAAGTGAATTGTGCCTTAAAAAGAAGTCCACCCCCTCCTTCTTTTTCCATTGGCTGTATCAGCTTCAACAACACCATCTATTTTGCCGCGAGGACAAGCCAATCTTGTTTTGTGCGCGTGTTCCCGTCCTCAAAAAGCTGCCTTCCTCACCTGTATCGCTGGCGTTATCAACCTCCTGATGAAAGCCATACTGGCCCTTTAGCTGATAAGGTAAGCCAGCCAACGAGATATATCCATCATTCACCTACTTAAGGCGTGTGCCATGACAAGTGCTTACCTGCCCGCGCCAGTTGTTTACGTGCGGCTCCGCACCGTGATTAGGATTAGAAACGTGAGTGAAATCACAGCCTCTGCTGCCGCCCAAGTAATCAAACCGCCTCAAACAAAAAGAGAAATTCATTTAGTTCCACTAATTCCTGCTTGGTGGCTTCACGGCGTTGTGCCCTCATCATTCTGCTTATCCCTCCGCTGCCCCTACACTTACACACACATGCACGCACACACAATTGCACAGAAAGCTCATAAATTGTGTTGTGGGACTGCTGCCAGAGTGGGTCCTGGGTTCAGCTGGGTAGTTAATCATCTCCTGTAGCATGTAATTCGTGTAAACACCAAGAAAGCACAGGCTCCCCCTCTGGGCTCTAGTTAACTCTGATACCGTACCTGGGAACGGTCGCTTCGTGTGCAGGAGGGCCAAAGGTCGCAAGGTATCCGTAATTGAGTCGCTGTGCCAAAGAGGGAGTAGAAGCAACGGAATGGCTTGGATTAGTGCGGAGCCCTTGTTATGACGAGATCGAGTGGTGGCAAGTGTGGATGAGAGAAGATTAAAAGAGCTCACGCTGAACCCGAGACCTTCCGAGTGATCCAACTTTTCCCCCGCCGTCCCTCGGTCACTCTCTGCCATCACCACGTACACAAGGTCGTTTAGTTACTGATCGATAGCTTATATCGAGCCTCGTCTGGAGCCCGCGCTGCCCCCCCTCGACCTCCTCCACTCCCCCCGCGTATCTGAAATGGCCATTAAATCAATGGGAACAAATGAAATTAAGCTCTTGGGCGGCTCAGAGGAGCAAATGATCTTTCTGTGATTAATAACACACTGTAAACGCAGCTGCGCTGAGCATATCGCATCAGAGAGTATTTCCTTGCCCTGACTTGTTTCCTCAGGGTGAGACTCAGAGAATGAAATGGCGGGAATGATGTTTGTCTGGGGAGGCGCCATTTGGTAGAACGCTCCCAATGAGAACAAATGGCTTTTTTGTTTGCGCAGATGTACGTGTGTTATGCTTAGAGTCTTTACGAGTGTGAAGTTTTGCTGAGTGCTGAGAGGACGTGATGGCAAACTGTGCTACTAGACAATGGGATTAGCGCTGTTTGTCAGTGTGAACGCTGTGTGGCCCAGTCTGATCGCAGCTTTTGCTCTTTAAATGCTCTTTAATCAAAGACCTAAAACCCATTACTTTATGCAAGACAAGGTAATTTTTCAAATTTAAAGGAGCTCATAACTTTCCACTCTATTACCCACAGCAGTGGTGCTGGTGCAACTGGTGGAGCATGGTGTCAAAAACAAATGTTGAAATGCCGAGAATGATGCCCTTGCAGCTTTGGTTGCCTTCCCAACATCCTTTGATGTTTTCTGAATGTTCTGTAGTTTGTGTAAAAATGTCTTTTTACAACAGGCTGGAGTGCGAGAGTATTTTTACAGGACATAGCTCTCTGTCTGATCCCTTATTGTGGCTTTACAAAGTACTCTGCCACAGGTTGAGAAGATGTGAGCGAGTTGTCACCTCATACAACCCTACCTGAAAGATAAGACACTTCCCCTTCCAAGTTAATTTGTATGTGCATCCGCAGAGTGGTTGTTTGCAAGCACTGTGTGATCTATATGTCAGATGTAATAATATTTTCTTTCAGATCCCAGAAGTCTTTATTGTAAACAAAATCAGTGGTCTGACTTTTGAAAAATGTTGCTGTATAAAGTCCCCTAAATTACATTTTTAAATTCTGGGTGTCCAGTAGTGCTTGTCTGATACTGGAGTTCTGACTGATGTCTAAAAAACTGCAGTTGAGGCAGCACAAGACACTGGGTTGCTCCTTTATGTCAGGAAACCAGATGAAATTTTCTCAGCAGCAGCAGCAACAGCAGAAGTTCACTGTGAGTTCACTGAGTGGAGCCAACAGTGTGGGTTGTCATAGGGATGCAGATGAATAACAGAAATAGGAAGAATTGAAAGTAATTAAAACTGGAGTTTGCTCTGAGGTTTTGCATGAGACACAAAACACAAGTAATTGGAATAAATCAGACATTTTTTTTTTATTTAATTTTAACCAGGTGTCTCTATTAGGTTAACATAATGACATAAAACAGAGCAAGACGGTGTTTGGTGCCAACTCATATCATTCCACTGTGACAGAAAATACCATTCGTGGCTGTGACTGTACAGACAGCATAACAGATACTGTTTGATTGATGAATCCACTGTTTGGTCTCTTTCAAGGGTGAAATGGAAAATGCAAAATGTCGTCAGCTTGCGACCGCATAGCTGCAGCACCTCAAGCAGCTCTGTTGCTTTTTATTAATTAATGATTTTTGGATCCGCTTCTCAAGTTGTGTCTTGCTTGCTGTGTTTCCAGCAGTTGCTGTATCTTATCAATAAATATTTGATGCTGAGACATGTTCTTTTTTTCTTCATTTTTTTATTTTTTATTTTTTTGCCAACCATGGAACTTACCTGCTAAGGCTTAGTCAGGCACAGGCTGGTGAAGCTACGCTAATTTCCTTTTTAGGATAAATGCCTGGGTTGTGATTCGCAATTTTTAATGATTTTAATCTATGGCTATTTCCCTCTGTGCTGTTGGAATGAGGACTGTAGGTTCGAACGGTTGTCGTTAAGTTCGCTGGAATAGTGAAAGCTGTGTGATTTTGGGGTGTTTTTACTTGTTCCTATTAGCCAGTTTTGAGAGCTAGAAAAGTGCCAGGTCTGGCTCGCGGAGGGCAGCGGCACTGAATCTTAGATCTTATATTGGAAAATCCCCTTGTATGGATACAGCTGTGACCTGCCATTACACGGGATGAAATGAAGATCTTCGCACTGCACTTCGCGCAATGGGGCCATTTCCCAAAGCTCAGGGAGAAATAGACATAGCTTAAAAGAAGAGCTGCCCAAGGGGAGGAAAAAGTCTTGTTGTGCAGGGAGAGAACAACCCGCTGCTCAGCCTCAAACAAAGCGTGTTTGAGGCTGAGCAGCCAAAAACCAAAACAGCTACAACAATATTGGTTTAGAAATAGAAGAAATCACAGTGTACTGTACATGTGTGTACAGTCTACAGCAGCGGTCCCCAACCCCCGGGCCGCGGATTCTCTCCGTTACGTCCATCTAACGCTCAACTCTTCACGCATGTCAAAGCGCTTGTCTTGGTCACCTGATACGTTACCGCGAGATTAAACCCACAAGCTAGCAAGCTTCGGGGGAGCCCCCCCCCCCGAAGATATTGTCTCACATTAAACCGGGCCGTGGTGCTACAAAGGTTGGGGGCTACTGGTCTACAGGACTGAGGCTTAGTTAGAGCAGGTAAAGGTCACTCTAGGATCTGTGGGAATCAGCGCAAGACTGTTCTGGACCTCAGATCTCAAGGTTTAAAGTTTAAAGGTGCCTTTGCATCTGCAGAAAAGGACAGGTTGGCATTTTTCAGATGTTGTGCCGTTTCCTCTTGTCAGAAGCAGTTGGTGAAGTGACGTGAGTCCTTGAGCCTGATACTGAGCCACAGGTCTGAAATGTGTCTAAATGCCTGTGAGCCAAAGTGCGGTCTGAGCGATTCAACATAAGCAGCAGGCTTCTGAAAATACAAAGAATACCGCTGATATCGCCGAGATTTGCTTTGCGACTGCATCCACCATCCCGCCGCAGACTGACAAGAAGCTGCTCAGAGGTGTACGGCAGCAGCAGGAGACTAAAAAAAGCAAGAACTTTTTACGAGCTGCTAGAACCCTGATACTATCCTCTATGCGTCACTTGAATGATTTTTATTCTTATCATTTATTCATTGGCCTCTCTAATCTCATTTTTGCGAGCAGCGTAAAGGGTCTATCTCTTTTGCTCGCCCCTGTTTTTAAAAGATAATTTTGTTGAAGCTTAAATATTGATACAGTTACCGGTGCACCTGGGGATAAGGCATTCCTTTTTCCAGGCGCAAGAAGAACTTCTCTGTTTGAAAAAAAAAGTCAACAACATTACAATTCCATTAAAGCTCAACATTTTCCCATCACCATTATCTCTTTGCTGAAGAAATGATTCCTTCTCTGGTTGCCAAAAGAAAATGCCCCGAGGTTCAGTCCCATCGGGGGTCTGAAGCCATGGCACCATCGCGGCTAAACCTGCCACCCTGGTGTGCCAGCCTGCCTCGCACCGCCTTTCAGCCATTCTTCAGAGCCTCTGCAGTTGCACAGATGGGTTGTGCTCTTTTATTCATAAGGGCTTTGCCAACTTTGATCCGGCTCGGCATTTGCGGCGTGCGTTGGCTTTAGTTGCGCGGCGAGCGAGTGGGAGGTGGGCTAGGTGAGAGTGATGAGTCGGAGGCATCCCCTAACTGCTCCCTGTGCCTCCTCTCGGTGCTCCATGGTTCCCGCGGGGCCGCATGTGCTTTCAATTATGCATGAGTGTCATAACCACTACTGCGCAGTAGATCTCCTGGCCACAGGCATAGAGCTGACATTGCCAAGGATCTGCAAACCGGGATTTGACTTTCTATGAAAATACAAAACAACACAATATTACATGTGCAAACTTTGCAAAGGGAATTAATCCGTATGATGGCTGGTTAGTCTATAGTGTATGGAAACTCTCACTCACAGGAAGACCAATGCAAACAACCAACACCAACAGTGACTCAGGTCATTCCACTCTTAATAGTCTGGTGCGCATGCTTGGGGTTGCATTGTTCAGTTGTTCTGCTGTTACTTCCACACAGGTCTTCAGTCAAACCATCTGAACCTTTTGGATGTGTTCCCTTCATCGCCTGCATGGTGGCACTGTAGTCAGAATGACTAAAAGACAAGTCAAGACAGACAGTGAACAGGAAGCCAACTGGCAACAACTGCATGTTTTTTTTTTTTTTATTTCAGGCTGTTCCTACTCACAATGCTGAGTGTTGTCTTCCACTTCACTCATTTGGTTCACTGGAAACAGAGCGAGAATTCAATCTTTTTTTTTTTGTCAACTTCTACTGGAAATGACAGACATCCTCCAAAATCCAGTGTTGACTCTGAGTTCAGGTTTGATACTGTGCCTACAACTGAGCTCACTCATCAAACCAACAAACACACACACACACGCACACACACACACACACACACACACACACTAGAACAGTGGATACTTGCCAATTTCCATGCAGATTACAACATTTACATTCAGTGGATTTGGTCATGAGTGTGCCAGCAACTCTTGCACCAAATTTCTCCTACACTATTTTAGGATGTGCTTGGCTTTGCATTGGAGTGCACGCCTCAACTAAAATGTTATCATGTGACCAGAACCAATTTCCAGCTGTTACTGCTTGACTGCGTGAACTTTGGATGGAATTGTTTTTATTGTGCCATATCTGATGCGTGTTGTCTTTATTAATTTAACACTTGAAAGAGGAGAGAGGCTGCAGGCAGTCAGGTCCCCAGTGAGCTGTGCTTCCATAGCTCAAATTTTATGTTGTGGTTTGACAAGAGAGGCGTTGAAAAAGGGAGACGAGAGACGTTAAGAAGTCAAAAGTTCAACTTCGTGAAAGCGATGTTGTCCAGGAAGTTAATACACTTAGCTTTATGAGGACGCCCATTGATGAATGAGACTGTGCAACCAATTTTTTTTTTTTTACTGATTTCAGGCTGAATAGACTGAAATGTTTGAGTCTGGCGTCTTGTCAGAATGCTGCTCCTTTTAAGTGGTACAATCCCAAACCTGAATAACTGTGACTGTAGACTAGCCAAAAAAATAATTATCCATCACATATATCCTTAATAGCCAGGGCTGCCTAGCCTGCCTCTTACATCGCAGACATTTAAAGTCAGTACTTTAACAATTGCTGTTGGCTGCAGTCGACATTTTTTCAATTCTCATTGAAATGCTGTTTTTCTGACTTTTGCATTCTTCAAGCTACCACAGAGTTCAGTTCTATTCTTATTGTCCTTCTTTTTTATGCAAGTTCCAGCACAGACAAGTTCCTTTTCTCTGCTGGAGTACATCCAGTGGCGAGGCAGTCTGAGCCGCAAATAAATGGAGGCAGAGCAGTCAAATGATGGCCTTTGCAGGAGCCGCATTTTCCGCATTGGTTTGCTTGAATCAGCCAGACACGCATGTGTCATGAGTCACAGGCCAAGGTGATTTCTACACCTGTGTGTGTGTGTACTGTGTGAATGTCCTCCATTGTGATAATTCCTGATGTGTCAATATGATCTTTACAAAGGTGCACGATTCCTTTCAAGATTTTAGCTGGCTGGATTTTAGCTGCCTGGGTTCGGTGCTGTCTGAGAACGCTGATCACACGACATCATTTGCAATGCACTCAGTGTGTGTTGGCTTAGCCGCGCTGCGAATGCCGGCCTGCAGTGTAAGAAATGGTTTTCCTTCCTCCTCCAAAGCGCAGGGCCCATTTATTAAGCCGTGTTTATCATTCGTGGCGACCGGGGTTAAGTGTCCAGAGAATTATATTTAAGGCTGTGGGTCCCGCTTGGCAATTAAGTACAATTCATTACAGCAGACACGCGGGCCTATAGGGAAAAAAAAAAAAGCAAGAGCGGGGGCAAAACACCAGAGTGAGCAGGGGAGAGAGGGGAACAGAAGGTGGAGAAGAAGGGGGGGAAGAGGAAGTGCAAGGTTTGATGCAAAACGGGAAACAGGAGGGACGCACGTAGGAGGAGGCATTCAGATGCGAGAAACGCAGCAGGGTGTCCGCGACGAGGAGGTGTTTGTCGTGGACGGGAGGGAGCCGAAAGTGTAGAAAAACAAGATTCTGACCAGTGGAAAAAGTTGGATCCGGAGGCAGTGTGGAGCTCTGTTTACCCATCCCTCACCTGATGGCCGACCATCGGCGCCGCCCTCCTCTCACAGAGAATTTCACGCTTTTCATTTAGATGTCAGGAGTGTGAGAGAGAGACGTGTGGTTTTTTTTTTTTTTTTAATAAAAAGTATTCGGAGGGGTGTTTTCGTGCCCCCCAGAGTGGAGATCTACTGGTGGTACTCGTCAGTATGCAATCCCTGCAGGCGTGAGGCGCTGCTTCAAAAAGCTCTTTTTGTTTGCCAGATGAAAGCTATCTCAAACACTCGCGGTACCCGAATTACGTTTTTATGTGTCCGCTGAAGTTTTCTGAGTAGACCAGCGCAGCAGCAAGCGCTGCTTCTGTCTCGGCGCTACAAACAGTCGAACAACCTCCACGTTTACTGCAATCGAAGCGAAATTATTACCCGGTGTCTGAACTCCTCTCCGTGTTCCATGTGCGTTATTTACCGAACGGGCAGGCGGGACCGCATTGAGATGTACTTCCTGCCGGGCGAGGAGCACTCTGCATGCTAATTGGTGGGCAGATTACTGAATATGTATGGGCGGTGTGGGAAAGCGCTCATTGTTACAGCCAACAGTAATCACACTTGTTCCCGTTTATTATTGTTTTTAATTGAAGTTTTGAACCGCTTTCCCCCCCGAGAGTTGATTTGCTGAATTCACATAAAAGAGCTAATTTAAAATCCAGCTTTGTTGTGATGCAGCATAATGCTTGTCTAATCATTCACCATCTGCTCGAAAGCTCCTTGCACAAGTTGAGATTTTTTTTTATTTTGTTGTTCTGTTTTTCAATTGGATTTTTAAAAGAAACACAGAGGAACAGAATAAAAGTATTTCCAGTTTTGATTTTGCACACGACAGAGTTATCAGAATGCAGTGCTGAATGTTTTACGAGGAATATTTACGAGGAAATTTTTTCTACGACGGCGTAAGCACAAAGATTGTAGTATTAGGTAAAAAACAAAATTATTGGTAAGCGCCAGTCCAGATATGGTGTGCAATAGTGATGTGTGAGTCAGGAGTACTCATTCATTCATTCATCTTCTATGCCCGCTTATTCCAATTCAGGGTCACGGGGGTCTGCTGGAGCCTATCCCAGCTGTCTTAGGGCGAAGGCAGGGTGACACCCTGGACAAGTCGCCAGTTCATCGCAGGGCCACATAGAGACAGACAACCATTCACACTCACATGCACACCTATGGACAATTTAGAGTGTTCAGTTGACCTCACATGCATGTTTTTGGAGTGTGGGAGGAAGCCGGAGAACCCGGAGAGAACCCACGCAGACACGGGAAGAACATGCAAACTCCACACAGAAAGGTCCCAGGCCCGGGCCCCGGAATTGAACCCACGACCTTCTTGCTGTGAGGCAGCAGCGCTAACCACTGCGCCACCGTGTCGCCTCAGGAGTACTCATCAGTACTTATTTATTTGCTGACTTTTCCCAGCTGCTAGCTAACGGCAAGACCAGGCAACATGTCACTGTTGTACAGTTACTATTGTAGCTGCATTGCAGTAGTTTCCTTCTTTTGACTTTATGGTTTGCTCTGTACACTATTATGCATTATTAATAAACATCCACCTGACACTCCCTGAATACGAAGCCACCCTCCATTACCAGACACTAAATACCTGTTTAGCAAACCTTCAATCTCCTCCTCCCTCCTCCTCCTTCCCTCCGGCTTCTCCCGGCTGCAATTATTCATTCATTTAGCTCTCCTCTTTGCATGCATATTGCCAAAGAGGTGCCATAATCACGTTTCTGATAGAAGGCATTTACCGCCATAATCCGAAAGAGCGTATGCCAGGTCTCACTCCAGGCCTTTTCACATGAAGGCAGAGGAGGCTGTGCCACCGGGGGGCTTAGCATCCTTAATCTGAATGGCTTTTCTTTTTTGTCCTTTACATTTTTTGCCGTCACTGTCATCACGCCATACCACCTTTTCAAACACAAGGCCACACTGTGCTTCAAGCAGCCCATTTTCCGCGCGGGGGGTTAATGCTTTGAGAGGATTTTAGCTCAAAGTGCACTTGCGATATTGTAATTTAGACTTTATGGTGGCTGGTGCGCTGCTTTTAGAGGGCTAAAAGAGCCCAAACAGGACTGTGGCCTGGTGTGAGCAGCTCCACGGGGGTGTACCCTGGCTGTCGGAACAATGCCCTGAGCTTCTAAAGCTCATAAAGGTATAGGTGAGAAACACAGTGATTAATACGACCACAAACCACAGCTTAAATCTCATGGTTGTAGTGAGAGAAGTACACAGTGCATCACCGAATAAGTGCTCAAACTGTTTGTTAGATGTATTGTTTGTTTACTGTTTGTTCAGCATTGCATATTCACAGCACGTGACTCTGACTCTCACATTCTGGACCCGCTCTAATGTGAACTGGTTTGCATAAATATCGCATTTACCTGTTGAATTAGGAAAGAATAATAAACAAAGCTGCCCATTTTATGAAGGTAGAGGCGATGCAACATTGCAGTGGCTCTGCTGCAGCTCCCTTAATAGGTCCATCTCATTTCTCCTAGGGCTAACAGTACTGCTTGTGAGTGTGAAGTGAGAAGTGGCTGTTGTGCGTGCACACCTTCCCAATTATTGTTTTAGTTGCCTGTCAATTGTGTGGCATAAAAAGAATAAAAATGCGTTTTTCAACAGTTTAAAAAAAATAAATGAATGTACTCAGATATACTCAAATATACTGTGTTGATATTTAAACTAAATCGTCCACATGTTCCCTTATTAAATGGTACAAAGGCTGCACCTTTAACTCTGAGAGATTTAATCCCCCTTTGTCATGCTGCCCATAAAATGCACTTCTCCAGTGCGAGACCTCGCTGTTAGCGCTGCGCTTCTCCATCCTGTACGTGCCGCCAGTCTACCGCCGCCGCCACATCCCTTCAGGATTCTGATGAACTGTACCAACCTCAGATTAACCTCCAACCCCATCTTTCTTTCTCGGTGGTCCCAGACCATCACCAGAGGTGAGTCATGCGCTCGCTCGCGCTTGGCACACGGGAAGTGGCGTGCGCTGTTAGCACGTACGCACACACGCACACGCGCACCTACACCTACACACACAGAGTCGGGCGATGTTGCTCATTGACAGGGTTATGGAGAGGTTTAAAATCTGGCTGACCTGCTCTGTCAGACAGAACCTGCTCAGTCTGCAGTTTAATAGACTCGGGCAGCCAAGCTCTTGGAGCGAGCAGGAGGTTATTTTGATATTAAGTCGTGACCCATCCTCATTTCCTGATATTGAAACAGCGCTGGAAAAGTTTCTCTTGCTTCTCCTGAAACCACTCCCCAGTGCAGGAAAGAGGCTTCAAATGAATCTTCAAGCCCCTGCCTACATCTATTTGTGTCATGTTTAATTAACATAACGATTCAAGCAAAATAATTAAGACTCCAGTTGTAAAATTGAAGTTTCTTTTAAAAATAGTGTCCCAGTGGCCTCAATTTAAATCTCTAAGTTTTTTGTTTGTTTAACATGACTAAATAAAGTATTGTGATGATGACATATATGACTGGCTGATAAATGGCTGACTGGCCACATATTCTGCAGATATATAGACATATATGTATAACTATGTCTCTGGTGTACAACCAAATGTTGTGTTGTGACATAATCCTTGAATGCGGCAGCACTGAAAGCTGTTAAGCCCGAGTTTAACTTCAGGTGGGCGAAAGTAAACGTGCCGTCATATTTACCGCAAGTTTAAACAGGAGGAAACCAAACATGTTTTCGCTGCAGTAGATGCTCTTCATCACTCCCAGCGTCCCCCCGGTGGAGAAAAGATTAGTGCAGAATCTGTGTTGGCAGAAATACAATCCGTGGTATTTGTGTTAGTGCACATCATTAACTGTTTTCCCTCAGGGGATAAACCAGATATCACATTCTTATTATTACACGCATGGCAATAAGATGAATTTATTCATTGTTTGGCTCCTTGTGTATATTTAGACTACACCGCATTGTTTGTTATGTATACATATACTGCTGTCCTTCGCAAAATACCCTAATTGGTACTCTGCAGCTCTAGTAGGGTGAAATCATTATTCAAGGCAGCCTGAGTCCTTTAACAGCGCTGACTCTGTAGACGGGGGTGGCGGTGGTTGGGGCGGGGGTGTCTCCTAAAGGCTTAAAACAGCCCCGGACGTGAGTTTTTAAGCAACCATTCATCTTCAGAGTACATTTGTTTTCATTTTGGGAGAGTTGGAAACATGTTTTAATTCAGTTTTATCTAAATATTTGCATGGTCAATCCGATGTGGTTAAATGCAAGAAATATTTGTCCTGCAGTCCGAAATGTACACTCAAACGGTCGTGGCCTTAATAAAAACTCTAGGGGTCGCTGTTTCAAAGGGACTGACACCTTTTGGAATGCTTAAATGCCCTTTCGTGGAGTCACGGAAATAATAGCCATGCAAAAATAAAACTGTCTGCGAGCATGAAAGTGAAAGTTTTGTTTAAAAATTAAAAAAGCAAACAAACATAACTTTAAAAGTGGTGCCAAACAGTGCAGCGCTACGTTGAATATAGCGGGACAGTTTGCACTTGCCACCAGCTGCTGACAGGGGGCGGCGTGGAGCCTTTCATGTTGTTCCTGTCACACTGTAACCCTGCAGACCAAATGTAGCTGCACAGACTGATACATCAAACGTTTTTTTTCTTTTCCCCCAAACTCTTATCATGCAGCGTTAGTGATTCCGTGCAGATTGCGTAGCCACAGTTTCTTGTTCTTGGGCTGCGCAGATGAACAGTCGTGCTTCAAGGTTGGAGGTGTGTGCTCAGCCAGATGCTGCCCGGCAAACTGCGCAGGTAAGCAGTGGTTATTTAGCTTCCTGTTGCCTTTCTCCAACCACCTCTGATCCCTGACAGCAGCAATGTGTTTTCCTCCACACGACTGCTGCTCACTGGATATTTTTGCTTTTCTGGGGATTGTCTTCTGCTAACTCTAGAGATGGTTTAGATGTGGTTCAAAAAAAAAATCCCAGCAGATCAGCAGCAGTTTCCGATTTAAGTCACTTAAATCCTGGTTCTTTCACATCGTGGTGTTAGCAAGACTTGGCTGAGGTCAGTTGTTATCACTTGTTTTCAATTCAGCTAAGTTGAGTGGACCCAGCCATCTTCTAAACCTATAGTTATTGCTACTACTTCTACTGCTTGTGACAATAATAATAATAATCACAGTCAAAAAGAACCAAAGCCAACGCTTTCAGACCTTGTTTAAATGTTGTCAATACTAATTGTCAGTAATACTGTCATAATGTCTATTATGTTCTCTTGCACGGAACCTTTTCTGTGCCCTCTGCTTTTGAGAGCTCACCTTCAGTGGTTCTATGTGAACCCTGATTCAGCCTCTTCTGCTCTGCAGCCTTCAAGCCTCTTATGGCGGCGCACTTCTCTCAGAGTGGTGAAACAGGTGCGCTTTAAAAGGCAAGTGTGACCTTCAATCCGCCAAGGTGATTTTTTTTTTTCATTATTATTATTTTGTTGGAATTGTCATGAAAATTGGGCCGAGTTTTCGACTCTCAGATGTAATGGACATGCGTTCAGGCTCCCGCCGCCCCCTTCTGGGAATTTGCATATCATTTGTTGACACCTCCAAAGGTAAACACTTGGGACCCTCCTCAAGGACGCGTGGCAGAAGTTCAGGCCGTTCAAACAATAAAGCCGGCTTTGAAACGAGATCAGTGCGCATTCACTCTCCCACCCTCCATCACAATAAATCCAGCGGAGGGACCCTGGGCCCACGCTGGTCCGTCGACACAAATGCCACACGCAATATCCAGGCTGCCCTTGATTGAATTTTAATAAAACTTTGCCTGGTTGGACCGACGATGACTGGCCCCGCCGCTGCCTCGTGGCATTTTACAAATTACAGTGATTAGCCAAAGTGAAGCCAGAAAATTGCACAGTGTTCCAACAGGCTGTCAGTCACAATGGCCAAAACAGCTGCAGATGGGAGGTTACAAAAGGTGGCAGATTTCTATAATAATAATAATAATAATAATACACTTTTATTTGTACAGCGCTAAATCACAACCAATGGCGTCTCAAAGCGCTTTATACAATCAGAGAGAACCAACTGGGCCCCCGGAGCAAGCAAGATGCGACAGTGGCTGGGAAAAACTCCCCTGTGGGAAGAAACCTAGGGCAGAACCAGACTCCAGAGGGCCATCATCTGCCTATGAGTAGTTGGGGTGAAATACAAAAATAGAGGAGATACAGAGAAAGAGAGAAAGGAGTAGAGTGAGCCAGGGTGGCAGACAGGACAGAATGAAAAACAGATACACCAACCAGGCATTCACAAAACGGATATAAACACAAAGAATAGGAAATAATTCAAGGCTGCTGTCCGTGTGGGCTGTAAGTGTCCATGCTTTGGAAGGCAAGAGCCTATCCCGATGGACAATCTGCTGATAGGACAAGTCCAGGTCCTAGGCGTGGTGGTGGGACAAGCGATGACACCAAGACCCCCAGGACAGCACAATCCAGCTCCTGGCGCAGTGGTCATCACCTGCCGGGGACACAGAGACTGCGGCAGTATCATGCATATCGAGCATACTGTACAAAGCATAATGAGAGCTAGTTTGGACAGAGTAGATAGAGTCAAAAGAGTCAAATATTGATTGGGTGAGGAGAGTGATAGAAGCTCCGCCTGCACAGAGCAACGATCCCTGTAACGGGAGCGAAAGATCTCCCTCCACGGCGTAAGCCTATAGCAGCTTAACTGACAGTGGATGGAATCTAACTATAAGCTTTAAGAAAAAGGAAAGTCTTAAGTCTACTCCTAAATAAACTAACTGTGTCTGCCCCCCTCACCGAGGCTGGAAGATGATTCCAAAATAATGGTGCCAGGAACTGAAACACCTACCTCCTGACCTAACTCTAGACATTTTGGGATAACTAAAAGTCCTGAATCCTCAGAGCGAAGAGCTCTTGGAGGATGATAAAGTTCAATTAGTTCCCTAATATAAAAAGGAGCCTGAGAATAAAAAGCTTTGTAAGTTAAAACTAGAATCTTAAATTCAATTCTAAATTTGACAGGCAGCCAATGCAAGGAAGCTAAGATTGGAGTAATATGCTGCCTCCTTCTAGTTCCGGTTAACAATCGTGCCGCAGAGTTTTGATTAACTGTAATGTCCTAAGGGACGAATTTGGGCATCCTGCTAGTACCGAGTTACAGTAATCTAGCCTAGATGTAACAAAAGCATGGATTATTTTTTCAGCGTCTTTGAAGGACAAAAAACCTTGAATTTTGGCAATGTTTCTTAAGTGGAAGAAAGCTGACCTCCCCACATTCTGTATATGAGAATTAAAGGTCAGGTCCTGATCAAAAGTGACTCCAAGGTTCCTCACAGTAGAACTGGGTGTAGTACCAAATAGACCACCCTGTCCATCAAAGGCTCTGTCCCTACTCTCTCGTGAACCAAATATAATGACCTCAGTTTTATCGGTATTAAGCAACAAGAAATTCTGTGTCATCCAAGTTCTGACATCACGAAGACAAGATTCCAATTTGACCAACTGATGAGCCTCATTTGCCTTAAAAGACAAGTACAGCTGTGTGTCATCTGCGTAGGAATGGAAACTGATGTTATGCTTTCTGATGATGTCACCAAGAGGTGACATGTAGATGTTGAAGAGGAGTGGCCCAAGTACAGATCCTTGCGGGACACCATGACTAACCCTCCTATGTTCCGATGAATGATTATGAACATGAACTAACTGAAAGCGGTCAGACAAGTAAGATCCAAACCAGTCCAAGGCGCGATCCTTGATGCCAATAGCATCTTCTAATCTCCTAAGAAGAATGCTGTGGTCAACTGTATCAAATGCTGCACTGAGATCTAGGAGGACCAGAACAGAGAGAAGACCTCGGTCAGATGCACACAAGAGATCATTACTTACCTTAAGCAATGCAGTTTCAGTGCTATGACCAACTCTGAAGCCTGACTGAAAATCCTCAAGTAGATTGTTGTCGTTCAAGAAGTCCACAAGCTGCCTAGCAACAACTTCTTCTAAGATCTTAGAGAGAAACGGTAGGTTCGAGATTGGCCTATAATTTGAAAGCACACTCGAGTCCAAATTGGGTTTTTTGATCAGAGGCTTGATTACAGCCACTTTGAAGGCATGAGGGACAAAACCTGTTGATAGAGAATGATTGATAATTCTAAGAATGACACAATGAAGCAATGGGGAAACCTCCTTGAGAAGCCTGGTTGGAATTGGGTCCAAAAGACTTGTGGTCGGCTTAGCAGAGGAGACAAGAGAATCAAGTTCAGAGAGTCCAACTTGCCGAAAACTCCCGAAATAAACACTGGGGTTGCCATGTTGAGAAAGATCTGCCATGTGACCAGTGGAAGACTGATATATTTTTCCACCCCACCCCACACCACCCGCCTCCCTTCCCCTGTCTATCTTCCCACCCCCCCAACCTCCACCCCCCTGTGAGGGCTTTAGTTGAATAATTTACTAGCGGGGCAATAACTGTGAGCTACTTCATTAGATGGAAAAACTCTCCGGTGTCAACGGAGATGTCTCCTAATTTAGAAGGCCTTGATGAATCCCGATCGGGAGCGTGACAGTCGGACGAGTCTCGAGACGCGAGATAGTAACCAGTAATTTGTAGCAGTGGCCGCAGAGGTTCCGCGCTGCTCCACAAACAGTCATTAGTTCGTCATTAACAGCGACCCGTGGTGGACTTTGGAGCGGCGAATAGGAGATATTGGATTGCGGATGGAAACAACAAAGATGGAGAGATGAGTGTTTCTTTTTTCTTTGATGAGAAACTTTTTCATCTCAATATGACCTCAGAGAGACTGAAATGCTGAATGTACTCTCCCACGCTGCTAAAGGTCACTAGTGTTATGCTGTAGAGGACCACAGGTTGTTGATGAATGAATGATTGATAATTCTAAGAATGACACAATGAAGCAATGGGGAAACCTCCTTGAGAAGCCTGGTTGGAATTGGGTCCAAAAGACTCGTGGTCGGCTTAGCAGAGGAGACAAGAGAATCAAGTTCAGAGAGTCCAACTTGCCGAAAACTCCCGAAATAAACACTGGGGTTGCCATGTTGAGAAAGATCTGCCATGTGACCAGTGGAAGACAAAGAAGACAAAGAAGACAAAGAATTCCCAATCTCAGTTCTAACATCTTCTACTTTTTGCTGGAAGAAATTCAAGAAATCGTTGCTTGACAGGCCAATAGGGACGCATGGCTCAACACAATGATGGCTCCTCGTCAGCTTAGCAACTGTACTAAATAAAAACTTTGGATTGTTCTTGTTGGAGTCAATAAGAGCAGAATAGTAGGAAGTTCTACTGATACGCAGGGCCTTTTTATAGGACTTAAAGCAATCCTGCCAAGTCTTGAAGGATGAAGCTGTTTTTGACGAACGCCAAGTTCTCTCAAGCCTTCGCAAATTTTGTTTTAATTTGCGAGTAGAGGAAGTAAACCAAGGGGCTGATCGATCCTGCCTTTTCATTCTTACCTTATAAGGGGCAAGATCATCCAATGTTGATTTCAGAATACCAGAAAAACGATCTGTCAAGGAGACAGATATAACTGATTACATCATCCATTCTGCTATTGAGAAATATATGCCTGTGCTGTTATTTCCAGTATACGTACCTATCTAATGACTGGAATGATTATATAGGATTATAAAGGCCTGCATTGATTTTCTTCTATCTATCTATCTATCTATCTATCTATCTATCTATCTATCTATCTATCTATCTATCTATCTATCTATCCAGCTGCTTGGAAGAAACTCTCTTATATTTATTGAAAAACCTCTAACTACTACATTTGTATATATACATAAATATAAACGAGCAGAAATGGACAGGCCGCAGCTTGGAGGACACAGGGTTAAAGAAGGAAAAAAAACCGCATTATTCGCTTTGGAGTTTTGCAAAGCCCTGGTGAGTGTGTGTGTTTTTTTTCCGAGGAGTAGATGATGCGGCTAACAGTTTTCCGCCAGCCTCAGCAGACTCACAGAGAGGTGCCGTGGCTCCTCGCCGTCGTCTGGGCATGTGTTAAAAGCCTCCCCACAGTGCAACATGCCCTGGACTCATTTCACACCTTCATGTTGTTAGTTGTTCGACCACTGGAAGCTAGAGCGCACACCCGCGCCCCACGCTCACTTGATGTTGACTTGCATTTGTTTGCCGTCCAATCGGACGCTTTGACGCACACTCACAGCTCCTGCGTACATGGTTTCCTGCGTCCAAAAACCCAAAAGCTCCTTTTGAGCTTCTCCTGTTGCAGTCTCTTTTCTGAATATCTCAGAGCCACACTGGATCTGCTGTTGAAAAAGAGCAAACAATATCATGCCAGACACTGACCTCCATTTATCACACGGGTGATGAGACTGGCGCAAAAATCATCTTGTGTCCTCGCTAGGTTTTGTGTTTGGCCAATTCCGGCGTACGGCTGAGCAGATTGATAAATGTGGTGTCTGAGCTCGATTGTCATTTAAATAATGCGGCCTATAGTTATCTGTGGTTCAGCCTGACTCATCTCTAGACTGTACAGAATGTAGGAATGGAGCAGAACAAAGAGGACCAGGGCAGAGAGGAGAATCTTCTCTATCTAGGAAACAAATCATTTCCACATAACCAGGTGCAGTTTGCTGGTGCGGGGGTACCTCAAAAAATATCCAGGCTGTGTGTGTAATGGTCCATAACCCTGTGGCTGAGCAATTTCAGTCTTTGACTCTGCTCTAGCTTCCTTGATCTGACATGATTTAACGTGGGAACGCCAGTCATTGATGAAATGCAAAGGGGTCAAGGGCCTCTTGGCTCACCCAGAGTGAGAGCCTTGAGCAAACAGCCACCCAGCATCCTTTAAGGGCTCGTTGAGCTGCCGAGGTCTTAAAAGAAGCTTTAAACTGAACGTACGTACGAGTCGGAGGGGGTAAATGTCACAGTTACATGAATGTCTCCTGTTAACTGCGTGTCCATTTCATTAGATAGAGCGGTCAGGCCATCATGGATAGGTTAGACATGCCATTGTGTCTGTGTGTGTATTTCACCGCGTATGCACAGCAGTATTGTTGTGCGATTGAGAGCATGTCTTATCTGAAAAAATATAAGTAGTCGTGCGCCACAGCTGTAGGTCGGCTGGAAAACAAGATGTACGCTGATGGTATCAGCCAGCCTCCGCCTTGGACATGGCCGAGGAAGCTTTACAGCTTTAGCAGGTTCCGTTGGCAGGGCGGTGTTATTTATTTATTTTTGCCTGCTTTCAGTGAACATGTACTGTAAGTCATTATAATGTTGGTTCACTTTCACATAAATAGCTCCACGTGCAGTGCTGTGAACAAGGCAAGAAAGAAGTCCTGTTGCTACTAATCATGCAAATGTGATTTACACATGTGGGCCATGTGGAGTGTACTGTTAGTGTACTGTTGTGCCTCGGTCATATTTAGCCAGGCAAGTAAAGTATGTATTCTTATGAGAGTGCTGGGCAGGTAAACCAATTTTTAAGAAGTGAAGATGGTCAGCAAATGTATGCGGCCCTACACCAGGCCAGCTGGGGGTGCTGTTCCAATGACAGAGGCACCTTTGTTTAGATGGGTAAAATGATAAAAAGGAAAATTGTAGCTTGAAAATCCCTCGGGGTGATGTAGATTAGACTAAAGTAGAACAGAATAGAAATTCTTGAAATTAAAAGTCCTTAACACTCAAACACCCCGTCCCCCCCAAGTGAAAAGACCAGCAAGCTCAGGTAAAACCTCCCAGCGACTGGGCCAGCTTGCTGTGCTAAATGCTAATAATGTGTGCTAATTGTAGAAGGCACAGTGGCGGACACGTATAAAGAGCCAATCTTTATTCATTCAAATAGAGGTCACCCACGCTGGGTGTCTTCTCCGGATTATAAATTGCTTCGCCGCCCGTCTCTCAGTCTTACTTTTCTCCAGCCGCCGTCTCTCGGCGTTTGAGAAAGTCGACTGAATTTAAATGGGATAAATCATAAATCTGATTAGCTGAATATTCTCTGTGATCTGCAGGGCAATATGCAAGAAAGGTGATGAATTGAAAATGATGAGGAGACTTCTTTCATTTTTATTTATATATTTTTCCACCCCACCCCACACCACCCGCCTCCCTTCCCCTGTCTATCTTCCCACCCCCCCAACCTCCACCCCCCTGTGAGGGCTTTAGTTGAATAATTTACTAGCGGGGCAATAACTGTGAGCTACTTCATTAGATGGAAAAACTCTCCGGTGTCAACGGAGATGTCTCCTAATTTAGAAGGCCTTGATGAATCCCGATCGGGAGCGTGACAGTCGGACGAGTCTCGAGACGCGAGATAGTAACCAGTAATTTGTAGCAGTGGCCGCAGAGGTTCCGCGCTGCTCCACAAACAGTCATTAGTTCGTCATTAACAGCGACCCGTGGTGGACTTTGGAGCGGCGAATAGGAGATATTGGATTGCGGATGGAAACAACAAAGATGGAGAGATGAGTGTTTCTTTTTTCTTTGATGAGAAACTTTTTCATCTCAATATGACCTCAGAGAGACTGAAATGCTGAATGTACTCTCCCACGCTGCTAAAGGTCACTAGTGTTATGCTGTAGAGGACCACAGGTTGTTGGTGGCTGATGCCTTTTGCAACACCTGAGCCCCGGTTTGATAACAACTGTTTCTTCCTTCCTGCTGTGACAAATAGACTGCTCCTGATTTCACCCCACAGCAGGTCGTATTTTACAAGAACGATCTCCAACGATCTCCGTTGTTGGGCCAAAGATGCGCATCACGACAGGCTGTAAGGTCAGAAGGCGGCTCGGACACTAGGTGTGGTGATGCCCATTACTCACTCTCACATCATTTGCTGCAAAGGCCAGACTGAATTTTTTTTGTATTCCTTGATCAGCGTTTTAGGTTAATAAAAAGACTGCTATGGACTTTGACTTTCTTGCTGTCAAACTAGGTGTTCCTCAGTACTTTTCTCTTCTTGATTGTCAAATGTTTCGCTGGCTAGCAAAGGCTTTACAAATGCTTTCTTTTGAATACAAATGTCTAATAGTTTTCATCATTTCATTTCTTTCATTGCATGACTTGCTCCTCCCAATCAGATTGAGGATTCATTCAGAGAAATATATTTTCAAAAGCTCATAGCAGAAAGGGAAAAGTAGAATAAAATATGGAGTTGTTTAAAATTGCTGAAATAAAAGTGACTGACTTTTATAGAAAGAAGTATCAATATAAGCATTGCTTTGGTACTCCCCAAAGAATATACAACTTTTGCAGTATCCCACTATAACTATCTGACCTTTTTTGGGTAATTCAATCATGCATTTAAAATTGGGACACAATAGTGTCTAACATTTTGTGTCTACATATTGTAAAAATAAGGGTATACACAGTAGTATACACAGTTTTTTTTTAGGGGATTGCCCCTTGAGATGCACCATGTCGTTTTCAAGGGGTTCCCAAAATAAAACAAACAACAGAATACACAAACACATAAGCATAGCTATATAGATACTTAAATATATAGCTACATGCATAGATGCACACATACTGACATATACATACATACACACATAGCTTGCTCACCATCTTCCACCCACCCCAAAGACCACTACACCATCAGCTGATACACAACAGAGTAAATAAGAGGAAAACAAAAAAGAGAGAGGAGGGGGCACAGTGAAAATACATTCAAATATATCAGAATAATGCAAGTACAATCACTCTAAAAACATAAGCAGGTTGAATCTAAGTGTGAATAGAGGGAAGTCCTGAAGCGACCGATGGATGAGATTGATCTAAGAGATAGGGGGAGATTATTCCAATCCAAGGGAGCTTTGTAACAAAAAGATCTTCGTCATACTTTCTTAGTAATTTTTGTTATTTTGAAGTAAGGATATTGCAGATGTCTAAATGAATATGACGAAGTAGATTGAACTAAGTCCTGTTTCAGATAAGAAGGGCAAGTAAAGTCAATGCATTTATAAATGAAGAGATACCAATGTAATTGCCTTCTTGATTTAGGCTGCAACCAATTGAGGGAGTTGTACATGAGACAGTGATGAGTTCTATATGGACACCTCAAGATAAACCTGCATAAAGAATTGTATAAAACATTGAGAGCCTTGAGATGATTATCTGTGGTGTTATGATACACAACATCAGCATAGTCAATTATTGGAAGCAACACTTGAGTGATAATTTTTTTCCTTACATCAAAAGAAAAGCAATTGATTGAGCGATACAAAGAGCTCAAGCTACCATAAGTTTTTTTTTAACAGTACAATCTATATGTGGTTTGTATGTGAGTTCTGGATCAAGCCAAACTCCCAGATACTTAAATGAGCTTGCTCTTTCAACACAAGAGCCATTGAAAAACCGTAAACCTACATCCAAGGAGCTTGCTTGTCTATGCCACGGACCAAACACGATACTGCAGGTCTTCCCATTATTCAACATAAGTTTGTTATTGAGGAGCCAGTGCTGTACATGATTTGAGTCAGACTGTAAAGATAATTGAATTTGTGTTATGTCTGAACCAGAGAAATAATTAACAGTGTCGTCAGCAGATGAATTTGGCTGTGTAAACAAAAATCAGGTAAGTGGTTAATGAAAATTGAGAAGAGGCCCCAAAATGGATCCTTGTGGGACACAGGGCAACACATTGGCGCCTACTATGAAGGTGGGCATTAAACCAGAGGGGGCATTTCGCTGTAGACCAGTAGCATAGAGCTTGTCAAGAAGTAAGTAGTGGTCCACAACATCGAAAGCTTTTGACAGATCAATGAAGATGCCTCCTGTGAGAAAGCCTTTGTCAGCAGATAACAGTACATCATTGGTGAATTTTAGAAGGGCATGTGGTTGTGGAGAAATGTGGTCTGAAACCCGACTGGACTGGAGATAGGATATTGAAGAGACTCAGATACTGTGAAAGCTGATTTTAGATAACATTTTCAAAGATCTTTGCAAAGACACAGATAATTGAAACAGGGCGATAATTGTTGGGATCAGATGGATCACCTTTTTTAAAGATGGGAGTAACTCTTGCACATTTCCATACGGAGGGAAGTGAGCGGGTTGACAAAGAAAGGTTAAAAAGGTCTGCAAGGGGATACATTAGGATGTGCGCAGCAAGTTTGATTTACTTGTCTTCTAGCCCATCCGGACCAGCACCACAATTTTCTTTCAACTCAAGTGGCAAGCATCAACAGAACCTGTATGAATATTTCTGGAAGTAGAACCAGTTGCAATGCATGAGTTAAACAGCTTGTTTTAAAAAGTATCTTAAAAATACATCGCAACACAACAACCTATTAGACTTCAGTGGAGGAAAAAGTGAAATTCAAGTTTAAAAATAAATAAATAAATTAATCTAATATTGCCCTCATAAAATGTGGGCAAACAGTGCTCAAGTAAATACAGTGTTTGTTTGTTTGTTTTTGAAAAAAACACAACATATGGGACAATAAAATGATAAAACAAAAAAATACATTTCATAGTAAACTGTCAACATAAAGCACTTCTGTAAAGAACCTCTATCTATGTATGGAAAGAGTGTTTTAAAGCAGCAGATGTAATATAAGAGGATCCCATATGCTTATTAAATTTGTCAATCTTCACTTCACAAAACTTAGATTTCATGAGTTTATTGATAAAAAAAAAAAAGGAGTGAATCTTTGTGCACCACTTTTTTGACAAACAGTGTTGACCTTCTTACCAAGGCACATTACATGCAGCCCAGACTTTGCGGGCATACACAGTCAGGAGCATTTCATCATGCCAGAGACACTGCAGAGCAGAGGCCATTGATCTGTGAAACACACTGTCAAAGTGCCGCTCGGGGAACAGTGGATTGACTGCACGGTCGAGCACAGACAAAAAAATAAAAAAATAAAAACACAAAAAACTTCTGGATCCTAAAAGTTTAAATACCATTTTGTTATTTTTTTTTTTTTTTGCAAAAATGTCAAGGATCCTGTCACGATTACCCGCTCGCTAAACCCGCACAACATGATTAATGCGTTAAAGCAGCCAGTGTTGGATGTCAGAGAACAAAAGAATAGAGCGCTACTACGCTGGGTAACGTTTCCCGGATGGTGCTGGCGCTTGGCGTCTTGGGGATTCCTTTCCCTTGCACTTGGCATTTATCAAGTGGTTCAAGGTTAGCGGTTTTGGACAGGGCCGGCCGGGTTTTACGCATTCAATCCTTCCTGTGAAAAAATGTTTCACACGTGGGCCATTTTCGATAGCGCCATTGCATGACCAGCCTTTCGCTTCTAGTGAAGCACCAAACTAGCTGTATGTGAGATGGTCCTGTCGTTATAAGAATTAAGGAAATTGTATGATGTTGGGTGGAATCGTGTAGATGAGCAGTCGTTCGGTATTGTTGATATGGTCATAAAGAGAAATAGGGCTTTTTCTTGTCATTGATTATCACTGAAATATCATAAAAACCAAACAAAAAAATCAACAATAAAGCAGAAAAACATACTTAAGGCATGTGTGAAAAACAACTAACCAAACAACTACCAAATGAGTTCCTTTCCACTGTAACTTTGCTTCTATCAGCCTACAGATGTTGACTTGTCTATTAAAACTCATTGACCATCATCTCTTCCTGCATGCTATTCTTCCTGGTCTTCTTCTTGAAAGTGTTAGCCAGGATTTTTAGGTTGCGCTCGCACATTTGTATATCATCAAAGGGTGGACGATTGACCTTGGTGGAAGATTCAGCATTTTAAATACTCCAAGTTTAGTTCTTCTCATTATGGCCCTCTGAATCTTGGGCCCCTCAAAGCCCACAGGGTTGCTCAGCGACGCAATGGAGACATTTTTACCCCGAGGCTGACCTGCGTATCCCACTCGCACGTGCACAGAGCCCTGCTGGTTTGCCGGAGCAGTGGCCAACAAATGAAGATTGGACTAAATGGAGTCCCTGAGGTAGCCCATAATTTGCCATCCATCCTGAAATCCATCCGTCTCCTCCAACGTGTCATCCGCTGCGTCTAAAAGCTGCCGACAAATGAGCTACCCCCATTCCAATTTTGTTTTTTGCCTTACCCCGTCCCAAGCTTCCTCCATGCAGCACACATACACACAGACGCCTCCCATATCCCTCCCCCGGATACAGTGTTGCATTGGTTGACGCCTTTGAGCCACAAACCCCTCTATTTCTCCATCACTCAAGCCCCGCTATCCCTCCATCGCCGGCTGAGCGGGGCGTCGGGATGCTATCGCGCCCCAGGCAATCAGAGATACAGTCATATGTCACAAATAGGTGTCAACTCTTATTACAGCGGGGAGGGGGTTGAAGGCAAGTGAAAACTCACTTATCAGAAAGGACACAGCAGTGACAGCCGCCCCCACACCTCCCTCTCGCTTTCTCCATTTGCCGGCCATCTGTAGGATATCTCTCACCTCCTCACCCTTCCCCTCCTCACCCCTTCATAGACCAATGATATTTGACCAATAACACAAATGTAATACCTCTCCCCTCTGCTCTCCGCCTCTACCCTGGTTGATGTAATGGACCTGTAAACGGCGAGTATAGCTTATTTACTTTTTTTTTTTTTTGCCAAGGATGGTATAGGAAGGTACAGGAATGACACGCCTCTATACTTTCATACGCTGGACTAGACTATTATCATGTTATTTGGTGGGAATTGGTTTGATTTATTGCTCGGCGTTGGTTCCGCTCTAGTTCAGCGGAGTTGCTGTAGAAAAAAGTTTTCATATCTCTTATCATCTCTCCCCGTTTATTGCGTTACACGTCGCCTGCGGACATGTTTCGTTGACGAGGGCTCCTGAAACAAAGTTTTCAGGGTCACGCTAGCGCGACAAGTTATTGCAAAAATAATGCAGCTAATGTTGTATTGGATAACAAGTTTTCGTTGCATTGTCTGAAGGCTGCTTTATTAAATATTCCTCAGGTTTCTTTTAAACCACCTTTCAGTCCAGGAGAAAGGGAAAGTACAGAGTTTCACAGTGGTATGTAATGCGGTGTGATTCTATAGATGTTGAATGAGGAAATATCGACACTGTTGACAATGCTCAGTGTAACAGTATGTCCTTGAGTTTTCTCTTGCTTTTATTCAACAGTTCTACTCTGACTTAGACTTTGTTGATATTAATAAAAAGTGAGTAATAATAGTTTTTTGCAGGCGACCGTGGCTCAAGAGGTAGAGCAGGTTGTCCAATGACTGAAAGGTTGGCGCTTCAAATTGCGCTCTCATACTGTGTGAATGGATAATGGGTTCAATGAAAAGTGCTTTGGGTCCTTGATAAGCGCTATATAAATCCAATCCATTATTATGTTTGGATTTAATCAAGTGCTTGACACTTCTATCACAAGTAGCCAAAATGGCCGCTATGATTTTTTTTAAAGAATCAACTCACTTTATTTTGTTTCCTTAATGAACTCCTAATTGAGACTCCAGTCTGGATCTGATGCCTATTTGACTGACCTGTTGGCAGGCCAACACCGTGAACTAGGCGACTCGACACCCCGCAGTGGGCTCTGCTATTGTAGCTGTGAGCTGATGTGGCACTGCCTACCCTGAGGGGTTTCCAACCATGCTGCTGGGAATGTGTACAGAAAACCTTAGAGGCGGATTGATGCATAAAGTCAGTCCCATTTAGTCCCAGTGGCCTTGAAGACATGCTGTATTTGATCAGTCTAGTTAATTGATATATATATATATATATATATATATATATATATATATATATATATATATATATATATATATATATATATATATATATATATATATATATATATATATATATATTTAACAATGCACATCCTAGAGAATTGACAGGGTCACTGAAGTGGCAAATCTCTACGAATCAATAAACTACGCCCGCCCCCCCTCCCTCCCAGAAAAAAAAAAAAAAGTGGGATGATCTGACATGATCTGATGGAACCAAATCCACATCCTCTTCCTTTAATTATGGCTCTTATTTTTGAACAAAGGCGCGCTGGAGCTGAACAAAACAAAGGACGGGCGTCATACATCAAACATGGTTTATGGCGCATTGACTCTGCAGTCGCAGTCAGTCTTGCAGCCTGAGGTCATGGGAATGTGTGATAACAAACGCCGCATCTGTGCCTTACACAAGAAGTTGAGTTTTTCAGTCACTCTATCTAGTGCGTTCTTATTAAAAGCAATTACGCTGTCATGCAGAAAAATCATCTTCCAGAGCATAAACCATCACATTTGGGGTTGACGAGGAGTGGCATGTTCACATGTGCCTGTGTGTGCACCCACACGAAATGCATGCTTTACGGCCAAGGCCTCACATTTGGTCTATATGCGTTGGAAGATGCGAAGGTTCTGCAGTACAATGAAGGAGGGAGGCTGATTTCAGAGAGATAAGAAATGTACTAGATTATGTGCTGTCTTGTTTCCTGCTAATCCCAGGGGGGTGGGTAGGAACAGGAAGTCAGTGCACCAACAGCAGAAAGAGAAAAAAGTCAACCATATACTGAAGTGATTGCAGAATATAAATTCATCCTTTTCAACTCCAGTAAGAGCCAGAGCCATAAATAGCATCAAAAAAATAGGGTTTCATTTCATCAACATCTGAAGATGGTGACATACACCACGTGCTGGTTTCAAAGCAGCCTTCAGTGCAGCGAAATGGCAGTTCACAATCCCTGGCACAGCATGGGGAATTATTTCAATTCTGATCAATAAGTAGATTAACTTCTGAGGGAAGACACCAATTCTTCGGCTTTTCAGCCGCAAAATTCTATTTCCTCTCAACTGGCATGAACAATGCTGTTGGTCAGCAAGCGCTCTACATAGAAGACACTTCCCTGTCGTTTAGCCCGCTCGGCTGGATCTGCTCAGCACATGGGGTCGGGTGCCCCAGCTGTTGCTCGCTGAATAGCATGTGCAACGCACGTCTGTGCGCGTTAGCGCTTGCTGGCAGGGGGTCCGCAGTTTGGCTTGAAACAAACAGATTGCCCTAGAAGGCCACCTGGATGAGTGCATACCATGAACCAGAGTGATTGTGAGGCTTCTGGTCTGATTTGATTCAGACCGAAGGAGCATTGGTTGTACGATGTTGACATAATAAACAAATCAACATCAGCATTTATCAGTAATGATAAATGTATCACATTCAAATTTATAACTAACATGACTTGATAATTATTGTGTTCATTGATGTCTTCATTGTTCTAATAATAAATATATATATATTTTTATGACAGGATAATGACGCATGACCTTCCAATCATGGTGCACGGAACCTTGAAATATGTGTATGATCAGATAGTGGTTTGCGTGATCAAAACCCTTCACTCTGTCCAAAGCACGACTTGCCACAATGACTGAAAATCCCCATATACTCTACATGCTCCACGTGCTGGCAATCAAATTAAGTAAAGGTGGCAAATGATAAGGTAAATAAGTCATTACCCACATCTGAGCTTGACATGAAATCATAATTCGTCCGACCCCCACAGAATTCCCTTCTCCAGCCCCTCATCTCTTCCTTAATCTTCCTATCTCTGTCGCAAACACATTTCCCTTTCCCGTCCCCAGTCACCGCAACCCTTCCGTGATTTTTATCAACGTCTTCTCCTTCGTCGGCCATCTGCTCATTTCTCCACTCCGCGCCTTCCCCTCTCTCCTCCAGCCCAACCCTCCCCGGAGGCTGGCCTCGTCAGGGGAAGCTGGTGGGGAGGAAAAAAAGAAAAGGGAATCACCCAGCGAGAGCGAGTCAGCCATCAATCTTCCTATCCGCCATTCCGTTTACCCTCTCCTGCTCTCCTTCATTATCTCTTCCTCCGTGTCCGCTCTCTATCTCTGTCCGTCTGCTCCCACTCTCCCACCCCCCTTCCCGTTCCCACTTTTATCCCGTCTTCAGTCAAGGCCGGACATGTTGTGATGGCTCTCCTTTCTCTTCCGCGCCATCAAGCCGGACCAATATAACCCTCCTCTCAGTCCTCTACTTATTACTCCTCTGTCTAGATAGGATCTCCACGAGGGTTTTGGTCCATTGTATTCCCCCGCTCTCTGTCTTTCAAGGGCCGTCTTTTTTTCTATAGAACGAATCCAGATCCGGACGGCTTAGCTAAAGCCACAGTGGAAATCCTGGGCTGATGGTTTCATATGGGGCAGGAGAGGGCTGCTATCCTTGCTTAGCTGCCCCACTTGGCGTAATGTGCCCTCAAACCCACTTTCAGGCACGTCTTTTATTCCGCCGCGAGTGCCGAGATGAAGCGGGTTCCACTGTAAGCCAATTTAGCCGATCCGCAAAGATAAAGTTGTGGATTAGTTTTAAACCTTGTTAAACACTTAAGGGGTCTCAAGAACAGGAGGGGATGGGGACCAGGTTACGGCCTCACATTCAGCAGCTAATGCCCGTCTACAGAGCCTACGGGGATCACGGAGGGGTTTTTAACCTACCCCGTCAGCCTAAATTAATGAGGTAATTAAGGGCTCAGGTGGAATTAGCGGTGGACACTTTGAGTGCCCTCGGGCAGTCCGACAGGATGTAAAGCCACGGTATGGCTGGAGGACAGATGCTGCCGCCACAAGCCGCGACGGCGAGGAGAGGTCAAAGGAGACAGTAGGGCTTGGCGTGGTGGTTTGTACTTCCCCTCAAGCCAGCAGTGACAGGAAGATCCAGCGAGCATATGGATGATGTAGATGCCGAATCGTTCACGGCAAATCTTCCAGGAAAAAGAATCACACATTGGTAGATTTTTAACTCTTGCTTTAGAAACTTGCTTTTCAACTTGGGTTCCTTTTATCTTGATGTTTCTGCATTTGCCTCTTGCTGCATTGGCAGTGGAAATTATGATTTTAAAACAGGGAATATATTCAAAACAGCTGTATGTGATATTCAGATTTTAAGATGAAGAGGGATAACAAATTATGCTGTGCGTGGTAACTAGCTGCCAATCTCAAGCTCCTCAGCACTATGTCAAAACAACATGCAAATGGTGACGTGGGAATGTTCACAATAACCTGCTGAAGACCCTACCTAAAATACACATGACAGGAAAACAAAATGACACGGCAGAAATCAACTCGTCTATGATGGTCACGTTATATTGCCATTTGCTCAGTTGTTAGCCGTCTTAAAGTTTAAAAAAAAATGGATGGATGAATGACATTTGAAATAATTGGTTTAAAATGTTCCCTCCTATTCAGAGAAACAAGAGAAATTTGCTCTTGTAATGTATAATAAATAATGAGTAAGAAATAAGAAAAACAAAAAAATAACAAAACTTTTTTTTTTTTTTTTAATCCTGAAAGAAGTTTTTACTGACTTGAAAAAAATAAATAAATTCCATATGTTCTGTGTGTAACTTCTTGGAGATTTCTGGCACTACGCACAAGAGATTGAAATAAAATATAGAATAAAAAACTTAATCAGTGTCAGTTGACCTCAGTGAAATGGAGCTGGCAAATTGGCCGCAGGGTGTTTGACACCACTGTTTTTAAACGTGACCATATAATTCTCCCAAGCATAAGAGCAGTGATGGCGAGGAGTGGAGTAACTCTGTGCCAGTGATTGAGCCACACACACAGGTGGGCTTTTAACCTGACATTTTTCTAATTCAAAACACCGCGGGGAACCCCGGCTCGTTTTCAAGGGTGGCCTTATTACATTCACAGTGATCATTTTCTGTCCGTCGGGCTGAGGTAATTAGGTTCCCCACTCACACCGTCTCTTCCCTGTGTCAATGATGTCTCAACAGACAGGGTGCACAGTATAGAGACAGTAAAATGAGTAATTGTCAGAGAGAACATCGCCTGTGGGTGTTCCCATCAATGACATCCACCCTCCGCGCATTCATGCGTGCGTTCCCAAAATGCGTCCTTGGAGACATATAGACGACGTACTTGGAAATAGACAATCAAAAGAATCACATTATTAGATTGAAATATTCAGTGAGTGTGTAAATTCAGGTTGCCTTAATCTCAGCTGGTTCACTTCAGGGATAAGTGTGGAATGACCCTATACCAGTCACCCTGTTTAGTCCACACTGGTAGGTAGCTCATGGGCGATCACATGGTCACTCTGCTAAATTAGCATCAGGCATTAGGTCCAGTCTGAATTTGAGTGTTACATCACATTATTGTTTTCCAGTAGTGTTGATCTTTTTTTTCAATGGGTAGGGCAGCAATTTTAAAGCAGCTTTTATTTTCTTAAATAATATCTCATGAATAGCTTGGCAAAAATTTGCCCAGGTTCTGGTGTTTTTATGTATGTCACAAAAAATGCATAGAATACACATTTTCAGTACTTACAGGCTTCTTTGCTTGGTGACATGCAATACTGCCTTTGATGGACATCTGGAATCTGTAAACAAATATGACACCCTCCTCCAAACTTTTTGGGCATCAGCTGCAAGATTTTCAGGTTCCATAAAAGCACCTTAGCAGCTTAGCTTAGCGCGTTAGCTTGCAGAAACCCCGGAAAGGTTTTCAAATAATTTTTTATAAAAACTTGCAAAGGCTGGGTTGCTGTGTGTGATTCCGGCAAATTTCCACCACGGCTTGCGGGTTGCTGTTGCTGACCTGCTCGTCCTTTCCTCTCACGTCCTCTGTTGTCAGTCAACAACTGGGTTCCTGCGGATTTGGGATGTCTTTCCCCTCCAGAACACGACAAGAGACCCACAGTGTCCTCTGCTGGAACCGACTTCCCGCCCCTCTCCGCCCCGCAGTCTTTTCTCCTCTGCAGGCGTGACGACCTGTCGTGGAGTGAAGCCGTTTGCAAGGAGCATGAAATGTTATTTTTACCTGGCGACGGCAACCTTTTCATACTGGCCGCCTCTGCCGAGAGTGTTTGTGACTCGTCTTGCGACGTCTGACCACTCCCGTGTGAGCTGCTCTATCCATAATTGTTAGAGTGGAGAGAGCCATGAAACCAACTTCAGCCTAAATCAACGTCTTTGCTCTCGCGTCTCGGCCATTTTTGTCCGTAACAACCCCGAGCACAGGTGAATTTGTTAAAACCGACATTTTCTGCCGTGACGTTCCTCCTCCTCCTCCTCCGCCTCCTCTTCCTCCCCTTCCTCCCTTTTTTCAGGCTCAGTGAACTGAGGGAAAATGACATTTAATTACAGGAGAGCAGTCACGCAGTTCGGCTAATTACGATCCCGGGAGTTCAGTCATCATATCTAATTAACTTTCACTTTCATGAAAGCTTAATGCGGCGTCATGGCCAAGCGCAGCGTGCGCCACACTCCAGGACTATCCACAACTTTTCGGCGAATACAACTCAAAAAAGCGTCAGATTTTATTGCTATCTCATAATGCCTCGCCCCCCCTCTGAAAAACTGTAAATCTCAAGCTGCAATTTTAGCCATGGACGTTGTTGTAGGTGCTCATTATTGTCCTCGGCCTGCATTGTTCCTTAATAGAAATGCATATAATCCATCACCTGGATGCTTGTGGAAATTCATAGCCTTATTGATTGCTAAAAGCACTGTGCATAGTGTGATTCACATTCATTATGACACTCCGGGAGGACAATCAATTCATTATTATGCTTGCCCTTGACCACATTGTTAGTGTGCTTACTGGGGCGTAGTCCTTGAAGAGCGCGTGAGCGCTCCAGTCTGTTGCCATTTCTCATCAACTGAGGTGGAGGAGGGGGGCACTCACTTCCAAGACGCACTTGTGACGCCCACTGCCCACTCGCCGCATTGAATGTGCATTTCCATTGTCTGCTTGCCGTCGGCCACGGCCGCCTCAAACTGATGTGTGTTCTTTCTTTGCTTGACCTCCTTTCGTTGCCATTTGTTTGTCGAGCGAGGCCTTGTACGCCAGCGCTCGTCCCGCACAGCGCCGTGTCTTCTCCCCGAGACCCCAGGTCGCGCCAGAGTGGGATCCCGGGTGTTAATTGGTTGCCGAGCTTTGTAAAGGTCAACTCCACTCATAAAATGAAGCGCTCACTTGCTTTTTTTAAATCATTATTATTAAATTGGGGTTGACAGACTTGGCCTAGAATATCAAATTTGAAAAAAAAAGAAAAAACAAACCAAAAAAAAAACCACAGCAATATTGTTGCCAGAGGTTGTGCTTTAGTGTGCCAAAGGCTGGTTCAAGAGACTCTCCTGCTCTGTGCACGAGTGGAAAAACCCTCATAAATGGCGGTCGCGCTGACTCTATAGTTTTTATTCAGTTCAGCAACCTTGCATGATTGTGCAGAAAAAACCCTCAAAACAACTAAAATGCTAAAGTGATCTACAGATCTGGATATCATCCAGTTTAAAATCAGCGGGCACCTTTAAAGAGACAATTGAATTTATACACTGATGCGAACATTGAGGATGTTTTGGGTCCCATATTTTCAGACAGCAAATAAACCTCCAGAAAGTAGCTTAGTTAACCTTCTGTTTAAAGCCTCCCTCTAAAACTCTGACAAGGCTTCAGTGGCAACGGGAAGGACAGACTTCTGCAATTGCTGGAGTTTCAAAGTAAAGTGAATTTTGCACAATAAGGGGACTTTAAGGACGTTTATGAGTCAATCTTAGCAAAACGACCTTTGGCTTTTTTATTTATACTGTATAATAAAGCACATTATTCCCGTGGAGAAACGGCTACTCTGCACTTTTCATGGATAAACCGAGGACACCAGTTCTAAGTTCCCGGAGTGTCCGTTCGAGTAAACAAAGTGCTCGGCAAAGCGACGGCGTCGGGATAATTAATCCATCAGGAAGGAAGACGCCGACCCCGCTCGCCTTGACCCGCAACCGTGCTTTAAAAATTTGGAGGAAAAATATTCAGTGTCGCGCACGCGCAGCACCTCGGGGAACTGCCGCATTCTAATGAAGACGCCGTAGCGGCCGTAGCTGTGATTCCCGGTGGCCCCCTCTAATTCCAGACCCCCCCCCTCCTCCCACCTCCCACTCCACCCTTCGCAAGGTGGAGGCGTGAAAAATGTGAGCGGCCTGCCGTAATCAGCCAACACCCTCCCCACCCTCACGCACACACACACACACACACACACACACACACACACACACGAGGAGGATTAATGCCTCATCTGGCTTTTATTATGCCGTCCTGCCGTCCTTCGCCGGCCCGGCACATTCATCCTTGTAAGGTGTCCGTATCTTTGCTGGTGTACGTGCACCGCCTGCTTCTCCTCAACGGTTTTTTTTTTCCGTTCTTTTTTTTGGCATTGGCCAGGTGTGTACGAGATCTTTAAAAAGTTGATCCCGCTAGGGGGTTAAATCACTTGTAAGACGGTGGCGGGTGGCGGGGGGGGGGTGTCTCCAGGGCCGTGTCTAGCTTGTCTTATCAATCTATCGACGTGGCACCCGCGTCGGCGGTCGCGCCGGAGGCCGACGCGGCAGACGGGGCTGAGGGTGGGTGGGTGGGTGGCCGTGTCGGAATACTGATGCGGTCCGGGTGTGTTGTGTGTGTGTGTGTGTGTGGGGGGGGGGGGGGTAGATGGCTTTAAGGTTCTGACCACCTCAGCACACATTGATCCCCCTGCGGAGCTGCGACGGTGCTGACAGATGGTCTGTCGCCTCCCGAACGAGAGCAGATTGGGACTCTCCAACGCCCCCCCTCCCCCCCACCCACCCTCCTAATTCCAGACCCCCACCCCCACTCACCTTTTGCGCGTCACGCACCAAACCCCCCCCACCCCCCCACGGTCCCGTCGGCTTCCCGGTCGGTCGGTCCGGGAAAGGTTGCGCTCCACACCCCCCTGGCACATGCCAGCTGTCACCCGCCGACAGCCGCCGACTCTGGATGGCGGTGGGGGTGGGGGGGCGGCGGCTGTCGGCGGCTCTCTTCATTTAATTAAGGTAGGGAAGGGAAAGAAAGGAGGGGGTTTGTTTGCGCCGAGTCCTCGCTGCCGAGTCCTCGCTGCCGCCACGGTGCAGCCACGGTGCAGCCGGGGCAGGTTGATTGAGGGGTTCACTGTGTTCTCCTCCATCACCAGAGCACCGCTCTCTTCCTCCTCGCTCTCTTCCTCCTCGCTCACTTCCTCCTTGTTCACTTCCTCCTCCCACTGCTGCCATGAGAATGTTTAATGCTACTGCAGCACAGTTTGGAAAATAATAACTAACTTAATTTTTTTTTTTTTTTTTTGCCACCTGAAGAATCTTTTTTTGTCTAAATTTAAGACTTGCTCACTTACAAATGTTATGTTGTACGCCAACATAAGTAGTCCTGCTCTGTGCCTGCTCTCGCCAATTAGTATTATAGATGCCGGTGCTTCAAAATGTGTTCCAATTACAAGGCTGAAACAAGCTGCCCATTAACTAGCAAACAGAAAATGAGTATGTTTACTGTTAATAACTTCCTATATATGCAGCGTTTTGATATTTCGAGCTCGACGCTTTGAGCCTTTCAAACGTGGCTGTGCTTCTCCTGACGGCTACGTTTACCTCAATTTTCTCAGTGCTGTTTAATGAAATCATTATCAAAGTTCAGATTAATGCCAGCAAAATAAGACAAGTGAAGTGCAAGTATTAAGTGATAAATTTAACATTCCAACAGTTTTTTTGTCTGTCAATTGAAGTTTATTCAAATTCAAAATATTTTATTGTTATTCTGCTGATTTATGATCATAATAAAATGAAGATCTAAAACATGGGAATATTGAATTTACATAATTTTAATGTTTGAATCAGTGCTCACTTGTAAATGTTCCAGGTTGAAACTCGCAAGTCAAAACAGTTTTAAAATAGAAGGTCAGCTGAGGCTCTCATAAAAGGCCTTCATTGTTTGTGTGCTTCACAAACGTTGTTTTGGTAAAAAAAAAAAAAAAAAAAACTGTCTGACTTTTTTATTATCTTCCCGCTTTGTTTCGACGTGAAACATGTTGATAGCCTCCAGCAGCAATGTGCGTTATCAATAATGAACAAGGCTGATCTGTGGCGGAAGCATCAGCGCCGCCTCGCTCCTGCCTCCCAGTGATGGACAGGAGTCCATTTAGCCGCCTCGCCACCTCCGGACATTTCACCCTGACAAACTAAAGGAAGAGGAGACGACGAAGACGACGAAGACGACGAAGACGACGAAGACGACGAGGAGGCGTCTTGGCATTTGTCCCGGAAACAAGTTGCGTGCGAGACAGGATCCAGCCGCAGTATCGCGCCTCCCACACTGCTGCTGTTTGTTTGCCCCAACAGTTCATTAGAGTTATGAGCGAGCTTGTGCTTCTGCTTTCCCTGCCTGCGGTAAATAAACCTTGTTTGGGTGACTCCTTTCTCTCTGACATTTTAGAATATTCCCCCGAGCCCTGATCACATTTTGCGGTCGCTTACAAACACAAACAGTTACATAATCCAGAGGTTTATTTCCCCCTGGCCCCCCTCCCCCACTTCCCTCCCCCTCCTCCCCCTCGCTGCGGCGACGCAACCTGCCACAATGATTATGCGCCCTCGCTGCTCGCTGAGCTCCCGCCGAACACCTCCGCTGCAGCCACCCGTCCGTCTTCCGTCTCGGCGTCGCCCTCGCCGCTCATTGAGCCAGCCTGACTTGACCTGAGGCTCGACTCTCTCTGTCAAACTCCTCTGCAAGTGTAGTTTATTTGCAGTGGAAAATAACAAATAAAGAAGAGGAATGAAAAATAAAACAAAGAGTGTGTCTGCGGCAGCTGGGATGTTTGCTGTGTTCCTCCCGCTGAATGAAAATTAGGTAAAACCTCAGGGGGATGCACACATTTTTCGCATCCCAGGCAGCGTCGCACAGGCAGGCTGGTGCGTGCGTGCGTGCGTGTGTTAAGTGCCTTAATAAATATGCGTTTTCAGGGGTTGCAACACACTGAGGCTGTTAACGTCAGTCACGGCTGTCTGACAGCCAAGAGATGACATGTTAAATTGCAGAGCATGATGGCAGCATTCACGGTTAAAACATGTATTTACCTTGCGTGCATTTGTGTGCGTGTGTGTGTGTGTGTGTCTCAGTCTTCCTTTTTCTGAGGTAGAAAAATACAATATGCAAATCACAACCATATAATTATGACTGCTTGATTTTTTTTTTTTTATTAAAAATATTTGTTGTTTTTTTTAAAATCCAAAATATCAAGTACCGTAGGTGAAATCATAAGAATAGGCATCTAGAATTCTAACCACAGTTAAAATATTTTGAATTTTAAATAATGTTGGACTTTGACACAAAATAAACAGTATTCAATAGTTGAATTAACTTACAATATCGTTTTTAAAAAATACACCTTGGGTCAAATAAAAACTTTGGCAATGACAAAAGGGGACTAAGAATGTAAAATTGCTCTGAAAATTCCAGTCCTTCCTTCCTTCCTTGTGCAAGCCCAAGAGTTTGAAATATTATTTTATCTTTCACTGCCAGTGCATCGGCCTGTCGGCTCCAAAGTGCTTTTTGAAAATATTAGATAAAATAGAAAAAAATGTGGGAAAAAAAACAGAAGAAACACCAAACTGTGTGTCAAGTCATAAAAGAAAGAAAGGGGAAATTGTTGCTCCTGATGGCATTTCCATTGTCTCACTCCGAAAAGGACGAAAGTGGAACGGACGGGACGGAACGCGCGTTTCCCCTCGCAGGCTCCGCTACTCGTCGACGGCGGTGCCATTTACTGCTGTCACCCCACTGCGGCCCCTCCACCTCCGCCACAATCACCACCACTAGCAGCAGCAGCAGCAGCAGCAGCAGCGGCAGCAGCAGCCGCCACTTAGTGAATAAAGGTCAGGCAATCAGGCATCTGGACGGACAGCTAATTTGTCATCCCCTCGACAAACGTGTCAGCGTCCGATCTTGTCCACGGGGCTTGATACCGCAACAAGCCGTAAAGGTTAAGAGATTCAAAGAACACCTCCCCACCCACCCACCCACCCTCCATCAGATCTCCCCCTCCCCTCCCCCCCACCCTCCCTGGTCGACGCCCACCTCCGTCTCTACCGGGAGCAGGCGACGGAGCAGAAAATTCCATTTGGGATGAGACGCTGCCGACCCTGTACAAGACTCCCCGTCTTCGGTCGTGTCATCCGCTTCAGCAGATCGAGCTGCCCCCTCCTCTTCCTCCTCCTTCCTCTACCTTTCCCACCTCCTCCTCCCCCATTCCTCCTCCTCCTCCTCGTCCAATCCAACTCCTCGAACTCTTCTTCCTCCTTCTCCTCGTCCTCCAACTCCTCCAACTCTTCTTCCTCTTCCTCCTCCTCCTCCTCTAACTTCTCCTCCAACTCCTTCTCCTCCTCCTCCTCCTCGTCCTCCTACCACAACTCCACGTCTGGCAGAAAGCTGATTACGCTGCATTCCAGCTCGTGTCTGCCATCAAAAAAATAAATAAATAAATAAAAGATCCAGCTCTTCCCCTTACATTTGGATTGGAACGCACCTCGGACCGCTCAGCCATTCCAGGGGCAATAAAGGCGGCCTCATTGCACCTGAATGCATCCTAATAGCCTGTTTAGGTGCGTCACCCCCCCTGCTGATTCCCCCAGAGTGCGAGTGGCAGAGACAGGGAGTGGGACGGCCGAGTGATTGGCTGGAAGGACGGCTGATCAGCGTGGGGATAATGGAGACTAGGTTGCATGTCGCAGGCGTTTAACGTACGCCTTCGGCCGTGGTGGCAAGGTGGCAGTCTGAGTCTGACGGCCACGGCCGAGAGCCAAAAGTTGCCGAGCCGTGACTTGACATCTCGCAAAGCCTCCTTTTAGCCAGCGGTGCATTTATTTATTTATTTTTTGCTAATTGGCTTTCCTGAACAGCTATGCACATTATTTCAACCACTGCTACCAATAATAACTGTAATGTAACAATACTTGACTACAATATGAAGCCCTTGAAAGTGTGATTTCAAGGGCAATATTTTGTTTTTCTTGTGTTCACATGTTAATAATGTGTGCATTTTATTGCTACTTGAGCTTCATGCTGAGATAAAGAGCCTCAACTCTCCAAGGATCAAAGTAGCTTTATTTTCAATCCAACAATATATTTGACATACACAGAGTATTGGCATTTCGTTGCTCGGTGGCCCACGGTGTAAGGATAACATGCAGTGTACAAAAGAGTAAAAAAAGTACAAAAAAAGTAATACAACTTTGTCAGAGTAGTGCAAATAAAGAATGTTCGATCAAAAAGACTCCAGAAGTGAGTGCAAAACTTCAGAGACTCTTGCTTCTGACTCATCAAAATGCTTCAAGTTCCACCTTTGGCCCTGGATCAGAGGGCTAAGTCTTGCTCACCTAGGTTTTATTTGGAAGATGACGTTAGGCTAAGAAGGCTAAACACGTTGTGAAGCCAAGATAGTGCAAGTCTCCTTCAACAACAGACTTCTTGAGAGCAATAAATTGACGTGGGAGACATGTTCCCGGAGCAGAAACTATTCTACAATCAGCCTTTCTTCCAAATCTGGACCCCCGTCCCCCCCGTCCCCCGTCCCCCCCTCCCGCCTGGTCATTAGCGGAGCTCTAACGTCCTCCGCTGACAGAACCCGCCGAGCCGATGCAGAAGAAGCGCACCAGCGCGTCAACTCGTGACAACGTGTGCACGTGAGCGTGCATTTGTGATCACCTCCCTCGGCCTCGCCGATGCAGCGGCACGGATGAGGTGTGTCTGTGTGTGTGGGGTGTAAATGGAGTTGGCTGCGGAACGCGTCGGGCTGGAGGTGAGCGCCGCCGCGAGGAGTCGAGTGCGAAGCCCAATCAGGCGAAATCTGCCGGCGCTCGTTGTATTTATGCGGAATGAGATCAGTTGCGCGCTCGTTTGCTCCGTTCCATTATGCAGCACATTAGAGGCTTCCAGTGGAGTTGATGAAATGGCGCGTGGGGGGGTGAGAGGGAGGCGTAGCAGCGGTGGGCTCCTGGAGAGCTGAACAAACTTTGGCGACGTATTTTGCTGCAAAAAAGGCTCGTACCCAGAAGTGTTAATGCCAACCTGACAGGAAACCACGTGTCATAAATGTTCCACAAGCACAAAATATCACCAAATTCCCCATCTGCCGTGAATGCCGTGAACTTTATTTTTCTACCTGATCGGTTCAGTCAATTTTTTGTCAATGCTGATTGTTCAGGAAATGTTAGTTTTGTCTGAATTTGTTCAGAGTCAAATGTTCCCAGAAAAGTCAGAAAAGAGCAAAGTTGAAACTGAGAATTCCAACATGGAGAACCTACGGTATGTCTGGTGTTTACCACAGACTAAAACCAGGCAGACTGCCGCTGCTGATGGTGGTAGTGGTGGGTTGGGCTTTGAATGACAGAGTCACATAATTACACATGAAGTGCTTCACCAAACTTAAACATTGTGGCATTGTGCTCTTCACATTTTGACAGCCTGACGCAAAGATGACATCAAGTAAAAAGGTCACATGACAAGTTGCTGCGATATTGAACATTTCTTTCTTCAGTACCGCCACTGTGTAGAAGCGACCACTGCATGCTTCTTCTCAAATCCCCTTCTTCCAGGATATTATATCACTGTAGCATGGACTAAATTTTTCCTGAAAGTCCAACATTTTATACTTTTTACTCTCTTGTTCTCTCCATGCTATCCTTACACCATGGTCCACTGAGCATTTCAATGCTCTGTATCTGTTTACATATATTGTAGTATTGACAATAAAGCTATCTTTCACTTTTTGCGAGTGCAGTGTGTTCAGTTGAATTAAACGGCTATAGAAAAACCATCCAACCAAAGATAGTTTAATAAGGTCACAGCTGATTGGTTCTTTGCCATCGTCTAAGAACGTTGGCTGGTTAATTCGACTGTCTTGGCTCGACCAAAGTGACGTGAAATGTGCTACGCTAGTCCAGGCTAAGCGTGTCTTTAGATAGTCCTGCGGTGAATAAGGCCGACTGTGCCTCACCTCGGCCTCACTGCCAGAACGCCGCCTTTCTTTTGCCCGTCGCTGAGCATGACGCTGCCGAATACATCATGCAAATAATCGGGCCTGAAACAAACACAAGCGGGCCCTGTCCCCCAGAGGAAGAGGCTAATGAGCGGTGAAATTGGAATATTCATACCTCCTCCTTCTCCTTCCGTGGAAAAGCGTTTGAGCGGCTCCTTTCCCCTCCGCGCCGCCACCGCGCTTTTGCGACTCTCGCTCCTCTCTGCCCCGTCTGTCCCGGCTCCTTCTTCTTTGTCTCCTTTTTTCCCCGCGTCTTCTTCCACTGCAGCTCGGCGATAAACAGCGAAAACAGGCAGCCGGCGATGTTGACAAAGCTGCGCCGCAGATTAACACCCCTGGATCGGAGTTGCGAAACCTGCCGGAGATTGAAGGCAACTTGTTTGCGGGAGACTTTGGCAAACTAATTCAGAAAGGGGGACAGATTATTAGGGAGGGAGCCGGGACGGGAGTGGGTTGTCTTCTTCTTCTTCTTCTTCTTCTTTTTCTGGGGGAGAACAGAGATGACACAAAGGAGTCTGGGAAGTCTCCAAATTTAGATTTGAGATGTACACACGCCTACGCAACAGAGCGCCAGACACACACACACACACACACACACACACAAACACGCTGGATTTAGTTGTCAGAAGTGTTGTCAGGCTCTTTTCTCCTGGCTCTGAGTCTCATCCCGCTCAGACAATGGGAGGCCCGTCGAGCGCTATTCAAAACGGTCCCACTCGAAAGCAGAATCAGAAGAACCACATTTCGCAGCGGCGCCTACTTGGCTCCCAGTCTGATGAGAAGAGCAAAAGTTGTTTTTCTGTTGCTGTTTTTTCCAATCTGGTCTGCGCTGTGAGGTGGCCGAGATGGACGTCCGCAAGGGGGAATGAAGACGAATGCGATGGGGCCGGAGGAAGACGAGCCCCCTGAAGAAGCCTTGCGATGGATGATGAGGAGGAGAGGGATTTATCCCCCCACACTCCCCTCGTCTCTCCCTTGACCAACCTCTTCCTCGGAGTGACCTAGAAGAGTAGAAAAATGAGGGCTCCACAGGCGGGGAGAGGGTTTCGCTCAACTCGGAGGAAGCAGGGTTTTGGCCAACGTCTCAGGGAACAGCGACGATGCTGCGACCTAATTGGATGCTTTTGTTTTTTGTTTTTTCAAATCGCCACATAAACACATCTGCACGCAGACACACAAACAAAAATGAGTGTGGATACCTTTTACATAGTAGCCAGTCAAAAAAACACAAAGCTTGCTTCATCATATTCTAATTGAAATGGCAGACATCTGTGAGCTGATTGGACAAATACAGTATTTACTTTTCCAACCAAAAGGAAATGCTGATGGGTTTGTTTTGCACTGTTTTAAATTTGGTTTGTTTCTTTGTTTTTGTTCATTTAAAAGTAGTTTTACTGCTGTCTTGTGTAGCAAATCTCAGTGCACTGGAAAATTTCGCAGTTGTGTTTCATTTAGCCAGAGCCTCCATAGTTGAGCCATGAAACACAATTTTACAAGCATTTTAAAAAAATATTTAACCAGTAAAAATTGATCATCTTTTCTTCACTACGAGAAAATCAAAAGGCCACAAATGTGTGGTTTTGTGATTTGTCATGGTGTTGGGTTGTTACTTCTTGTGTGTGTGTGTGTGTTGGCAAAATTCAATGGCAACTTTTTATGGTTAATCAACTTGAGCACAAACACGATGGCGCGCTGATGTGTCCCTGCTTTTTTGTGGACTGGTCGAACCAATCAAGCATCACGGCTGCTTCTGACAAATTGCAATCCTACTTTGTTGTCAACGTTTTCCGCTTTCAAACCCGAAGCCAACAAGACGGTGGTGGGCTTGTCAATAAATGAATATAATCAGCAACTGCAGCTGGGGGAGGGAAAAAAATAAAAGGCAATCATGACAAATTTCCTAGAAAAGGCAGGACAAAATTCCCCAAAACATCCCCAGCATTTTATCCTCTCCACAGCTGGATTAGAACCACATGTTTTATGTCCTTCAGGAAACGATAATTAGTTGCTAAATTCTGCTGCGATTAGCCTAAATAAACCTCAAAGCCAATCCAAGTTGGCTCGGCATCAGAATCACCTCTCGTTGGGTGCAAAAAAAAGGGGGAAAAAAAATTAAGCTCACCTCAACAGAGTGGGAGCTGCCGAAGTGAATATAAAGAGGAGGGAAAGTAGTTTTTTGCAGATGAATTCTCTCCCCGTCTTATGAAACGCGGCGGCAGCGACTGTATAATAGAATTTTTTAATAAAAAGCTCTTTCTCTGGTAGGTTTTTCGAGGAGCCAGGCTCCCTCCAGACTGCAGGACGGTCTGTTCTGTCGTGGAGAGAACACCACCGAGTCAGCGACACATTTCATCACTCTGTCAGCAAAGCGCGAGCGGAACTTCTGGTTTTAAATGTGTTCGTTAACGCTCCGAGAATTGCAAAAAAAAAAAAAAAAAAAAAAGGCCACGACACATGTCATGTAAGTTGATGACCTGTTGAGGAAACATCTCAGTTCTTGAAGTGGTTAAATTTGAGTTTGAGGGAAAAAAGCTAACAAGCATGCCAGGCTAACAAGGTTTGGTTGTTTTGGTTGTTGCTGCTGCTGCAAAACTGGACCAATGTTGATTCTGAGCCAATGTTTTTATCGTCGTTATTCTTCTTGAATGCTTGAAAACTGCAACAGTTTGTGTTAATGTCTATTTCTAGTGGCTGTCGAACCCGTGCGGGTATATTTGCTTTGAACCCTGTGATCACTTTGTGTTCTTTTTACCCCCGCTGCCTGCAGATGAAGGCGAGAGTCAATTCCTTGATTTTTTCTGAAAGTGAAAACTGAACAACCTTCTTTATTATATCGTCTAAATCTGTATGAAAGCGCCGTCTTGCTCTGACAATCCAATTAGGGGGAGACGGGAAGCTGCCACAGACGCAGCCTGAACGCTCCCATGGCCGCAGAGATAATCGAGTCAGGCGACAAATTTCAGACTTTTCTTTTTTTCTTTTTTCTTTTCCGGGGGTCCACCAGGGGTCTCCGGCAAATGCGGCTGTGAAATTAGACTGACAGGCGCTGCAGAGTGACGCGCAGCCACGCGCTGGCTCTGATTGACACGTGCAAGCAGCACGTTCGTCACCGCGGCGCAACCAAGTGGCTTTTCTCCCTTCCGCTTCGGGTTGTAGCATGTAAAAATTATATATATGAAAAAAAAACTCTGAGAATTTTTTTTCAAGGAAAATGATGTCATAATTTTGATCATTTTTATTCCCAGACTCAAGGGGAGCGCCACGTGATCCATTAAACCCAAGCCACCTAGCAGAATTATGTATTAATTAAATATTTAACCTGCTGTATACAGCCTGCTCGAACTGATGTTGTTTTGAGGGGCTGGAACGCTTTGGCCCCTTATGACATCGTAAAGGGCCACAGCAATTTTCAAAATGTAACCCCTTAAACCTTCTGCAAGGCTTAAGCATGGTTGAGAAATAGCCATTCGGCAAAGTGAATTCCCAATTTTCCCATTTGACAAGCAAATAACACAAGGAGAGATTATTGGAAAGAAAAAAAAAAAACACAGGAAGCCGCGACTCCCGTACTTCCCGCGGGCGGTGCCCACTCTCCACCAGCGTAATTATTACCCTGTAAACGCTTCCCATAATCCCTCCTATGTGCTAATCCACACCTCCCATTTTGGAATAATTGTAGGTCCCTAACCTACACGAGCGCCGCTGCTGATTGCTTGTTATTCCACCGATCCGTCCTCGTGCCGCGGCCACCGGGTTGCTTCGACGGCGAGGGGGGTAGGGGGAAAAAAAATAGAATTAGCCAAATCCCTGAAATGTCGGAAGTTAAATCCCCGGAGGAGGCCTAGCGGCAGGGGTGTTTTTCCAAAGTTGTAATGAGATGCTAGGTGGGTGGCGGGATGGCAGGTGGTGTATTAAGAAAAAAAAAGATTAAAAAAAACACACACACACACACACACAGCTCCTTGTGCTACGCACAAGGAGCTGAGGAAGGACATTTGGGAGCTGCGATAACGAGAGAGCAGCGAGAGACACAAGGGTTGTTAGTGGCAGGTCGAGGAGCCTGCGGCTGGGGATTAAGGGAAGGCCGTTTTAATCAAGCTGTTTTCCAATGGGGGTTAAAAAAAAAAGGACAAAACAAAAACGAAAAGGTCTTTGCGATGTGAGATTATCGCTGGTGGTCTGGCACAAGGTTGACGCCTGTAATTTTTCTAAGTAAAAGTCCTCGATTTTCAGGATATTAAAAGGGTTGCTTCAGGAAAAATGTGCCTTTTTGGTGTCTGGTTAGTGATTAAAAATACATAACAATTTGTCCAAGCAGAGGAATAAATCATTTCATTTGTCTTTTTTTTAAAGCATCATTTTCAGGGTCACAGACACTGGAAAGCAATTAGCAGTAGATGGACCAGAGGCATTGCAGAGTTCTTTGATTCACTATAGGCCATAGGCTACTTCAATTCTTTACATTTATTGTACTTTAGCAGAAAAGGTGGCACAGAAATACAGCAACTATCAAGCAGTAAGAAAACGAAAATTTTGAAATGATAAAAGGATTGTCCGATTTAACAGTATTGAAAAAAGTTCAATCGTTTTGAATTCTTTGCAGTGAAACATTGCCACTCCCCTAAATCATTAAAAATACATTTTAAATTTAAAAATCCACGAACAAAAGTAATTTTGAGAGAAATAAATGATGAAGTGACATGGAATATGAATTTCAAAACCCTTTCTTGAAGCACAATCTGGCCCCTTCATCACAGAGACTTGAATAGAAATCTGAGCCCTCTGACTTTTCTTTTCTTCAAAGTAAAATATTCAGATTATTTTTTAAAATTTTGACCACATTCATCAGATTTCATGCTTAACATCCACCAGTTCCTTTGCCCCCCCTCCCTCCCCCTTTTTAAGAAAGAGGGAAAATAAAGTGTAATTTGAAAGTCTGCCAGTCGGGGGTCACCCTTATCAGCCGTATGCGTTTAATGGTGTCCATTGGGGTTGGCTTTGGGGGGTTCTTGTTGACTCGGATGAATATGGAAATGTTAAAATGATCTCTGGGGTTTTGGGGATTGTTGCATTTGAATTGCAAAAGAGTCACAGTGTCTTGATCTCGGCGATCACATGACCAAAGATTTCTTGCCGTCACTGCAAGCTGTCTTTTAAATATTATCACTTTTTTTCATGAATCTGCATAGCTGCTCGTAGTAGATGATTAAAGAGAGAGAAAGAGAGAGAGAGAGAGAGAGAGAGAGAGAGAGAGAGAGACCAAAGAATAATCTGACTTCCTGTTCCATCGGCGTTCCGACCAATTTTAGCAGCTGTTAAATGCTCTCTAATAAAATGTTAATAGCGAACAAACTATTTGGGGGTGCCGTCGTATTTATCAGACTGTAGTCCAATCGATAATTAATATTTCCTTCCTTCCTCCTCCGTCTCTCCCTGTGAAGATGACACGTATCGTCTTCTTTGCCAGCAGAACAGCCCGAGCTACTGTACATAAAACATTGAAGGGATCTGATTGGAGGATGCTGTTGCCAGGCGGCGGGGCTGGATGCAGATGAGACGCGGTGAAGCGCCGACGTCCCTCTTAACTTTGATCAAATATTTGCTTGCCTCCACCCCGACACGTTTCCTTTTGTATCACTGCCTGGAGGTTATTTCTGATCGGGAGCTTTTTCCTTTTTTCTTTTCTCTCCCCATTAATGCGGCACGCTGCAGCGGTGCAGAATGAGTGCAGTGCTGCGTCGCTGCAAATCATCTCTCGAGTGAGCGCTTGGCAAACGTGCAAAACGTGCAAAAAAAACAACAAAAAACCCCAGACCCTGTACGTCGCCTCATTCACTCTGCGCCATCCGTTGGCAGAGATGGTTTGAATTCAGCCTGCCGAGACGTGTTGCATTAACATATAATGCGCTCGATGTCCATATAAGGTTTGAAGTTTGATCAGGGCTTCATAATTTATAGAACTGATTTCTCAGGCCCCGAAAGAGAATACATGTATTTCTGATGGACAGACCTCAAGTAACATGTTGTAGCATCTGCCCACACAAACATCTGCACATCGTGCTGCAAATCAGATGTCGAGGAGAAGAGAAGCGGCAGGGTTAATAGTTCAGCACGCATGATGTTACCATCACGTCTTGTGATTTTACTTACACGCTTACCAGCCACTCTATTCTGTACATCTCGCAGGCAGACCTTGATTGTAACCGGAGCTGATTTTGAGGTCCTGTTGCACTTTTATGGGCTCCAACCTATTTTGACCTTTGACCCCAAGCATCAACAAAGCGTTTTCCTTCACACAGCTGCCGCTGATGCTTTCTCTTTTCAGGACCGTTCTCTGCCAACCCCAGAGATGGTTGTCATGTGCTGATTATCCCAGTAGATCAGCAGTTTGTAAAAATCTGTGACCATCTGGCGCCACATTCTAAATTCACTCGTCCTCTGGGCGAAGATGTGCTTGACAGTGGGTCCTTGGTGCTGCCGCGTTCCTACAGAAGCTCCGATGGGACATTTTTTGTGATAGCTGTTCAAATATCACATTCATTTAGGCCAATTTTGAAAAGCAAGAGCGTGTGCATGGGCCCTCGCAACAATAGTAACTTCTTCCTCCTTCCTGGATAGGAGCTGCAGCAAGAGGAGAGGAGGAGGCACTTGCTGCACTAGAAGCAGAAGTCAACACTGCAAGACACTGATGTGAGGAGTGGGTGTTCAATTTTTTTTTTTTTCATGTCTGCGCCGACATGAGCAGCAAATCGTTAGCATGCTCGGCATGGAGGCACCAGTAGCCGAGCGCTACTCTTTGGGTCAAAGTGCATCTCGTTAGCAGCGTTTGACTTCCTTGTTCATGAATAGTGATGCATTTGCAACCTTTTTTTTCTCCTCCCTCTGTCTTTATTGCAGTCAGAGGGGATGGAGTGTGTTTGTGCTCAATGCGTGCCAAAAGTCTTTTTTTTTTTTACTTTGTTTGCGACTGAAAGTGCAATGCACCATGAGCCAAGGATGGAAGCTCAGCGTGCAAACGAGGTTCTGCGGTGAGTCACTGAAGATGCTAACAATTGGTCTGGAATACGCACACGTAGGCTCTAGCCTGAGAACATTTTTATCTCACGTTATTAGAGGAAGCTATCAAGGGTCTATTTTGAGAGACGGGGAGAGACACTGGCAGACCGAACCGCTCCATGCAGATACGTCCACAGTCACCTACCATTTGGGGCCCCTGGAACCTATTGTTTTTGGGCCCCTATCGGGCTCGGGCTCTCGGAATCTTCCTAACTTTTCCCCCACTTACGGCATAGCAGGTAAAAACGTCACCACCATCTGGCCCCTTACCACCGTCCGTCTGCCAGACCTGACGCTTGACCAGCCGCCCCGCTCCTTACCTGCTGCGACGCAAGATGAGGAGGAACTATCTGTCGGATGCTGGAATGAAAGCAGGAAAATTGGACATAAAGCGGATTGTGGGACATAATTAGGTATTAACCATCGAAGCCTATGATATGTTCTGCTGTTATTTTCACACTCACAGGTAACACCAAAACATGAACATTTGCAAGTGAATCCCTTCTATGACTAAAAACTTAAACAATACTTAAAACTTTTTTTTTATCTGGCTGTGAGATTTTTAAAAAAAATGTATCATTATTATTAGTTTGTTTTATTGCAGACTGCTTTTAGCTTTAGCACTGCAGCAGTCGTTCCTCCTGGGGTCAACATCACTTCCTAAACAGCAACACGCTGTGCACACAGTGCCACGGCGACAGCAGCCTTGCGTGCTGAGGAGCTCACATGACAGGGGTAATGCAGCAACGGCGCGCTGACATAACAATTACATACATAGTCACAAATTTCCGCGGCCCCGGGCGCGCAAACGTGAACAAAATTAATGGGGAGGGAGGGATTCTAATAAATGAGCGAACGCGTTCAATCAAAGCAATTAAATTGACTTCCTGTGCTCTCATTGAAGTAAAAGCACATTTAGGGGAGGAAAGAAAAAAAAAAAAACCCACAAGGCGCCGCCTCGGGTTTTCCCTGCAAAGTGCATCGTTTTAACCAAGCGAATAGCTTGGCTTCGCTAATTAATTCTGATGCCGGCCCCGCCCCCTTCCCCCAAACGGTGGTCATGGCGGCCGGGGATCACACGCGTTCGATTCATCAGCATAAATACAGTTACAGCCAATGCAGCGCCGCTGGTAAGTGGTCCATACCGGTGATTAGTGCTAGATTAATTCCGCGCCTGCCGGCATGCGGCAGATCCATTTACACCGATTTAGAGGGCGGCCGGCGGTGGAGCCTTCCCCCTATTGGCCGTCGTGCGGTCGGTCTTTGCTAATCTAAAGGCCCCTACGGGAGGCGGCTGCAGGGGCCTCTCTGCATGCGAGCTCGGCCGAGGGTGAGAGAGAAAGGTCGGGGGGGTGGGGTCAACGGCAGCTGGGGTCAAGCTCGTAATGGGAGCCATTTTTCACCAGGGCCGACCCCATCCCGCCTCGCCCACCCCCCCCACCCCGACACTCTTGCAGGGGGGGGTGAAAGAGGAAGTAGTGGACTGCAGAAGATGGCGGTGAGATGTGTATAACCTCTCCCCATCCCCTCTTGACAGGCGATGGCAGCTCCCCCTCATCGCGCCCCAACCCCCCCCCCATCACCCTCTCACCCTGCCTCGTATATCACTCGCTCACCCTCGCCCCCTCCATCCCCCTCGAGACGCAGCCCCGATGGGGACGGAGACACCTTCGGAAAAAAAAAAAAAAAAAAAAAGCCGGCTCTTCAATCTAGGAGCTCCTTGACAATCAGGAACACATCTATCACCAGCGGCCGAAAGTAATTTTGAAACTGACTGACACACGTACACGTGTATCCTTCGGCCCGTGATATAGATGGATGGCGGGCGGGTTGGCTGCTGCCTTAACCCGTTTAAAGCACGGCGCGACCGAGTCCCTTCGCAGCAATCTGGCCTCCGGCGCAAAGACCCGACCGCCGAGGGGGGACAGAAGGAGGAGGAGGAGGAGGAGGAGGAGGAGGAAGAAGCAGAGGCCATCCAGCCACTTGGTGGCACTAACAGCCAAAATCCATTTTGAAAGGAAAAGAAGGGAGAGTTAAGGCATCCAGCCCAGCCTAGATTGCATGCCTTAAACACCTTCTTAAAGGTCCAGTGTGTAAAATTTGGCTTGATTAATTTTTTATGTTGGGAAAAGCTTAACATGCTGCCCATGAATACATTAATGAAATTGAAGACTCGCAGTACAATAAAAGTAATTTCCAACCCTTAAAGCAATCTCATACATATATAAGATCATACCTAGAGCAATAAGGGTCTTGCTCCTTGTCAGCTGCCATCCCACTATTTAAGGAAGGAAGCTTGTCTGACAAATACAAAACGTGCCAGTCAGTTGGGCTTCCTGAAATTTTTTTTCACACCAGACCTTTAAAGAAGAACATTTCAATCTTGCAGAGGAGGGAGCGAGAGCAGTCGGACCTGGCCAGGAATCGCAAGAAATAGGCAGCGGTAAATATTTCCTCGCCGGTCGAGGCGCCAATTAGGGGGCCGAGAGGGATGCCAAGGACGGCCTGTTTGTGATTCAGGTCGCAGCCGGGCCTAAATGTCACCGGTTGGAGCGCGGCGGGTTAATTAAAAGCGTCTTGTCGTCGCTTTTTTCCAGCGAGAGAGATGGAGTTGGCAGGGTTAGACCGTCCTGGAAGGCGACTGGCTGGTCGGGGAGGGGGGTGGAGGGGGTGGCACCCCTCCCTCCTAGCGCCTAGGCACCGCCCTTCCCTCTCCTTCCTTTTGCGCACCCGCCCTCGCCTCACCTGCAGAGCTGCTCAGTAGTAATCAGGGCAAATGTGTTTATTATTGCTATCAGGAAGGTGAGCGACAGACGGAATACAGATGGCGTCTGAGGGGCTTTGGACTCACGCACACACACACACACACACACACACACGTAGATATTTTTCACAAACACACACGTCCGCATGTGCACAACACACCCACTGGTGAAAAATGCTTTGCTTTTTCAGACAATTAGTCAATGAATGATTGCAGGGCGCGGCCGCGTAGCAGATCTTATTCTCCTCTGACACCTTTCAGCCTCGCTGCCCCGAGCCGGTGCTCCTGCGACGTGACCGCATCCGATGGACAGTCTGCGTCTTTGGAAAATGTTAACAGGTGCCCTGAATCCTGAAGGAAATGTTTCAACATGCTGCGCATGAAAAAACAAAATGGGATATTTGACTTTTGGGGTGAAATTGGTCATTTCCTGACTGTTTAAGAATACAAGGGTGATCAACATATTTCAATAGCTGCGTTGCCATGACAGTTTTTCGCAAAATAAAAGCGATATTTCTAAAATTTCAACAAAGTGGAATTGCGGGTGCTTCCATCGCATGGTGTGAAGCGGATTAGCCGTAATTCTCGTGAAATCTTGTCCATTTTGAGGAGGATATTTTACATTTTGGAGCAGCTATTTGAAGTGAACTGTTCACGTGACCCCATATGTCCCGTCCGGTGGCATGTAAATGCGAAAAAAGTGTTTCATCACACTTTTGGGATATAGCTCTATATCGATGCATCTGAAAAACCAACTCACGAGAGCGTAAAAATCTTTTAGCCATATTTGAGAGGTTTTAACAAAGTTTAGGTGTTTCCATTTCCAGTTTTTTCTTGCGATATTTAGGTTTTGCACAATTATAGGGGTCATGGAAAGGCAGCTATTGACTTGTGTGACCTTTTCGGTCCGGCGTCGTCTTGGTCCAGTTTAAAATACAAACCATCAGTGAACTGGAACACTTCACAGATCAGACACTCCGGTACGCGAGCCGCTGAAGCACTGAGCAGTTGGACGTCTGCATTGAAAAGTTTGGAGAGGGTCGAATGAAGTTCACCTTGTGAGGGTTGTAGGTGCGCTCTGAAGGTTCATCCAGTGTTGAGGCTAATTTGGAGAATAGCTTTTTTTAAAAATTTTTTTTTTTAATTTAAGGATTCTTTTTGCAATGTATTGAGAATTAAATTTGAGTGTCATTATTAAGTATCAAATTATTTTAATTTAATTATATGGAAAAAAGGTCATGGCCTATTTCTGTTTTGTGTTTTATAACTTTACAGAGCTGCTGTGGACGTCATCGTGCCATTGGTAGATTGTCTTCACACCTGCATGACCAACTCTGATGGTGGGTTGGCGTTAGGGTGTGGTTAATACAGTCCTGTTCCTGGTGCTGCCCTTAGTTGGAAAGAGAGGCCAGGATGATTTTTTGAGAAAAAAAGAGCAAATAAATCCTCAGTTTAGTTCAACAAATGATTAGGGTAGTTTATTTTGAGGTTTACCTTCCAGAGGTCGCTGAATACCTCCGACTATTTACCAGTGAGACATCACAAGGCTTTAAGGGTCCAGTGTGTAAAAGTGTGTGCTTTTTTAAGGAAGCCCAGTATTTAAGATAGCTCACATGACAGCCTGTTTTGCATTTGACAATCACTGGGACTTTAACTTTAACTTCAGTTCTCTGTCAGGCCGGTTCCTTAAAAATGGCATCATAGATGGCAGCTAACTAGGAGCACGACCCTTATTGCTCTATGTATATTCCTATATATGTGAGAACCGTTCTAAGGGTAGAAAAACCAATTTACTTTTATTGTACTGTGTGTACACACTTTCGTCAATGTATTTATGGGCTGCATGTTAAGCTTTTACCAATACAAAAATCATAAATCAAGTCAAATTTTACACACTGAACCTTTCAAGTAGCACATCAGGCTTGTTGACGCTTGGAGTCAAATATTTAGTATTTGAAGTAGTGCGAGGCAGTTAGCTGTGACTGAGAGTTTTGACTGGACGACATTCTCGGGGAGGAGTCACGAAGAAGTCTGTCCTCATCAACGTAACAGGACCTGGTGTTTGGCGTGGAGTTGCGCTGTGTTTTGCGTTGGCATCCGGTTGCGGCTGCGGCGCCGTCCAGCGACACCGACCGCGGAAAGGTCGAGCGGCCTTCTTGGCCTCGCCGCCTGCCAGTCAGGCGGTTTGTCGCCAGCTGTCGCACCACTGGCTGTCTCGGCGGAGACAAAACGGGAGTCGGCGGGCGTCAGCTGGTGCCCCGCCAGCCTGATGTTGGCTCTTCTGATCGCCGAGGGGGAGTCGGCTCCGTTCACACAACCGCCTGTTGGCGGCAAATATTGATTAAAACACACAAATCACGCTTCTTTATTAGCGCCGAGTTTACACAGCGGTTGCGCGGAAGCAATATCACTCTTCAAGGTTGTGCTGTTGTAATGAAGATCATCTCTAGCGTTATGATCGTAATATTATTATTATTATTATTATTGTTTTTTTGTTTTTTTTACTATCAGAACAACTTCGTTCCCTCTGGTGTGATATGGCGCACAGTTGAGTGTGTGCAACAAATCAGTTTGGGATTCATGGAAGCTGAAGATCTAATAACCTGCCAGACTCGTGATGTGCAAGCCCTGGAAGAATCGTTCAGAACTCATGAGTCACGACTCCTCAATAACTGACTTGTTCCTGCTACTGTTAGCCAGCTAACTGCGAAAAAAAGACCCGGCAACATAGGTGGCAAAAGTATTCACATTTTGTACTTCAGTAAAAGTATAGATACTTGTCTAAAAAAATACTCTGGTGAAAGTAGAAGCACTGATTCAACACCTTTACTCAGGTAAAAGGTTCTGAGGTAAAAATGTTTTTTTCTTTGCAATTTATGAAACAATACATCCGTAGATAATCCAGCAAAAATGGGTTCGAGGACGTGACACAATAATCTGGACTGAATTGATTGGAGGCCTTGCATGAGCTTCTGGATATTTTAAATATTTAAATTTGGCACATTCAATACTATGTTATGAATAATGTGAATGATATTTTCTACATTTTTATTTTTTATTACATTTTACGTGCTAAACAATGAACCCAAAACCAAGGAACTCTAAAATAATGTCACTCTAAAATATGATCCTGTTTTATATTTAAATACACAGCAACTATAATAATAAAGGAATTGTGTTCATCAGAAGTAACAAGCATTTTTTTTTCTCCAATGTAAGGATGTAAGTACAAATATTTGTGTACAAATGTCAGGAGTAAATAGTCGTCAGTAAATACAAGTAAGTACAAATACCCCCAAAAAACCTACTTAAGTACAGTAATAATTAATGGTTAATTCCCACCTCTAGCACATCACTATTGCAGTTCACTGCATTTCAGGTGTTTGACTTAAAAAAAAAGAAAAAAAAGACACACACTGTGTGTGTGTAACGACTCGGGCCCGGAGTTTCATTGCGCCGTCCACAAAATAATTCTCCGTGTCCTCCGTTTGTTCCAGCACGCGGCTCATTGTGTTCAGCTAATGAACAGGAAGCTGTTCCTCCTTTATAAATATTAATTTTCACCTCCTCCGCTGCCAAGGCCCGAGGCGTCCGGCGCAGGTGTTTAGTGAATTACTGCCGAGGACGAGGACGAGCGGAGGGGCCACGGCTGCGGCAGAAACAGGAAGTTTTTCCATAATGACTGCCGTCCCCAGTGCACCCTGGGTAATAATCAGCCCTCGTTTGTCATAATAGCAGGTAAATACTCGGGCAGGGGGCTCCGGCGTCCCTCGCAGCAGGACGTCGGCTGCGCCAAACCATTTTTCACCGGCGTTTATTAAGCTTTTCTTCTCTGCCGCTTTGTTTGGATTCGGGGGAGAGGGAAGGAAAAGGGCAAGAGGCAGAGGGCTGCCCCCCCCCCCCTCAAAAAAATAATAAAAAGAGCGACCGCGTGAATTATTCATCGGGCGGTTTGTCAGATTGTTTGTAAGCGCGTCCATCTTTTATTTTTTAAACGAGAAAAACAAAACAAAAAAGAAACCCCGTCGCTATACGTACAGCGGCGTAATTAAATGGCAAATGAAGCGAGGCTCTGTCACGGAGAGGGACCTTCGCCGGCCGGCCGGTCGCAGGGAGTGCACGAAGCCAAGAGAGCCCGAGGCAAAACTCCTCGGCGGCGGCTCCACCATCTCAGTGAAGAAGCTCCGAGATAAGACAAACGGTTTGGGGTGACCTTTTCGCAAAGATCACCGTCTCCCGGCTCTTCTGAGAGCGAGGCGAAGCGAAGGAGCGAGGGAGGGAGCGAGGGAGGGAGGACAGCAGCGAAGGAGGGCTATTTCTACACAGCGAGGGGATAAAAGTGGATTCCCAAACTGTGCATGTGCGTGCGCTTCCCCCGTCACCAGCTGCAGAAAGCTCCCTGCTCCATTTACACAAGGTTACTTTACTTTACTTTATCGGGCCGCGTTTGAATGAAGTATGAATAAAGTTTTGGGAGGTTTTTTTTATATATATATTTGGGGCAGTGTTCTCCTTTATTTAGTGTGTTTTGTTTGTTTTTTTACAGACCTTCGTTCAGACAGATTTGCCTGATCACCTTCCGAAATTTTCTCCAAGTGAATTAATTTCCCAGATGGACGTTTAAATAAATCTGAGGACTTCTTTTGGGGTGGGGAACGTTGCAGAATTGGTGTTCAAGCGAGGACAGCGAACCAGAAGGCTTCAAAAATCATCCAGAAGCCAAATACCTCTGACTTTATAGCGTCAAAAGGTTTGTCAGAAGCACGAGAGGCTTTTTCACACTTAGAATCAAAATGCTTTGAGACACCCTGAAAAATGTTCTGAATTACAGTCATTAAATATTTGTGAGAGAATTTTGTGTGTGTGTGTTTCAAAAAGATGCTCCGCATCAGAGGGACACAAACAAAATGCAATGATGTTGTTTATTGTAAATAAGACAAAATAAGAACTGTAAAGTCTTGCACTTCTTGTACTCTGGATGTTTCGCAGTTGACGTCCTCTCGCTGATAACCTGCACTTGTGATTGAAAAATCAACAGAAAAACACTAAAGAAAAGCATGTTTACTTGGTCTCACCTTCTTCTTTCCTCGACGCTGTAAATTGCTCTCCGGTGAATGCAGGAACCACCTTTGGGAGTGGAAACTTTCTCTGTGTAACATTTTGTGAAGAGTTTCATTTTCCAATGGTTCAACCATCTCAAGCTGCCTGGCGGCAGCAGCGGCGCCAACATTAAAGTCCGCTCGCTCGCTCGTTAGCCGCCGGCTATGTTCATTTCCTTCCGCTTGCCGGCCGCATCCTGATGAAGAGCGCAGGTAACCTCCTACCGGCAGAGGAAGGGGCCTTTCATGGTGCTCATTACATTCCAGCCTGAGGAGAGTCCAAGCAGCCCGTGAGCCCACTCCCATAAGCCATTCATCTGTGTCTGAAATCCCCGTCTGGATTGGTGCTGCCAGCAAAGGAGCCCCTTTTTCACCCCCTTCCCTTTACCAAAGAGAAGTGTCGTGAAGATGTTAATGGATGTTGAGATGCTTTTGCAAAAAAGTGTGTGTGGGGAGAGGAGGGCGTCTGAGGTCATTCGGCTTTTTGATTCCGTCTTGATTTTTGTTTTTTCACTGATGGAGACAAAAAAATTAGTCTTTTTTTGTACGTTTTCACCGTATGTATAAGATATCCCGCATAGGCCGAAGCCAATTTACTGGCCCGCTCTTTTTGGGTGTTTTTCTTTTTTTGGTTGAACCTGTACCAGCTTGTTTGAAAGGTCCAATAGATATTTTAGATGTTCATTCTCTGGACTAGATGGTGCAGCCTAACGGAAACAAATCATTTTTCAATCCTATATATAGTAGTAATGGAGCCGGCATTGTTGATATTGAAGGTATGAATGCTTTTACTAATAAAACTAACTCTTTAATGTCAGAGGGGAGGCTTTTTTTTTTTTTTAATAACTACCAACCATTTGCATAGTCAAGTGACCGCAATGACAAAAGGGCAGAGCAGAGGAGAAGCTAAGTGTGCAAAATAGGAAAGGAGTGCTGTTTGACAAGGGGGGACAAGTATCGACCTGTAACCGATACCAACGTTGAGATCGATGTTAATGACCACTACTCAGGACCCTGGTGAAGCAACTGTGCTTGTCTCATTATCTAAAAAAAACCCAGGCTGTCAGATCACAGCACCACGCAAACTGTTTTAGCATCTCGCTAACGCTGCCACTTTCTTGAGCCTCTGTCATTTTTTAGAAGGCGCGCGGCAACAGGGCGGCCTCTGGGGGGCAACACCGACACGACAGCGAGGATGGTGTCACTATCTGTGCCCCTTTGTGACTTTGCAAAAGGCAGATTTCCCGATCGTGCGTGCTCTAGCGCGTCATTTCTGAAAGGAGCGGGCAGATGAAGTGAAGCTCGGTGGGATTTTCTCCTTTCTGGGAGTTCAGTGTGAGGCCAGAGAAACATGCTGTTGTTGGAAAACACCAGCAAAGTCAGACCAACCCCCTCCACGCCGCCCCCATAACCTTTCATATTTTTCACTGTTAATATACATAATCCTGTGCAGTGGTGCATACGTTGATATATGCTAAACACTTGCTGCCGGGGCTGTGTGCGATCCGCACTTGCGCCCAGCAGCATCTGCGCCGGCAGGTGACATGCACTTTAAACGCAGCAGACGTGCAGCACTTTAACATTCGGTACTTGAACTTTCCTTGTTTGTCTAAAGCAGCATTTTTTTTTTTTTTAAATGTATGTGGCCTTGTTTCAGTTTTCATTAGCATTCCCCTCGCAGTGTCTGCGCTGTGATGATCTCCAGCAATCTTTTTATTTTCTCTCTATTTTGTCCAATTTCTGTGTTCGCCTGCAAAAACCCGTGCTGCCAAGAGACCAAAAGATGGAAATTAGCCCCTGGCTGTAATCTTGCATATTTCCGCATGGATGTTTATTAATATGCCTTTAAATGCATAAATCTGAGATGGCTCGTTGTGACTTACAATCTCTGTTTAAGGGGCCCGCAAAGACTTTCAGAGCTACTGAAGGTTGCTCCTGTTGAGGCAACTCAGGCGACAGACTTTGAGGTGGTACAAAATGATTATAGGCAAAAGAGAATAATAGTGTGCTGTGGGAAGCTTGACAGCAGATTTATCATGCATATACATGCCTGTGGGTACAGTATATTTTTCATTATTACTTTTTTTGTAGGCCGATGCTATCCTTATTACACGAACCTCCCTTTTTGTGTGTGCGCGCGCGAGTGCGCATCCACCTCGAACAACAGCGTTCCCCTTCCCCACGAGTCCTCGACGCAGTCATTACTTTAAGCTGCGCTTGTAGCGCCTAAACAATTGGCCTCCTGCACTCAGTGCTGCATAAAGTGCATTAGCTAAATGGTTATTTGTGCTAAATGCAGTGGCACAACACAGTGGGCAAAAAAAAAGAAGAGAAAAAAAAGTTGTCGCGCTGTCGCGCGCGGTGTGTGTGTGTGTGTGTGTGTGTGAGAGAACTAGAAGACGGATGGAAGAGGATGTCTGGACGGCAGCATCACTCTCGTCCCAGTTAGCGATGCTTGATCGCATAATTAGCAGGTGGGGATTTGGAGGGCAGCCTCAGGCTGAAAGCACCTCCTGTAAAGTTGTATTGTCGAGACAGCCGAGTCTTAAAGAGACACAGACATCGTTTGTGACCCTTCAAGCCAATCAAGTGAGAGACGGCAAACAAGACGTTTGCCTCTTATTGGGCAAATGTGTTATTCATGATCATCTGGTGCGTGGCTGTGTGTGTGCGTGTTTGTGTGATTCAAGGGAGGCTGATCCGTTGCATGATTGCACCATGGCTTTGTGCCGATTGGCTGATTACCCAGTTGCTGACATTTAAACTCGGACCGCAGGCCTCTGTCTCACTTGTTTACTCTGCTGCTCCTGCTTCCTTTTTTTCTTCTTCTTCTTTCTTAATTGCACATTGAATTAGCGTCTTCATGAGACAGATGGATGAGATGGAGAGGGTCACATGGTCATCGTACGCTGGCCCATCACGGTTTTTTTTCATTCACCGAGTTGCTATTAGCTCAACGAGCTGCCGCCTTTTTATTTGGGTGGGTGGGTGGGGGGTTGTTAGCACTAATCAGCAGAAGTGCTGCGGAAGATAAAAATCAGCCGGCGGCATTATTTTCCCTTCAGCCTGTCAGCGCCGAGCACGGGGATTTATGAGATGATCGCCTTTGATGGGCTGGAATGTCCGTCGAGCGCCGCAACGTTTGCCGCGATAATGGCGCTGAAAAAGCGTCTGTCTTGTTGAGAGAGCAAAAAAGAAAAAAAAAAATCTGCCCCGTGACTCCGTCTCCACTTCTGGAAAGCGATTGTTGACGGTTCCATTAGGGCTGAAGAAACCCCGCCTACCTCCTCTCTCCACCCCCACCACCACCCCGTCAGATGTTTCGACTTTTCACGCTACCACTTATTCATTGTCCCCTTGCTTTGCATCCGCGTTGCGGACAGGCGGAGGTGATTTAACGCGGCTGTGAACACCAGAGGAACCCCCCCCCTCCCGCATCCATCAGTCGTGTGTGTCCCCATCCGTCTGCCGGCCGGTCAGAAGGTGTCATCTAGCTTGCGCGTCGGCAAAACGCGCTGTCGACCTCAGCTGTTTGTCGGTGCCTGAGCGTAAAGTTGCGACGCGGGAAGTGAGGAAAGGTCACTGAGACAGGCGCCGCCTTCGCAGTGAGGAGACAGAGGGAGACTTTAGCTATTTTTCATTTAATCCCTCCGAATAGCGGCGGCCCCTCCGTTTGCATTGCCGCCTGGCACACTCCCCTTGTGACATCATAAAGGGCACTTTAAATCGCTCAGACCTCTGCCAGGCTAATGGCTGCACAGGCATTGGTCTCCATCCTCGCATTGTTGTGGAGGGAGAAACAGAGTGTCGGCGCTAGCAGGAAGCTAACATCAAGTTTGTCTGTTTTTAGGAGGCTGTCAACAGACGGCTAGTTAAGCTGTCTCTACTTTGGAAAGATATAAAGAGGTTTTTTTTTTTTAATTGTGTGTGTGTGGAATGAAAATGTAACTTAAAAAAAAATGGTTGGTTATGGTGCTTTTAAAAATTGCAGCTACGTATTTAACTCATGGCTCAGAGCAGCTCATTGAAATAAGAGGTATCAGTGACACGGTTATTAGTCACTGTTTGACACTCGTATTTACTAATTGGCCATTATTGCCGCGTTGTCAGGCACAGATGTCAAAAACAAGCTTGTGTTGAGCGTTTAAATGTAGCTATTTGCTGCTTTAATGTGTCGTTTGTCACAGCAAATCACGATTTTCTTTCTTCTTAAATTTCCGTCTGAAAGCTGAAAATTCAGATTATTTAAGGCTTTATGATCTGCCTTTGGGACCGAGCACCAGTAGCCTCCACCGCTCAACAGCAGGTTGAATGAAACTTTAAACTGTGAGGATTTGAATTTTAACCTCTTGCTTGTCATTAATTGGGAATTTCTCCATGCACGGTAGTAGGCCTTTTTTGTTTTGTTTTTTGAAAATATAAGTGTAATTTTGTGCCACCAATGACAAAAGAAAAGCCATGGATGATGTTAAAGTTAATTCAACTCAAAAAACAAGATTTAAGGGATGCTACATTTTTAGTTGGGCCCTACTTTTGAGAAATTTCCCTCAAAATTGTAAAATACTTTAAGCCACGTACGTACTACAATTGAACTGCCACGTTCTATTACACTGAATTTATGGCAGCCTCTTCCCATTGGGATTTTTCATCCTTACTGAGGCAAGAAGCAGGTGGACAGGAAATAGAGTGGGCCGAGGTGTGGGGCAGCACGATGCCTTCACTGGAAACCGAATGGCTAATTGAAATAAATTTCAACTTCGCAACGTGGCCGAAAAACGTAGCGTCCGAATCCCTCGAGCGGCGGCCTTTTTAATAAAGTTCGAACGTATTGCATCATGCGGCTTTGCGAGTAGAATGGCGCCCGGTGGAGCCGCGCCACCTCCTCGTCCCGGGGCCTTCGCACCATCTGCAGAAAGTCGCGCTGACACTTTCACTTCTGCTTTAATTGAAACTGGAAATCACTGGGCTGCAATTCATTAAGGCCGTAGACACTGACACTGGTGATGGAAATTACTGGACCCACTGCCAGCTTCTAATTGGTTCCTCCTTGGCACTGCCCCAGTGCTCCCTCCATTCTTTTGCATGAGAAAGTACGGAGCACCTTATGGTATATTTCTAGCAGAAGTCATCAGTGTTTCGTAAAAAAAATAAATAAATAAATGCTGACCTACTTTTGAAATAAAAGAAACAAGAATAAGACTTTATTTGTACAGCTGTTTTGACGACAAATTCCCCACCGACAAGTGCCGAATAATACTACTAATGGTACAATCAATTACTACTTCAGCTGCTAACTCCGCTATCTCCACTAGTAGAACTTCTTAACTACTTCTACTATCAATACTACCACTACTACAAGTGCTACTAGTCCTGCTGCTGCGTTCTACGTCAACTACAACTTCTGCTCCTGCCACTACTACTACTACTACTACTACTGCTTTTACTACCTCTAGGAATGATAACATAGAACATTACTTTGATTCTTCAACCAAAAGCAACACCACTTCTGGGACCACTACTGCGATGTCAATCATTCAACTGTCAAGGTATTTTAGTCCCATGCTGCCACCTACTTTGTTGTAAAACACCTTTAGCAATTTTATTGTAATCCTCAATTGCAACATAACAAGACTTAATTGCACTCATAACTGATAAATTGACACTGACTTAAAAAAAAAAAAAATCACGTCTTCACATGAAGTCGCTCATTATTCCCACTTCCACTAAACAAAAGGTCTATTCAGTCACGTTAATGTTAATTAGGGTGCAACGCTCCCACCGTCTTTTTGCTTTATACGCAGATTATTTTTTTCTTCCTTCTTTGCAGCGTCGCTCTTCTCCTTTGTGTCAGTCCACAATGCCTTTACTACGCTGTCACGACCACCTTTGTGTCTCAGGGTCACTTCTCTGCGCTAGCGAGGACACTGCAGAGTGATTTAGCTCTCAAGTCAATTAAAAACCGGCGTTTAACAGGCTAATTCCGATGCCTTGCAAGTCCTCCTCCACAATTCCATGGCCTTGAGGCTAGATGTGTGGGCGTCGCACAACCCTTCCACGCGCCTCTGACATCATCATCATATATCTATGAATTATTGTTCATGTGAAAATGGTGGCACCCTGCTGGGTTGCTGCTGCTGGATCGACTGACCTTCCTAGCCTCCATCCAACATACAGTATCTACCCATCAACCCAGCCACCAACCATTTGCATAGTGTTTTATCATTTAACATGGTTAAATGATAAAACAACTTAAAAAAAAGAGTTAAAGGAGTAAAGAAAACAAAAGAAAACGGAAGCACACACATTTTTCCTGCTCTATCTAAAACAGCCCAGAGAAGAATTTCAACCTCAAAGGTTTGCGCAAGTTTCATTCAACTTTCGCTGTTCCGGAGAATGAGGAGGGCAGCGGCTGTTCATGTCTCTTTAACCCACTTCAGCAGAGACTTTTAGGAGGGTTTTCACCTACTCAACAGTTGAAATGCAGCCTTTTCGCAGTGTTTGTTCCAGCATACAAAGCCGGCTCAGTCGGATCGTTCAGGCTCAACATATTTTGACTCAAAGTGAAAATGAATTTGTTTCGACATCACTTCAGAGCTCTCAAAACACGCAGATGAAAGACTTAAAATAAAAAAAGAAAAGAAAATCCCAACTCAGTCATCACGAACAATTTATCCATTTCCAACTCATTTTACTCAAACAATAGCGAGAATGTGCAATCTGACCTCGGAGGCTTGGATCTTTTGACACCTGTTTTTCACTCGGGGAACGGCAGCAGTAATTGCTTTTGAGGGGTCCCTAATCCATTTACGCCGCACTCTGCCTTCCCCGAGTCGGAAACATGATTGGTATTTGACACATGTCCTCTTTTCATCTCCTCTCATGTTGGAGCAGTCTTTGTGGCTGTGTCTGTTTGTTTGGGGGGGGCGCACACTGCTTTCCAGTTTGAAGCGCTGCTGCGGGACGGCAGATTGATTTCAGAGACCGCCTTTTATTTTCCGTCTTGTGTCTGTGGTTCCTTTTTTTTTTTTTTTTGACGTTTGATCTGCTCGTCTGTGCGCCGCGGTGACATCGGTGTGACAGCGTTTTTTTGTTTGTTTGTTTTTTTTTAGAAAGATTTAAAAGTTTGAAGTCGGTGATGATGAAGGGACCTTTCAAGGAAGCTCAGGTGGGGTGAGAACAGTGGCAAAGTGAGCGACAAATTCAAAGAAAAGAACTAACATCATAAAGTTTGAGTTCAGGTTCTAGTATGTGAGTACAAACAGAGGAGATATTTTCCCATCTGAATTTTAGCTTGCTCTACTTTTCAAAACGTATGTGATTCTAAATCAGCCCTGCTTGATATCACAAAGGGAACTAATGCCCATGATGGTGGCAGGTGTTAGTTCCATCCTGACAAACGTGTGGAAATTTAAACAGGGCGCAAAAACATTTTCTTGAGAGGTTGCAAACAGAGGGCTATTTATTAGGTTGTCCCACTGGCACCTGGGATGAAAAATTAAAGAAGTGAGAGTGGGAAGGATGTAATATAGACCTTTAGATTTAACAGTGAAATGAGGATATTTCACTCAGCCTTTGTTCCGAAAATGATTTAAATTTTAACGTTACTGACTTTGGACGGCAGAGTTTCGCTGTTCTACCCTCCTCTCATTTTTCGTTTGCCCAATGTGATTTTTTTTTTCCCCTCCCATTCTTACATTTTTAATCCTGCCCGTGTCTCTTTTTGATAATGTTAAAATGGGCTCAGCACTGTGTGCTCGCTTCAAGTTGTTTGACCAGAGAAACTGGAAATGGAACGGCAAATTCAAATGTTGACTCTGTGTTCCTTTGTTCCGTTGGGCTTCCGTAAACGAGGCTAACCGATACATATTGAGAGCAAACCTTCAACCCCCCTCCTCTTTTTAATACTGACTGATTTATCCTGGTGGAGCACAAGGACGATAGCCTCCTCGGGCTGTGAGTCATTCTTGCCAACTGACTCTAATCACTGGCTAATTAATTGCTGATGTGCTGGCTTACAAAAACACGACTGCTATTAACCTGAACATGCTATTGATTTAGCCCTGCTTTAGGTGCCTTGGAGAGGTTTTTCTCAAGAAACTGGCCAAGTCAGAATGATAGAAACTCTTCTCACATTTCTTTGCCAGTTTAACCAGGTAGGATTGGATATGAGGCAGCTAGCAGTTTAGCTAGCAGTTTGATGCAACTTACTTGTGAAAGACGCTAGTGTCCATATTCAGGCACATATTTCCTACAGTCGGAGCCAGTGTAGAAGTGTCATCATTCTTTTTTTCAGTGTCCAATTCCCTCAACTTGGTTATGGAGTCAAAATTCAACAGGTTCATCCAGGACTTCAATTTTCTGTGCAGGGAACCTGATGACTTCAGTGACCGCGATAGATCAGGTGTAACCCCAATAATTCATCATCAAATCGCTCCTGTGTTTCTCTCCTTTTACCTCAGACTTGTGCTCTAATGTATGTTTCCATTGTGACTCGCCTGACACACGGATGGAGATTTCCCTCGATGTTCGCTCTAGTTATTTTACACGACCATCTAGAAATTTGCATTCCATTTACCAAATGCAGGATGAAGGGTATAGACGCCATTCCCACACAAGTGTCAGGATAATGGCTGGAATTCCGACTAAAATGTTCAATCTTTTTATGTTCCCAGGCCTAACTTTTTTTTTTTTTCTGAACAGAGCTACTGTGAGAAATGTTGGATAAAACAGGTTTGCCACGTAGATCCTGTCTTTGCCAACACTCAACTCATGTAAGCGATTATCTTATCCTGGTCGATGGACATGGTCATTCCGCATGACCGATACTACCTGAGAATAATTACTGCTTACCCAATTTGTAGAATTTCCTGTAATTTTTCAAACTTGCAGAGAACTCCTGAAAACTTACTTTATAGTTTTGCTGGTTTATCTGTGCTTTTCCGAGAGACACGTAGCATCATTCTGTGTATGTGCCCTGATTTATTGTTCATCATAGAAGTTTTATTTGCTTGTCATTTTGTTTAAACCCGGTTATTGTTTTTAATAAGCAAAACACAGTTGCAATATAGAACAGCAAAACTGCTGAACGCGTCTGATTTGTAGTCAGCCCCATTGCACGGTGCCACAGCAGCTGATTGCTTTTAAATTGCGTATCCTTATCACACTATTCTTAAGTGCAGTCACCGTTAATTCACCGAAAGATACATCTTACGATTACCTTGAACACTCATCATATCTGACACATCAGCGCTCTGTCTCTTTGACGGCACAATCTACAGCTTTTCATCATGAGGCTTCAGTTGTCACAGCTTTTTTTCCTCGCATCGCTTTAATCTGTCTACTTAGATTAATATATGAGATTTCATACCAAGGAACATCTGTGGTTAAAGCGGAGGGAGGGGAAGAAAATAAAACCATCTCCCTGACTGTGTGTTTTCCACCACTGAGAGGCTGCCAAATAAAGTGCGATGAAACCGGGCCACTCTAAGTAGACGTGTTGCGTGAAACCTGAACGCTTAAATGGATACGAAAGAATTTCAGCGTTGAATGATTTGTCTTTTTTTTGTTGTTGTTGTTATTCTTGCATATCATTCCTCTGTTCCTCCCCAAACTTTTGTGAAGGATGGGCATAGTGGCGAAAGCCGTTGGGCCGAATGCCGTGCCATGACGGGCTCGAGCATATAACTGTAAAAAGTGGCCTTGTGTAAAAGTGCAACAGGTACACCTGGGATTTGTTCGAAAGTTGTATGTTTTGATTTTAAAAGTGGTGTCCAATTTTGTAGAGTTCAGTTTTAACCAGAAGGGGCAATTGTGGCTCTTGTAAAATGATAAAAGGATGAAATTTGATTCTGTTACAATGGACAGTAAAGCGGGAGTAGAATAAAGAATAAATTGAACACACTCAGAGAAATCGTACATCGTGTGCATTTTCTTTTTGTGTACAACCCCCTTGAACCAGGTCCCCTGTCGGACTTACCGGACTACAGTATGTGGTGACTTGCTACCTAGATCGCACTAACCCATTGCGGCAACATACATAATGCACGCAGCAGCGTAAGGAAATATGTAAAGAAGGCTGTCACGGGCTGCATAAATGTGGTCAAACACTGCGGACATCTCTCAGGGGCTGAGCATCTCATCGCCGCTGACATATTGATTGAAGCTAGCCTCCCTCCCGCGACCAACGGCGAGGACGTGCCGACAACCTATGATTAAATCAGTAACGGAGGCAGCATTGTTGACGACAGCGATGATAGCTCAGAGGGCACTCATCAAAGGACGGGGGCGGGGAAGGAGCGCAATCGCCGCGCTGGCAACCAAATGGACATTCATGGATGCTGAGGGCAGAAATTAATTTGAGCTCAAAGCGAAGCGTTTAACATCAAACGGAGCGGCCGAGCCAATTCGCCGGAGCTCACGAATAATTGTTTTCCGAGTGTTATGTTTTGCCTGTCAGTCAGGGCCGCGCCGCGTTAGCCTCAATACATCTGAATTAAGCGACTGGTGGCTCTCTGTCACGTACGGCCCGTCGTGAGCCGTTAAATACATAAAATCAGGTTTAAATGAACACACACACTACTTGTCCTGCCTGGTTTGCAGGGTAATTCATCTTCCAGCTCCATGATTCTGTTATGCAGTCAAATTGACAAGTAATCCATTGCCCGTGTCCTTGTTGGCGACGTTGAGGTCATTTCTGATTGTTGCATCGGGTGAGCAGACTTGCGGCTCTGGAACACAGTGGGGAGGGTGACACAAAGTATTGGAGGGCAAAGTCATTTCTTGAGGAATTTTTGAGCTGCGGTATGAAAACCTGCGGTTTGACCAAGCAGAGACATTTCTGACAAAGTCCCTTTTGAAAATCTTTTCACCCTTTCATTCAGCCCCTTTCCAACTAGACTTAGCTGAAAACATAAAATGTTTCCCAAACCCATTTTTCCTTTCTCACATATCCATCTGGTGAAGAGATAATAGAAGACACAATAGGAGACAAAACCTGGAAGGCGATCAGACAAACACGCTGTCTGTCATATTTAAGCGGACCAATCAGTTTTATTTAGAGAATTTTTGATTGGTGCGAGAGGCGACGTGAGCCACACCACACCAACTGCACTGTTGTCTAATTGCAATGTGCTGCAGGATTTAACAAAACTCCAGCCAGCCAGTTGTAAGCACAGTGAAAAAAACATGTTTTCCACCAGGGGACGATGCCAGTGTCACTATTTTTTTCACGACAAAACACCAGCCACTTTTGATAGAAATGCCAGTCCTGCAGTTTGGCTGGCTGTTACTTCCTGTTTATCTTCTTGGACTTTTAAGGGCAGCCAGCAGTCGTTCCATCTTTTATTGTCACCAGAAGAAGGAGTCCCATTAGTTGGAAGCTTAGGAAGCTGATTGGTTCCAGAACGCTGGGGGAGACTACAAATGTTGAAATTGGGGCAGAGCCAAAACGGATGAGCGAGAATTTAGTAGCGCTAGCGGCCGCTGAGGTTGCAGTGATTTGCTGACCACCTTCTTTGTATGGCACCTAGCATCAATTCATTCCTTTATTTTGTCACAGTGTTAAAATTAAGTTGATTGGTTCCGGGAATGCTGGAAGAAAGAAAAGTTTTTCATAGGAGCTAGGTGGGACGGACAAGAGAGATTATAGCAGCATTAGCATGAGCTGGGCTAAAACCTGGCGAATACTATCAACAATCATCCCGCTTTGTGAATGCTACTTCAGTAAACCAACGAGCACTGTTGGCATCATATAAGATGGTGCAACAAATTGCTCAGTGCAAAAAAAAAATCCCACACCATAGCAGAGGAGCTGATACTGTCTGCAGCATTAGACATGGTCTTTGTCATGCTATGACATGACCCAAGTGCTCCAAAAATAAAAGCTTTCTCTCTGTCCAATGACACTGTTGTTTGTAGTTTAAATAAGGATTTAGTTTTGTTTGAATTTCTGGCAAATTGATGCACTTTAAATCTTTCCTGTTACAGACTAAAAAACAATATCAATAAAGTTATTTCTTGTAAATTAAACTGTGTTTCTTTCTTTTTTGTTTTCTTTAATGTGAATAAGGAATCAATGTTATGAGAGGTGTACTTATAATAATTTTTATAGACAAATTATAGTATTTACAGTCGTGGCAGGGGGGGTTGCAAAATATTTTCTTCTTCCTGTGGGGGGCATAACAGAAAATAATTGAGAAGCACTGCTTTACAGGAAGCTGATTGGTTTTGGATGACGAGGGTGGACTGAAAAGGGATGGATGAGCGAGATTTTCGAATCAAGGAGGACTTAAAAGCCGCCGCGCAAGGTTCATGTCAGACGGCGCATCCTCCAAAGACGGCAGTCGCAGTCTTGTTTTGGCAGAGCACGCCGACGCCATTCTTGGCACCTCCACTGCAGCGACAGATACATACAGGCCCCGTATAATATCTGTCTGGGGAGTGCGCAATATGTGTGACATGTTTGTGAGCATGTGCGCTCAGGCTTTAAATGGATTACTGCTCATTATCCACTATTACTTTTCAGAATAAGCTGGGAGGAGAGGGGGGCGGGAATTCGTACAAACTGATTTCAGGGAAGCGCTGCCAGCGGTGCCAGGTAGTGTAATAAACGGATCCATTTATTTTCCTTAATTAGTACATGTACAGAACTGGAGAACTGCCTGTGAAAGACATCTTGGAATCACACTTTTTTTTTCTTTTTTTTTCCATCGCCTGGCTGAAAACTAGCCTGACTCTCAGCCAGCCCTTGCTTTTTCTCCAGACTCGCTTCTTTTCGCTTGCGAGTTAAAGGTATCAGTTTCACTCGGGCACTGAAAGAGAGAAAATTACATTTTGCAGCAGTTACCTGTGAAGTGCTTGCCCTTCCTCTTATGGCTGACCCCGCTGGATTTAGTCAAAATTCCACTCCAATAAAATGTCATTAAGCAAATGTTCTTGCTCCTTGAAGGTAAGTAAAAAAAAAAAGAAAAGAAAAGAAAAACTAAACCAACATTCAAACATCTGCTTTTCCATTACCATCCATCTTCCTTTGCTGAATCTCCTCGGCTGATGTTCCCTCTCAGCTGGCGCAACCGTCATCTGCCACTCCAATGAACTGTACAGTGGAAGCACCAGTCTCGTTTATCCGGGCTAATCTCCCAGCCATCTCGGCGACGGTCGCAACAGGAGAGCGAGGCTTTTTATTTATCTGCGGCGGGCGAACAGAAGAGCGAGTGGGAGGGCCGCGGGCTCCCTATGAGTGTGTCGTCTTGTCTGAGGGCTCTGTGGAGAGCTTTGAGGAGCCCAGTGTCGGGAGGATCAGTTTTGCGAATTATTCCGACGATTAAAGTGACATTTATTGTCATTTGTACCATTGAAACGCAGGCGGTTGCAACGGTGGCCTTTTTTCTTTATTTCTTTACAATCTATTTGAAAATATAAAAGGCGGAAAATGTCATGCTAAGTATTACGTGTATGTTATGTAATGTTATGTTATGTATTCACCTACAACAGCGTTTCTCAAATGGTAGGTCGTGGCCCAAAAGTGGGTCGTGGAGCTGTTTTGATTGGGTAATAACTTTGTGGGCAGTTTCCCAGTCAGCTTTTTTCTTTTTTAAAAAAGGGATTTTAAAATATATATGTTTACAGAGAAAATGTTGGGCATTTATTCTGCAGGACACACAATTCAATTTAGTAATTTACTTGACATGATAGAAAGTGGTCTAGCATTTTTATTTTTGTGGAATAACTGAGTGCTGTGGAATAAAGTTTTGGGTCGTGAAAGAAAAAAATGTGGGTCCCGAGACTCCGCCAGTTGAGAACCACTGGCCTACAACATGCCTAAAAGATGCATATTCATGTTTATATATCAGTTAAGCCTTCAAGCTGTGATCATAGGGTGCCCTGTGCTATATTTCAGATGATTAATAGGTTTAGGATGAATAAAACAATAAAAAACTGCATAAATGAATGCCGGTTTCTTTAACTAATTGTCCTCATTATAAAAATAGAAAAAAACATTTTCTTTTCCCGTCAATATTCACTCAGATTAAATTAGCCCCTTCCGAATTCAAAGGACCATGTAGCCGTGGCTTTTTAAATTCAGCTCACATTTTGGAGCTATGGTGGGGTTTGAGGGGGCGGGTCCACGTTGGCACTTCCTGGCCTCACTTGTCTGGTTTCAGGCTGGCTGCCAGGCGATCCGGCCGACAGCTGACGGCTATGGCATTAGCCAGGGGGACCCATGGGACGCGAGGCGGGTTCCTGTAAAATGTGAAGCACTGCTCAGCCACAAAGTCCCTTGTACTTCCTGTCGCCGAGCTGTTCTAAGCCAGCGTATCTTGCCGCTGAATTGTGAGGCTTCTTTCTGAGATGCTGAGTCCAAAATTCTGCCAAATAACCTCATTTGCATGCAACGTTCTCTGGTTTACTAAAGGGGTTTTGAGAAGGTTGGCCACCTAAACTTTGTGCAAAAGTCTAATTTCCTGTTCCCCTCATTGAGACGACCACACCGCCCTTTGGAACGCTGCCGCCGATGGGAACTATTGATCGGACCGCAGGGATGTGACGAAAGACGGAAATCGTTTCTCGCTGCCGTGCACACATTGGAGACACAAGCGTTGGCCCCAGCTGTGGCTCTGGCGCTTCCAACACTAATATTTACTCCCCATAATAAAAGTCAGCGTTGTGTGGCCCGCTCTAAATCAGAGGCCTGCTTCTGTCCGGGATGACAGAGGAAAATATAAAGCATCTCTCACAGTGATGGAGAGCTCCGGAGGGGTTTATTAGCTCAGAGGGGGATGGCCCTTGTGAGGCTCTGGTGGGTGAATCCAAGTGTGTGTGTGTGTGTGTGTGTCTGCGAGAGGCTGTAATACGACCCGTCTCTGGCACTCGTCACTGTCAGTTAGGCCAAATAATCATTAGCTGATTTATATCTACGATAAATGATGATTTATGATTTAAAATGGGCTCCGTTTCAAACGGTATTATGTCTATGTTTCTGAAACAGAGAACCCCCACCCCCCCACCCCCCTCCATTCCCGCTGCCAGCAGTTTGTGAACACAAAGCATGCGGCAGCAAAGAGATGCACGCAGCTTAATGCTAACGATAGCCTAGCTCGACGTTTTATCAGCTCATCTGTTAGTGGACTCAGCACTCTGATCTCAACGTGGTTACTATGCTCCCAGTGCACGACCTTACCAGAAGTAGCCACTTTGTTTCCTTGTCTGTCCACAAGGCTAGCAGTTAACGTTACCTAGCAGGCTAATATTACCAATATTACCAATATAATATTCCCTTTGTTCAAGATGAGTTGTTGTTTTTTTGTTCCACAATGCTACTAGTGTGACATTCTATTGCGGTTGTTACACGGCAATCATTCTGCACTTTGGAATGTTATGAGCACGTGAACGAAACACAAAATAATTTTCTGCGTTATTGCATATCGCCGAGAATTTCTCTGTAACGTCCAGGTGGCTTTTGTTTTTCTCGGTTTACTAATTTCCTACGTTTATGAATGGTTTATTTTAAAACATTCATTCTGCCCTCAGCGGGTCACAGTTTTCCTCTAAGCTAGCATTTAATTAGAATTACCTGATTTGAGGTGTATCAGGCCATACTCTGTCTCTGTTTTATCTTTAATTAGCGCCACGACACAGTCCTGTCCAAGACCCACGTTTAACTAAATTGCTGTGAAATTAAAGGCCCATGAAGTGGCGTCAAGTTTGTGGCGGCGCTTCTGAGCGGAGGATGAGTCATTATACATCAACATCTGATTAAGAGAAGAAAGTTTTTTTGTTTTTTTATGTGGACGCAGCAGAAAGTGACTGTGACTGACCCTTTGCCAGGCACTTTTCAAGCAGACATTCTGGAAACTCACGTTCCGCTTTCAGTATTTGTAGCTCCATGAAAAGGCATCACAAATAGTGAATTTTTTTTTTTTCCCTGAAATTCAAGCGACTGCATGTTGTGCATTTGTGTGTTTTTTCCACCGACTAACAGTAAGTAAAAAACAAAACAAAAAAACAACAGCTTTTTTTTTGCTTAGCTGAACAGTGAACAGGTGCGTGGGAGATCAGCAGACAATCAAAAGAGATAATCTCAGCTGCCTTCGCTGTAATAAGATTTATTGAAACAAAAGCCGACAGCGTGCGCGAGTTTTGTTTTTTGTTTTGTTTTGTTGACTATCAGCTACTGATGCGTATATGGTTGAGGTCGCCTGAGACAAGCAGCCTGCGCTTGGATACTTTTCACTCTTTTGAAGTAGCGCTGCAGAAGAAGTGGTTGCACGCGGTGCGTCGTCATTGTTTTCCCGTCTCGCCTGCCGTTTGATCGTTTCTCGAGCGAATCCCCCCGTCAGCCTCTGGCGTAGCTTCAGTTTCTGTCGTCATCGTCCGCCAACACCGTAACTTCTGTTTTCTCGCGTTCCATTGAAATGACGAGCATGAATGACAGGTGTCCTAGCGAGTTGGAACCCTAAAAAGTGAATGCTTTTCGTGAGACCGTTAGCTTGTTGCGTAGCGAGCTGAATGGACTCGCGAATGCTCGAGCTGTATTGTTATTGTAACGGGCACACAGAATTTGCAGGTTATTAGGATCTAGGTTCAGGTGAGTGATTGTTGTTATTATGATAATGTTGGAATCACACATTTAACATCATGCATCATTGCATATTGTGCTATTATATTTGTAACGTTACATTTATTTATATGTTGGAATTATGATATTGACTTGAATGTATAAATGTATTGAATGTTGCTATATGTAGTGCTTTGGTGTATATTTGATGATCATGACCAGTGCCTTGGGGGTGTTGAAAACCTTGTGAGCAAAGACTGTGTAACTCATTAAGTCTCATAAACAGTGACCTGGGCTGACCAGAGAGTGGTCAGCTGAAGGAACTGCCTTTGCGACCCTCATAAAGTTTGCGACCCATCCAGTCACAGGGATGGGAACTTGTGACCTGAGCTTGTCTTGCAGCAGAATGGTTTCAACAGGTCACACCGGAAGGAAGGATGGACCATTTGGCTCACGGCCAAATAAGGACCTGCTTCCTGATTCACAAACAATGACATGGACACCCAGGAACCGAAGGGGGAAGAATGGACAGCCAATCAGAGGACGACACTGGAGAAGACATTCAAATTAGGAGTCAGATTGTTTGTCTTTGCATTTAAGGACTTTCTTGGGAGAAAGTTGTCAGTCTGACTCCGGCGACGGCCAGGACTCGACTCCAGAGATCTCTTCATCAGATCTCTGTCACAAATGTCTTGTTCTTCTTTGCACTAAAACTTCATAAGATTTTCCTTGTCTTCTTTTCTTCATTAAATGAACACGTGGTTTGGTAGCAGGATATTAGATAAAGGAACCAAACCAACAATAACTAACAACAGACCAGTGAATAAGTTTAAATGCCGGCTTATTTATGTAGAAATTTATAGAAAACAACAGAAAAAAAAATATACACTGGTACCAATTATTAACAAACAACACACACACAAAACAGATGATACACTGATGTCTCAATGTTTACAAAACCCACAGCTTCAGGAAAATCTGGTTACTTATTCCTATTTATCTAAATAAGTTTTAATCCAACCTAACTGAGTTGAAATATAATTTTTGTATTTATATTTCTGTTGGGGGTTAAGTTTTTTCTCGAATATCATTTGGTTACTACTTTAAGTTCTAATTTGATCTCGATCAGGCCTATTTATGTATTTACTTCTATCTCTCTATTTCCTCTTTAGTTTATCTAACCAAATATTTTGATTTGATTTACCCGACCTCGCATTTAAACACCACCTTGGTATATAATGAAGAAAATCAGGAAAAAAAAAAAATAACAGTTCAACAAAATATCACAGAAAATCAAATCCAGATCCCACAGATCAATCAGTTTCGCAGTTCGATGTTTTACCAGTTCCTTCACTGAGTTCCTTTCTTTAATAAAGTTTGCTGTGTTGCTGCAAAAACCGGTCAGTATTGTCCTACCACGATCCCAGAACTCGAATCAACATCTCTGGCCACGGTGCGTAGGTGAGTTCGCGAAACCAATCGTTTTCTCGTCTCTCTCATGGGTGGCTCGCCATCTCCTGTTCACAGCTCCGGTGTCTCCTGGGACTGTCAATCCCAACGGAATAAACCTGGCCTGCCATGCGGCAAGGCAAGCCACATGAAGGGCCTTAGCTTCATATACATCATGAAAATAACGTAATAATAACTAGTAAGGGTCTGAACACACGACTCAAAATGGCGGCCCTGCTCTCGCTACTCAGTCCGACGCGAGGCAACCTGACCGCAGAAGATACGCATCGCAGAGATGAAAAATAAACACACAGTATGTAACACGTTCAGACTGCTTTAACTTTGCTGTAAGTAATATTAGCTTACCATTGAGCTTATAGAAACAAAAACGACCATGCCAAAAGACACAACGGAGCAGTTTCACTCACCAAATCCTCGTTCAAGAGTACTTAACAGTGTCCAGCCACACGGACAGCAGGCGAACAAAACGTCACTCCAAAGCACAAAAAAGAACAATGCAAAACTCTCAAAAACACTTTTACTCCTGCGTGCTCGTTTATTTTCACAGCTCTCAACTCGACTTCTCTGTCTACCGTCCCCGGTCCTCCGCTCGCTTCCCAATCAATCACCCTCTGTCCAGCAAGCGGCGCTACCTGCTCTGCTGTAACCACTACAGCAATTAAAGGAACAGTACATATATGAAATAATAATAAAATAATAATTTGAAAATTAACTACTTTAAGATATTTTTGTTGCCTTTTATTATTCATTTGTTTATTTATTGTATTAATCTAAACCAATTTGACTTATTATATTCATCTAGGTTACATTATCATCTTAGTTGTCATGTTGGCTAATAGGAAAACCACCAGACTGCTGCGTTCCAGCAGGAAGTAGGAAGAGTTGCTGCTGCTGCCAGAAGAGGGAAGTTCTTTCCGTTTGAAGCGAAGATATGTTCACAGAATCCATATTTATTCTATTTCCTGCTTTTTCCCACTTCCTGTTCCAACCTCTCGCGCCATCAGACTGTTGTCCCTCCTCCTCCTCCTCCTCCTCCTCATCCTTCACCACCTCCACCTGCTGCTGCCTCCCCTTCACCCACTTGCAAATATCCTCCTCCTCCTCCTCCTCTGAGAGATTTATCACTTTTAATTATCTTAACTTCATACCCGACTTGCATCGAGCATATTTAATCTGAGCCTCAGCAGGGCTATTAGTTACACTCAACACGCGGCGACTAATTGATTTAAGGCAGCGAGGTGCCGCTCGCCGCCCGTCCGACGCTTGAAGTCGGCGGGCCTGCGGTGATGAGGGGAGGGATCCGGAAGGAATCGCTCCAGCGCAGGTTTAGTCTCAGCTGCCCTTCTTAACTTTCGATTTTGACGCCTGAATCACTTTGCTTCGACTTTGCCCGAGCTCGGGGAGACGCCGCACCGCGCATGAAAATAAGCATCCTGGAGTTGCTTCAGCAGCTCCGTCGCAAGTGGGAATTATCGTTGTCGTCTCTCTCTCTCTCTTCCCTGATTTGCATGGGATAACTGTGGTCGGGATGAACTTTTTTTTGCTTGTTTGCTTTTTTCCTTTTTTTCAGGTTTTTTTTTTTTTTTATTTGCTGGGGAGACAGAACAGCAAAACAGCTGCTCTGCTTAAATGTCATGTTTGTCGCCGAGGCTCGCGCTGACATTTCCCGTCCGCCGACTTTCACCTCTCAGAGTGACTCATTTACCCGGATCGCTGTTGAGTCAGAGTCGCTGTTGTGAATAAATGCGATTTAATTGATAGCTGACCCCCGTCGCGCTTACGGGCAAACGGGCCTTAACTATGTTTGCGCGAGTGGAAATCACTTGGACTCCTGGTTGCGTGCGCGGCTGCGGGCGGCCGGCCGGCCGGCCAACCGGTGGCCGGCGATATTGATAACGCCGTCGGGGGACGCTGGGCTCCGTGTCTTATTAATCACACCAGGCTGAGCGGTGACCTTTCTCCCAGCACCACTGCTCGGGGGCCGAGCCAGATCTCCTCCCCGTCCTCTCCAGCCCCCCCGCCCCCCAGGGAGAGCGCGGGGCTGACATCACTCACCCGCCGTCCGCTAATGTCAGCCCCCCGAGCCTGGCTCGCAGGTCCTGCCTGCAGCCACCGGACCCAGGGACCTGGATGACAGAGACATTGATCACTGTGGAGGCTCGGGGATGTCCGGAGAGGTGGGGTTGGAGATTGTGCATTTTGTCGGATGGTGTGTGTGTCTGCGCATTCGTGCATGCGTGTGGTTGTGTGTTTTGACGCAGCACAGATTCAGACGGGTGAGCCTAATTAGACCTCACATCTGGGCCTAATGAGCGAATCAGGACCCATCATTGATCAGGGATCAACTGGCCTTGAGCTGCTCCCTCATTGTTTGGACGCCACACAAACTGGCCGTGAACCCCCTCCACATACTCCTTGCATTTGTCCTAATAAATCATTTATCCGCTTCAACAAGATGACAGAATTGAGAAAAAATAAGGATACTTGTGTGTAAAAATACTCGGGTCAAAGTAAAAGTAATGATTCAACTCCTCACTCAAGTAAAAGTGCAGGTTCTGAAATCTACCACAGTAAAAAGTGAAACTGATTTATTTTTCAACTATTGAAACAATACATCCTTTGATTATTTTGCAAAAATAAAAAAGCTATGACAGAATAATCTGCACTGAACTGAGCACTGAGCGCTCTAAAATAACCTTCCCCTAAAATACTTTAATATTCAACTACACAGCAGCAAATTCAAATAGCTCAACTTCAAGCAACAACGACTAAATAATAATAAGGGATTTACTGAACAGAATTTGTATCTTTTAAAGATAGATTAAACACAAAAGTAACTTGTATCCAACGTTAGGAGTAGAAAGTACATTCATTTGTGTATAAATGTCGGTAATCAAAGTAAAAAGTCATCAGGAAAAGAGACACTCAAGCAATGTACAGTATAAAGTATTTTATGCTTTGTTACTTCTCACTTCTGGCAGATGATACATGTCGAAAAACACAACACACATCCAGCCTTTGTAAAAATCTTTTTCAGGGATGATTCACTCTTTCACACTCCAGCTCAATAATTTGCCCTAAAAATTCACCTTAAAAACAAACAAACAAACAAACAAGGCATGGATGCTCACGGATGTTCCCACCTTCTCTGAACACAACTGAGCGTGTCCCGCTTTTATCAGTAATCTCAATGCCCCGCCGTCTCTGTTTACCCTGCCGCCAATGTGCTCTTGAAAGAGCCTTTAAACACCCCGTGATGCAACTCGCGCCAAACCCAAAGTGTTTGCGAAGACGTCAGACGCTTGTTGATTCACCTTAAACTGTTTCCCGCCGCCCATTTGCGTTTCCTTTCATTCCCAGTAATGAAAGTGTCACTCACGTTACAGTAACCCCGGCGCGCGGCGAAGCGTAAACTTTTTTATTTCTTTTCGCCACTTTTGTTGCTGCCTTCGCTCGCTCACTTGCTTACTCGCCTGCTGATGTCAGAGCACGCAATGCCGTTTGGGGGAAACGCAAGAGGAAACAAACCAAAACCCAACCCTAACCCCCAAGCCCTCCTCCCCCTCCCTCCTTCCCACCATTGGAGCGGCTAAAGAAGACATCAAAGTGCGCGTTGCCACCGAAGAGGAAAAAATAATCATCTCATTCAAATTATTTGAGGATAAAAGGCTGAAGAGGAGGACTTGCTGATCAGCAGTTATATTTGTGGAGCGCTGCCGCAGTGCACAACTTTGAATCTTGTAACGTCAACGAGTCTTTCTTTCATTGTTTTTTTCCCCCCTTCTTCCCCAGAGCACAAAACATTTGTACTAGGATTATTTTGGACCTCGGTATTTAAAGGGATAGTTCACCCAACAACAGTTGAGCAGTTTCAACCTTCCGGATGGTATTTAGCCAAAATTCACCCTGCAAGTTCTCCTCCTATTGCCTGAACTTCCCCATTTCCTCTGTTGCTCTCACTGAGAAGGCCTGTGTGTGCTCAGCTGTGTTCACTACAACCTCGCTGGCATTGACGCTGCGAGTCAAAATGGAGTTTATTTATTTGTTTATTTAAAAAGGATCCCCATTAGTTTTAACAAAGTGAAGATTATTCAACGTTATCCAAAAAGCAAAATGGGTGAAGATATTCACCAAAATATAGAATAATTAGTTCAAAACTGAAACTGAAACTGACTCTTCCTGATACCAGCTTGACACACAAGCCGTATGGATACATAATTCACTTTTTATTTGTTATTCCCTGACATTGCAGCCCGGCTCGGAATTCTTTCCCATCCTTTCCGTTCCTTCCAGAACATTTGTGTGTATTAGACAAAGCATCGCAAAGTAAATAAATAATAATAAAAAAAGACAAACTAAAATCCTCTTCCTGGTGCGCTAGCCCTTTATTTATTCTCTTTCCCCCCATTTTTCCTTGCAAATTAAAACAGGTAAAAAAACAAAACAAATGGCCTAGCCCTTTAAAGCCGTGCTTTATTTTGAGTCTCATGCACAATGGCGTTAAATAAAAAGAGAAATGCTGGTATGGGCGAGTGTATTCTCAGCGCTGCTCCTCCTCCTCCTCCTCCTCCAGCTCCTCTTCCGTCCATCCTCTTATTATTCTGTCTTTTGACCTTTTGTTTTGTTTACTGTTTCTCTCCCGTCATGACGCACCAGGATCCTTTAAGCCCTGGTAATGTGGCTTTTTTTTTTTTAATTTAGCCTTCTTTTGTGCACAAAGTGCACTTTGTGCGCCCGTTTGCACGCAAAGAGGAACACAAACAAAAACCCTGGCGCTGCGTGCGTGTGTGCATGCGTGTGTGCACGCGTGCATGGCCCTGCCGTCCGCCCGGCGAGTGTTTGGAGAACAGATTTCTTTTGACGTCGACGCGGCGCCAAAGCAATACAGATTTGGCAATTAACCTTGATGTCACTGTAATTACCAAGTCACTTTAGTAAAATGAATTAATTTCCCAAAAGGACTCGGGAACAAAATTACCTCCTCTCCTCCTGAAGAGAGCCAATATGGCGCCTGATAATTAGGGGAGGGAAATATGTGAGAGCCGCGGCCATATTTCCTGTCGCTCATTGTGTGTGTTCTGTGTAATCTGCCACGCTGGGGGGCTGAGGGAGGGGCGGGGCCTGACGCGCGACGCTCCCAGGTTCACGCTCTCTCTCTCCTCTTCCTCGTTACCCCCCCACCACATGTTGAGCGCCTCTCTTCTCTTCTCCCCTGAAGCTTTTTCATCTTGCTGCCCGCTGCTCATTTTTTTTTTTTTTTTTTGCTTTGCACGCATTTACTTTGAAATTTTATTTCTTAAAGTTTGCACCCCCTCCCTTCTGATGTGAGTTCATGTATTTTCTGCCAGATGGCAAATAACGACATGAAAAGAGCTACTTAAAATAAACTTAACAGAAAATCTGCTGAACTCCCACTGCTGCATCCATCAGCGGTGCGCTAGCCGTATTAGCACCTAGTACATTAGCAAAGCACTATAAATATTTCACATAAATTAGATACCTGCGCAATAATTGATAAGACGTTATAAATAATTTGTTCCGACATGTCAATTTTAACATCGACATGTGCGCGTGTGGTAGGTCTCTCTCTGGCTGAAGTGCAACAGGGCAGAAAGATGCACTGGAAAACTGAAAGCTTTACATGTTATCGATGTTGTTATGCTGCGGATTTTTTTTCTCCAGAAAGCTACGTTGACATTCCACTCCATCGTTTTCAGGAAAAAAAATATTGTTTTGCTTGAGACATTTTCCACCAATTAAAATGTTCCTGTCTTGATGGTGTTTCTGTAAAACCTGCTGCTGCTGCTGGAGTTCAGCCCTCGGACACGGTTGCAGTATTGACGGCCACGCTCACTTTTTTCACCCTATTAGTCGTGTAATCAGTTTCAACCCCCACCTTCTTTCCAGTGCTGTGTCATAATGTGTCTCCTTGCTTTTCTGAGCAGTTCCTAGAACCAAAGTGAAAAAAGCTTTCAAGGCTTTTCGTGTGCTTTTTTTTTGTGTTCCACCGTGAGTGAAGTACATTAGCTGCAGCGCGGCAAGTGGGGCGGGTTTACAGCCAACGGGAAGAGCCGAGTCAATTAGGCGTGAATGCAAACCTTCAGTCTGCATTTTGAATAAAAGGAGAGAGGACAGTATGTTAAGCGTGTCTTGACCAAAGTCACGGTCGACCCTGCCCCCGGCTCCACATCATTAGCTAGCAGTGTTCCTCCTCTGGTACTGAGTCACGGTCGAATTTGCTGCCCAACCCTGGTGGCGCTGGTGGTGGACTAATTGCTCTTGAAATTGTCCAAAGACGACCAATTGGGCGGGTGCAGTGGGTCGGTCAGTGTGTGTGTGCATATCTGATATCGTGTACCGGTTCCAATGCGCGGCTCGCCTTGTGTGACTAGGGGAGAGAGTTCAGCCTGCAGGCAGAGATCAAAACCAAGACAGATCCAAGGCCCCCCCTCAGCCCTCGTGACCCTTCTCGTGTCAACACTGACCTTCGACCTCCCTGCGTGGCTTGGGTGGCCTCACCCCGCGGGGGACACCTCGGAGATGGCAAACGGTCCACGAGGTTCCGACGGCCTGGGAGGAAAGCGGCGCCCCCACGATGCAGTCGTTTCTGTTAGTATCACGTGTACAGCTCATCCACTGGGATGTTTGACTGGGCCACAAAGGTCGGATGGCATCTGTGACATTATCGCTCGCGCTTGCTGCTTCCCTTCTCGCATCTCGCCGACAAGGTCGCACTCTGACCTTTTCCGTTCATGGGACCGCTGTGCGTTCTGTGAGGTCGTGAATTTTTTTTTCATAGCTCACTGTGTGTTGATCAAAAGTGCACTGTTAATGGAAATGTTCTCCTTTTAAAGAAAAACGCGAACGCTGGCTCCATTTGCCCCAGTGACTCCAATATAACCCATGAGTGGAACAGCCACTAATAGCAGGCTCCTTTATTTATTTATGGTATATACGCACAGTATAAACATTCATCCAATAAGTTTGCAGCATTCGAGCCTGGTGTTTAGTCACATTCGAATTTGCAAAAAAGATGTAATGCATAACAATAGCTGTAGCGACAGCTATAAGATTAGCCACTCCCACACTGAGATCCATTATCAAGTCTGTAAGGAACACAAACAAACAATTACAATGTGGAATAAAGGTGGACTTGGATCTCCAGTATGACTCTTTCCTCTGGCATTCTTCAGGGCTTCTTTCTTGGCCCACTGAAATGAATAATGTTAGTAATGTAACATTTTTGAGTCAATAAACTGATCAAAATAGCCTCAGTGTTATATCTCTTTGCTGATGACACTGTCTACTTCTATCCACACCCACGCCTCTGACATTTCACCGTCTGTCTGAAGATTTTTTGCAACCGCTGGACAGCACAGCATCCATCTGAGGCCGGGGCCATTCTTAGTACCTAGCCAGCATCATTTCAAAAGAGCAATCCCATATACACTTTTGATCTACAGCCTCTTCAGGACAAAACATCTTCAAAACATCTCTAGCTCCTTGCTTTATTAGCTTCATTATCTCTTGTCAATCGTGATGAATTGTTTTAATTTTTAAAAAGTTTAAAAGTTTAAATATGCAATCGTTTTGGAATTTTCCAATGAAAATAAAAATAGAATATTTCCACAAATGAGTTATTATTGTCCTCTCCAATTTTTCCTAAAGTCTCAGATACACAATAAATATCTTGTTAAGTTTCATATAGAGCAGTTTGTGTGCGCAGGCCACTGTAGTTCACTGACAAGCTCAGGAGGGGGAGGAAGAGTGAAAAACACTGCATTCTAAAGTGTAACTACTTGATGTTGCTGTTTCGCCTTCACAATTTCCAAATATTACACACTGAACCTTTAAGTGACTTGTTAAACGACTGCGCCCTACGAAACAGATGCAGATCTAGCGAAACATCTTGCGGCCTCGGTTAATACATAACTCTTTCATCATCTTCTGCTTTAACCCCCCACCCCCCAATGCCCCAAGTTCATTACTCCACGGTATCATGGTTTGTAAATCACCCCTCCCCTCTTCATCAGACCAGCCTCTGCCGGTCAGTCCCAGGCCAAACTCACTTAATGTTCACTATCAGTGGATCCAGATGATAATGCAACTTTCTTTCTTTTCTCTTTTTTCCCTTTTGATTCCGCTGCCATTGAAGAACAAAGGCGGAATCTGTTACATTGAGCGTATTATCTTTGCCATTCGCCGGGCACGCCGTGCAGCTTTTCACGCCTTTCACGATCACAGTCATTAGAGCCTCCACCGTCTTATCTGGCTGAAAGACTACCACGCTGTTTACATTAGTCATCTTTATGTTCCTGATGAAACGGCACATTTTTTTTTCCTCCCTTCATCCTGCTACACTGATAAAAATTCCGCAGCTAAAGACACAAAGGCGGCCTCAGCAGCCGGTCTTCTTGCATGGCGGTGCCGGGGCTGAGTCTGTGGTTTTATTTGAGCGTTTCATGCACAATAGAACCAGTCTGGAGGGTCATGGAAGATTTTTTTGTCCGACAATTCTGTTGGAATTGCGTTCGCCATTGAGTGCAGCGCTGCATTTTTCTTTGTGTGCAAATCTCCATGGGACAGAGATCTGTGGTGTCATGGATCAGGTGGGCTGGGCTATAGAATAGAATGAACCTTTATTAGTCCCGCGCGAGGGAGTTTCCGCGTGAGTTATGAGTTGGTATAGAAAATACTGGAAGTACATTGCCAGCCCTTAATCCTCTGCAACTTTCCTGTGAGTTTATATTCATTGCTTGTCTGATTCCCCTGACACGCTGGTGGGATTACTCAAGACTGCAGCCGGCTGCATTAAACAACATCCCAAGAGCGAGAAGTTGGATCGTATTTTCTCCGTCCTGTCAGAGCTTTTAATTTTTGCTGCCTATACGTCCGATGATATTTGCTGCGGGGATGTTTTGACATGAACGGAAAAACATCTCGCCAGCGCGGAAAAAGTGGTTCCCCCTACTAATTCGACTGAAAGGGGATAAACAGGATATTCTCCTAAATCCCTCCAGACGCAATCTTTCTTTTCTCTGGCAAAGGCAGGCTTCACTTGTTTGCTATACGAATAATGGTAATTAGGATGACGGCTAATCATGTGTAGCTGTTGTATTGAGGTAAGCAGCCGCGCTTTGTAAACAAGCTGTCACAGTATGCTGATGTTTGGTGCTTGTGCAACATTAAGCCTGTGTGCTTTCCTTTATTGGTGCCTTTTTTTTTTTGACTTACCAGAGTGTGTAATGTCACTTTCAAACTTCAGAAGATAATTCTTTTTTTTTTGCCCCTACAATTTTAAATTATTTCCATCAATCCATCCATCAATTTTCTGTCACAGCTCATTTGGTTAATGTCCAAGAAAGTAGGGAAATTCTTTCACTAATTTGTTAGTGCTGCTTTTTATTATATGTGCTAAAACACTGAAGTCTGGGGGTCAGTCCGTTTATGGTGTCACAAAGGGCATGAATACCATATAGAGGGTTTTCACGGCGTGTCATCAAGTCGCCATTTTGGAGGTATCCGCACCACAACAAAGCACAAGTCCTGGGGAAGAAAACATCAAGAAAATGAAAACCAGGGTGAGGAATGCGAGAAAAACATTTGAATAAAACTATCAGGGTGAGAAAGAGGAACAGGCGCTTGTGGTTAGCAAAGCTTATCAAGATCTACGAGGAAAAAATCTGGACAACATCCAGATTTATTTGGCACACTTCTTGTCGGGTAGGTGAAACAGAGTGCAACAGTTCAAAACAAATTTTCTTACATAATGATAATTATATTTTGATTGTAAATATGTTAAAAGTTTAGCTAAAATGTGTTGTATTTCTCATATTATTTCAGGTAAAAAGGCGGACCTCTACCGAAATGATGACCCACACTGGGTGTCATCTGTTGGACTGACAGGCCAGCAAGGAGGTTCTCCTCAGTCAACCAGAGAAACAGGAAACTCACGCTACAAGCGTCGTATGAATCGTACCCAGCAGAGACAGAAGGCTGAAGAAGCTGCTGCTGCTGCTGATGTTGATGATGAAGAGACTAATGATGACCCCTCAACAAGTTATGATGTCAGCAACAATTTTTGCTGCACAAGGACTCAAACTGAATTGACTGGTGATGTCATTGAGGCTATGACCGCTGAACTTCAAAGTCTCAGAACTGAAAACATTAAGTTGAGTTCATATGACCAAAGTGCCTTTGTTGATGAGGATGAAAAGGTTTTTTATTTTTCACTGGCCTACCTACATACCCAGATACTGTTGGTACTCTTCACATTCCTTAGTCCCCACCTGCCTGTGAAGAAGTCACTTGACAAATTCAAGCAGTTGATGCTGACATTGATGCGCCTTAGGCTTAATGTTTCCACAACCTTCCTGTCATATACATTCAACGTGTCAATAGCTACTGCTTCAAGAGTAGTCACTGATGTCATTGATGTCATGTTTATTCGCATGAAGCCACTTATATGGCAAGAAAGAGAACAGTTGTAAAAAAACCATGCCAATGCAATTCAGGAAACATTTTGAGAAAAAATGTGTTGTTATTATCGACTGTTTTGAGGTTTTGATAGAACGCCCATCAAACCTTATAGCCAGAGCAGAAACCTGGTCTTCCTACAAGCACCATAACACAATTAAATTCTTGATTGGTATTACATCCCAGGGCACAGTTTCCTACATTTCAAATGCATGGGGAGGAAGAGTTAGTGAAGAATACATAACGGAAAACTGTGGCTTTTTGGAAAAAATACTTCCTGGTGATCTAGTCCTTGCTGATGAGGGTTTTAATATTCACGCCACTTTAGCTTGTAGGATGGCTCATGCAAAAATTCCAGCTTTCACTCGTGGAAAGTTACAGTTGGCTCCTGTTGACTTAGAAACCACAAGGAAAATTGCCCACGACAGGATTCATGTTGGCTGTGTCCGTCAGAAATATACTATTTTGGAGGGGGCATTGCCAATTGATTTCTTAATGTGCAAAGACAGTGATGGTTATTGTACCATAGATAAGATTGGACTTTGTTGTGCTCTGGTGAACCTTTGTCCATCAGTAGTTGACTTTGACTAAAGTGTATTTTTATATGAACCTTGGCAATAAAAATATCCAATAATGTCAATAATGTCCATTTCAAGATTGTGTCTATACAAGCCTAAAGTGTCTAGCCTAAAATTATCAATACATGATTGTTAATTTACTGTCATTAAGTCATTGTTTTGGAAGAGAACACACAGCATATCACTGTCATCAGAGCACATATTTATTTCAGGAAAAAACACTTATCACACTTTTAGTTATACATACACATGTAAGTTAAACATTATACTATGGTGTAATAAACTAAAGTCACAGTGAACATAACTTTGTATGTAACTTCAGTAGAAGTAGAATAGGTTTACAAAAAATCTCTGTAACTTTAAATCAAATGTCAAAATATTAAAGAACACGTCACATTTTCAAAAACAAACACACAAATGCAAAACAATCTAATTATAAATAATTTAACATACACTAAAATCGTCTGAAGAGCAAAACTTCACTTTGTTTTTTACTTTGGGGGTTTCTTTCCTTTTTTTTTGTTGCATAAACTGAGGTAGCTTTTGGCACTGAGGACAAAACCATTTTCGCTTTGGTGCAACCTTTACATTAATGCAAGAATAGTGAAACCACTTAATATGACATTTATGCAGCACAATGGAAGTCCTGTGAATCAACTGAAAGAGATGTTCCAGGTTGTGAGGACACATTGGCACAGGTTGATGAAAGCCTTGTGTAAAACTTGCCAACTAACTCTGGCAAAATGGCTGTGTCAAAAATGTTCTTGCTTTTCTCGCACATCATCCCCCAGAAAGCTTCGTCAAAAAAAATTTACTCAACATGCAAATCCTTCTCGGTCCAAACAACAAAATAAGCAGATTTTGCACACCCCAAGTTGAATTTCCACTTGGTAGAAGTACAGGTGGTTTCTGTTAAGAGTCGGTTTCCCTTCACTGTCCTTATCCAAATATGATACACTGTCTAACTTTGACTCACTTTTCACACAGAATGGACATTTGACTTCAATTACACTGACACCACAACATCACAAGAAACAAAGCCATCTGGAGAAGAACCCAAGAACGGCACACTTTATTTGATTTATGAAAAAACCTGTGTCATGTACTTTCACATTTTCATGAGATTCCTTAGGTACATCTATGAACATGTCACGTGCAAATTTCTCATGATTACATCCCCAAGTAGTGGCTTTTGATGTGAATTTGTAAGACTCAGGGTAGCACACACTTTTGATGAAGCTCTGTGCAACTGCATGTTGCACTGTGCTGATCAGTGCAACATGCAGTTTTCATTTTAGATGCTGTAATTCGACCGGCACGAAATCGAAACCACAGTTTAGAGGAAGCTTGGCCCCTTGTTGCAACCTCAACTCCCTTTGCTTGGTCCTCTGAGACTGAAATGTCTACAACTTTGCACATGGACAATAGATCACGATCGTCCATGAGAATTGCTTCATCCTTTCTCAATTCAGTCAACACAGGAGGAAAGTTTTCTCCAATCACATTGGGGACAAAACTGTCAGAATAAGGCTCAATCAGGGACAAAATAGCAGACTTTGATCCACTTTTGTGAAGAGCACTGAAAAATGATGAGATATCATCACTTGTTGGCTGTTGTGTTTTCCTAACTGGAACACTAGACTAACAACTAGAACATTTCCCAAGCGACTGTCCATGAGCGGCACAATTCATATAGCCTACTCTTTTAGTTGAGTCCTCTTCTTGACAGTGAAGTCAATCTTCTGGCGTTCCTCATAGTCCACCTTTGAATTGCAGTAGGCAGAAACCAGTAAGCCTTTTCTTGTGTCACTGTTTTTGAGTCCCTCAACTTTACAGTTTCTTCGCTAAGAAACAGTAATGCAGCAACATGCGTGCATGTTTCTCCAAGGCCAGCCATGCATGTGCAGTGGGCTCCAAGTACACGACCAGACTTCTCTGCGATTATCCAGGGTTCCAGGGGTTTTTTCTCTGATTGATTGAGAATGGAAAACAAAATAGTTTGTTCCCATTTCACTTAATTTTTATCAAAAGTTTCAGCCTCCTCTTTTTCCCCATCTAACAGTGTGTGAATGTGTGTGTGGGGTGTCAGATTGTAGGCTACATTTGCTTACACAAGGATGTTTATTTGTCACAAACAAAAATACAAGTGTGTGACATGTAGTGTAAAAGTATTTTGGCTGATATAATAAACTAAATTAAAACACTATGAAACAAACTCAGATGGTGTAGCCTACAGTGCGGATAGCAAACTGGGGGTCTTTGATATGAAAAAAGATTGACAGTCCTTGGCTATACTTTGAAAATCGCAATTATAGCATGCAGTTAAGGTTAGGTTGGTAACTGACATAATGAATTAATGTTAGCATTACTTACTTTTGCCTTCACAACACAATGATCGTTGATGACCTGGTACTGCGTCTCCCTCACCCATCCACACACCATCTGGTTGTAGGCCTCCAAACCTTTGTAAGATTTTAGGTCTTCCGCTGTGTATGGGCTCGGTGAGAAAACTAAGTAGTTGACTATATCAGGAAATGTGAGTGAAGGAAGAATGGCCAGGTCGTCGTGGGTCCAGGAGGAGGGAGCCAACTCGTACGGATCTGCACCACCAATAAACCGTAGCTTCTCGAAATATCGGGCTTTCTCGTGTGATCCAAGTCCTTCCCGATATTCCTTTGCATCTTGAGTGCGTTTAGATGAGCTTTTGTGTCGTTTTGACATGGCTCTATGCACTTAAACTGTTTCATAAAAACCACAAGTTGCCACTGCTTTCAGTACAGTTGTTCACGCTGAGTATCTCCAATATGGCGGCGCAGCGAGGGTACCGCCCAAGTTGTGACGTTGGTGCCAAAGTCGTGACGTCGGTGAAAACCCTCTATTGGTACTGTGCCTCCTTCCATCCTGGGCCTTGGCTCCGCCCTCTGAGATTGTCTTATTTTGTCCAGTTCCAAACATGCAAGCATCAGTTTCAGGAGAAAGCCAAAACCCTGTTAAGAGAGCTATTAAATTATTAACACTCCATCAGGATGGAAAAAAAATGTATTATATGGTACCTTTCAGTAAACAAATCAAAAATAATAGTTAGCATTTTTTTTTCCACACAGCCAAAACTCAAGGTAGGGTCGTCACTTCTCTTGAATTCCCTCATTAGTCAGGAACACTGAGCGGACAAAGTCGAATGGGATACTTTGTTGCAACACATGCATAATTAATTGCTCCGAGTGAAAGGCTGCAAGTCCAATAATGTTTTTATTTGAATTAAAGACATTCGGCTTCAGAGGAGCCCGTCAGGGTTTCAATTAGGATGGGACAGCAGAGGAGATAAACACAGGTACTTACTTATCGCACTTCTCATTCCTGTGTGTGTGTGTGTGTGTGTGTGTGTGTGTGAGAGAGAGAGTGTATGTGCGTGCGTGGGCACGCACGTGTGTGTGTTTTCTCTTGAGGGAGACAGATGGGACAGTCCTCCACCACCTCGTTCTACTTTCTCTCTGCATGAGTTCTCACCACAGTGTGTGTGTGTGTGTGTGTGTGTTGCTCGAGTGCCAGAGCGTCGCGCAACACACACACACACACACACTGCAGCTAATGTGAACAACGACTGTTTCATTAATCATCTGTATGTGTAAATTAGGCATGAAAGAATGAAAGAAAAAAAAAAAGAAAAGAAATATTTGGTGCATAAATCCTTGGGCGCTGTGTCCCGTCCTTCGCTGTGCTCTGTGGTCATTACTCGGATGATGGAGTGAAGTTAACAAGCTGCCATCCTGTGGCGTGTGTGTGTGTGTGTGTGTGTGTGTGTGTGTGTGTGTGTGGATGGGTGGGTGGGTGTGAGAGAGAGAGAGAGAGAGAGAGAGAGAGAGAGCGAGGGAGTGTGTGTCACACCAACCTCGCCAAAGTTGAAATGACACCAGCGCACATGTTTCTGTTTCTCAGTGTTTATGACGGTTTAATAATAAGTGTGAAGTGCAACACTGTTGCATCGTCTAAATTCTGCTGCCTTTCTGAGACTCAATGCACACGCAGTGAAAAAGCTCTGAAATATTATATAACGCTGTTTCAAGTCAAGTTTTTTTTTTTTAATTATTATTATTATTATTATTTTCGTGCTTGGCTCCATTCCATTGCCTTCCTGTGGTGTGGCTTTTCTTGACCTCTGACCCCTGGCATCAACCAGACCAGTGTTTGTGGCCTTGTTGGAGGAGTGGAACTGAATATTTTCATCCTTTTGGAAGCATTACCTGGAAACCCAAGAGATGACTTTGAAAATCTGCTTCGCTGCTGTCAAATATTAAATATTATGTACTGTTTTGCTTTAATGGTGTAAGTTCACGCCACCGCACCTCTCGCTCCGTCCTTGCACCTTATGTGCTTCTCCTATCCTTTGTCCAAATGTATTTGTCTGTGTTGGCACATTAAAAGCCCCTACTTTTCTTCTTTAAACTCAGTGTCTTCTCATAAAGACGAACAATTCGCAGAGAGCCTTATTAGAGCAATTCATCAAATCGGCGGGCAGCGCTGATTAAATCAACCTGGTAATAAATGGAATGATCTAAAGCCTTCCGACGGCCAGACTCCTCCGCAGAACCACCTGCCCGATTAGGAGGCAATTTATCCCACACCGCCGTCCGTGGAGCTCCTCGCGTTTAATTGGATGGAGGAACGCGGATGTCACTCTGTTGGCCTGATGGCGGCGGCCGCAGGTAGTGGAATCACAGGGTAATATCTGCTCCTACTAATGAGAAGAAAAGACCTACAGCGTCAAAAATCCCAGTGGCATCTTCAGACTATTAGAGAGAGCTGTACTCTCCTAGTAGCTCCTTCAATAATAAATGCCCCTCCTCATGTGTGATTTATAATGTAAAGCTTCTCCTTCAACTGCAGAACCAAGACCGAAATGTTTTGTCTGAGCATGTAGATGGTTGGATGATTGAGTTGTAAGCTGTAAAAATGTTGGACTCCAAACCAAATTATAAGCCTTTCAGAACAGGATTTGTTCAGCATGCAAATATTTCAAAAATAAAGATATCTTGAAAACATAAAACTGTAAATCAAAGTTACATTTATTTATATTTTTAAGTTTACATAGAATTATGTTTATATACAATGCCAAAATTACAACAGAATTTGATCATAATGTTGACTGAAAAAACAGCAAAGAAACAAATAAATGGAGAGCAAGAAGAATAAGACTTCCTATTAACCACTGCCAATAAATGGTGTCAAATTACTAATCAGTGCCTCCACTTCTGTTTTTCTTGCATGTACTTATTTTTTAATTAATCTAAATTTGTTCTTCATATTTTTAGAGGTATCTCTGAACCCTTGTGGATGTATCTTTCATAAATGTTCATTTCCGCCGTTCATAATGGTCTTTCTGAGCCTGTTTTCATAAAACATACCACAGCTTTTGCCAATCTTGCTTGGCAGGAGCTTTGCTTCGGCAGCAGATAGAGGCAGAAAGAAGCAGGAGTGCGTGAGGTGCAAACACTCCCAGTAGGTGTAAATTCACAGCTTGTGATGCATGGCGGATGTCTTTCAGAACGTGGAGGATTGAAACTTCTTGGAAATTGAAGATCAAGAATGTCAGAAACGAAGACCTCCTTTTGTGAACACCTTTAAAGTGAAATCAGTTTCATTCATTCATTCATCTTCCATACCCACTTACTCCTGAGCTCAGGGTCACGGGGGTCTGCTGGAGCCTATCCCAGCTGTCTTCGGGCGAAGGCAGGGTGACACCCTGGACAAGTCGCCAGTTCATCACAGGTCCACACAGAGACAAACAACCATTCACACTCACATGCACACCTACGGACAATTTAGAGTGTTCAATTGACCTCACATGCATGTTTTTGGAGTGTGGGAGGAAGCCGGAGAACCCGGAGAGAACCCACGCAGACACAGGGAGAACATGCAAACTCCACTCAGAAAGGTCCCAGGCCCGGGCCCGGAATCGAACCCACGACGTGAAATCAGTTTCTGGTAATCAAATTAAAAAGCGAAAAAAAAGAGAAGGTTTAAGGTGGGGAAAAAAAAAAAAAGTTTCAGATGCGATGAGATCTAAGTACAATCCGAGGCCTTTGCCACGAGCAGATGGTGCGGGGTTTCAACACTGTCACAAGCAAATCTATTCAGTCTTTTCCTTGGAACTCAAGATAATGCCTTGGAGTCCACTAATATGATTTTTTTGTTTGTTTGCTAGCTTGCTTGTTGGTTTTTGCTGTAAATAGTCACATTACCATGAGCCTTGAACAACTTGTCGGTAGGTGCTTTTCCTCCGAGCTAAAAGCACCCAAACTCATTAGCTTGCGCCGCCTGCTCCAGGAGTTGCGTTAGCACCTTTGACAAAGGTCACGCAATCAGCTGTATCTACTCCTCAAAGGTTGCGCTCCTTTAGGCGCTGCCTGTTTTTTTTTTTTTTTTTTTTTTTTTTTTTGTTGTTGTTTTTTTTCTCTCCCACTCCTCATTAATTTTATATTGTTTACTACCTAATAAGGCTCTAAATTGGAACGAATTAGCACGCGTACGAATGTAGATGAAGCTGGCGCGAAGTGAATGTGCAAATTATTCCGTGTCCAATACTTCCCCACCTCTGTGTGATTGGAGTGTGGGGGTTTGGAGGTGGGTGGGGGAGAGGCGGGGCTCTGCATGCGGCGGAGGTAAGAAGTGGAGAGTGTTGGCGCGAGCAACTGCGGGCGCGCATCAGATGGCTCGTGATGAATAGTCAATTAACTCTAAACTTGTTCCAGGAATGTCCGGCGGAATAAAGGAGAGTGGGATTGGTTTGCCAGGACCGGTGTGGGGGGATGGGAGGAGGGGGACAAGGAGAGGAGAGGGCTGGGAGGGCATGAGAGACAAAAAAGGCATCCATTATCCAGCAGCTAATTATCTAGTCGCTGCCATTTCCATCCTGGAAGATAGCCACGTGATTAAAGGGTTTTGGTCAATCGAACAGATAGAGGGGCGGGATGAGGGGTGGGGTCGGGGGGGGGGGTTGTTGCTGGGATTAGAACCGAGGGAGCAAAGGAATCCCACGGAATGAGCCAGCGGAGGGTTGGCGGCCGTCTTATCTCGCCGTATCTGGCCAACAATAGCGTTTCCTCAAGTAGTAGTTTGCTCCTATCGCTCTCTAACATGACTTCCGTCTCATTTGGGGACACCTGTCACCCGTTTGACCCGATGCCCTTCCCTTTCCTCATCAACCGTCGCACTTATGCACCAAGCGCCGTCGCCCCCAGTTTGTGTCAACTAACAGACTGGATCAGTCCCTGAGCGGGGGTGGGGTGAGGTGGGGGTCAATCCACGTTACATCCCAATTCAATTCTAAGAAAATATTGAGCCCGCCAGTAGCTTTTGTGCTAAACGAAAAACCCAGAGCAAAACTCGTCAGCGTGAACCGCTGAGCGACCTAAAGCTGAGCTGTTCCTCCATCGGGCTATCGCGTTATTTATTCAACTCATTGCATAACAAGCAAATTCCCGTGTGAGCTTGTGGCTCTCCTGCAATCTTGTCAACACGTGGCTCCGGCGGCGCTCCGGGACCACGTGCGGTGGCACGGCAGTGCGGACAGACTGCGAGACATTTGCTGTGAGCTCGAAATCATCCAGTTGTTGAAAATCCCAAAATGTGGTGTGTGTGTGTACGTGCGTGCGTGTGTGCCTGCGTGCGGCTTGTGTGTGTGTGTTGGTGTGTGATCTAATGATGGGTCGTTTGATAACCAACCGGTTCTAAGAGTCGGCTCTTTGAAGTGAGAGCCGGCTCCTGATTGGCTGGTAGCCGTTTTTTTTTGGTTTTTTTTTTTGCAAAAGTCGCACGAGATTTGTCATGACGCAGACGTGACACAACGTCTGCTCAGATAATAGACGTTATTCCGCACATCCCAGAACTAAACCAGTCGAGGAGTTTGTGGCGTGTGTTTTAGTGGCGATTTTGTGCGATAGACAAATGTTCATTGGCATTTAGTTTTTTTGAATGCCAATTTTGGCTAAACTGAATTTGCTTAAATTAGCTAAAAGCTGCTTTTTGTTTGTTTTGCAAATTTTTTGTTTTTGTTTTGATGTTCGTTGATGTGTTCTTTCACTTGTACATAGTTGTATTAGGTTGGGTGTTTGTTTTGGCATATTATATTTATTTTTACAGTATGGTGTTCCGTGTTTAATATTTTTGATGTTAGCGCTGCCGCCTCACAGCAAGAAGGTCGTGGGTTCGATTCCAGGCCTGGGACCTTCCTGTGTGGAGTTTGCATGTTCTCCCTGTGTCTGCCTGGGTTCTGTTCAGGTTCTCCGGCTTCCTCCCACACTCCAAAAACATGCATGTGAGGTCAATTGAACACTCTAAATTGTCCGGAGTTGTGCATGTGAGTGTGAATGGTTGGTTGTCTCTATAGGGTGTCACCCTGCCTACACCCTGTGACAGCTGGGAGAGGCTCCAGCAGACCCCCGTGACCCTGAGCTCAGGAAGAAGCGGGTACGGAAAATGAATGAATGAATATTTTTGATATCATGAACATTAACTATTAATTTTAGCACATAAAATTTTGGTCATAAAATAAAAGAAGCAACAGAAAATTTAAGGAGCCACTAAAAAGAGCAGACTCTTTTTAGTGAGCCGAGCCAGAAGCACGGGTTCTCTGAAAAGAGCCGGAATGCCCATCACTACTGTGATCATTCGGCAGCACGTGGTTCTACTTTCCTCCCAGCCGGGGATCCACAAATTCCCTTCATCCCCGGAGGCTTTGCTCCGGTGGGGACGCCCAAAAGGTCAGGAGGCTGAAACTCGCAAAACTCCAGTAATGTGACAACCGGGCGGGACGTCAGCGTTACGCCGCAAACGCGCGCGCGCTTGAAAACCTCCGGCGATCGTCGCGGGAAAGCCGAAGAGCGTCATGAAATATTAATGTCGGCGTTGCACTACACAGCCTCGCAGCCTCGCGCCCTCGCGCAAACAATAAAACGCTCCTTGGCTTGAGGGAGTTGGGCGCCGTGTGAGGAGGAGAAACGGGGTGAGAGGGGTGTGAATAATTGACGGGGGAGTGTGGGGGGCGACTCACTCCCTTTCATAAACACCCTTCCCTCCCCACAGGACGCTAATAAAGACGTCGAACCTCACCGGGAGCCTGGGGGCGACAATTATGTCGCATTAATGCGCACTTATATCGCAGCCAGAGACGGGCGATGCGGCGCCACCTGTTGGAATGTGTTACGTCCCAGCGGAGCGCTGGCGTCACCGCACCTCTTTTGATAATTACATGCGGATATTGTTTGACCTGAACTCGTTCTTTTTTCTTCTTTTTCTTTTTAAACCGGTATGTAGGTTAAAGGAATAAAGAAACGGAGGGTACTTTTTGAAAAGGGCCTTGTGCCATGAATTGGTTTGATTCAGTTGGGATTTGAACCTTAAAGGTCGCATATTAAAAACCCCCGCTGCCTCCCCTTCAGATTTGCTCTCATTATCTCAGACTTCCAGTTAAGTCAAGTCTATAGAGCTGCAAACAGCCCTCTGCGTTGAGCCCTCTGTTTGCAGCTTCCCATGGAATATGTTGATTGTAGCTTGCTGCTGAAAGCTGAGGGATTAAACTGAGGTGCTGAAAGCTGCGGAACTCACCGAGGAAGTCACTGGGGAGCTAAAATTGAGTGTAGAAGGGGTTAAGTTGAGGAAAGTGGACTTGTTTGCGATCTTGAAGACATTTTGCCTCATACAAAAGGCTTCTTCAACTTCTACTTCGTTAACTGAAGAAGCCTTTCAAATGAGGGACGAAACGTCTTCAAGGTCACAGTTGCCTCAACTGAACCCGTCTACATTAACATGACTGAGAACCTTCACAGACAACTGAAACATGGGAACTGTATTGGGGAACTGAAACAGCTTAAGCAACAACTCAGGTGTTGCGTTTGGGAATTGTGTTCAAATACACACTGTGAAGCAGGCAAAAATATTTCGGCCCAAATCTGACTGGAGGTTGAGGGGCCGGTAACCAAGATCGACCCGCATCCTGCCAACTTTCTTTTGCTTCTTAAATGTGAGCCAGCTGAGGCCGAGACAGATCGAAGCTAAAGCAGTGGGTTCCTGTCTCAGCCTGTGTCGGTGCTGCCGTCCTGTTCACTTGCAACAAATTTACAACCTTTTCAAAAGATACAAAATTCACTGGCTGTAAACTAGTGCTTGGCACGCTTTACAAAGTTTTTAAAGCAAAAAAAAAAAAAATATATAAAAAGGCTTAGAAATAATGGCAACATTAATTAATGGAATTAAAAGGGGAGACAGTGGACGGAACAGCAAACAATTAGTTGATGGAGAAAAACAGAAATAATGGGGTCCAGTGTGATTGAGTTGTGTTTTTAATGCTCTCATACCCGAGTAATAAAATAATAAAGTGGCACAAACAGGTTTATGTTAAATGTCATGGTTAACACCCGTGGGCAAACTGACGGGAAAAGGTCGAAACACATCAAGTCATGAAGTCAAATATATATTGATTATCATTTCTAATAAAATTACCATCCAATGAATAAAGAAAGCACGTAGGACATGGTTTATTGACACTTGCACATGAGGATGTTTGGGTTATTTTGAAAAAGACACTAGGCAGGAAGGATTTTTGCTGGTCACATGACCTTTGACAGAGACCGACTGTGGTGACTGCATGGCGCTCTGTGCATCCAGGGTCTGCGGTGAAAAACCCCGGCAGAATTTACGGCACCCGTCACTTGTAACCATGTCATCGCCACGTGTCATTCCACGGTCCATTGCATTTTATTGGATATATCAATTAAGTTTTATTGCAAATCTGTTTTTAAAAGACCAAATCTGGGAATAAAAACAGAGATATGACGGTGAAGCATCTGTTTTTTTTTCCGCGGCCAGGCGGTACGAGGCATCAATCCGATGCCTCCGGGGGGCCTTTTCTGTTTTTCCTATTTTCAATCACCTCGACAGAACGTCGCGCAGGGTCGTCGCTCCTCCTCCTCTGCTGCTGCTGCTGCTGCTTATTGTGACCGCAATGCTGCGCGTGTGGGAGTCGGCCTTGTGTGAGCTCGCGCTGCCTGCTGGCTGAAGTAATGTGCGGCGATCAGCGCGGGCGGGCTGGTCGCTGAGATGTGAAGGACAACAGTTTGACCTTTTTTTACCTTTGCAACAAACTTATTTTCCCACTTAAGAACAAAGCTGTTCCTGTTTCTGACAATAATAATATGTCTTGCTTTATTTATTTCATTTTTCATTTTCTTAAAACCGCAGTGGCATTCTGTTACTTCTGACGTTTCATCTTGATTGTTGTATTGTCACGAGGACATGGGTATTTCTTATGCAATTCTTTTTATCTTTACAACTTTCTACACTGCAGATAGATACTGACAAAATCAAATATACGAGCAAGATATATGTACTTAATTGCAGCAAAGAAAAACACGTTAGATAACTCTAAAGATGCTTTTTATGAAAGGTGGCTGTTTTGAAGAATCTAAATATAAAACATGTATTGTTTCCCACATACATGTGTTCATACATAGTTTTGATGGCTACAGTGAGAAACTGCAGTCTCAATAGTCAAGGGAATGAAAGAAAAGACATTAAATTCACAGGGTGTTTCCAAACTTTTGACTGGCAGTGCATATGTATTTTAACTTTGAGCGTATTTACACCAGGAAAGTCCTTTAGTTCACTTTCTTTGGTCCGGACCAAAATACAATGTATCTTTTTTGGTTTTGTGCGGTTCCTTGTGCAAAGATCGTTCAATCATTGGACCAACTGGTCTGGGGCGTGGTAACACGGTGAAATACAGAAAGTAAACAATCGTTTAGCTCCAGCGTGCTGCACTCTTTGTGCTCATGATGATTTTTTTCAGACAGTTACAAGCGTTTGCAGGAAATTTGGAGCATCAGAAGCTTTTGATGCAACGTCGATGTTATGAGGAGATCTTTACCATTTTGCAACATCAAAGACGTTTGGTTTCCTCATTGCTCCACGTTGAACCACGACTCACGTTAGCGTGACGGTCCGACGACGTGCTACTAAACTTTCTACTATGCTAACCAAAACATTGTTTCCCATAATGGCTGTGGCTACTGAAGCCTGTGACGTGTGATTTCAGAACTGGTTGGAACCACGGTGCGGTCGCTTTCACACATCAACCGAACCACACCATGGTTCGTTTGGAAGCGACCAGAGACCACCTCTAAGGGGAGGTCTCGGACCGGCTGTTTGCTCCGCACCAGAGTTCGCTGGTTTGTATTCACACCAGCCCAAAAGGTCCGCATCAGGGACTTTATTGGTTTAGGGCAGGTGTGAATACGCCCTTATTCTCTTGAGAGGCTCTGACGTGGTGGTCGGGCCGTGGAGGCTTTGGAAGTTGGAGAGCAACTTGAGAGCGTGTTCTGTCTATCATTAAAACTCACACTTTGTGTTATTTGTGTGTGGGGCCTCTTTGAAAACGAGATGCTGCATCTCAAACAGCAATCCAAAATGAAATTGAAAATCGTTCGAAAACGGCCATTAAACAAACACAGAAATTGAGAATCTGATGCCTGCTCAAGATGGCACTGCAGCTTTTTAAAATTATTATCATTATTTTAATTGGACAGCGGGCGACACAGTGGCGCAGTGGTTAGCGCTGCCGCCTCACAGCAAGAAGGTCGTGGGTTCGATTCCGGGGCCCGGGCCTGGGACCTTTCTGTGTGGAGTTTGCATGTTCTCCCCGTGTCTGCGTGGGTTCTCTCCGGGTTCTCCGGCTTCCTCCCACAGTCCAAAAACATGCATGTGAGGTCAACTGAACATTCTAAATTGTCCGTAGGTGTGCATGTGAGTGTGAATGGTTGTTTGTCTCTATGTGGCCCTGGGATGAACTGGCGACTTGTCCAGGGTGTCACCCTGCCTTTGCCCTAAGACAGCTGGGATAGGCTCCAGTAGACCCCCGTGACCCTGAGTGCAGGACCAAGCGGGTATAGAAGATGAATGAATGAATAATTGGACAGCTACTCCCTGCAGCAACAGCTGCTTTCATTTCATGCAGCTCAGACCTTAAAGGAGAAAAAAAGTATATAATTTTAATTTAAAAATCAAAGAGAAACGTGGAGCCACAGACAGGTACGAGTGTATTTGTACTGATACGTGCCACTCTGTTGCAAGGCCTCTAGGTCACCAAGTCAAACGGCTGCACTTATTGAACTTGAACATCAAGGTGAGGCTTCTTTCTTTTTTTTTTATTCTCGGAAGAAACTTGGCAGCCGTCCATCTCCTGGAGCGCCTCCCTCTGACCGCGGCCCTTCCGTGTCTGAGCTCTGCGTCGTGTTATTTTTATTTTCCTTTCCAAAATCACACTGACTTCGACTCTGCGGTGCAGCTGGACGAGGGGCGGGGCCACCTCACATGATGCTCCATTTCATTTTACCGACGCTTTCTGACAGCGGCACGTCCCCGGCCTGTCAGTGAACTCCACAAAAGACGAAAACAGGGCCGCCCTGAGTGGGAGTCGTTCAAAACACCTTTACCTGGGCTCTTTTTGCCTCCGGATGGACGTGCAAAATTAACCCAACAGATTCAGGAAACACTTCACACGCGTCTCTTAGGGTCAGTTGTATTTCCAGTTTGACAGTTTATCCTGTTTTAAAGGCCCAATTTATAGAATTTTATACTGAGCGCAAGACCATTGCTCTATTGATTCGTTCATTCATGTATATATACAAATAAGAACCCTTCTAAGGGTAGGAAAACCATCCATCCATTTTCAATACCCGCTTCCTCCTGCACTCAGGGTTGTGGGGGTCTGTTGAAGCCCATACCAAGTGTCACATGTCGCCAGTTGGTAGGAAAACCAAAGGACTTTAATTGAACTGTGAGTACAAACTTTTATTCATGTATTTATGGGCCGAATGTTAAGCTTTTACCAATATGAAAATCATAAATGAAGCCAAATTTTGCACATTGGACCTTTCGTGATTGATGTGTTTGCTTCCGTTGCAAAACCCGAATTGACAGTCGACTTCTAAAGAGAAAGCAAAGCTAAGTAAATGGCGACAAGGGGGGCAGAGAGAGCAATAATAGAAAAGATAAAGCAAACAGATGACGGGGTGGGTTGGGTTTACACGCCGCCCGGCCCAAATGGACGCCTGATAATTGAGACGAATGGTCAGCGGCGGAGAGGCGACAAATCTATTCAGTCTGCCTGGCCTTCCTCCTCCTTCTCTTCCACGTCCTCCTTTATTTAAATCTACATCCCCATTTTTTACATTTCTATTCTTTAAGCAGCACACACACGCTTCCCCTAAATCTGGGTGGGTGACAATGTGGAGCAGCGGCACGGACCCGTCTCCCTTCTCTTCCCGTGCCGTTTGCAATCTATAAATCATGGATGGAAAAGCTCGTTGTTAAATGAGGTTACGCAGTGGAAGCCATTGTGAAGTTCCCGCTTCTTCCATTTATTTCCGCGTGTCGCGCGCTAATACCACGGGGAGCTCCGGTCCTAAGGATTAGGCTCTGCAAACAAAACACGCACTCGCACACACCCACACCCACACACACACACACACACACACACACAACTCTCTCAGCCAAGTAGTTACAAAGCCATTCCCTTCTTGTTTCTGACAGCACGATAAATGCAAAATTGATTTTTTTTTTTTTACCCCCTAAACTCAGAGGAACTGTCTTGAGGATGAGCACAAAATACTGCATTTGCGGGGTAAAAACTTTCTCTCTCTCTCTCTCTCTCTCTCTGAAAGAAATATGTGCAGCTATTACATCTAAATGTTCTGAGCCTAAAAACCTCAAGCTGGCTACCGTCAAGAGACACACAGTCCAACTTGAAAGGTTGCGATTTAATATTTCTGTGCAAAGCGGCGATCAAAATGCTTCGATATTTATTCACAGGCGTGGTTAGAATATGAACAAGCTTTTGCCACTGCGTTATACATTGCTACGGATAAAGGGTGAAAAGCGAGGATCGGATCAGTCGCAGGATTTTGTGAAACTTCGTCCGACATCCGAACTTGGAGACACAAAGTAGCTCAAGCGCGAAGTTTTGCCGTGTTTGTCCACGCTGATGTTTCCCGACTTCGAGGGTTGCGTGGCGTGCGGTGACGCCGCGCACTTGGAGCCGAGAGAATGACCACTTTGAAGTTTGAAGAATGGAACATTCATCATTGACTCAGTGGAGGCTAGCTTTGTCTGCAAATGAATATCGTGCAGCCTTCTCTTCAAAGGTGTATTAGTTTTATCTTTTTGCAAATTGCTGCTACACCTTTCATCTTTGAGAGCGTCTGTTCAAAAAAGCTGAAATAACAGTGGTTGCAGTGACACGCGGGCCTCGTGTTTGTTTTACTGCGGAGAGTCGGTCGAACACAGGAGACGCCATGTTACAGATAACGTTGACGAAGTTCAGGACTCGCTGTACGCTTTTTGGGGCGGGTCAGTTGCATTTATTCACCAGGTTGTGGTTAACACGCCGGTGTAAATCCTAAAATATGTCTGGGACTCAAGGCAGGAATCAGACACAGGATAAAAGTAAAAATTTGTCTTTTATTGTATACCACAAGCAAAGAACTAAGTGACAAATTTACATGGCGATGAAATTCCTAGGGAATCTAAGATAGCGGTGGGGGAATAAGGAGGCAAACTGAAAATCACTCCGGAGGAAAAAAAAAAAAAAAAAAAAAAAAAAAAAAGCAAAACGCTGCACAGGAAAATAAACAGAACATCGCTCAGGAGGAAAAAGGGCTAAAGCACATAAAACCAAAAGCTAGATCTTATCTAATAAGAATGGACAAAATGAAAAGCACTCCCACAGAGGAAAACAAACATTCAAACAAACTCACTCATAAAGAGGGGCAAAAAGAAACAAGAACATAAATTCACAATAGGCAACTATGACTAACATCAAAAAAAAAATACCTCAAACAAAAAAAAAACAAACAACAAAATCACTCAATTTCAAGGAACAACCGTCTTACTGCGAACTCTTTAAAGGGCTGTGCGCAAGTTCAAGGGCGAGACTGACCAAGACTCTCTGGCACAAGACAAGCCCGACGCAGACTATTTAAACACACAAGGTAACAAGGCACAGGTGGAAACAATGGGTAATTAGGTCAGACGCACAGGTGGCACATGAGGAGGGGAATGTGATCTGAAACAAGAGGAAGGTTAATCGGGTCTTCAAAATAAAACAGGAAGTGATGAGACAAAAGCCCCATGACAGGACAAACGTCACCACGGTGTGACAAAATACACCTTTAAAGAAATTCAGAGTTTGAGAACCACATGCGCTGGTGATGAGAAAGTGATTCATTTGGCTTGCATCACTCACCAAACAGAACCAGGGCTTGATTGGCCCAGGTTTTTTTCGGAAACACACACCTACGCCACTGTGTTTTGAAAAACACGCTAGGAGTGTGACAGTGAATTTTATTCTCTTCTTTCTGTCAAGTGTTTTTGTCAACTTTGAGGCGATGATGCAGAACTGCAGTACAAATAAAATAAAAAAAAAAAGCCTGCAAAAGACAGCGGGAGCTGCTTCAGCTGAGCGCCGGGGCCTTGGCTCTCTCAAGGTTTCCATGCTCTTCAGGCGGCTGCCGAAGCCCTCGAGTGCTTCCGGTGAAAACGTCCTTTAGTTTCCCTCTGATTCCGGATTTGAACTTCGCTCAAAGACGGAGACGGAGCGGCGGACGCCGCTTAGACCCGTTTTGTTTTGCGCTCGCTCCCTTTGCCGTGATGTGAATTTTGATCCGCGCTGACACACAATTACTCTGCACTCTGAGGCGGGCACGGGGCTGTTTTGAAGAAGCGTTGTGATTGGTTAATGAGTCGGAAAGGGAAAGCTTCTTGATCTCATTTCCAGTGCTTAATTAACCTTGGAGTTGCAGATTTCCCTCGGTGGCGGGGACGAGGCGGGGCGACCTCGCTCTTTTTTTTTCCTCTCTCTCTCTCTCTCTCTCTCTCTCTCCCTTTGTCCCCCGTCTTGCTTCTGTCGCTCCGTGCAATGTGCGACTGCCCCTGCCCCCCCCACCCCCCCAGCCCCGACCCCACCGCAATGACAAAGGGGATGTTCTGCTCTCTGTGCGTCTGTCCTTCCACAGACAGCAACCCCTTTATTGACTGATTTATGAGTTCAAAAGTGCCTGTTCAGTACTTCCGCGAGCGCGCAGACGTTCCGATGCCCCCTCCTCCCCCTCCGCGCTGCGCTCACATAGATCTTCTTTAGCCGAGAACACGGCGGATAAAAATAGCAGCAGTGCTACTTCGCCCTCACAGCCTTCCTCCTCTGACTCTCCCTCCCCTCCCTCCCTCCCTCGGTCTCCCTCTCCGCGGGCCAGCCCAGTTCTGCGGCCCCGGGGGTATGAACCCAGTTCTGACAGAATTGATCTCCGTTTCCGGTCCCCCTCCCCACCTCCCCTCCCTCCCTGGCTGTGCGTCTGCTCCCGTGGGCCGCCCGACCAGCCGGGCGCCCTGCCTCCACAGCCGGTTTCTCCAGCTCTACTTCCTGGACTCCCTCCTCTTCCTCTTCCTCCCCCTCCTCCTCTTCCTCCCTCTCCTCCTGCACTCATTCCACCCATCTGGCCATCTGCGCCCTGTGTACCCCTCCAGTGTTCACCTACCTTAAAGGTCTCACTCTGTGCCAGTTTTATGTGGCGTAGAGTGATTTACATTTTCTTTTACATTTCGTCCTGGATGTCTGGCACAGATGGTGACACTCAATAAAAAAAAAAAGTTGATTTAGCCCGCTGTTTCATGGCCTTCCGCAAACAGATTCTTCCTTGGAACCTTCCACGTGCTTGAAGGCAAAGCGTCGACAAGACAGTTTTTGGGGAATATCAGCACAGTTCAGTGTGTTTATGTGATTTGACAGAATACAGAATCGATGATTGTCCTGTGTTTTTTTAATCATAGGTCTGTCCTCTTTTTTTGCGCAACAATAAAGTAACTCTAAGTATTGTTTTTGCACAATCTGGGACCTTTGAAAGACACTTTTCTCCAAACCAGTTGCAATGTTTTTTTGTTTTTTTAGTTTTTCTACTGTGTTTCACATTCTGGTCGACATCAATTTTATTCCTGTGCGATTTCTCAGACACGTCGACATTCTCCATCATGATGGAGGCGGCTGACTTCCGTCTTAAAGTAATGGCTTGGTTCCTGTCTTCTTCCCTGCCTTCTTTTAATCCACTCTGCGTTCCCGCCTCCTCTGCCAGGAGGAAGCAGCACCGCCAGCCTTCCCTCCTCGCTCCTCCACGCCATCCTGCAGATTAATGCCAGCTAATTTGCTCCTCGCAGCGCGTCCCTATGTTCCTCCTCCCTCTTCCAGGTGAGGGAGCCTCGTTTACCGTATTTTCCCTCCCGGCCACTTCATCATTTTTTTCCCTCTCTTTCTAATTTGCTCACGGTCGCGTTACGCCTTTTCCTCTCCGTTCTGCCAAGTAAGCGCTCCTCGTAACCCCCCCCGCCCGACACACACACACACACCCCTTCATCCTTGCCCCTCCTTCCTCTCCTTCTCCCATCCCAACCCTCCGTCAGACACCGAGCCATATGGCCGGGTGCGGCCCGGGCCGGCCCGGCTCTCTGCCTCGTTTAAATTCACAGCCCGCGGGTCAGTTTGCCTCCTCGGTGGGACGGCAGACGCCGCCGCAGAGGAAGGACGAGTTGGGGGGAGGGGGGGGGTGAAGCGCAGCCGCGAGATGAAGCGTGAAATTCTGGATTCTCATGGAGGAAAAAACGAATGTGGACAATTTTCTTTTCCTTTTTTTTTACGGCAACACGGAACAGAAGGCGGAGTCACATGTCTGTGAACCAGGTGCCAGCTTGACATTGAAATAACAAAGTTTGGGAGTAAACAGAGGTGACTGTGTCTGCACAAGTTTGGACACCCCAGATTCAGTTTTTTATACTTGACCAAAATGTTCAGTTCAACCTGTGAAACAGTCCAACCTTTGGTAGAATCTCCTTTAATTATCTTAATTGGCTGATAATGGTTTTGCTGGGCCAGACATGACAAATAATTAAACTGCAGCCGGGAGCTAATTTCGCATCAATCAGACAAAATGTTATCAAACGAGGACACCTTAATCAAGTGAAAGACAAATATGTATTTGTTTGTTTTGCATATCTATTAGTTTTAGAAAAAATTATTTTTTGCAGCAGGAAAATTTTTTTTATTGTTCGCTAAATTTGTTTTAAAGAAGATAAACAGACCTTTGCACTGCTGCAATGTCAGCCACGGCATGGGACGTTGGGGAATGTGAAATTTATTCAAGAGTCAAATATGCATAATCACAACTAACATCAAAGTGCAGTAGAAAGTGAAGCGCGCCAGAGAAAGCCTGTGCATAACTGCAAGAAAACAAGCTGGGAAGGAGAAAATGAGGGATAAAAAAAAAACAAAAAAACAGAAGAGAATTAGTTGGAGGTGTTTGGATGGAGGTGGGGGGTGAGGAGCGAAGCCGAGAGGAGGAGCAGAGCGAAACAGCGGGCATTAAGAGAGGAGAGGTGTGAAATTGAAACCAATAAATCCAGAACAGATTCCTACAGTTGTGGGAGCCACAACAGACTCCCTCGCTCCGGCCGCCGCCGCCGCCGCTGCTCTCTTTTTAATTTGCTGTCGAGCCTGTTGCTGTCGAGGCAGGGCTGCGGCCCTGCCAACAGTTGTGCTCAAAGACGCCCGACGTGGCGGAAAAAACAAAAAACCATTCCATCTGAGCTGGAGAAGACGGACTAATTGCTGCATCCGCTCGTCTTGAAAGCCCTCCGTTGCGCTCCGGTTTGACGTTGACCACTTCATTATAATTTGCTTTTATGATCTGCTCCGCTTGCAGGGATGCATGTTTCACTTGCTCACTCGCTGTGCGGGATGTTTCTGCTCTCCCGTCAGGCCGCCAGGCTTCGGCCTTAATGAATGGAAAAGAAATGGTAGCGCTGGATCTTCAGCTGGTCCGTCAAAGTGGGCAGGGGTTTATTCCAGTCATAACTCTTAGCTGTTTTTGAATAATTGATCGTGATTTGAAGCGCAGTATCGACTGGTGCTGTCCTCATGTCCTGCGACACCCCCGGGAGGCGAAAACTGAAACCCTCAACTTCATTAGTCTGCACGAGTCGGTCTTCAGCTTTTCACTCATTTGTAAATCGAACGTGAACCAGTTTCACCAGACAGTGTTGATTATTGATCTCGCGCTCACACGGACACACTGCTACACTACGCCGCTTATTCATTATTCATTTGTTCATTCGTTTGTGTTTCCGTCCTGACTTTGGCATTTAGAAATAGGCGATGTCTTCAGTGTAGCTTTTGGCGTGAACCTGCAGGCGATGGTGTGATTTGGCAAATGATGCCAGAGTTTTGCGACAGACCCAGGTGGCAACTAGCTGCAGGCCCAGACTGCTGTCCCAGCCCTGCAGCCACATCGGCTTGAATAAAATGAAAATATAAAAATAACACAAAAATGGTAAAATCATTATTTCAGTGTTTTAAAGGACGCATGGAATTTGTGGAATTTCTTGGTGTGAGTTCCTTTTCCTTGGTAGAAATAAGCCAGCGTAGCGTGAGCTAGCTAGAGCGGCCTGAATGTAATGTTTTGGAAAGTAAGTGTCCAACTCTAAATTCTCCATAGGTGTGCTTTAGGGAGGTTGACTGGGTCGAAGGAAAAGGCTATCGCAAGGAAACGTTGCAACGTTGGACTCGTTTCTAGAAAACCTGATTTGTGTTATCAGCCTTTCTGAGCGCACCGTGTTGAACAGCCATCCCAGAGTTGGACTCAAACGGCCATCACCAACACACTCACGCACACACACACACACACCCTGCATGTCTGTGTAGTGTCAGGAAAGTGCGGTGCTGAGTCCTTTAGCCCTGCCAACTTATCCTCATTAATATTCCCCATCTGAAGATCTCTTCGTTAAAAAAAAAAAAAAGAAAAAAGAAAAAAAAGATTAATGATGACCAGGCCCACCGCTGACAGTGGACTCTGGCCAGCATACATCAGAGTCCACCTCCAGCTTTATGGGGGGCTATTAGCACAAGCTCCCAGGCAACAAACCATACATAGCAAATGTGCCTCTTTAGTAATATGATAATTTCTAAAAAGCACCGCCGAGCGATTCGCAGTGGATATCGCGCACAATTCCCTCACATACTTTGCACTTAATAGATGGCACCGTGGCGAAACGCCGCAGCTCCCAGGGATGATGGAGTGAAGGCCGAGTTCGCCCTGACAGCCCTTAATAACTAATGAAAACACGGGCCGGGCAAATTTGCAAAGAGAGGATTTAGGCGGCTCTTAGCGCACGCTAGGAAACGAGCTTCACCCATCCCGCCAGGTCTTAGCGAGGCCAGGTGGTGGCAGTAGTGAGCGCAAGAGGTGTCAAAATTATTCACATTCTGTACTTAAGCAAAAGTATCGATACTTGGCCAAAATAATACGCTGGTAAAAGTATTTGATACTGATCCAACTCTTTTTACTCAAGTAAAAGTAAGAAAGTGCAGGTTCTGACATGTACTTAAGTAAAAAACATAAATAACCTTTTTTTTTGCCATTAATTATACACTAAATTTCTTTTTTTAATTTTGCAAAAATGAAAACTTTCTGAAAGAATAATTTGGACTGAACTAACCTGAGGTCAGAGGTCATGAGCATGCATGAGCATTAGAAGCTTTGCTGCTCTCGATACGGATTTTTTTTTTTCTCTTTCAACTGCAGCACAGCAAAACTGTAATCAGTCATAGTTATGACCAGTCAGCCATTATTGAATTTTACACTTTCAATAGCAATGTTATTTCTTCTATGTTTATCTTGCTCTGTACTGAAAACAGATCTGTGACCCCAAAGCCGAGGTCTAAAATAATCTCCCTCTCAAATATGACTCACTTTTACATTGAACTACAGAACAGCAAAGCGTAGTTCGGTTCAAATGGCTCCACTTAAAACAACAAAAACTATAATAAATCATAAGTCAATTAATCTTAACAGAGTTTGTATTTTGAAAACACAAAAGTAACAAGCATAAAGATACAACAAACAAGCACAGATAATTATGTGCAGATGTTGTGAGTAAATGTAAACATTTGTCCGAGAAAGAAATACTCAAGTAAAAATACAGTTACCTGAAAAAATCTACTTAAGAACAGTAACAAAGTATTTGTACTGTGTTATTTCCCACCTACTGATTGACTGATTGATCAGCGTCGGGGAAAACGCACCCTTCGCTCCTTTCATATCGCTGAGCTTTGTCTCCGTCTCTTTTCCGCTATTAGCACCGGCTCCCCGCTGAACCAAGCATCTGAGAGCGCAAAGAAAGACGGGATAGATGCAAGGGCACGCTGGCACCGCCGCCGCCATCAAACGCTCAGAAGACATTGATTAGGTTAAAAACACAGAGAAGGGAACGGAGGCGGGCGGTGGGGGAAACACGAGGAAGGCAGCCTCAGCGCGGACACCCCCACCTACACCTTCTATCAGCTTTGATGCCGGGATTCATTCATCAGAGGCTGCTGATGAAGACGGTCGGCCGGCCAGCCGCTGGGTGCAAACACCCCTCATGCAAACACCGGCTCGTTTGTTGTCTCCCAGCCACGGAGGATGCGGCGTTAGCATGTAGCCGGCTAACGAGTGGAGAAAGAGAAAGACGAGCCCCTCTTTGCACGCATGTCGGGACTTGTCAGGGCCCCCTCAATTCTCTTGCATCGCTCTGCTCTGCGGTGGAAGGGGACAATTCGCACTAGAGGTCCTCTGTGTAATATTTGGAGATTTTGAAGAAGAAAAAGTCACATCAAGTGGTTACATTTTAGATTGAAGCGTCTTTCACTGTCTCTACCCCTCCCGAGCTTCCCGTTCACCTTCTTCTTCATTGGTTTATTTGAAGACGCGAGCGTTCACCCTAAATATGAAACAGGCTGCCAGGCAGCTAGTTTGTTCACACCAGGCTTCCTGAGAAAGAATATGGCTGTGCAAGATGACAGCGGTGCACCAACAAAAATCAAAAATCACTGATGTAAATATACAGTATATGTATATATATATATATATATATATGAATTAACTGTTCTAAGAGTAGGAAAACCAAATACTTTGATTGCACTCTGAAAATGCACTTTTAATAATGTATTTATGGGAAGTATATTAAGCTTTTACTAATCAAAAAAATGTAAATAAAGTCTTACACACTGTACCTTTACACACTGGTGGTGACACAGTAGGTGGCCCTCCAGTGAGTGGGAGTCTTACCCTCCAGATTGGATAGGAGGTCCCTCAAGCCTCTGACACCATTTGGGAGAGTGACGGCAGTGTCAATTGCTCAATTTTGAGTGGTCTGCTCCTTTAAGGGATGCTCACGAGAAGACGTTGATTTACGATCTCATCCTTACCAACGTACAATCAGTTAATTGGTTTATCTGCTATCAGGCCTGCGAGCCGAGATGATTGAAGCCCACTTCATCATTTTTCTAATAACGTGGCGTTAACAGATGCTGGCAAAGGTAACCCGTCTCTGGTCGGCTACCATCAATTTTTACGGCTCGCCTGACGCTTTTGTCAGCGGTTTTTTCACCTTTGTCGTCGACTTGCTCGCACATCTCCTGAAACACAGAGTCACGTCTCATCTCGCACGGATGTGCTGCTCTGGCTGATTCCAAACATAAAACCAAGACCGTTTATCTTAATGGCCAGTTACGTAACGCTCAGTACAATGACGTGCTCTGGGGCTAAGGCACAGGCGTCTGACATGCTAGCGACATTGTCTGATTGATATGCTAGGGCCTGCATTTAAGCTAATAAAGAAAGTCTAGTCACATTTTTGCAGTTTTTCCTTTACCCTTTTCAAAAGCTTATGTTCTCTGAAAAACAGTTTCAATTTCCAACTGAGGATGATACACAATAGCAGAACAAACAAAATATTGTGCGCTAACAAGTTTGATGGCATGATATTAAGCTTGGAGGTGGCCTGAGCAAAGGAGCTTTGATTGTTTCTTTTAATGCCGTCTGTACCTTTCGTGTACTAGCAAGTACTAGCAAGACTGACATTCAGAATTCCTAAGTAATCTGTTTATTCTGATTCATTTCATTGCATTATTTTTATTGTTAGAATTTAAAATCACAGGGAGTGATCGCCTAAGTACAGCAACAACATTTGTATACAACACATTTAATATAATCCGGCCTCTTACTTTTAAACATGGCATGCAAATGAGATCAAGCCAGAGACCGATCTAATTCCCTCCCTGCTGTCTAACAAGCCAATTAAAGGCCCAGTGTGAAGCATTTCAAGCGTTTCATTTACGCCGTTGGTCAAATAAAGCCAACGAAGAGAACGAACACTTACGTGAATATAATTGCTAATGATAAGCATTTACTTTCAAAGACAGAAAAGTCCGCCAGCAAGGCGGCCACATTAGCTTGAATGGATGGAGGTTTTTGTCATTTTTACCCTTAATATCTTCTTGTTCTTGCCTATGGCCGCTAAGAAAGACATGAATGTAATTCGCTGGTGTTAAATTTTGCACACTGAGCCTGTGAGATTTTGTTTAATGAAGCACAACATTGGAATTTCACTACAAATCTTGGTTATTTCCTTCAATTTCAAAGTTAAACCCGTGTAACATATTACTTTAAGATACTTTCGCTAGTTTTCTGAGTGTCTAGCGCCATCCTACGACCTCCCTCCTGTGCCCTTATGCCGACGGTTGTGCAACGCTTCTTATTTTCCCTGCTGGAACTGCAGTGAAACTCATGTTTTTTTCCCCACCCTCTCTCCTCCCCCGCTTCCTCCTCTGCGACGCTCCATAATGTGGCAATCGCGGCGTCGCAACATTCCGCAGGTTCCGTCAAAACACACATCTGTTTACCGTTGTGTGCCGATTATGGGCGAGGCTATGCAACACATCGTCCCCTTTGCACGCCGAGCGCCGCCGCGTGATTCTCCCTGCGACGGGCTGCCCTCCCCTCACCCCCCCCCCCCACTCCAGGGGGGGACAAGGCAGACCCAGGAAGGCATTATCACCTTTCTGCGGAGGCGCAGCGGCTCTATGAATTATTTACGTTACAGCAGGCTGGGGTGGGTTGGGTGGTGGTGGTGGTGGTGGTGGGGCTCTAGACTGAGCAGCGCGGGTGAAGGAGCCCCCCGCCAGCCTCCTCCGTCAGGGGTAACCCCGGAGGCCAGGGGCCAGCCGGAGAACTGTGGGAGAAATCATCGGGGATGCAGAGGTAACGAGCAAAGGGAAATTAAACGACAAAAAAAAAAAAGGGGGGGGGGGATTCTGCCAGGAGTTGCTGGAGCCGTGGGAATGCAGCGCACGTCCATACACAAATTTTTCTTGAATGTGTGTGTGTGTGTGTGTGTGTGTGTGAGTCCATGAGCGAGCACGAGCTCAGTCAGTCAAGGAGGTTTCAGATTTGTGAAGCACGTCTTGTAAATGCAAACGCACACGTACGCACGCACAAGCACGTACGCGCTCAAAACACACGCGCACACACACACTCACACGTGCACGTGTATGTGCACAAACATGGATGCCTGCCGAGTGCGCGTAATAGGTTGCGGGATTCAAGGCACTCGTGCACGTGCAACATCCCCGAACCGTCATCAATCTCGGCCTTCAGAGCCCCTCTCAGCCCCCCCCCCCCTCCTCCGCTGGCCCCCCTGGAGCCCCTGACTCTGTTTTTGGCTCCCGCCTCGGTGCAGGTAGGAGGTCTCCTGGTGCTCACGGCTGTGCTGCCTCGCCACGCATTAATGCAACACGCTCCCCCATTAAGAGCCCTATATGTGCCTTTCTCCTTGTGCCCCCTCCTCCTCTCTCTCTCACCCACCCATCCCCATCCCCCCCCCAGCCACCACACATCCGCCCACCACCCGCACTGCTTTAAAAACCAATCTTGGCACGAACAAGCACACAGAATGACTGAAGGTGAACCACTCGTCAACTGGGTGTTGTTTTTTTTTATTGTTTTCATAATTTATTTTTGTTTTTTTGTTTTTTCACATCTGACGTGTTTGTTTCCATCTAAATGCAGTCGGCAGAGGCACATTCCATGTTTCAGGACCTCACTTGATATCCCTGAGGGATTTTTTTTTTTCCTTCACCCCCCCAAGGACTTTTTCCCCCACTTCTACGCTTGTTTTCTTTTCAACGCTGCAGCCGAACAGACTTTGAAGCTCTCATAAATAATATATATATATATATATATATATATATATATATATATATATATATATATATATATATATATATATATATATATATATATATATATATATATATATATACATCTAGAGAGAGAGCCACACGTGTAATAACCTATTTGGGGCGGCTCTTTAAAAAAAACGAGGTAACCTCGGCCTGTTGCGGCGCCGCTTTGATTGAGGTCAGGATAGCAAACGGCGGCGGGACTGTTGCGTAACAGATTCACTTCAGGTCCTTTTTTTTTCCCACCAGAAAATAATCATGTAATCAGAAACACAAACGGATGCAATTTGTTGCAAGTCAATCCTGGAAATGAGATTGCTTTTGCAAGCACAGAGGGCGGATATTATAATTGTGTATTTTATTAAGCTAAAAAAAAACATCTCTGTGAGCAAATTAAGTGGGAATGAGTTTTTTCTTCTTTATTTTTTGTTTGGAGTAATTGTATGTTAGTTTGGCTCTGCTTCAGTCTCTAATGGAAGTAATCCAGGACCTAATCCACTAAATGCATTGCATGTTTACCTTGTGGTTTAAAGGCCCAGCGTGCAGCTTTTACAAAGGAATTTGTTGGCATAAAACTGGATTTAAATTACATGTGTGTCATAAAACCAACAAATTGCTGCTGAGATTTGGCTGATTGGCTCTTTAACAGGTCCGGAATCTTTATATATGTGACAATAAATCAAACAAACGTAAACATAAATATTGCTAGACATTTGCTTTCTGATCATTAGATGCCAACCTATTTTGTTTTTTTTTAGTGTAAAATATTTTCAAAAAGCTTTTTATATACCTTCTTGAGGTCTTACCTTTTTATTTGGTCTGCTTTTAATTCCATCCCTTGAGGCCCTCAGTTCTTCAAAAACATCACTGCAAGCCTGTTTTGAGTATTTTCTTAAAAAAAAAAAAAAAGAAAGTTTCATTCAGGTGCTTTTGATGTGAAATTATTTATGACCGTCTCCTTACATTAAAGCGGTCATTAAGCGGCTAATGATTTCTACCCTGAACTGTGCTCGGCCTGGTGACGTCTGCACGGCCACGAGCTCTATAAATTTATCATTAAGCCGTCTGTCTGACTCCTCATAAAGATGATTGAGACGTTACGGCCGCCGGTGATTCACGGCTGCCGGTGATGAACGGCCGCTGCGAGTCCCTTCCTCGCGCTCCTCGCCTCTTACTTTTCCTCTGCGGGCAACGTTCAGAGCGACAGTGTTTTCCTTTAATTACTACCCCACACGTGCGAAAAGCGTCTCGGCAAGCAGCCCGATCAGCATCGGCGAGCTCCCGGGCCCACGCGCTCCCGCTCCAGCTCATCAGCCTGCAAACGTGCAACCAGAGACTTTCAAACTTTATTTTTTCAGATAATTTAATGGGCTCTAAACATGTATTTACTGTGCAATGGGCCCCAGTGACACAGTTCTTGTACTTGGTGATCTTTTTTATTCAAATCTTTCATTTCCTGTCAAAAGTACGGTGTACGTCCTGTTTGCTGGCTATCCGATATCCAAAATACTTATTTTTGTCTCCTCCTTTTATCCCTGCCCCAACAATTTTTGGATCGAAAGGATTCAGATTAAAGGTGAGCATGCTGGGAAAGTTCTTTCCAGTGCCGAGCTCCAAAGGAAGGTCGCGGGAGACGTAAACACTCCGGCAGGGCAGGTGTTTTGCTCGTGCAAGCACCTGGAACCCAGAGCACTCGATTTTTTAAAGCCACTCGCTTTCTTGCAGCGACATGTTTTTTTTTTTCTTTCGCCCTCCCTCCTTGTCGTTTCCTCCTGTTTCCCCGCACCCTCGGAGTAAATACAGAGGAAGTAGCGAACGAGTGAACGAGCGAGTAGCGAAGGCTGTGGCATGAGCTCGGCGCACGACGCAGCTGAGGCTCCGTCCTGCTTTGCGAAGGTCACAGAAACTTTTTCTTCGCTCTTACTTAAAAAAAAAAAAAAGAGATGCCTTCAGAAGAGCAGCAGTGGACTGGTTGTGTGATTTTTACCTCGAGGCCGCATAGCGACTATAAAGGCTGCACAGCGTTTTATCTAACAAGGATAAAGCCAAGCATTTTTTTCTTTGTGCGAATCTTTAAAAAAAAGGGCTGAATATTCTGCGCAGTTCTCGAGATAACTGCTCATGCAAGCCAACCCGATGTACCTTGGCACCCTTTAATGCTACCCTCACAGTCTCATTGCTTTTACATTTCCGCAAAAGCCAAAACTCAATTTGTAGTCCGAGCGGTGGAACCAAAGGGCTGCTTAGCAGGGAGGGCCAGTCGGTAAGTACAGACTCTGCATTTTGCTCGGCCCCAGCTGGGTCCTCGTCCGCTTCCAGGCTTATTCCCAGGCCAGGCCTGCCGAGCGCTGCCCTGCCTGCCTGCCTGCCTGCCTGCCTGCCCGTGATTTGTGGAGCCCGCTGGGGGACGAGGCGAGCTCTCCCATAGGTTAGAATCTGCAAACAATGAGCCCCGGTGTCTGTGACGGATGGCCTACATCCCTCCCCATTTGTCTGCGCTTTATCCAGCCCCCCCCCTCCCCTCCTCCCACACCCCCGTCTCCGAATCAATTGTTAAACCCCAAAGTTTGCTTAACATGCGCTCCCCGTTATCCTCGCCGACGAGGGCTGCGCCAGGAGCGGCGGAAGGCGAAGGGAGATCAATGTTGTCCCAAAGTGGTGGAGAGGATGAGAGGGACTTTTTAGCGCGACTTTCGGGGTCCTAATTAGGAACGGGACGGCAGCCGAGCTACCTCTCCTGCTGACATTTAGCTGGACGTACTTGATAAATGTCACACTGCTGGATGCGGCTGCGGCAAATGGATGCATCAACAACGGCTTAATAACCTTTACTGGTCGTCCTGCCAGGAATTCAAATTTCTTTGTCCGCTCTGCCTTGCATGCCTAAGAACACCGGGACCTAGCAATCAACACATTATGCGGGGGTTGGGGGTCGGGGAGGGAGTTGGGTGGTGGGGGTGGTAGCCAAGATAAATTGGCAGCAGTGGTGAGATAATAATAATAAATAATAATAATGATATATTTTATTTCAAGGCACCTCTCAGGACACTCAAGGTCCCCGTACAAAAAGATGGTTAAAAAAATTAAAATGAACAGGAACAGAATTCACAGCAGTGACAATCACAGATAATAAAAAATAAAACATAAAAAAATGTTTTTTCAAGCGAGATTCCAAAATGGGAAGTGAATCCATGTTCTGTAAGCAGAAATTATCAGAGAAAATAGAGAACAACAGCAAGACCTGGAGGGGGGCGGTGGGGTCGGCTGAATTAATCAGCACCCAAGACGGTAGCAATTGTGGAAAGAAAATAACGAAGAAGGGCGGGTGGGCGAGGCAACGCTGAAGATTGAGCCGTATCTGGGTAATAAGACCGTTGAGGGAATAAATGTCACCCGCGTCACGTCCAAGTCTCGTCACGAAATAATCACGACGGCGCTTAAGTGGGACAAACCCTCCAACTTGGGAGTGAGCAGTCAGCGAATCCTCAGAGGTCTCTTTAGGACGTATTTGCGACGTGCCCGTCACTCTATTTTTTCTTGTTTTTTTGAGTTTTTTTTTTTTTTTAGCGAAAGACGCCAGTGATGTTTTGACTGCTGTGCGTTGAGATTGGCAAAGAAATGGTAATTGTGACTTGACATTGGCTTCTGATTTGGGAGGGCTGCATCTCTTGATAGGTATTTTTGCTCTGAAGGCAACACCAACGCCACCCCACCCAATCATCCCACACCCCCTCCCGGGCCGGCAGCGAGTCGGCTGACAGCTGCGTGACACTTCCAGGGCGAATCACGGCTCCCGTCCTGCTGCTTGTTTGCTTTATTGTCTCAGAGAATAACTAATTATCCTCCAACTTCCACGTTGAGAAGTCTGCATTCCTTTCACCCCCCCCCAATCACTTTTGTAATACTTTTGCCTTGGCCAAGCATTTTCCTATTTTCTTTTTTTATTATTATTATTATTATTATTATTATTATTATTATTATTATTATTATTATTATTATTATTATTATTATATTAAAAAGAACAAACCCCAAATGGACATGCTAGGACCGCTTAAGGCACAGAGCTGCCTTCTCTTTTTGAAGTTGCGCTTTTGATATGGAGAACACGTACACATATTTATATTTATGGTGATCTCTGCATATAAAGTAATCAAAAACAACATTTATCTAATTAAATTAACCGTCTAAATATATTCGCTTTGGTTTGTTTGGGATTTCTTTTATCTGCCAAGTGCACGCCGCTCTCTCTGGACCCCTCGCTCCTCACTGTGTTTTCCATCTAGTGTATGCGTGTGTGTGTGTGTGTTGGTGCGCTTTATGTGCACGTGTGTCGGATACACCTGCTCTACGCGTGTGTGAGCGCCCGTGTTGCAGGTCTGTGTTTTCGCATCTTTTCGAGCTGCCGCCGCTGCTGCTGCTGCTGCTGCTGCTGCTGCTGCTGCGGTGGCTAATTGCCTCTCCAGAGGAATAATTATGTGACAAAAGCAGCCGTAATGGCGCCTCGGCTGGAGAAAAAGATATATGTTATGTCTTGTGTGTGCTTCAGAATGCACAAGCATTTGTTTACCCGCGGTCTGCAGGAGCGGGAGGGTTGAAGCTGGGGGTTGGGTGGGGGGGTGGCAGCCTGGACTGTGCAATCAGAGGCCAGAACCTGGAGAAAGAACTGAAGAAGGTGGCGCATTAATTTCAGCTAATTGCATGTATCCCGTACATTTAGTGGGCCACCGATAAATCAAGCGTTCCGTGCTATTTTTGTTCCTAAAGACTTGGAACCAGCAGCCCATTTCGCATGTGCGTGAATATGCTGATGAGGGTGTGTATACACGTGCGCGCGCGCGTGTGTGTGTGTAAATTGCTATTTACCGTCGGCCTCCAGGTGTTCAGAGCTGGGTCGCCGTGCACGGCCTCCTTCCTTAGATTAATAATCCATTAGTAATCCATTTCACTAATGAGCACTCAGCGGAGAGTTGGGACCATAGGGGGCGACGCAGAGACGGTCAAGGGAAGCCAAGTGCATAATTAATGCCAGTCGGCCAATCACATGTGCCATCACGGTCGCTCTTGAGATGTCACCCAGTCTGGCTTCGGTGCGGTCGCATTCACTTTCGTTGTCCGAATTTTTCGATGCCGGTCATTTCGTGACCGATGGCCAAGTTGACATATTTTCCCTACAACAAAATAAAGGACGAACTCAACTCTCAAAGCTACATCATCGGCGTATTGCATGAGGAAGTGAACATACGCAAACTTTTTTTGAAGACGTCTCCTTTCAGAAAAAAACGAACCATTAGGCCTGCAGAGGTGACTTTGGATTCCCCCCGTCCCCGCTTTGCCTCCGCTGCCTCAAAGCCACGCAGACTTGAGAAGTAAGCGGCTGTCATGGCGTGATGGGCAAAGCGCCTGGCGCCGCCCGTGTGTGCGTGTGTGTTTTTTAATATAGTTCAGGTGGGGCACCTGAAAGCTGTTACAAGGTCTGGCACATCAAAATGAGCTGGTAAACACAGAAGATTCCTCGCAGCCGCCGCTCCACCAACGACTACACCAATCTAGATCTCTTGTGTTTCAAGTCTAAGCGGAAGATTTCCCCCAGCGCTCCACCTGGCCTCCCCCCCTGCGGATCCTCGCCGCTGTTTAGCAGGCAGGCAGTGATGGAGGCTGACAAAAGAGCCTGTTAAAAAATTGAATACTATAAGTGGGGGAATGTTGTAGGCAGCGCCCATTGTTACCCCCACCCACATTCGCTTGGTGGAGGGGTGTGTGGTGGGGAAGGGGAGGGGAATCTGACACCCTCTCCTTTTCCCCGGCGCTTCCTCTGCGTGTTCCCGCTCTGCTCTGCCTCCCTCGGGGGAGCCCCCGTATCCCATTCATTCGATTGCCCCGCATGATGGATGTGCAGCGTGAGGAATGGGCCGTCCCGGGGGCCGCCGCGTCGTTTCTGGGTTAAACAGCATCTTATATCAAACCCATCTATACCTTCACAAGCAGGAAGCCTGTTTACTGGGGCGGGAAAGCACCGCAATCCATTTCTTGTCAGGGTGTCTCGCCGGGCGGACAACAAAAAAACTTGGGCGCGGCGGCAGCTGTGGGGACGGCTGCGAGAGGGAGAGGAGGGCGGTGATGAATATGGACGGTGTTGGGGCGCCGGGGAGGCGACACGTTGGCGCCGTCACTCCCTGGAAATTTGTTGATGATGGTTGGAAGGGGATGATTCTCCCAGCGTGGCCCCAGCATGTGAGGTTTAGCACCACCTGTGGGTGAGGAAAGATTTGAGAAAAACATATTTGATGTCACGCTGCATTTTGTTCTGTAGCGTTTGAGTGTGTAGCGTAGCGTGGCTCTTGTCACTGATGCGATGTTCACAAAATCACAAAACCCCAAGTCTGCTTCAGGTTCTGTGCAATACGACCAATTAAATTCTTATTATGCAATAATATTTTTACATGAAGCAAAGTTTCAGGTATTTGTCCCAGCTGTGTTGACACACGGGCAAATAATTAAATGAAAATAAATTCTTACGACTATTACAAAAATTTGGTAAGATTTTGCTTAAAACAGTTTACTTTCTGTCAGTTGTCTGTAATTAGTTGTGATTGGTTGTGACTTAATAAGACAGATTATTTTGAAAAACAGTGTCAGTGGCAAACTGTCATTGAACAGCCTCCGCCTGCGCTGCTGTGAAATGCTTCACGTTAATTTGGGTTGTACCCAAATAGACAGAAGAGTGACTCTCTCTTTCGCTAAAGATACCTTTTTCATCTTTGGAAAATGATCAGTCCAGGCAAACTGCAACTAAAAATCATCCTGTCCCTTTTTTGAAGTCTAAGATTAGCGTGGACATTTCTACTGTACTGTGCTCAGTGAACAGAACTTACCTGAAAATGTGTGACACCACCTTCCTGCGACTGGACTGCGCGATGCGACAACCTCTCTAGCCAATCTCAGCCTTTGATCTCGTGGGGAGGGGGTCCAAAATTCAACTCTCAGCTGCTCTTTGCTCTGCCTAAATCCAACACTTTGCACCTCACTGACCCTTTGGACTCAGACGTCTTTCAATTTTGAATCATGAATTAGTTCAGCCATGCCTGTCTACAAGAGACAACAAGGAAAAAACCTTCCCAACTGAGATATATCCAAAGATATATTTTAGGGGAATTTTATGAATTCCCACAGCAACCCGAAAACTTAACACATCCATTCTTCGAGAATCATCTTAACAAATGGCGTCCTTGGAATCCTGCTTATGAAAAGCTTGTGTGAGTGTTTGTCTTCGTTGTCTTTCAACATGTCTGCTCTGCTATGCACATGCGCTGGCAATACACGTGTGCTGCACGCTTTCAACCAAGGTTAAAAAAACAAAACAAAAGAACAAACACTGATTAGAGGACATTCTCAGCAGGGCTCAGCTTGCGGCGTGACATGCTGGGCGATCACGCTGAGGCGCCCGCAGCGCCGCAGATTTTGTCTCGCTGTGAGTCAAGATTTCCAACAATCTGTCAGCTGTCGCAAAGTATTTTGGGGAAATAATGGCGCCATTAAGATCCTGTGCCTTAGCGGTGACGGGTATGAGGAGCGACAGTCGAAAGCTTTCTTTTTTTTAACGTCACAAAAATTCTACCTGTCATTGGCGGCAGTCCATCTCAGGAAGGGGATGGAGTGGGCGCTCCTCTTCAACTGGCAAAAAGGTGGATATCCCGCTCCGATACATTCGTTAGATCCAGAGCTAATGTGCTGCGGCCGCGCCCGTGCGCTGTGGGAAGATCAGGAGTCAATTAGCAGGATTGGTGGGCAGGCTCGGCCACGCGGGCCAGAGCCGAGGACAGTCTTTGGTCGACCGCCACGCTGCGTGAGCCAGGTGAGGAGCAGGGGGGGGCCCTAAATGAAATGCTAATGCGGGCCACGTAAGTCAGGGCTCTCTAATTGGAACACAGCTGCTGCAGGGACCAAGTATCCCAAGAAGCGCCTCGCAGAAGCAGAGGAACCAGCGGGTCACTGTGATCAGGTCAAGCTTCTCCCCGTCTCCAAACGCTCGCCCTAAAATGGCTGGAGCGATCCTCGGGAAGGGTATGTAGTGAGCGGTGTAAAGATTGAAAGACCACTGTTATGAATCTGTTGCCTGCCTACGAGGAACAGGAAGATCCATCCTTTACTTCTTTTGCTTGCTCTGCTTCTCAGAAATACTGGACCTATTGTAATTAATCCATGTATTAATGCGTATGGTCTTTAACAGTGGTTCTAATCCGAATTCTCTCTCAGTATACTGCTTCACCCCTCATAATGGCAGGTGGTTTCGATGCTCTTGCTAATCAAACCTGAGTCAGGAGCAGTAAATTCTCGCCTTTTCACCAAAAAGTCTCAGCTTTCCTTTCCAAATTTATGTAAGAATGTGGGCTTATCTGACGCACAGAGGTTATTCAATCCTTCCTCAAGGGACGATACTTCTTCCTCAAAGCCTCATAAATCAGATTCTGGGATAGACACCTTTTGGGGCTACACAAGATGTTCTCTCAAATGTCTGGAATTGTGGAATTGTCCCTTTCTGAATTAAATTAAGTAATACGGCTGAATGGTACCATTTGGATTTGTTTTTAATCCCACTTGATCAATTAATGTTTCAAGAGTGATGTGGAAATTTCAAGTGTTTTGGCTTTGTTTGTTGATCTAAATTGTGATGGTGGCTCAAAAAGAGAGAACCGTTGCAGTTTTCACAATGAGGTAAAAGAACTACGGCTGCTATTCCTCCGAATAACATGGTGTCTATTTAATCCTTTTCACACACCTTCTCATTTAAAGAAAAAAATAGTTTAACTATAGTTCGTGTTTTCCTTTCATTCTGGATGTCAGGGGCGTCAGGCTGTGGAAAAAAAAAAAAAAAACACTTGTAGGTGATACAAGGAAGGAAGAAAGGTCAAGAAAGAGCAGTGGGAGATTCAGCAGTCGGTCTTCACTGTGTGCTAGATTTTAATCCACGATTCTTCTTCATGTTTCAGGATCTCCTTCTTTCTCCTGATTGGAAGGAGACGGCTTCCTCTGAATAATGCATGAACCCAACGTAGATGACCGACAGGAAGCAGCTGGCTCAGAGGTCCACCCACCTAATCGCCAGCAGGACGATTGACAGGAACCACCCATGAAGAAAACTGAGCTAGCTGAGAATCTTCAGGACCTCACTGGTAAAAATCTGCATTTTTTTATGCTTGATCTTAAACCGAAACAAAAATGGCAAAATCTAAAATGCTAGCTGGCTTTTGTTGATAAATCACAACACAGGATTTATGTTTTTTGGGGGAAATTGCATCAGCTGCTGAGGTAAAGCAGTTGACAGACAGATGAACATGTCCTACAACAGTTTGACTGACAATCACAACTTTGATACTCCAAGTCAACATTTACGTTCTTTGTACTGGGAAAAGCTTAACATACTGCCCATAAACATATGAATAAAAGTGTATACTTGCAGAACAAAAAGTAAGTTGATTTTCCAACCCATAGAATTCTTATATATAAGTATGTATGAATATACATTAATCTAGGATCTTGCTACCAGTTAGCTGCCACCTTGCAATACAATACTTCTAAAGAAGCCTGGTGTGGACAATCCAGCTCCCTGACAATGTTTTGTATATAGGGTGAAACGCTCAAGTCCTCAAATATACCATCAAAGAAGCAGGTGGGCGAGGTAACCAGGATAGTGTGCCCAGCACTCCTTAGTTAACTGACAAGCTCGGGTGAATGCTGAAATATAAAATGTAACCACTTGATGTCGCCGTTTCTTCTTCAAAATCTCCAAATATTACACACTTCGCCTTTGAAAAAGTGCTTCAAAGTTCTTACTGATTCAGTTCTGTCAGACGAAAGTGTGTGTGTGTGTGTGTGTGTGTGTGTGTGTGTGTGTGTGTGTGTGTGTGTGGTGGGGGGTGGGGAGTGGCAGCTGTTCTGCTTTTTCCGCATTGCTCCCTACTATCCAGTAACCTTCGCTGCTACTTGTACATTGAAAATCTCAATTAGGACAGCAATGCTGGACTGTCCTCTCATGTCAGATGTAGCTACCGCCTTATGTGTCCCCTTGACATCCCTTTTTTGCTGCTGGATGAGAGACACCCAAAACAGTCGGCGGCACTGACAGCAAGAAAACTGATTCTTTTACACGGAAGGTCAGACGACTGTATTCAAAGCTGTCTGGCGAGAGTACACCAACATCCCGGGCCGCTGCTGAGCAGCGTGGTTGCTATTGAGCGCGACCATGCGCGTCGGTCTCGGTCCGCCGCACCCGTTCGGAGGCCCGAAACCGGTGGAATTGATGGGCAATGGGAGAGAAATAGGAAAACGGAAGAGGGCGATGAGAAGAATGGATTACGTGCCACATTCCCTAATGTGCATTATTCCGTCGCACGAGCGCCCAGGAGATTCTTTGAAGTGGACGACCGGCTGTGGGAGATGTGGCTCTGCTGGCCAATTTGCGGCCAATGTCGAAGGAAGCCCCTCCGCAAGCTGTCACCCAATCTTTCCTCCACCTGCAAGACATGGTTTGTTATCAGAGCAGTGTTTGTAGCAGGCCCTCCACTAGTGAGCGGACCATGAAAGCTTATTGCATTATTCCCCTCAGCTTCCGGACAATTGATGGGCAGTTGGAATGGTCCGACGAGTGTGTAGAGTTGAAGGGCAATATCCAAACAGGGGTGTGAAGTTAGCGTAGCCATTCTCCACACAGTTAAAATGCTTTTATGGCGTCTGATGTGATGAATGCCATTCTGTTTGGAATTGAATGGAATGAGCCTCTATTTGTCACAAGTACCGAAATACAAGCAAAACAGTACTGGGTAGAATTTGGCTGGAAACACAAACAGGTAGATTTTAAAGGCAAGTATGTATGGACACCTGATGTCAGGGGACGGCAACCTGGGGAGGGCATGCATTTTATGACCCCTGTCTTTTGTGATCATGGCACTTCAGGGAAGAAACGTTTTTCAGCCCCAACTGAGAGGTGCTAAAGCTCAAGGATCAAGTCATGGTTTAATCCCTTTTCAGGTTGCTTTTATCACTTGAGCCTGATTCATTGGGGAGGAATAAGCGTTGTTAATATATATATATATGAAGAGCCTGGAACTGCAACTTTGGAGATGCTCACACAGGCTTTGAGAGCTCCCTCAGGTTGACCAGGTGCCTGACAGACACTAGACTTTTTCCTTGGCATCATTTTACTCCTTTGCAATAATGTCTGTGTCAACAGAGATTCATTCAACATCAGCACATCGCCGCACAAGAAACCACACTTTCGTGTGGTAAAAGATTATGGCCCGTATTTATTATGCAATCACCTGTACCCCACAGAGCTGTGCGTACACACCCGATCCCTAATTTTCTCGACCCATCTGCACACGATGGATACCACTCGTAGAGCGTCACTCAGCTTCTGACATGTGGGCGAGCAAGCAAACATTCAAATCAAGTGCAACATGCTGGCTCGCGGACAGCGAGGGATTGAATCGAAAGTGGTGGATTTGTAGGAACAAAATCTCTGCTGATTCTTTCTCACAGTTCCATCTGCTAAACCTTTATTATCACATAAAAGCCCATTTTTAGGACTTTATTGATGCTCAAGTCATACGCACAGACCAAATGCTTAGGCGCAGGAGTCCAAAAATATCCCATTTTGGAAGGAGATCCAGGTCAGTTTGCAACACAGCGAGACACCCTATAAATACCAATATCCTTTCAGCTTCTAAATTCTACTTTTCTGACAAGACGCTATACTGCCAAGTGGTAGCAAATAAAAATGAACATTTTATGTAACAGACAAGGAGAAAAGATGATGATAAGGTTCCCCAAGTCCAGTTTGCAATTTGTTAGAGTGCAATCAAATGGGCAAAACAAACAAAATGAAGAATTATGTATGATTTATATCCCTAAATCCTGATAAATCCAAACAGTTCCATGTTCCCATCTAAAATCAGTGACCTTTTATTTCATGAAACATGCCCTGCTCACAATAATCCACCGCGCAGAGGCTAAACTGCATAACACCCATAATCCTGCAGAAAATGCTCTGCTGTCTCCTTTTAGGTTAAAAAGGAAAAGAGGGGGATCATCAGCAATCACATTTAGTGTGTTAGAGGAATCACAGTGACTCAGACGCGTCTCGGAAAACATCGAAGGTGCGCAGCACCTGAAAATATACCTCTGAATGAATTGCGAGGGGGAATCTTGGCAGAGTTTCTGGAATATTCCACCTTTTCCAAGAATTGAATTGATTTCACTGCGTCATTTGTCTGAGGATTTAACAGTGACCAAAATCAGCTAAGATTAAAAATCTCAACAAAATAAATTGCAAATGATTAAATGCAAAAACATGATTAACAAAAAAACAACAACAAGTAAATAGAGAAATAATGGTATCCGCTACTTGTTTGGTCCAAATACGAAGGGATGTAATGAGAGTTTTTGGTTGAATCAATGCTCTCAGGTGCAGATGCTTCTGTGTCAAGATGTGTTTGCCAAAGCATCTGTTCTTGTAACCACCTCAAACCTCTCAGACGTTACAAATAAACAGGAAAACAACTCGTTCCCTTCATTACCTGGCTCTGCAAAGGCTTTTTTTCCCCCTTCTGTGTCAAGCAGACATGGCTTTGAATGATAAGCGCTGCCTTTGATCAACCTCTCCGTAAAACATCAGCGGCTTGTGTACTCCGTCTTTTAGCCCCTTGATACTGAATCAAACAGCGACCATGTCTTCATTTTCTTTGTGATCCGGGCCGGTCGGTCTCGCTAACTAGCCGTACCCGGTGGTTGTGGGGGCGTGCTGTGTCGCGCATGTAGAAAGGCATTCTCTCACCAAATAAACCAAATGCAGCTAGCTATCTTTTGCACAGCTTTGCAAAAGATTTCCCACCACCATCGCCTTTTCCAATCACGGCTCCCTTATCTTCAGTGGGGCCGCGAAGGCCTCCCTTCAGGTTTACTGCCTGCTCTGTTTACCCGCCGTTTTTTCTCATTATCAGCAAATTTTACTCTGTGTTTGCCCTCACTTATAAAGTGGCGATAAAGGACAAATTCTCAGGACAAGTGAAGAAACGTCAGTTTCATTCTTTTCTTCTTCTTCTTCTTCTTGAATGGTGCGCTGTGTTCAGTGTCAGTGGATTATTTATCAGGAACAAGGATTTATTATTTATTCATTTATTTGACTGGTTGGGTTGAGCTGTTTGTTGTGTAATATTGTTTGTAGAAGTTTGTAGACGAGAGCGGCAATTAAATGTTGATTTTTAAAAAAATCATCATCATCATCATCTTCTTCTTCTTTGCACGCCACTGCCGTGTTCCGATGACCCCCCAGGACCCTTTGGCAGTCTCGGCCGTGGTTGATTTAAGCCGGGGATCAATTCATTTTAATCACAATGGGCAGAGCTGCGTTGGGTGGGGCCTGCTGTGTGTGTGTGTGTGTGTGTGTGCGGGTGAAGTGGGGAGGGGAGTGGCTGCGGGTGTGTTCGCTAATTGATTGGCAGGTATTTGCATATACAGTGTGCAACAAAATGTCACGACCGGCCTTGGTGGTGACCTGTGTGGGCCGCCGGCAAAACAAACTGATGAGGGTAATTTATCATGCGGCTCGCGCTTTGCTGAGCTGCGGAGAGCGGGGCAGGGTGGGGTGTGGGCTGGTGGGATGACTACCGCAGCCCGCTATTGTTAGCGTCGCCAGTCACCTGTCACTTTTGGGGGGAGGGAGGGAGAAAGGGAGGAGCGGAAGGTGAGGTGCTGAGGAGCGGGCGAGGGCGAGGCAGTTGGCAAATGTCAAACTGTCACTCGCTGACAATCAAGCAAGAACAGTGGATACTTCATGCTAGCTAATGTATCACGGAGACGTGGTGAAGTCCTGACGCAACAGACAGGCAGACACTCGACTGCATCGGCGGCACGATGGGCTGGTTAACTGATGGGATGTCCATCACCTCACGGGAGACAAATAATTGACTCTTTCTTAGAGGATAGCATTTTAAGCTAGCCATTTAGCTACACGAAGCAACTCTGGCAAGCCAACAGGCGTCGTAATTTTTTTTCGCTTGATTTGTCTAAATGTTGTTGACTGCAAATTTTATTTTCTACTTAATTCAGTTTTTATTTTCTTTATTTTAATACCTGCAACATCCATCCATCCATTTTCAATATCCACTTATTGCGAAACTCAGGTTCACAGGGATCTGCTGGAGCCTGTCCCAGGTGTCATAAGGCGAAGGCAGGTACCTGGACCCTGGACAAGTCGCCTGTTCATCGCAGTAACCATTCGCACTCACACCTACGGAAATTTAGAGTTCACTATTCACCTTACGTACATGGTTTTTGAGTATGGGAGGAAGCCGGAGAACCCGGAGAGAGCCCAAGCAGGCACAGGGAGAACATGTCAACTCCACACAGAAAGGTCCCAGGCCTGGAATCAAACCCACGACCTTCTTGCTGCGAGGAGGCAGCGCTAACCACTGCGCCACTGTGTAACCCATACCTGCAACAATTGTACCCCATTTTTTAACATTTAAAAAAAATATGTCATTATTCATATTAAAGTATAGGCTAACAATTATTCACTTGGGTGCTGCAAATTATAACTGCACCATTTCACACAAAATCACGGATTATCTTTATTATTCTTAGATTCTCACTGGCAACACAAGGACGAGGTTTCATTTATAACAATCAATCGACATGACTGGCTATTTATTAATACTTTGAAGCTAAAGTACTTTGAAAAAAATGAATAAACAAGAAAAAACACTGAAACACTGCAAAAGTATAGTTTATTTCCTTCAAGTTAAATTTTAAATGTCTGTTTTGCGAAATTTAGCATTTTCACTCCCGTAATTCCGATGAACATTGTTAAATGGAGACATGCTGAGTATTTGCCGTCCTCAATTAAGCGCGGCGGAGCCGTTCATGCATAAAAAATGAGATAATGGCTTAAAACTGCGGCGCAAGCCTAATCCGCTCGCCATAGCAACATGGCACAACGTGTGTTGCAATTTAGCGCCCAACAATTGGAGCAAACAACCAAAATCCTTCGGTCTACCGATCTTCAAATTGCAGAATTAAAATATCCGGCCTCCCTTCCATTGTGAAATAAATTAAAATAAAAAAATAAAAATCTAAGTTGGTAAAGGTGAGCATGGATCAATAGTAATGTTGGCCTCCGTCGTTGTTCCTCTTAGTGCCATTACGACTGTGTGGAGGCTGCAAGAATCCTCCGGTGGGCCTGCCTCGCTTACGAGGTAAACGCTTGGTCATGATCGCCGTAATTACGCCCAAGCACAAGTCCCCCGTGCGCACGCCTGAGCACAAAATGTACATAGGGCTCGGCTAAAGTGAAGCCGGTGCGACTCATTAATAGTCGCAGCGATAGCACTGGGTTCAATTCCACTGAGAGGCTTTTTTTCTCTTTTCTTCCTGGTCCTTTTTTTTGTTTGTTTTTTTTTTTTTTTTTTTTTTTTTGACCAATTAGCCAACCCTGCGCAACCTATTGGCTGTGAAGTGATCTCTGCAGGGACTTCATCAGACCGTGCGCTGACAAGTGAGTGCCCTGGCTCACTGGTGACCATCACGGGACCCTCAACTGATTGATGCCTATGTGGTAACGGCTGCTCTTGTTGTGTCTGCATGCATGCACCTTTTTAATCAGACTTTTTTTTGTATTACTATTTTGTGGCTACGTGGCTCCTCCATTAGGACATTCACAAAGTGTTTGGAGGTTCCAGGTTTCCAAAATGAGGCCTTGTGCTTGCTGCATTATTTTCATATTTTTAACAATGCAGGAATTTAACAATTATGACTTTTGTCAATTTCATACAAATGCGTCGGCCCAGCATGTGTGAGTATGTCCAGGTTTTTGAAAAATCTTGATGTATGAGCTCTGCAGAATAGGGTTAATTTCATTGTTGTTTCAGATCATTGTGTTGCTGTTTTCGCTTTGGGGTTAATTGTTGTGTCTTTTCAGGCTATGTTCACACTTTACACAGTTTTTGTGGTTTGACATAACCCAACAGCCCTAATTGAGATAATTTTAAAATGCTTTCAGTATGTTAATCATGCTTCACTTGGAGTCCAGTTGGAAAAATTTAAATTTTCACCGTTCCAGGAAATGATTGGACAGTCTGTAGTTCCTCTTTGCAAGTAGAGAACCTACAGACAGACCAGGTTCTGCAATCCTGTTGTGTAGCTGTGATGTCAGCCATTTGACAAAGATAATATAGGCTAATTGCTGTGTGATACTCTGCTTTATTAATTGCATTTTAAGGATCAGCCCACTCCAGTGAGGTCATTGTAGATGGATAGCAGCAGCTTTCAGCGGCAGTAGCGCCATAGCAATAAAGTCCTGCTTCTGTATTATTTAGTTCAGAGTGGAGATGGTCAGATTCCCCTCATATTAATCTAAAACTTTCTGCTATTGTGATGCATGTCACATTGACGACGTGTCATTTCAGGATAAAAACACGCAACACGTTGCAAAATTAACCAAAACAGTCGAGCGTAACCCCCTCTAGGAAAGTGTCCCATTTAGTTTTATGCTTCTCTTCTTTTTTTTGCATCCTAATAGTGTTTACAATGTTGTTCATGATGTCCTCACGAACTTCAGCGATTTGTTTTTCATTTCTTTAGAAATTGTACACAACTTGTTCCTTGTCAACCTGTCTCACCTCAGTTGTAGCATCCAGAATCTATTTCATTTTTGCATTCTGTGCTTTAAAATTACAACTTTGCAATTCCTGAGATGTTTTTTGTTTGGTTGTTTGTTTTTTAATGGCTTTTCTGTTTGAGCAAAACTGGTCCCGAGCCTGAGCCGCCTCTCTCGTCTCTTCAGTCGCCATCCGAACCCACCAACGACGTTCGCTGCCCTGGTTGCAAACCTGGACCTTCCCCCCGGCCCCCAGCATGAAGCTGGATGAGAGGCAGCGAAACCAGCGAAGAGGTCGGACAAGGTTACGCGATTCGTGCCGAGGGAGCGGACAGAACGAATTCCCTTAACACGCTTCAAATGGAGTCGTCTTGTTTGCACCTTTACTTCGGTGTGCGTCACGTCGTCGGATCGAGGCCTCTGGACAGGCTGATAAAAATCTGTCACAGCGCCCTGTGTGGAAGAGCCCGTTATTTCGGGGATTAAGGGAGGGGGGATTGGGACCAGAAGCTGGCCACCTAAAAGATTGTGGCTAGTTTGACTCTTCCTCTGCTTGCTAGGAGAGAGAGAGATAGAAAGCACCCAAGACTCCTCGAGTCCAAGAAGGCAGCCAGTTATCAATTATTCATGGAGATGAGAGCCAATCACAAGGAGCCTGATGGATTAGCATGCAAAAAGTAGCCTTTGCATGGAGCCAATAGATAATTTGGGTATTAAGACAAAACTTTCTATTGTACAGTAAAGTTTGGTGACAATATTTTATTTCTTTTGTGTTTTGTTTTTTGTTGCAAGACGTGTTTTGGACAAAAACAAAAGCATATTCTCCAATTAGCCAATTGTTTAATTTTTATCCAATCAAAAACATTTATATTTGACGGTAAAATAGTCATTAAAAGGTCAGGCAGCGGCTAAAAGCATTGCATTGGTGCTGGAGTCGTAAATAGAAGCCAAATTAGTGTCACTGGGAAATATGGGATAACAATTCACAGAACACACACGCGGTGGTGGTGGTGGTGCTACTGCTGCTGCTACTGCTGCTGCTGCTGCTGCTGATGTTGCAAGTGATAAAAGGCCATCATCATTCTCTGAATCAACCAATCAGATGGCAGGTAGACTGGGCTCCACCCTGCAGGTCAGCTCATCTGGAAGCACTCGCACCCACACAGTAGGACAATTTGCTGGAGCAAGGACCACCGCACGAGGGGCTGATTGCTGGTTGTTTTGCATTTGTTCCAGAAACACAAGAGGGTTGTGATTTGAACTAAAAGCTTGACGTGCTGGAATGGTAGAAGGAGTGCCAAGTCCTCCTTTTCAATGGTGCTGTAATGCGGTGGGTTTTTTTTTGGTTTTTTTGCACTTTTTTGAGAAATGGACGAGCGACGCCATGCTTATTTGGCTGCACTAGAACTTTCTGGAGCTAAGCGCAGAGGCGTCCACCTCCAGTTTGAATGGACAGGTAAAACCTTGGCAGCCATCAAGCAGCTTGGCTTTTGTCTGGATTCTTGCATAGAGGGAAGTTTGTGTAAAATTACTCTGAAAATTAAAACTATGTTTGAGATTTCTGTTGTTTTTAAGGCGCTTTCTCTTTAAGTGCTTAATATGGGGGTACTATTGCGTGCGTGATCACAAAATAAACCTGTATGCCTCTATTCAGATTTGCAAGTGCAAACAAAAAGGCAAATGTGCACAAAGATCTGTGAGTGCACACATATCTGCAAGTGTACATATATCTGTCAATATATAAACCGATCTTTAAATGTGTACATGGATCATTAAAAGATCTCAATTGTCCAGCTTTATGTGTGATTTTGGCCGCACCTCTGCCATGGAAGATCCACAAATGCATGGAGTTGTCTGTAACGTCATTGGAGTAGGATCGGAGGTAACAGATCAGAGGATGGAAGAGTGGTGGAGGATCTCAGAGGCTGAGCACGGTAAAAAAAAAGTCACAACCAACAAAAAGATGAAGCAATATTTATTTATTCCAATAAAAACTGCAGTAGGTATTGGAGGGAATAAGTATTGGTTCATGTTCTCTTTGGGTGTGACTCCTACTTTCAGCTTCTGAGCTCCTCCACTACTCTTCCATCCTCTGCTGCCAGGCTGCAGCAGGGATACACCTACAGCAGCCTGGCAGCATGAGCCTATGAGCCTGCACTGAGGGCATTGGAACGTCGAAGGCAACCCTTTCCTCTACACCTTTGCATATCGCTGCACACATTTGCGGATCTGCCACAGCAGAAGTTACAAAAACCATGTGTAAAAAGACGGGCAATCGAGAGCTCAAGTCTGAGTTGGAACCAATGGCAAACATTTAACAATGTCTGTAGGCATTTAAAGATTGGTTTACAATTTCACAGATGCATGTGCACTCACAGATGTGGGTGCACATTCACAGATCTTTGCACGCAGTCGCAGTTTTGTTTTCACTTGTAAATCTGAATAACATACAGATTTGTTATTTTAAACATACAAATCTAATTACACGCAGACCTGAACACGCCTGCAGGATCTGATTGATCATGCGCACAAAATGGTACCTCGATGTTAACCATACCAAGCAAAGAAAACCCCAGCACCAGAAAAACAACACAAGTCTCATAGTTTTAGTATTCAGAGTCATTTCCTACAACCACCCTGTAATATACATGAAAAAAAAAAAAAGACAGGCAGGCAGCTGCGCTACAAACTCCAAGTGCTGGGTGTTGATAAAAGGCCCTCTTCATGTGTGAGCTGAGCTTTTAAAACCGCATAGTCTCAGAATCAGCCAATCAAATGGCAGGTATAGTTGGCTCCACCTTGTCAGCGCACCTGCAAGCACTCACACCCTCACACACTCTCATAACGAGCACACAAGCCACCAGTTGTTGGACCGAAAAAAAAAAAGACATTTAATGAAATACAATCAGGAAAGGTTTTGATTAACCATTTGGAATTTATCGTGTTGCTGCAACAGTTGAAATGATTTTTGCTGGGAAGGTTTTTTCATTTTGCATTATTTAATGGTATTTTTTTTAACACTGCTTTTCTTCAGAAACCATTGTTTTGACCCTACCCACTAGCCTCTCTCTGGAACCATACCAGGATAATTAATCTCTGATGATCAGACCAACTGGGACTTCATTAAAGTAGCCCGTTCACCTCAGGAGTTCAGGGGTTTGTGCCACTGTAGATCCTCCGAGGCATTATGAGTGACAATATCAAGGTTTCTGATTAAAGTGTGTTGTTTCATGGCGGCCGAGGGACTCGCACTGACAGCACGCAGCCAGTGGCGCATGGTCACACAGCACCATGCACACTCACTCTTGGAGGTCAAACTGACCACACGCACTCATTGCATCACGCAGATCCTTGGGCCAATGTTCTAGCACTACTGTACACTGCCTATGTACAGCTCACTTGATCATGGGTGGTCATTTGCAGTATGTTGTTTATTTCTATGTCGTCATCCAAGCAGAGACACAACATGCAGAATATTAAGTCAAACTTTATAATTATGATCAAAAGAGATAAACATTACAGTGGTCGGTGGCCCAATTATGAACTTAGATGGCTTTGAATTTAATTTCTGAACAGGATAAAGTGGCTACGCTCTTATTCCTTTAACTTAATGATTGAAGCCCGACTTCAGAGCCACTTGTCGTTCCGCAGTGTTTGTTGACCTTTGGCGTGTGAAAAAGAATCACTGTTAAAACAACATTGCATGTAAGCAGGAGCCACAACTGTGGATGTAAGTGCAGCAGTACATACAAAAATCATTTTTTATTCATATTACACAGCAAAATTGCATGTTCATTTTACTGCAATGTAAAATGCACCCCCGTGACCCTGAACAGGAATAAGCGGGTATAGAAGATGAATGAATGAATGAATGTAAAATGCACCAGGCAGAAAGTTGTTTGTTTGCTGTGAATGCCGGCTGGTTCGGCCCTAATTGGTGTGCTGCAGTTTCAATCCCAGCACATTCTTGCTGGAAAATGTCCCAGTCCAGACACATCCTTGCATGTTGTTCAACGCCCCCTCTCCTTCAAACCTACAACAGACAGACTGAGACATTAAAAGTCATGGTCATGCAAAATTTACATTAGTGATATTATATATACAGTATATTATGCATGAGATGAAGATGACATGAGGGTAGTGAAACAATTGTCCTGGAATGTTTGAAAAGTGTTTTTTCTTTTGTTAAAAAGAAAAAACCCCTACGTTTCGACCAACCCGTCTTCAAAAAGTTACAGTTGAGACGGAACCGCTGAAAATGACTGAAAACACTGCAGTACTTCTGCCAGGCCTTGTGTGGCGCTGTGATTTTGCTCTCCAAGGTTGGAGAAGAAGAAGACCCAGAGTAGTAGCTCGCTAATGTATCACCATGGAGATGGTAAAGCACACAGGTAAAAAGACGGTTACTGTAGAAGCCTCAAAGCCCTATGATAAGATTGACTGGGAGTCGTGCCAGTCAAAGCTTGCTGACATTTTGGTCATTTACGTTTTCTGGCTCAGTATCCCAGTCAACCTACTAAGAAGAAAAAAAGAAAAAAGAAAATGAATAAATGAAAAAGGAAAACAAGAGGTTTGCAAATCTCTTTTTGTTGTGTTTATTTTCACTTGGCACACAATCCACGATCGATCCAAGAGCACTGTGTGTTATTGTCCACAATTGTTGGCTCCTTGTTGGAGTGGAGATGAAGGAGATTTCAAGCCGCTCATCGGTAGTAGTGGTAACACAAATCCGTCGCCCCTCACTGTCGTTGATGTTGTTGTTGTGAGAAGTCGTTTGCATCTCACGGCTGGCTGATGTTGTGAGGCGGGCCTATGACGTCATATATTTATGAATATGTATATGTATGTGTGCGCACACACACACAAACACACACACACACCCATGCATTGACTTTCTTCTTTTCACAAATTGCACTTTTTGCTCTATTCTTATCACGCCTCAGGCAGAAGACAGACAGAAGCCCGGCCGATTGTTAGCACGGTGCACGGGGGAGCGGGCCAACAGTGCCAGCCGAGCTCATTCCAGACGTCAGCGGGCCTCCAGCTTCAGCGGCATCTTTTGCAAGAGCAATGATGTGGCACATCGCTCACAAAAAGCCACATCCGGCTGTTCTGGGTTGGTAAGCAAGTTGGTGACTTTTACCATCAATTTCCCCAAAACGACTTTAAAACTTTGCTCATTTCATATCACAAATTGGTACATGGACGTTCAGTACTGTTTCTAGGGTTGGATTTTTCACTTCCCAACTGATGAGGAAAACAATTACATCAACACTACAATGATAATTTCTAAGAGATGTTAATTGTAATGCAATCCTTAGATTTGATTTTTAAAGTGATGGGTGAAAAAATGTCTCACTTTACATATTAAGATTTCCTTCAAGATTGTGCTCAAACTAATGGGCAGTTTTAATGGGGAAAAACTGTCAAGAAAGAAAACTTCAGCCTGCTATGACTATACAGGTCTGGGAAATTGAAAGCAAACAGTACAAACAATGAAAGTTGAAATAACAGAAGTCTGTGTTTATGTGTTTATTGACTTATTTTATCGGCTTTGTTTTCTGTCAACCATGTGATGTGGACGATGTGACTTGAATGCTGACAAGCCACGTGGTTTTAAATTTTACAGTGCCTGTTCATATTGAAGATAGCTTCAAGTGATCTTCTGCTTTAGTCGTTGGGGTCATTCCAGGGTGCCACTGTGAGGGACGTAGCCAATACAAAGGAGGGGCGTTCGGGACTGCATTCAGCAGGTCAGAGATTTCTATCCCAGAATTTATTCAACCATATTTCCACATTTCCTTCAAAAAGTTTTGTACTTTTTATGTAACGTTAATTGGACCCGTCTGCCATTTATTTCAAAAATTGCTTCCTAAACTACATATACTTTAAGCTTTGTAATGGGAATCTGGGAAAATAATCTGCTTCCCCTAACCACTGCAATCTGCATCCAAGATTTAAGAGCAATCTTTAAATTGCTCCCTTTGAGCAGCATGTTATGGATTACGCGTATGGGCCTGAAAATGCTGTTTCAAAGACTCTAAATAAAAGCACACAACTTTTCCTTTTTATGTAGTGGAGAGATTAATCTTTAAACTGAGCGTGAATTAAGGAGCGGCTTTCCTCGTTTTTTAACGCTTGAGATTAGAAAAAAACAAACAGAAATACCACCAGCAGCAGCGTCCGCCATGCCTTTTTGAAAATACTATAAATGACAGGGAAAGCAGCGCGGCCCAGCTCGGCCCTGCCGTTTGATCTGTACGGAATTATGGTCAGATAACTGTTTAAGGGAAAAGGCAATTGCTGCATCTTTGCTGGGCTCGGACGGAGCAGGGGACAAGATTGCATGGCGATAATGAAATTGATATTTGAATCCCGTTATCTTCTCAAATAAATATGTCCCGACCCTCCCCCACCGCGGTCACCCCGGAGTTAACTCGAGGGCGGCAATCCGAGCGGCTTGGCGCAAACTGTCAAGATAGCCGAGTGAATTAAAGTCCAATCCGGGGTTGGCAAAGCAGAGCGGTGAAGCGAATATGAATTACAGTGATTACACAGAGGCAGAGAAGGACATGGGGCCTGTCAGCAGAAGGTAGGAAAGAGCCACTGAGGACCCCCGCCCCTCCCCGCCAATACTTGTCGATTGGTTACCGAGACAGAGCTCACAGATATCGCCTTAGCATGGGGACGCTGGGCTCCAACTGGAACGCGACGCAAGAACGTGCTGTTGAAGTAATTACGGTGCTCTGACAGGGCTGAAATGAAGTTGTCAAGCCTTTATAATAATAATAATAATAAACTTTTATTTGTACAGCGCTAAATCACAACCAATGGCGTCTCAAAGCGCTTTATACAATCAGAGAGAACCAACTGGGCCCCCGGAGCAAGCAAGATGCGACAGTGGCTGGGAAAAACTCCCCTGTGGGAAGAAACCTAGGGCAGAACCAGACTCCAGAGGGCCATCATCTGCCTATGAGTAGTTGGGGTGAAATACAAAAATAGAGAGAGAGAGAAAGAGAAAGGAGTAGAGTGAGCCAGGGTGGCAGACAGGACAGAGTGAAAAACAGATACACCAACCAGGCATTCACAAAGCGGATATAAACACAAAGAATAGGAAATAATTCAAGGCTGCTGTCCGTGTGGGCTGTAAGTGTCCATGCTTTGGAAGGCAAGAGCCTATCCCGATGGACAATCTGCCGATAGGACAAGTCCAGGTCCTAGGCGTGGTGGTGGGACAAGCGATGACACCAAGACCCCCAGGACAGCACAATCCAGCTCCTGGCGCAGTGGTCATCACCTGCCGGGGACACAGAGACTGCGGCAGTATCATGCATATCCAGCATACTGTACAAAGCATAATGAGAGCTAGTTTGGACAGAGTAGATAGAGTCAAAAGAGTCAAAGATTGATTGGGTGAGGAGAGTGATAGAAGCTCCGCCTGCACAGAGCAACGATCCCTGTAACGGAGCGAAAGATCTCCCTCCACGGCGTAAGCCTATAGCAGCTTAACTGACAGTGGATGGAATCTAACTATAAGCTTTAAGAAAAGGAAAGTCTTAAGTCTACTCCTAAATAAACTAACTGTGTCTGCCCCCTCACCGAGGCTGGTAGATGATTCCAAAATAAAGGTGCCAGGAAACTGAAACACCTACCTCCTGACCTAACTCTAGAAATTTTGGGATAACTAAAGACCTGAATCCTCAGAGCGAAGGGCTCTTGGAGGATGATAAAGTTCAATTAGTTCCCTAATATAAGAAGGAGCCTGAGAATGAAGAGCTTTGTAAGTTAAAACTAGAATCTTAAATTCAATTCTAAATTTGACAGGCAGCCAATGCAAGGAAGCTAAGATTGGAGTAATATGCTGCCTCCTTCTAGTTCCGGTTAACAATCGTGCCGCAGAGTTTTGGATTAATAATGTCCTAAGGGATGAATTTGGGCATCCTGCTAGTACCGAGTTACAGTAATCTAGCCTAGATGTAACAAAAGCATGGATTATTTTTTCAGCGTCTTTGAAGGACAAAAAACCTCGAATTTTGGCAATGTTTCTTAAGTGGAAAAAAGCTGACCTACCCACATTCTGAATATGAGAATTAAAGGTCAGGTCCTGATCAAAAGTGACTCCAAGATTCCTCATTCCTTTGACCCCATTACAGCTCAAAATTCTTCTTCTTAATGAACTTTAATGTCCTGGAACTGCCAGAGAATGACAATGATTTCCCGCGCCTTGCCCTTGTTGCTTGTCGGCAACTTCTGAGAGCAGACAGTGGCTTTCGCCAAAGTCTCCTGAGTTTTTTTTTCACATGGCGTCCTTTTCCACCACAACTTCATTATCAGGTGGTGGTTTCAAACCTATTTTTAGATTTTTGATTTCCCTCCCTGATTCTAGTGGAGTATATGGAAAAGAAAGAAGCAAATTGAGCGCCTGCATCTTCAGCCATATTTGGCAGTATATTGGTTAACACAGTAGAAAGAAGCCCTGGGTTAATTTCCCTGCCTGTGCAATCATTGTGAAATCATGTATGTGATTTTTTGCTGCATCCAAAGGGCTGGTTTATTGAGGGGAAAAAACCATGATCTGAGGGCACTGATTTCGACACTGAAAATAAAGCAAAAGTAGCAGAGTAAGGGAGTTCAGTAGCAGCCTGTAGATCCAGATTTTTGCTAGAAACGAATGAAGGGAATTAAAAATGTAAAACAAAATCTTGCATTAAAATGGCTTTAAGCCCACACCGCCCACAAGAAAGGTGACATCTACCTGTGGGTGCCCGCATTTTTTCATTTCAGGGTTCTGGGAGTGAAGAAGGAATGTGTCTGTTTAGATTTATGTTTGCTTTCCTCAGTAGGAAGCTTTTATGGCCCTCCGTAAAATTCGTCTTTATGGGATTGTCAGCTGACAAAGACGTTCAACATTGAAGATGTGCATTCAGTATTGGTGGCCATTTTATTAGGAGATCCCAACCTTTTTATCTATTTATTTTTTGGGCAGGGAGGTGTATTGTAAATTACATGACCCTGCAGAGCTATATATTTGTTAGTGATGTGACATTTTATTGTATCGTACTAACAATTTTATTCTGCAGTACCTACAAGTATGTAGAATGCAGTGGTTTCGCAGCAACTACGACACAGAGTTGCAAGTCATAGGCAGCATCAGAAAATGTATTTAAGCAAGACTTGTCTGCTTCTTCAATTGTTTTAAATTATTACACAAGTGAGTGACGCTAATGCCCAAATAAACAGACGACTGCTGTTTTCGGTTAGAGAAGAAGATGGAGAAGGACGGTGGCTTTCGCTCCCCCTCTGTCATGCTTGTGCTCCTTGTCATCAATCCTGCCGCAGAGCACTAAATCCTGGTTTAAATCTATGAACCAGCCATTGGTATTGGTTTTCTGGACAGCCATAAAACCCTCAGTCAAAGCTTTAAAACATCATCTTCATCCTAATCCACTGATCGATAGATCTGGCAGCTTGAAATAAGACAATAAAGTAGATTTAGTGGTCCAAAGAGTGTCGGCCGGAGGCATTTTGTATTTTGTATTAGGCTGGTGCATCATGTTCCGAGTGGGGGAGGTATAAACAGTGTCACTGCAGACATTAACATCCGGAGTTAATTTCAGTGTTTTGGTGGGGAAAAAGAGATGAGCGTTGTTTCAGCTAAGATTACAACATACTTACATAATTCTCACATCCTTACCTACATACATACAGAAAACAAGCTATTCTAAGATAGTGGTTCTCAGTGTGTTTCAGACTGATTGAAGTATTTTTTGATTTTTTTTTTTGTCCTCGGAAAAAACAAAAACAAAACACAAACAAAAGATTTTTGGACATGTTGAGATTTTGCTTGGAACAGCTTTGTCTCGTCCCATAGTACGATAAAAGTGTGGTTTCAGTGCATTTTGGATTAAAGTTTTGGTTTTTTCACTCTGAAAAAAACAATATAACAAGATACTAATATGTGATTTTTGGACATGTTGAGATTTTGATTGGAACATCTCCATCTCGTGCTAGGTTCGTGTGTGTTTTGGACTGATTTAAGTATTTTTTTTGCAATTTGTCTAAAGCATATGTACTGAGTTTTTCTCGAGCAAACTTTCTGAACTTTTCCAGATTTTCTAGATCTTGCTAGAGCAAAAATAACCTTTCTGCATCAAACAAAAGCTTTTCTAGATTTTTCCAGAGCAAAAAAGTAACTTTTCTTGAGCAAACAAAAGTTTTTTCTCGATTTTGTTTTCCTCAATCTTTATAGAGCAAATAAATTTTTCTTGGGCTAACAAAAGCTTTTCTCGATTTTTCTAGAACAAACCTTTTCTCTAGCAAACATAGTTTTCTAGATAGAAAGATCTAGAATTTATTTTTTTATTTTTTAATGGTTGATGAAAAGTCATCTTTTGCGCTAGAAAAATCAAGAAAACTTTTTTTTATTTTTTCGAGAAAAGAAAATTGGTCTGGAAAAATGTCAAAGGGTCTAGAAAAATCTAGAAAAGGTTGATTTTGCTATTGGAAATTTTGGAAAAGGTTTTGTTTAGTCTAGAACAGTCAGTTCTATAGAAAAATCTACAAAAATTAAAAAAAAAAAAAAGTGTTTATTCAGTCCGAAATACACAGAAACCACACTCCCAAGTACAAAAGAATCCCAAAAATTCTTTAATCAGTCCAAAATAAACCAAAACTACCTTCTTAGCATAACTTAGCATGAGTCAAAGCTGTTCAAAGCAACATCTCAACATGTAAAATCATATAAAAAAACAAAAACAAAAAAAAACCCACATGATATATGTGTTTTTTTATTCTGAGTAAATTAAAAAAAAATACTTCATGTTACAATCGAACATGAGATTTTGGGGGTTGGGGTGGTGCTGGGGCGGGGGGTGTGGAAGTGGGAGAAGCATCACATCTGAGTACCAGTGCTGGTTCACTCTTGACCCGGGCCAGCAAACTCAACAACCTCAACTACCTTCTTGGAGTACCGCAATCAGAAATGATCCCTTTGGATGGGAATCACATTTCAGCACTTGAGACGAACCGTTGATGAGTTTCTGAGGGAGAGTAGGAGGATGGAGAAATTGTTAATTCACCCCACTCCAATCATGCGTACTCAAGGGTAACTCCTTAAATACACAAATCGGGCTGGGGGGTTGGGGAAGCATCGGCCATTCAATTATGACTGAAACCAAATGAGAGGAAATTATGATAAGAATATTTACTTTTCTGTTAACAGGACAGCGGCGTCTCAGAACCTAATCAGCGCACTTGGGTCTGGACTTGCTGGGAATAATTTGTGTGTTGATGGAAAAAAGCATGGTTATATGTAAACCTACTTAACAAACAAGTAAGTCTCAAGAGTGCAAAGAAAAAAGTCATCAAGTGCAGAACCAAATCTTGAGATTTGAAAGATGCAGTTGGTGCTTAGAGCTTTTTAACTGATCTGGGAAACATAGCCAACGATATCTCTCAAGTTTTTGATCAGATTCAGATGTAAATAAACCTAAATAAAAGATGAAATCCTAATCTCTTGTCTTGCATTCTTCTTTGGATTATCAACGTCATCATCATGTCAAAATTTGCCCCACTGTTCCAATACTTTTGGAGGGGAGAGTATTTCGCAAAAGATAAATGTTCAATATACTTTTTCAAGCCGTTTTCAGTGGAAATGATGAAAGTCAACTGAAATGTCCCTCATCACATTAATGCTCACATACTGTTTATAATTGTGCCCAGGGAAGCTTTGTGGTTCAAGCTTTTTGAGAATCTCAGGACACACATCAGAGCTAGAGTGGCACACTGTGTCGCTCCATTCTGTCATTCAACAGCTTATGTGGAAAACACTGCAGATACCTGGGATTCCACTGGCTCCACAGCTGGCGGCATAAACACCACCCAAAAGTCCTTCGTTAATTTCTCCAAGAGTGGGAGACAGGGAGGGATCTGGTGGATCATCAAAATTATATTATATTATAATGTATGGTGTGTAATAACCTTAAGAGCGTACACAAATATTGGTTTCTGTTACAAAAAAATGTGTCATCAAAAAGGTGTTACTGCATCAGACACAGAGAAATGCTGAAGAATGTTGTCCACCAAAATCTCAACATGTCTGAAAATTGGAAATATTTTCATTTTTTTCGAGGACAAAAACAAAAAAAAACAAAACAATACTTTAAACTTGCCAAAACCACCGTCTTAGCATAGCTTAGCTCGAGACGCAGCTGTTCCAAGCAAAATCCATTCATCCATCCATTCCATTTTCAATACTCGCTTGTTCCTGAACTCAGGGTCTCGGGGGTCTGCTGGAGCTTCTCCCAGCTGCCATAGGGTGAAGGCAGGTTGATACCCTGGACAAGTCGCCAGTTCATTGCATGGCCACATACTACATACAATAGACAAACAACCATTCGCACTCACACATACACACATAGACCTAGGGATAATTCAGAGTTTCCAATTCATCTCACGGGCATGTTTTTGGAGTGTGGGAGGAAGCCGGAGAACTCAGACAGAACCCACGCAGACACGGGGGGAACATGCAAACTCCACACAAAAGGTCCCAGGCCCGGAATTGAACCCACAACCTTAGCAGTTAGGCGCCATTGCTAACCATTGCTAACCATGTCACCCCAAGCAAAATCTCAAGAGGAAAAAACAACAATACTAGATACTATGTTGTTTTTTTCTAGCAACAAAAAAAACAAAACAACATACTGTGTTATGAAAAAAATGCTGAAGAATTTTTCTCACTATTGTGGGTGGCCAAAGGCCCTGCACATTTACCCCACAGAGCCCATTGTTAGCCTAATGAAGAGACGGGATTTGATTAAAACCTTTCAAACATCGTTTGCGTGGCGGTGCAGCGCCGAGGCAACCGCACGCTGAGCGCACTTAACTCCCCGACGGCCGAAGGCGGGAGGTCTCTTATTCCCGCTCGAAGGTGAGCCCACAAATCAGTCTAATGCATTCGGTGGGGGTCCTCGCTCCGTCTCCCTCCGCTTCAACCACTATCTCCGTCTTCTTCTTCTTCCTCCCGCAACGCTTGTCGTTAAAAATTCATTAGGCTGCTGTTTGTATTACCTCCTCAAGGATGTCGTCCTCGAGGGCCGGCTGTGCGGGAAGAGGCGACTTTCTGCAGGGGCCCGGTGGGGCTTTATGCCCCCCTCCCTCGCCCGTCTTTGATGCATGTGGCGAAGGGGACTCTATTACATGGTCGGAGCGTCTCGGTTGCGCGACCACAGACTGTGACCCCCCCGCCGAATGGAGCCGCGGCTTTTGGAGAGCTATTACAGTGGGAGCGTGTGTGTTCCGTGCATTTCGTAGGCTGCCGTCGCCAGTCGGTTCTATTGAATGGAGAAGAAAAACAATCATTAGTAAAGCCCGGCTCACACTGGAAGCCCTCCTGCCCTCCTGAAAGCAATGACAGCCCTCCTGTTCACACCGGACACGCACGTCTCTGCGACGGTCGACAAGCGCTTTCAGCGCATTCAGACAACTCCCGTACTTCTCCACTTCCAAGATGAATTCACGTCGTCCATCCTGACTTGTCAGCACCTCATCTCTTCCTCTCTCTCACTCATTCTCTATTTGTTTGTGTGTTTAGACACCTCGTTTCATCTCTCTCGTACAGGACACTGACAAATATAACCGACGCAAATATGATCAAATTTGTCATTCAATGTATTTTATTTTGAAAATTAACAGAATTTTCTTGTGTTTCTTTGAGAGACTTCCTGTCCACTTGACACAGATCGCACGCCGCACCTCTGTTCAACAAACAGTTGAGCAGAACATTAAAGGTTTAACCAGGAACACCCAACTGCACAGTTGGCACAAGACAATATCATCTTTTACTTTGTTTGTGATACATATTTCCCCACCAGATGCCACTAAATCTTTTAAACTGGACCTTTCATTTCTAGCAGTTCACTCGATTTTTGTAAAATTATGATAATGATAATGAACAGGGTTGGCGCTACTTATACCCGGAATCTGAGACCACTTAGCAACGTTCAATTATTATTTAATAATTGAACGTCGCTAAATGCTTAATCCACAATCTAGCATCCAAGTGGGTGACGTGCACAAAGAGTTCTTTTGAAAACATAAATCTATACATTGAGTTAAAGGCCTGTCACCTGTCACAGGGCCACATTCAAAGACAAACAACCATTCACACATGTGATTGGTTGGACAATTTTAGAGTCCCCAATTTACCTGGGCTCACCCGAGATGGCACATATTAAAAAAGTGTATCATGTGATAAATGCTAAGATGAATATTAATAAGGCATTAATGGCTGTGATGATGGAGAAACACTTTGTTTTGTGATGGGTCGGCTGACAGCGTTCTCCGTATGCATGAAGGCGTGCACAAAAAGTGGCTGACAATAAACTCATCTTTCCACAGTTGCATCCTGCTCATTCAATGTGACTGTTTGGGCCTGTTTTGGCTGAAATACACGCTGAGCAAAATGACCTACGTGCATGTAACAAAGTAAAAACAAAGTTATAGTGAGTCCCTCAACCAATGACATTTTAGAGGTTTTCGCTCAAGCTCTTGTGTTAAATCCACAGGATGGCTCTCGCTTTTATGACTCTTCTACCACTTACAATGAATAACTGAATAAATAAATAAATAACTCTTTGCTGGTCAGCATTCAATAAAAACACTTTCACACCCTGGCTTAAAAGTCTCTTTACAGCTGAAACATTTCTGTGCATTCAGTGAGGTCAAGCTGGGTGAATACCAGCCCACCCCAAGACTTTAAATTTAGCACCGTGTTTTTTTTTTAAAAAGCAGAGCTTAACTTGCTCACTCTACCTTTTTCTATTAACGCCAACAGCCCCAAGACCCTCTCGCCCCTGCGCGTCCCTCCCAAGCAGATAATTTATTCCAGGCTCAGCAGTTAGCTGGCCTTAATCCTCTCCGCTGATGCTTTTAGGCGCGCACACTTTACAGTAATTGTATCAAGGAGCAAAAGCGGAGTTTCAGGCACTCCTGATAACCTGCTTCTCTTGCAGGGAGCCCGGCGATGGTGCCGTGGAAGATGGAAGCAGGTGGAGGGGAGGAGGAGGAGGAGGAGGAGGAGGAGGGAGAGGAGGAGGAGGAGAAGGAGGATGAGGGGCCAGAAAACCTTGACACAGGAAGAATCAGGCATCCAGCGAACTGGTGAGCCGATGAGCCGTTGAGCCGGGTCGGCCTGATAGGAGGAGCTGGGCCAGTGAGCAAAAAAGGGGGCTCGGCACTGTCCTGCAGCTCCGGTGCGGCTCTCCGGCCATAATGGGATCCGACAGCATGTAAATGAGTTCTTAAAAGAGGCGCTGAGAGCCGCTCCTTTTTCTCATTTAGCGGTCCAGCGTGCTGGCGCCGTACCCAAGTTGCCATTAGGTGGCGAGACCCGATTGTGACGACTCCCCCCACACACACACACACACACACACACACACACACACACACACGCGCTTCCCGTGTGTTATTTTTCACGTAATTATCAGCGGCTAAAAAGTCTGTCTTACACTTCTTCTGCTGGCTAAACTAAGGATGTTAATTTGCTGGCTATTTTCTTTTTTCTTTTGAAGTACAGTATTCGATGGCTTGTTAGTGCAAGTTGTTGATCAGCCAATCGTACAGGCGCAAGTCACTGTGCGTTGGGACATGAGGACATGCCAACTGACTGCTATACACGTCAACTGGGCTTTTCGTTTGCATCGAGACGTTGCGCATTTATGTGCGAAAATGATGAGGGAACGCTCGCCAGCAGACATGTGGCGCCGCCACCCTGCTAACCAGTCGCCTGCCCACTGTGAAATCTGCTCGGAGGGAAAGTCACCGCGCGGATTAATCCGAATATGCCCGGGCCATATGTATGTTTACGCACACAATCTGCTAATTAACGTAATAGCCGCGCACGTCGGCGGCGATCCGTCCTCATTACGTGGTGGTTCAATCTGCCTCCCTTCACTCAGCACTGCGGCAGCTGTGGTGTTTTTTTTGTGTGTCCTTTCATTGAACCTGCCTGTTAGCCGCGTCAGTCAAAAGCATCGCCCCACCAGCGGCGAGTGGATCGGAGGAAAAAAAAAAAAAAAAAATCACACAAGAAAACGATCAAAAGAAGCGAAACTCAAAAAACTTTATCGGAGGGGTCAAAGCAAAATGTCTCCCTTTGTATCATATTAATATTTCAGGTCTCAATGCTGCCATTGGGAATTCATATCCAACACATCTGTTCTAAATTCTGGACTCAAGTGGATGAGCCTCTTAGTTAGTAAAAAAAAAAAAAAAAAAGTGATCAAAATGTTCCAATCGGATTCCTCCATTGCCGTGTCGGAAAAAAGTGAAGACTCAAAGCCCCAAAAACAAGAAACGAAAAGAACACACTTGCAAGTTTTAAGTTGTCGATTGATCAGGTCATATTTTTCACTCAGCTAAAACCAATGGATGTGAGTTTTTCAAGACGGATCTGCTTGGATGTGTGTTTCATTGGCTGATCATTCACACCTTTACCTTAAAATAAAATAAAAATAAGAAGCCCACCCCCTTGCCAAAAAAAAAATCTGGAAGCTCCCGCACACCCTGAACAGCTCCAGCCTCGGCTCGGCGGCGTTAATGAGAAGCCGTGACGACTAAAAGGCAGTTTTGCTGAAGCTAAATGGAGCTTGAACACCCAGCTGACAGCCAGGCGTCTCCTGCCGAGCGTCAAAGTGCCTCTTTCGCACACCGATCCCGGTCCGCGGTGCCAAATGTGTCAGGCCTCCGGGCGTTTCTTTTTTTTTTTTTTTTTTTTCTTAAGCGCCGCTAAGCTGACTAATTACAGTATTGATTTCACGTTTGACCAGAAGTCGGGACCTTTAAACGAACAGGGTGGCGATTGCGCAACCGCCATCGCTGCAGATGTCGGCGTGAGCTTTAATTTGTTTGGCGGCGCTTCTGAAGTTGATTTGAGACGCTGGACTTGAAGGACCCTGACTGAGTGCCGTAAAGCCAATGCAGCCCATTAACAGCCGACGTACGACAACCTTTAGCACGTCTTGCTAAATGCAACCTTCGCGCAGATTTACTCCTGCCATCATAATTCCATGTTATTCACTGGAGAAAAACAGAAGGTTTGTTTCGCTCTCCTGGAAGGCTCGCTCTGCTCCGCAGTGTTCACAGGTCAGTGAGTTTTTTTTCCCATTTTTTTTGCTGAAGCAATCTGAAAATGCTAACGAAGCTGCTGTGCACGTTGCTCTGTCAAATATGATATTTTATTTGTTTATGTTGTTCATTTTTTTTCTGACCCCTGGCTCCCCAAAATTTGCATCTTTGCAGTTTGAATGTGAATTTCCCACCAATTTGGCTTCTATTTGTATCGTTCCCTCTCTCACACGTAGACACACAACACACCCAAACCAGCCTGGATAAAAAAACAAGAATGTAACGAATAAAACCCCCACCTCGACTGGAAACCCCCCGACCCTGGTTTGGTCGTTTGTTCCTATCACCGGCAACGTCGACCGGCTGAGGTAATGTTTTGTCTCTGGTTGCCCCCCAACCTTGACGGATTATTGGCCGCGCCGAGAGAGGCCGCAGCGTTTTTACAGGCTTGAGAAATATTGGCAGGGCGGGAGAGAGGCGTCCTCGCGAGGTGAGCAGCTGCGCCGGGCCATATTGCGTATCGATCGCGGGCCCTGGCCGCGTTGTGCTGCGACAGGCCGCACTTAATTAGATTTATATCGCAAACAAAGAGTCGCGGCGTGAAATTTGAATTAGCAGGTAAACGTTATCCATCAAAGGAAATAATAATATTTTGTGCTGTGAAATGCATTATTGGTATTTTTCGCAGATTTATCAAGACAGTAAAAAAAAAGAAAAGAAGAAAAAAAAGAGACACCGGAGCATCTTTTACCTGTTGGGTTTACTGGAGCCTGTTTCCCTCTGAAAGGATCTGGACACAGATGCAGACAGTGAGTCACAGTGGTGCACACACACTGCAAAGTAAAAAGGTTTGACTTCCTATTGGTGTGAGTCATTATTAGCGAGCAAAGTTTGACTCTTTGTTTCTCTCTTTCAAGAAAATATCCTTCGATTTGCCACAACTAAGAGGAAGCTAATTGGTTATGAAATCCCAAGAGCGGCTGCAAAAAACAAGAAGCGAGAAGCTGGATTTCAAGGTCAAAGCTGCCCCCTGGCTCTCCTGGAAAAACCTGGAAATTAAAACGGTCATGTCACCTGCGAAACCAAACAAACCCACCTGAAGGGCCGAATCTGCCGCCCCGCCGTGACTCTCCCGACCGCCATGTCGTCATCCACTGCCGGGGCTCCGCTTCGACTCCACCCTGCCTGCGGCCACGGCCGCCCTCCCGGGAGACTGGCTGTTGTCCTACTAATCAAGTGAAGGCGTGCGGAGGCATGACTCCAAACGCCGTCGGAATATGAGCTCAAGGATACGCGGCGGATTATTGGACTTCAATCGGATGTAATTACCTCCGTCCCTCCTCTTCTCATCCTCTGTACACACAGGGAGTCAGGGCGGCGGCCATCCGAGAGAGTCGAGGTGAGCCGGATCAAAGAGGACTTATCGAAGGAATCATGGGGGTTAAGATTTCTGCGTATCTCTGTTTACACCAAAGCCCAAAGACGGTGTATTTGTGCGAGGCCTCGTGGGGGGATTTTACGTGGATTTCCTTCAAAGAGCCCCTATGACGGAAGTTTGGATATAACTGATACTTGAACATACCGGCTCACTGACTGACGCATTAGAAAGCATTGGAGATCGATTCCCAGGTGGGTGCAGGAGCAGGAGAGTCATGTCGGTATATCACAGGGCACACAGAGAAAGACAAACAACTATTTCCTCTCGTATAATTGTTAGTATTTTTTTTTCTATCAGATATTTTAGATGTCGTCCTTGTACCTTTACATGGTTTGAAGTTAACTTCCTTCTTCCCCATAAACATGTAAAAGTACGAAGACAAATAAAAAAATCGAAATAAAATATTTGTGTGTCTATGATAGAAGAAACATGCAAACAGTCGTATCTATTAAATGAAGACACAATGAATCCCACTCAGTTATTGGCACAAATATTCACCCAAACAAACTGTACAAACGTACTGTCATCAACACACATGAAACATCTCAAGAATAAACCTCCAAAGATCCTGCAATAATTCACCTACTCTCAGGATGCGCAGCTTAAGGGAAGAAAAAAAAAAGCCTCATTGCGACTCCTCAGTTCTGCTTGTGGTTCACCTGTCAGAGCCTAGCTTAGTTTTTAATAAAAACAACAACACCGCGGGCTACGCTAATTTCTAGCTTCACGGGAACGTTTCCGCTGGAAGAAACGACACGGCTCCGTCGCAGCAGGTCGCCGTGATACGAATTAAAAATATAATACTCAGGAAGTGGGGGTGCAGGGGGCGGGGAGGGCGGGGGTGTTTAATATTCAAGTTCTATCACGCTGCTTGTGTGCAGCAGTGAAAAACAAAGTGATAATAAGCTCAGCAATGGAGCGTGCGCCGTGGCCCAGCGGTCATTATTATTGCGAGTGTCACCAAGATCCCCGTCAACTCAACAGCCCTTGAAAACTGTATTGGAAAAAGAAAAGAAAGGAATATAAAAAAACATGTCGGCAGTCACCATGGAAGCCGACAGTGGCGCGGAATGCATAATTGCCGATATGGATTAAGGCCCTTCGCGGACATTGTCGCGCTAATTATGATCCGCTATTGTGCTCGACTCATCTCAGCTGCTGTCAGTCACGTCAAACACTTGTTTCCTTATATTATTATTATTATTACTTCATTGTTAATTCCCTCATTAGCCGCTATAACCTCGTCTCCCTTTTATTTAGATTGCTGACATTTCTCATCCGTTGTCTGCAGTGTGAACATGCAGAACAAAGACAAAAAGGAGACGAGTAGGTCTTTAAACTGCCTTGAAAGGGTTTTGCAAATCAGCGTTCAGTAGTGTGGAAAAGTGTCCGATTTCTTACCTTTTTTTTTTTCCCATGTTTGCCTCACTTAAATATTTTAGGTAACCAAACAAATTTATATATGAGACAAAAATAACACAAGTAAACACAAAATGCTGATTTTAAGTGAATTTGTTTATTATGAAGGGATAAAGAACCCAAAACTACGTGGCCCTGCATGGGAAAAAAATGACTAAACTCCTCTAACAACTGGTTGGGCCACACTTGGCTGCAACAACTGTCATCAAACATTTGCGTTCACTGGCGATGATGCATCTTTCACAGCGCTGTGGAGGAATTTTGGCCAACTAATCTTTACAGGATTGTTGGAAATCAGCCACATTGGAGGGTTTCTGAGCAGGAACTGCCACAGCATCCCAACAGGATTCAGGTCAGGACTTTGACTGGGTCACTCCAAAGTCTGGGGTGGAACTCCTGCTGTGTGTTCTGAATCGTTGTCCTGCTCCTGAACCAGAAGTGCACTTCAGCCTGAGGTCACGATCTGATGGCCCGGCATTCTCCTCCCTGTGAAATCTGGCCAAAAGTCTTGGGGATCATCAAGATGCTTTTCGATAAGACACAACCCCTATTGATCTTCTTTGCTCAGCAGTGATTTTCGTCTTGGAAATCTGCCATGCCGCCAGTCTCCATCTTATGGTGGTATCACAAATACTGACCTTAACTGAGGCACCTGTGACCTGCAGTTCGCTGGATGTTCTTATAAGGTTTTCTGTGACCTCTTGGATGAGTCGTTGCTCTGCTCTCTGGGTAATTCCAACCACTGCCAGGAACATTCACCATTGTTCCATGATTTAGGCATTTGTGGATAAGGGCCCTCACTGTGGTTAGCTGGACTCCCAAAACTTAAGAAATGGCCTCATAATCTTTGCCACACTGATCAATTACTTTTGTCCCTCACTTGCTCCTGAATTTCTTTGGGATCACAGGATGATATCTAGCTTTTGAGGATCTTTGGGGATCACTTTTTCAAAAAGGGCTATTTAAGTCTGGAACCCTTCTGCTCCTTTCATATTAAACACCCTAATTTAAAAGTGGCATTTTGGCATTTACTTGTGTTCTCGGTTTCTAAAATTTAAATCGAAAGTGAAAAAAGGATTCAAGTGATCCTGAGTGAGCCCGAGTGTGAGAGTGTTTGGCTGACTGTGAACTGCAGACCTGTCCGACCCTGGACAGGTCTGCCACCACCACCACCTTCACCACAACACAGCTGTGATAGACTAACACACCCCACCGTGATCCCCGAGTGCAGGGCAAACACAGATAGAAAGTAGATGGGCAGTTCCGACCAGGTGCAGTGATAGCAGGGATACAGAGCCCTCTGATGCAGAGTGTATATTTACATGTCACTGGCTCAGCCTTAAGTGAGCGAGTCCTACAGCTGTGTGGCATTTGCATCGCTCGCCGTGCGAGACAGCGGTCCCATCGGCGTGCGCTGCATCGTGCCGAAGATGCTGCTCAGTGCCGCAGCGCTCAATAAGACCCCTGACAAACGAAGCTATAGCAAAACGTGTTTTGAAAGAAAAAAAGAGGGAAGGGGGGAGGAATGGGGAGAAGTTAACTTCAGAGTGTTTCGACTGTAAAAAAAAATAAAAAAAAATAAAAAAAGGCAAACTGTAAACATAACAAGAGACTGCGACTGTCGGGAGGAGGGCTCATTTCCTCAAACAACTCTTGGTTTCCCACGAAGCGGAAGCCGTTTGTGCTTGTTTTTATATTTAATGGATTTTTTGCCCTTATGATGTTTACTCTGTAATGGAGCGATTCCCTTAATCCAAAGCAATTTTCTCCAACGGGAGACGACATCAGCACATCACAGACTGTTAGATGTATGTATGTTTAGGTCTATTAATGGGGCTTATCTGGTAAGTTAGTGATTTAAAGGCCCAGTGTGTCATATTTAAACGGATCTATTGGCATGACATGGAAATTAAAATATATATGTATGATGTGCTTTGTTTAAGGAAATACAAAGAAACATAATATTGACAAGAAAAAAAAAACAAAATTGTATTTCATTTACTAATAAGAAAGCAGTGATCGACATTAAGAACACTTGCAATGTACATTCTCACCACTAGATGTCGCTAAATCTCACACGCTGGGCCTTTAAAGAGGTGTTTCTGTTCAAGGGTTACTTGAATTAATCAACAAAAGGTGTTAAGACACTAATCTTTATTTCACTTGGATGGAGAACACGTGTGTGCGGGTTGCTGGAACAGGGTTGAGTGAACAGAAAAATGGTTCCTTGAGGTGGGTGGGGGGATAAAAGACTTTTGCAGTGTCAAAGAAGGCTAATAATATGTGCAAAAATAGAATTTCTCATAATTTCTAAAATGCAAATATAATAATTTAAGACTATGATGGGTTTATTATATTTTCCTGGCGATCCTAGCATAAGAGCGGGGGCCTTTCTGGCACAGACACCATTAGACCTCAGAGACACAAGACAGTGATTGCATCTCAGTACCGGCTGATTGAATGCCTTGATTTGGATCCCAATTTTCTCCCGCTGAAGTTCTGTCGAGTTCGGGGCCAGAAAATGATCTGGCCGACGCTTCTGATCACCTGGGAGAGGAGGAAAGGAAACCTTTATTGTTAGTTTCTTTTCTCAGCGGCAGAACAGTCAGATCATTTGGATTATAATTTTTTCCTCTTTCTTTTCATCTCACTTTGATGGCTGAGGTCCGTCTAAATCCATCTGCCAGGGGGTTTCCCCAATCCCCACCACCACCCCTTTTAGGTCATTCATTTATTTATTCTTAAAATATCTCACAATTTTATAAAATAACAATTGACGTCGGTAAGACTTCTGCTTCTGTTCCCTCGGCCTGGGGTGCTGCGCGGGGGGCAAAACACAAGCGTGAAAGATAAATTAAGAGATCGAGAACCCATAGAGAGGAAATGAGTCAGTATTCCACATCGTGTACAATACAATATCATAGCAAATTAGCAGATTTTCAATGGCTTCCACTGACTACCATGGATTTACAATGTTCAGTTGGCTGCACGTCAGTCCTCAACAAATTGCGTCACTTTCGTGTTTTTTTTTCCATTAAGAATTCTGATAAGACAGTGACTTTATAGATGACCATGAAAAGAAAGTCGCTACCAAGGTGTGAACAGAGAAAAAAAAAAAAACAACCCAAAAAAACCAAAAACAAAACAAAAACAAAATTAAAAAGAGTCCTGGGACTACGAGCCAGCAGTCATGGGAACAACAGCGTTTTGTTCACGTCCTACTAAACCGCCATTGTGACATTTTCAAGTCCGATAAGCTTCTCTACAAAGGTACAACATATAAAACTGTTAAATATATAACTTTTTCAGGGCCTTTCAAAATACATTAAATGACGATTCTTTCATTCTTTTTTTCAGTCCCAACAGAAACTCCGTAGAGACGACTCGTACTCCCCGTCATCCGGGACGTCTCTCTGGCGTTCGGCAACCAAAGCTACCAAAATAAAAGCAGTTCAGACTTCTTTTTTTTTTTCCTCTTTTTTTGATACACAGTTATACGTATGTAGTACCTATATCTCCGGTCGCAAAATACAGTGGTGGGCTTAGTCTGAGAAAAAAACAAAAAAACAGAACTAAACAAAAACAAAACAAAACAAATCTGTAAAGTTTCAAAAGCACTCCACTCGAATGGTATGTAGGCGATCGGGCGCAGTATTTCAAACCGCGTCTCTCTGGTAAGACGGTCCGCTCCGTCGTAATAGTAATTTGTCGTTTTTCGCTCTTTGGTCTATAAAAATATGGGAGGTTTACTCCAGCAGAAGAAGGCCTATTCACAGCAGAGTGCGCTCAGTCCAGTCCAGTCACGGCCTCGGGAGGCGGTCCGTGAAGCAACAGGGTAGTCTCGTAGTGATCCCGTCGTTTGGCTCCGCAGGCCCCTGCTCTTGAGGCTAGCAAGCTTAGCGAGGTCAGCATCGGGGAGGGGGATGGGGAACTCCCCTAGTCCCTGGAGATGTTCCACAGGAATTCCGAAACCATTTCTTTTCCCTTTATTTTCTTTTGGCCCTCACCCCCCAATCCTATCCGAGGTATCCGATCCTCCGTGGCACGGCGAGCGCTTGCTAGCTTCAGAGAGCAGGTGTGCAGAGCAGGAGACGACATTTGGACCCGACGACAGAAAGCAGGAGGGAGCAGCGACAGACCCACCACCACCACCACAATCACCACAGGAAACGGTGCTTTACAGCAGGCATCGTGTCCAACGTCCAGCGCACAGTCCGCTCCCTCAAACAGTTGCTCCCTGGTGGGGTTTTTTCCCTTTCTTTTCGTTCCTCCGTCTCCAGTCGTGTTACGAGACCTGCGGATCAACGAGAAAAGAACAACCATGAGCCGGCTGCCGTGGTGCAGAGGGAAATATCAGACGGTCTATTTACTCAAAAAGACATTTCAATAATTCAACTTTTTCATCTTTTCTTGCACGGCGTGTTTGACACGGAACAAATGAAAATGCGATTGCTTCCTGCTGCCTTGTGCTCGCCAAGCGGCAAAACTTTTGATTAATAATTGCAGTTTGACATTTACCTACGGGTTAAAATTGCAGTTTTTTCCCACTCTCCGCTCCCAGTCTCCTTCCCTCTGAACATACAGTAATCTGCATTATCATTGCATTCGACATCAGAATCAAAAGCTGTTGTTAATTTTGCAAAGGTCGGGAAAATTAGCAAATTGATTCACAGTTATAGCTTGACTAGCTAGGCTCATTAGCTTCTGACTTCATTCAAAAGACCAAGTCTCCTCCTGTAAAAGGCGGAAATACAAATGACTGGTTTCAGGTGCGTGCCTACTGTTTCTTACTGAGTGCAGGTATAATTTATAGCGACTGTGGGAGGATGACGAGCAAAATAAACTTTTGCCCTCTGTCAAATCAAGTGTGTTGCATGTGCCCATGAACTCTGGAGATAATGGCCATGGTCATGTTCGAACCCAGCCATGAAACAAGGCAAAGCTGGACTAGAGGACATGATGGCCCAGACCGGACCGCTTGTCCTAAAGGGGCGAACACATCAGAGCAGCGGCAAGTAGTAAAGAAGACACAGATTTGCGGGAAAAATTTAAAAAAATAATAAAAATGCAGGCCTGAGGCCTGGAAAATATAATAAGAAAGCCCAACTGGAGCAATTGAATAAAGACGTCTTGTTCGTGGGGCCATTATCAGTCTAGCCTGACTATTCTTTCGCCCCTTTTCTAGCCTAATGTCAGCAAATGGAGAAATCTCCTATAAATCTCTCCACACGGATCTCATCGCTTCCCTCCTATTGCAAAACTGTGGCAAACAAGATTTCAGCCGAATTCACAGGCCTTTGACCATGTTTTTGGTTTTATCAGGGAAACGGCCACAGCTTTATTCCATCACGGGGGGAGGAAGGACGCGTCTGAAAACCTTGAGCAAAGAAACATTCCAACTCTGGCTGAGGGTTCAAACATAAAATGAGGCGGTGGCGACTCTACTGGTGGATTATTTCACAGACGACACATGTCGCACCGTCCGCTTATTGCACATCGATATCCAACCGCCATCGTTTGACGGAGAACAAGGGAAACATTTGATTTAGAGCTGCGGCAAAAAGCTCCTCAGTCTCTTTGATGTATAAATAAGGACTGGCGACTCTCACCTCCCTTTCCCTTTCATGCCATTACACGCCGTGTTTGTGCAGCGTCGAGGTGAGGGTGGCGGGCCGAACACGTCGACCCAGCGTGACATTTTCCCTTTGCGCGTGTGAATTCCAGCCGACTTGCGCTTTTCCACAAAATGTCAACGCTGCCGTGACCTGCGGTGAGCTCGCGAATGGGCAGGCGAAGAGGGGGATGGGCAAACAAACAAACAAAAAACAAAAACGGTCTACCGTGACCTTAGAGCCCCTCAAAGGGAAGAGGCGGATGATGCCAAATTGCCAACGTCGATTGAGCGGTCACGCGCTTCCCGTCGAATCGCCGGCCTGAGCAGCTGAAATCGTAGCGGCCTTCCCACATGAATATGTATTTGCAAGTGAGCTTGCAGGTCAGGCGCGAGCCACGGGTTTGACAAGTGCGGAGGTTGGGAGAGTGGGTGCGGGCGGGTGGGCAGGTTGAGAATCGCTCATTTACGAGCGGCGAGGTAGCGTGAAACGCACAGAGCAGATGCAGACATAAAAATACAATTACAGCAAACTAAAAAAAAACAAAAACAACAACAACAACAACATATCACTAGCATGTATGCGAGGCGGCCTCCAGACACCAGGCCTCGTTCCGTGTTTAAAAAGGGAGTTCAAAGCCACCCGGGGTGTTATGTCATTATCGGCCCTTTCATATCGCATTTCTTCAGAACATCAAAGGCAATGCGGCTCGCCTCTTCTCCCCGCATCCCACAATGTGATCTGAACAGGAAAAAGCTCAGGAGGGAACGCCGGAGTGCGTTTAACGAACCCCCCACCCACAACGAGGGGCGGCTTCGAAGCCGTTTGATTGGGATTATGAGCCGTGTACTGCACGGATCCCATCTGCTGATACAATATGCTGCAGTGTTCACACGAACACCTGGCAACATTAATGAATTTTGTCAGACATCATCATATTCGCCCAGATAGAATCTACAACCGCTGATTTTATTGTCGTTGGGTCACTCTTTTTATTTGATTTATTTTTTTGGGTCCAAACAACCTTCCAACATCCTTGAGGAAAAACTGCTGCGGGTGCATAAAGAATCATTGACTGCTGAAACAATATTTCTGCTGCCCCGGTTCTTAAAAATAAAGACCTTCATTAACGTACAGCACAAAGTGACGTGAATTTGGGTTGTAAGCAACAAAACCAAGAGGGGACGATCAAACTTCATCGTCTGGCTGAAATGTTGCTGATGAGAATGTATTCACTCCGCATGTGAACACCAGACAAAACAGTCCTACATTACTAAGTGTAAATAGTAGCCACCTCAAGCCAGCGTGCAAAGTTCTTACTAAAGATTTTCCAAATGTGAGGATTTTTTTTTTAATTTTGGAGTTTCCATAGATGCTCTGATGTGATGATTTTTTTTTTTTTCAGAATTAATACATTTTTCTTTAAGGAAACTCTACTGCCTGTTTGCTAGAAGTGGTAAGTGGAAGTCGACACTTGGTAGTTTCACCCTTGAGGGTTGCAGCGTATGTTGCACTGCGCTCTTACTGCTAGCGCTGCATTCTACCTTATTTTTCTGTTGTATTTGCAGCGTATTTTGCTCATTTTAACCCTTTATCACGGCTCATTCCTTCTGCCACCACCGCAAACACCCAAACCACTTTCAAAGGTGAAGTGTATAATATTTGGAGATTTTCAGAAGAAACAGGAGAAACATCAAGTGGTTACATTTTAAATTGCAGTGCTCTTTCACTTGCCCTCCCTCTCCCGAGCTTGCCAGTGAACCACGGTGGCCTTCCTGCACAAACCTGAATACACACTGGACCGTTAATCTACACCTAAAATCTCCCAATCCTGAGTGCGTCTTGTTCCAATTAATGGCGCTGCTCCAATTCCTTCCAACCCACCAACCCCCCTCGGCTGGGAATCGCTGATCCATGGTGGCACAAGGGCAGCCTGCATTTCACAATGTGCGGGGAAATCTACAAAAGGCCTTCTTTGTGGACTGACAGGCAGCAGCACATTTTTTCGGGTGGCCATAAAGGCTGGACGATATTGAGCGACAACAGGAGCCTGGACTGTGTGAGTCTCTATGAGACTAGACATTTTTATGGCCTCGGCTTCATCCATTTTATTGGCCTGTACGTTCAATTTACAACATGGCTATTCTCTATTTTCCCATCACATGCATTAAAACGGAGTCCGTCTGGCGCCCCAGTGTCCCCCCCCCCCCGGAAAATGAACCGGTGGGGTTTTTGTGTTGCAGCAGCACCGCACATCCTCTGAGATGAAACGAGTGTGCCAGGGAGCTGCTGAGATGGAGAGACAAAGAAAGAGAGAAAGAAAAAAAAAGGGGGCCACGAGGCGGCCAGATATCAAAACAAGCAGACGGTTGCCATGAGAATGCTCGCCGCTTGCTCGCTCGCACGTTCACCTTTGAAAAGGATTGTTCGTGTGAAATTGAAATTTCACCCGGTAGACGACTCGCCGTCGTGTCAATGGAGGCCCTGGTGGCTCTTCCTAATCCGCATAATTGTTTTGTTTGTTTCACAGACGGAGAGAAAACCACCCAGGGCTGATGTACGTATGTATGGTGACCGCTCACTGAAACACAACAGGTCTGCATTGGGACTCATGTGGTGCCTGTATGCAGCCGAAGTGTTTTGTTTTGCCACAAATTTACACACATTATATATATATATATATATAAATGAATACATGTGCAATTAGAGAAAATAATTGTGACAAATCTCAGTTAAGTCAGTATTCATCAATACTTAACAATGGCTGGTGTCGGAATGCTATCAAAACACACACAAAGTGTGTTTAGCCTGACTATGAATTAGCGTAATTAGCCTAGTGTGCATGTTCAGTTATTCTTGAATAGGGAAAAACAGCAAAAAGAAGCTTTTTTCTGAGAATTTATTTTCAGTTCAACCGGACTACGTCTTTTTCATCTGTGCATCTCCCATTGGCTGACAGCCCGCTGACCACATGACCCCCATGTACACAAGGATACAACGTAGCGTGCAACAAATTCAGCGGACTTGGGATGTACCTTGTTGGATGTGCGAGGCCTCCTGCCATCGCTGTGTGAGGCTGTTGGTGGGGTGAGTTGTGGTGTTGTTGCTGTCGGTGGTGGAGGGTGGCGCTGTTGGTGGCGGCGGCGGCAGCGGAGGTTTTTTGGGCTCTCTGTCAAGGGGTCGTCAATGCTCTCCATAGCGAAAGAGTGTCGTGGGGGCCGACTCTTGTCACGTCATAAGGCCTGGTGGAGAGAGGGAGAGCAGATGGAGAGAGGTGGAGCTCAGAAGGAAGCTTCACGTTCACATTTTCTTTTCTTGTGTTGTTGCTATTTAAGAGGGAATGTTTTCTTTTTGCTTTTCAGGTACAGAAAATGTTTCACCGCCATCAAAGTTTGCTGCTTCCACCGCCGCCACCATTACCACTACCAATTGAAAATGGGACAGTTTGGGTTTGTGCTTGAACCTGCCTTGCTTCGGTTTTGCTTCTGCTAAAGATTACTTGCACTGGATTAGTGCAAACTGGATATTTGGTAAAAAGCACTCCGGGGTCCCCCTGGGCAATATTGGCAACCGTTTTTTTTTTGTTTTTTTCCAACACAAAACAAAAATAACTCTAAAACCAGGGCCAAAAGTATTTCAAGTCTGATTCCCATGTCCCAAGCATTACAGCTCGTATAAAGTATATAAATCATTGTTAAAATGTCAGGGGTTTCTGTATTTCATTTATCTGTTTCTCTTCAGATCCCATAAACATGAATAGTGCACTGCTGAACAAGAGCTTCGGATTTAATTGCCCCTTCTGTTAACCCCTGTGACAAAGGACAGCAAATTTGATTTTCTCCCTCAAAAAAAGGAAGCAAAAAAAAAAAAAAGGTTGTTTGGCTGCCCAGTCCGGACTATATAACAGTCTATAACAGTACCAAGCTGCTCTGCACAACACTGAGACCAATTTCTGATTACTGCAGGACTTTATCACTCATCAATTCAACTTTATTGCAACCAATCATTAATTTGCTGTATCAAGCGTTCGTTGAACGACTGTGAATGTACACATGGTTCCCAACACGCGTGTGCTTGTCCTCGCCTGCTTGCTGGAATAAAAAAAAACAAAAACAAACACAAAAACACAGCTGTTCAAACGACAAGAGCGGGCCAGGAAATCACAGCACGCTTCATGAAATGAAGTGGCTCTTTAAAAGCCACGTGAAAACTGGCCGCTGTTGACCCTCTGGATCGTGTGCACAATTGGAGAATTTTTTTTTAATCATGTTGCTTGATAAGGGGAAGACGTCTCGGACTCGTACATGGACGGCCGGCCTTATATTTCCACTGACACGCTGACTTGGCTCCCACTAGAGGGGCTCTGGAGAGGAGTGGGGTGGGGAGGCTGGGGGGTAATGGCTCCAGCAACAGGGCCTCAACCCCCACCCCTCCTCCCTGTTCTCCCAGCCTGTCCAGGGAGGCCAAGCAGCTGTCTCCTTAGCGGCGATTCTGTTCAACCCACTGCTGGATGTGTCGAAGGGGCCCAAAGGGATCAATTACAGAGAATGGTACCGACCCAGAACCCCCGCAGAGGGAATGCGGTGAGAAGGTTTGGGGTTGGTTGGGTGGGGGAGAGGGAGGTTGGTGGGACGTACCCCTCATGCATGGCTCCTTCTCAGAGAGCGGTGATAACAGAGAGAAGAAGCGAGAAGCTGCGAGAGGTGGGATTCATCTTCATAACCGTCACCGGCACGACGCACAGAAGCGTAAACGCTCGAGGAGAAGTGGACGAAAGAGAAAGAGCGGCCGGGGAGTCGCCTTCAGTTAAACAGCAACCTCAGTTTGGCTTTTCTTGGAGAATGGAAGCGGGCAGAAAGCGCACGCCTGCACGCACCTCCAGTGCGTGGAAAAAGAAACGGATCCACATGAGTTCATCAAAAGTCGAACCTTTCTTCTTCAAACATCTTTTATTCTTCACCCCCCACTGATGCAGCGATGTCTTTGTGACTACAAACATCAATTCCTCCCTCGGATACGCGAATAACGACACATTACATCTGTACGTGAGCTTCACCTGTCGTGAGCCGCGCTAATCTGGAATTGGGCGCTGCCATTTTTTTTCCCCTTGTCAGGCAGCGGTAGCAGCGATAACGGCAGCTGCTAAAATTTGACAAAAAAGTCTACTCGACTTGACGAGAATCTCCTAATACTGACAAATGTTTCACAGTCAAGACGACAATTTGTCACACACAAAGCCGACAACGCACCGCAAGGCAAATTTCCGTTTAAAACGTTAGACAGGGATTAGCTGAAGCTTAAAACTAATAATCTCACACCTGAGGCACCTTGTAGACACTGTACTTCTGTTAGCATGTCAGAGTGCACTTTCCTGGAAATGTTGCCGTTTTTCACTTACCGGTGAAGACTAGCTTAGCTTATTAACAGAGGTGGCAAAAATATTCACATTCTGGACTTAGAAGTATAGAGACTTGTGTGGAAAAAAAAAATATACTCTGGTAAAAGTAAAAGCAGTGATTCACAAGTACAAGTCTAACATTTCAAAATATACCAAAAAGTGTCAAAAACAGCTTTTGTACTCTCAATACTATAGTTTTCTTCATTTTCAACTGCAGCACAACCAAACTAGTTCTGACCAGGGAGCCGTTATTGAATGTTTACACTTAATATTATACGATAACCAATCTTATTTTCTACATTATAAATTTCTCTGTACTGGAAACCAATCTCGTCTCTTGGGTCATGTGATTGTGGAAAATGTGATTCACTTTTGTGTTGGACTGCACTCCAGCACAGTTCAAATAGATACACTTCAAGCAATTACAACTTTAAAAGATATATAACTAGTTAATTATTTATACTTAACATACTTAAACTTATGACAAAGCATTTGTACTCCGTTACTTCCCACCTCTGCTTATTAAGAATGTGACCGCACATCAAGCACTGTAAAAAAGTAGCGCAGCAACCGACATTTGGTCCACTCTCATCTTAACAAGCAGCAGCGTTGTATTTTTGGTCAGACGCCTGAGTGTGAATCAGTGACAACACAACTGGGAATGTGAGCTGAGTGGAAGAAGCTGTGGAACAGCATGACCAGTAAAAGAAAAGAAAGAAAAAAGAGGAAATGTCAGGAAGTGAGTCAAGATCTTTGCATTGGGATCGCAGTGACAAACAAAACACATATTTTAACACGTATTTTATAAGATAGATGTGTCCGTCGCCCTGCTGCCAGTCTCTGCCTCTCACTTTTCAATCTTATTACCCTGTCACAGATGCCATAGCTAACCCAGACCTGAGCTTACTTCCCTTTCTTGCATTTTTTTTTTTTTTTTTTGCTTTCTTGCTTCAGAGCAACCTCTTTTGTCGCCTCTCAGACTCGGCACAGCTTGCGCCGTTTCAAGTGCCAGCCTGTGATGGTGGCAGGGAGCAAAATGAGAGCTCTCGCAAAAAAATGAGGGAAAAGAGGCGTTTAAGGCCAGCGCTGTGCGATGAACTGCGCGCTTAAATCGTTTTCTGTAACGAGGCGAGAAGCTAAACCTGGGTTTCTGCGCCAAAGTCAATGTCCCGCCGCGCAACGTTTTACTGCACTTAAATCAAACCATCATGGTGCGCTCAAGGACCATCATCATCAGCAAAATGCGAGAACATCAGCAGTTTCAGAAACACTCAACCAACCGACGACCACGTTCAAAGTTACTTTAATCCTGCTCGCTCTGAGCTTCAGCGACTTCAACTGCAGGAAAGCAGAGCAGAGGGAGGTTGGAGCTATGGTCACTTCTAAGACTTCATATAAGATGCGTTGAAGCGCATCAGTTTCCTTGTGTCGAGAGGGGAAGAGGCGACATAGAACTACATGGTGGTACTAGCGGACCAGCGCCGCTAGACGGGACTAAAGCGACTTGTTGCCTCAATGTGACACCTGAACCGTTTCAACTTTGCTGAACTCTCTGCTAACTGAAACAATTGAGTGTGAATCATTCTGTCGGGCAAAGACGCAGCCCTGGGAGGCAGAATTTAATGAGGAGTTTTGGCTCACCTTTCGTTAGCTCGGAACTAATTAATCACATTCGGTTACATCCTTATTAAAAGCTGCAAGTTAGCACGTTCAATGTAAAGTCAATGGCTCCACTAGCTTCGCACATTACCATGTTGTCGGATGCTTTTTCTAAACAATTCTAAAAAAAACAAAACAAGCTCCACAGCCACTAGTTCGACACAAACAATATCATCAAGATCATGACATGTGTGCATAAGGTTACGTTAACCTCTGCTGTGCCACATATGCGCCCTCTACTGACCAGCATGAGCAAGATTTGAGAAGAAATTGTGAAGGTGAACATCTTTTTATCTTTTGAAAGTTCAGACATTTTTTAATCAACTAATATGGACTGTTTTCATACCATCTCTCTTTTTTCAACCATTTGTAATTGCCAGAACTCTTTAACCGTGAGCTTTTCAACCCATTACACTCGCATAACATGAATAACTTTGCGCGCCTGCAAAGTTGTCCAGGTGGAAAAAGCCGACGTTGGACTCAAAAGGTTTAAAATATTGTCTCTGAGGGGCAAAAACGTTGTCATAAATCAGGAAAAAAAAGTGTGACACGGCGAGGACACAGGGAGAGGGCAGCGGAAGTCTCTCGGGAAAATCGGGAAGGTTGGCAGAGAACGGCTACACCTGTCAAGGTTTTGTTCCGGCTTTTGGCCCGTGCAGAGTATTACAGCGACGGCTATAAAAAAAAAAAAAAAGAAGCTGCCACTGGAGATTTGAAGTTCCATTTTGAACTTCGTATAAAGGTTCCTCCAGCTTGGATTCATTTTTTTTTATTATTTTTTATTTTTTAGAAGAAACTTGTGTCTGTGGAACCCTGCAGTGCAAATGAATGGGAATAAAAAGAGGAACGGCCCTAGTGTCGAGCTGCAAACACACTTTGCACGGTTTGCACTGAAACTGATAACAATCCCCCAAACTCGGTTGGTCAAATTTTCAGCTGCAATGAGTCAAAACACTTCCTGACGTGCGTGCCTCTAGCATCCACAAAAAAAAAACAACAACAAACAAACAAGATTGCATTCCACATTCTCACAGGTCGCACATTGCCAATTGTGTCTGCGTTTAAAATCAGATTTTAAAGACAGAGAAAGACGGCAATGCGATGAGGCCGCCTGAGGCATGAAAGTACTCTCACCCGCCCCGTGAGCTTAATAGTTCGCTGCACGATATCCGTGACCTCCCAGTCTAAAGAGGGAGCCGGTGAGCGGGGCGAGATGCCGTCCCGGGTTGCGTGTGTGGGCGGGGCGGATTGCCCTTTTGAAAACAAGGAGACTGATCAATACACAGAAAGAGGCAGAAGCACCCACTGACGAGCGAAAACAAGCAAAGTCGGAGCAGCTTGAAGCGGTTCTGCTTCGGCGTTCTTTTTTTTCTTTCACAACTCTGACTTAATAAACCACAAGCGAAAGGAAACCGGAGAGAAAAGGGGTCACGCATTTGCATGCGCAAAGGAATGATCTCCCAGGCCCCCTCCCGCCAGTTGCTAGTCATTACCATGTATAAATGTGAGTGCTTGTATTCCAGTGTTTCCCAGCAATGACTGTAGTCTGGGATAAACTGCGTGCTGGCCTCAAAGTGATCCAAACCTCACTGAAGTCCCCACATGTGTGCACCCCAGGACCAGGAGGTCAGTCGGCTAATTGGGTGTTGGGAGAACGTGCGCCAAATGAGCAGAGGTGGCAAAAGTATTCGCAGTCTGCACTGAAGTAAAAGTATTGAATGCTTGTGTATGGAAATAGTATGGTCAAAAAAAAGCACTGATTCAATTGCATTACTCAAGTAAAAGTAAAAGAGTAGTTTGTTTTGGACTGTACTTAGGAAAAAAAGGAAAAACTTTTTTCAACTCATGAAATTTTCCATTCGTTGCTGACACTTTTTAATATCCAATGATATTTCCCTCCATGTTAATTTTTTGCTGTACTGAAAATGTACTGAACAGTGACCCCAAAGCCAAGGCACTCCAAAATAATCTCCCGCTAAATATGATCCACGTTTATATTCCACTACACAGCAGCAGAGATCAATTAGGTCCACTTCAAGAAACAGCTATACTGTAGCTATAATAATAATATAATAAATAATAATAAGTGCATTACTGAACAGAATTTGTGACTTTTAAGGACTTTTAAACACACATGACTATTTTTTCCAATGTAAGAAGTAGAAAACACACTTGTTTGTGCACAAATGTAGGGAGTAAAAGCAAAAAGTCGTCAGAAAAAGAGATACTCAAGTAAAATAATGATACCTGAAAAATCCACTGAAGTACAGCAACAGAAATGGAAAAGTATTTGTCCTTCATTACTTTCCACCTCTGCTCTGGGAGAACGTGCACCTCATGAGTAAAACCCACAACCTTCCTGCTGTAAAGCCGACCACTGCACCACCACGAGGCTAGTTTTGTCGGTGCACTTTATTCATTTAAATAAAGAAATATTTACATATATATATATATATATATATATATATATATATATATATATATATATATATATATATATATATATATATATATATTACCACACCATAACAAGACAATCCAGTTTGAGGAGGTCAACAACACAGATTTCCAACATTCAGCAACCTTCTGCTTTTCTTCCATGTGTCTGAGCAGCGAGCGATTCACCATCTCAACACCTATGTCGGCTCAACACCAATTAGGATTCAAACCCATATAGAGGAACAGACCGGGCCTCCATTTGTGTTCATTAGTCAGTATGTGTCCACAGTCTGAGGCTGAACAGATTTCAGTGTGTTTTTTTCCTTTTTACGGACAAACACGTTCTGGACGATACTCTTGGTCCATGCGGGCCACCATGAGGTTTAGAAATGACACACAGGCAGCTTTTTTTTCCTTCTTTTTTCTAACTCACACATACAAAATAAAGGGATGACTGATAAACACGTGGCCCAGCCGACGTGCAATTCATCATTTCATTAAAAAAAAAAAAATCAAAGGTAGCTGCTTTGCAGCTCGCCAAGTTATCTGAGGTATTCAATTTTCTCCCGAGGTCGACCTTTTCTCTCCACTGTGTGCCAGCGTGACCCTCTGCGCAGAAGTACATTAAGTCTATGCCTGATACGTGTCCTTTTCTGCACCGCCTGTCACCACGTGTTGCTCCGAAAAGTTGAGCTGTCAACGATAGGCAAAGCGCGCCATCAATCTCCATGCGTCCCTTTCAGAGCTGGGGCGCTGGAGAAAATCCATACTGTGCTTTTATTGACGGGAACGACGTCGTGCGGACTCAGAAGCTGGGCTCGGATTATGATAAACGTGTGCGAAGAGGGAGGGGAAGGTGGAGGGGGAGGAAGAGGAGGAGAAGGGGAAAAAAAAGTCAAGCGAGACTCAAAAAGAGACTGTGAAGGAGTCACACAGAGGGGAAGCGGGAATACAGGAAAGTTATTTTTAAGAACGGGAGCGTGACGGTGGCGGCCGAGGCAAGCGTCACGCTAGCTTTTCACGCATCCGATCCGCCTCGCTGCCACCACTGAGCGGGTGTTCAGCAGCGCCGTCGCCAGGAATAATCACAGCGCCGCAACGTAAGAATTGTGTGTATAAATGTTATCATGATATGTATTCTGTCAGGATGAGTTCCTAACCCACACGCAAGAAATGGTGACACACTCGCATGAGAGGAAGCTGACGGTGTACAAAGAGGAACCTGAAGCCCAAGACACCCCCAAGGACAACGGACGCAGCCTGTATGTTGACGCTCATCTCAGAATGCTAATGTATTGCATGTTTGCATGATCACTCTGCAGAGGGGGAGTTCTTGGAAGTATACAAAGAGCACTCTATGGGAGCGGCAAGTCCAGGGGTGTCAAACTCGAACACACAGTGGGCCAAGATTTCAAACTTGGACAAAGTTGCTGGTCAACATTGATACTGATTGAAAAAAATCTTCCTCCAGATAGAACAGTGAATCTTTTTATGTGGACCCAAACAAGTTTGGCTTCAACACTGAAAATGGAACAAGCAAAGCCTAATACTACACAATAAATAACATATTCATAAAGCACACATGCAGAACCAATTAAAAAAAAAAGACTCATCAAAATAAATAAAATGTTGTTTTTTTTTATTTGCAGCCTTCTGATTTACATTTCAACAGTAATCTTTTTCCACAGGCTGATAATACATGTAATATAAAATAACAACAACAAACCAATTAAGTTGCAATAATATCCTTCAATGAGCCTCCTGTCCTGAGTGGTGCGCCGAAATACCAGCTGGGATTTGTAGTATTAGTGCTACATGTGCTGTATAAAACTGGTGGGCCAGCTCTAGTAGAGATTTTGTCTTGCCTTGCGGGTAAAATATGATCACACTGCAGAACAAATTTGGCCCGCAGGCCGCAGCTTGACACCTAAGGTCTAGTCCCTCAGTGAGAAGAAGTTGTGTCATAGGGAAGTAAACTGCACTGGAGGAGCAGCTTTTATAGTTTTCCAGTTTGACGGAGAGAAAGCTAACTAAAAAAAAAGAAAGAGGGAGGGTAGGGCAGGGGAGAAGAAGTCCTGACATTTGTACGAAATCGGCCTTTACGGAGGCACGTGGGCTGAGTCAGATTGACCCGGCTTAGTCAAAATCCTACAGGGTGGTGGAGTGCGTCTGTTTGTCTGGTGCTTGTTCCATCGCACAAGCACCTGACAGACAAGTCGGACATGCTCACCCAACCGTTGCGCATGCCGAAGGTCGACCGGCGACCGGTTAACCTCGGAGAGCCGAGGGCGAATAAGGCCACTTTGTTGTTTGAAAAGTTAACCAAAAGAGGGACGAGGAGCAATTTGTTGATGTTTTGAGTTTTGGAGCCAGCTAGCCTCCCTCGGGCCTGCGTTTAACGAGCCGTTGTTGCAGTTTTCGCTTTGAATCAGAATTAAAGAAGCAAGGTGCAGCTTTTATTTACCAACACTTAACCCCCACCCAGCCCACTGGACCATTTGAAAGGTCAGCTCAGGGTTTAGTACTTTTTTTTTTTTTTTAAACACATGGGCAAGAAATGCAGTGGAGAAAAGTTTCTTTTTTTGTTGGCAATGCAATTTTGTTGGCAATGCAAGGCACGTCACAGGAGGAAGAGGTAGTGCTTTTCCCCGCCAAGGCACACTGTGCAGTGTAGCATGCTAATCTCCGCTACAGATCCCGGCTATGGAGGGTCTGGAAAAATGAGACGGATTGTTCGGTTTCAAAGCAGACGCCAAAGCAGATGTGTCAAAAACCTGCATTTCTATCGTCTGACCAGCAGAGACTGCCAATGTTTTTTGCACCGATGTCCTTTTTGCCCAATCTATTTTCATTTTACGTAAAAATGGCGATAAAGTTGTGGCAACAGTAGTAGCCAATTGCAGTCGGCTTACCGGCTGGTGGACGGGCGTTGGGGTGCGCTCTCCAATCTTTGCTCTCCTCCGGTGCCACCCACACATCCAAATATAGAATAATCCTGTTTCAAACCAAACTGGAGACTCCAGATGGCGCTAAGCTGTGAAAACCAATCTCTAGGCTTCAGAGCGGGTACTTGCAAACTTCCATTCATCCATCCAACATCTTTTTATACCAGCAGTGGCCCCAACAAAGTTGTTTAACGGGACAATCATGGTCAGCCAGTCATAGTCAAACAATTTTATTCACTATATTGTATGTAGCGCTTTGGTAAATGGTTAATGGACAGCACCACTCAGGCTAATTCTGGCTAATTCCAGATTACTTCCTTGGATTTTCTCCTGTCTCATTCTAACTTCCTTCCAACGTCAGCTGACAAGTGATGCACTCGGCTGCTGGCCTACGCTGCCTCCAAAAGCTGACACATCTGCTAAAGCCTCCACAACGTTCTATATTGCAGTCGTTGCTCATATACTTTCGTGTCAAATGTCCGAACCCTGGAGGGACTCTCAGAGTCTGTGTCACCGTTTGGGCTCTAATTTCAAAGTAAAATAAGGGCAAATGACACTAGGAGTCGTCCCAGACAGTCAGTAGCGGCAGTGCAAAACCTGCACTCGCCTAAAACTCCCTCCTGACTTCACTTAGTCTGCATGAGACGAAACCGATTCGCCACCATTGAATCAATGCCGGCAGAGTACAATCTGAACAATGACCCGAGTCCACTGGTTTCCAGTATTCAAAAGAAAAACCCTGACAGTGAAGGCTGCTTAAACTGTCTCTCTCTCGCTCTCTCTCGCTCTCGCTCTCACACACACACACAGGCACAGATGAGTGCACATAACTGTCCAGTCATTTGAATAGCTGTCACAGAGCTTGAAGTAGCCAATGAAGCAAAGCAAGGGATACCTGTCAGCGTGAGCGGACGGAGGGCCTCGCTGACTGACACTCTTGGCAGGATGTGAAATGTACCAGTCGGCGGCGGCAGCACAGGGGTCCACATCCATAATTACGCATATGGGCACAGTAGGGAGAAGAAGGAGCGGCGACACAACACGAGTGCTGACAGTCAAATACGCCCCTGAGAATTGGATCTGTTCACGCTGCAACATCTGCAGATCCATTCTCTTCAATAAGGACATGGACAGTGTGGGTTTTTTTAGTTAATGGACACACACCACGTGAGCTGTGATTCAAAGTGTGTTTATTTGGGGGGGGGTCATCCCGCAGAAGAATCGTTGACAGTACCGGTCCCCGGCCCGGGAGTTGGGCACCCCTAATTTATATCATAGAAAATCAGTAAACTATTAACACGATGCACAAGATTTTCTGAGGTGGTTCCACTCTGGTGAGTGATAGCTGTTGTTCCCACTTTCCGCTGCTTTAACTTTTATTTATTTCATTTCAAACAACTAGTTACTTAAAACCATCCTCAAGGACCTAATTACACTTTTGCAATTACTATGTGACACTGACTTAAGAGCGCGTGTAATCTGCTTGCCCATATCGCAACTTGCATTGCAAGTAGGCCACACCAGGGCTGTCGCTTCTGTCCACACGGGCAGGGTCGTGTGAGGTCACCATGACACAAACACGCTCACACACGCTTCCCTTCTGCTACTTCACGCAGCTGGGGCATGAGGGCAGCAGCTGACTGAAGGCCTGTGTGCACACATGCATGAGTTTTATATTAATATATGTGTATACTTTTTCCCTTTCACCATTCACAATGGCAGAATACAATGGACTGACAGCAGTACGAGATGTACGATTCCAATCACGCATGGCGTCATCACAAGGTTATCAGCAGTCACTACAGAGTGCTTAGGCCATCTGACAAGCACGTCAAGGAGTGTCAATCTGGTTACAACTGCAAAAACCACTGTGTGCGATGTTAGCAACTAGCCAGCTATCTGCTCAGAAAAAAATAAAAAAATATTGTCTTTTGTGACAAAAATGCGGAAATTTGGGGCAAAGAACGTAAACTTTGATGAAAATCTGCATGATGAGCATGGCTAAAAATACTAAGTCCTATACATCAGCTAGCTAGGGCCATCACACTCTTTCTAAAAGGGAAAGGTTTCTGAGGGAAAATAGAAGACCTGGTAACTGTAATTGCTGTCAGGACACACACTGTAGACGCCAGTCAGGGGCTCAAACTAGAGCGAAAACATTTCAGACAGCCTCAGTTAGCCCTGAGGAACTGGGGTCGCGGGGCGACACAATATCGACAATAACACGCTAGGCAAGCGCGTGTCGTTAGCGAGCTTCATTATCAGGTTCAGTGTTGCATGATGGTTGCCGCCGACACAACGGGGGCTAAAAATGGTGCAATTTATGCGTTCCAACTTGGTCCTTAATAGAACCGTGTCCTCTGTGGTTCAGGGTTTCGGAGTTGAGCCCTCATTTGTGCACTTGTGCGTGCGTGCGTGTTTGTCCGTTAGTGGGATGGCGTAAACAAGTTAGTCAGCTGATGACTAAATCATGACGGGGACGCATTAATGATGCCCCACTCGGCGTTCACCCGTTGACATTCACAGATAGGGCAGCCGTGTTGCGTAGCATGCTCCCTAAATAAGAGCGCTCTAATTGCAACCGTATAGGCAGCCAACACGACTGCATTTACATAAGCAGGAGCAGAGGGAGGCTGCTCAGCGCTGAAGTTTGACGTGAAAAACATAAAAGAAAAAAAAATCTAAAAATTGAAGCTCAGTGGTGGGAACAGATTATTGAAGGACGGACAAGCGAATACATGGGCGGAATCTCTGCGAGCACAAGAGCCGACTCGCCATCTGCTGGTGCCATTAACATTAAGAGCGTTCCTAATTCAAGCTAATTGCCGGAGATGAGGAAGTAAACAAAGCGTGTGCAGTGGAGCCGGAAACAAAGGGGGGAGGCGGAGGCACGTGGGAAATTTTCAGGGGCGGGTTGTGATGGGAAGGCCTAACCAGGTTCCTCCATTTAAATTTAAAAAGTTTGCTTGCGACGTCAAAGACAGTCTGGTCGTACAGCTTTGTGGCAACTCACAGAGAAGAGGCTCTCAGGTGCGCTGAACGTTATATTTCAATGCATCTTGGCTAACTGAAGCAACTGTGCGGCTCTTGTAAAACAGCATAGTACTGTAAACTGTCCAAAACATATTTACATTTTCTTATAATTAGAAATGAATCAGTGTTGCTTTGCCAAATGTCTCTGACTTAAACAAGAAAGTGCAAAGTCAGTCCTTTCCCATAATTTGCCATAACAGTTTCCTCCAGTTGGGAGTTCAACATTTGGTTTGACACGCACAAATTTGTCTTTGCCAGCATCCTGCCAAGTCATGCAGTCAGTATCCGTGTCCAACGTCAAATGACCAAAGAGGAGTATGACCTGCAAAAGGAGTATACCATTTGCATTTTTTCTCTCGGAATGAAAACCAAAAACAGTGGGAAAATCTATTTACGCTCGCCAAATGTGATTGTGATTCACTTTTTCCCAGCAGCCACTCTGCATAAAAATGGTTAACAGGGGTCTATCCAATTATATTAGCTCAGGCTTTGTTCCATCCAGGTCCAAACAGTCCGGATTCTGCTCTTGTCCTTTTTGGTTCATTCTGTTACAATAAATGGAATTTGAAAACATTAGCTTTTTTTTTTTTTTTTTTAATGAGTGATTCATTGTCCGCCTGACGATTGCCAAAAAAAAAAGAAAAGATCAATTTCTACAAAATTTCTACACTACAAATCTGTTGTGTTTCTGCATTAATTTCCTGATGAATGAAAAAAAGATATATGTGCATTAAGTACAAAAAAATGGCAATGGGTAGCATGAGGCCATTCGACCCAGTGATGTCACAGCCATATATCATCATTATTATTATTACACTTATTTTGTCGGCATTTGGGACATTAGTAAACGTAACCTGCGGTGCCAAGCCCTCGCAGGCGGCAGCAGCAGGGCCAACAGTGCATGTTGTTTCATGGAACTTTTACAGTTCATCAGAGAGGAAGTGGTTTGTAAAGTTCCACTCAGTGGTTTAAAGGTCCAATGTGGAGGCTGAAAAGCAATGTGTTGGTGTCAAATATACAAAACAACACAAAACATATGCGTGTTTAAAACTGCTAGGTTTCTTTTTGTTTGTTTGTTTGTTTTTCAAGTAATAAGCTCTGGATCTACTTAAAAGCTGGCAGCCATTTAAAGTGCCACTTGCACTAGAAACCCGGAAGTTAGATCCAACTCTGGCAGAATTGACTCATCGGATTTGATCAGATTAAATCTGTCCTGCTACAATTCAAGATGAGAGTAAATATTTAAGCTGGAGTCACCTGATCATCAACCATCTACTGTATAACATGTCTAAGGGTAAAACACAACACACATCATCCATCTTATGAATGTATGGGTTATATGTGTGCAGTATTCTACTGGACCAAAAGATGGTCTTACACGCTGTACTTTTAAGCTTTAAATTCTTTTAAACCAGTGCGATTGAACGTCGTTGGAAATTTGCCCAGTGCAGCGTCCAGTTTTCCAGGCACTCTTCTGTCCTCAAGGGTGTTGTTTTGCTGATTGGGGTTCAGTTTTTTTTCGCACACTTACCGGCCGGCGCGAGTGGATTGTGTAAACGGGCAGCGGAGGCAGGACTCACCGTGGTGGTTTTGACTCGGCCTCCGGGCTGCGTACAAGTCCAGCCAGATTTATTGACTAGCAGGTCGCAGCCTTCGTCCTCCAAACACGGCACCATCTCGCACCACTGCTTTTTCCGAACGATCCCGGCTGCAGCAGAACACACAGAGAAAGAGAGGGAGAGAAAATAAATGAATAAACAGCAGACCATCAGGGAGGGCTGGCTTAAAAAGAAAAATGCAGCGAGAATGACTGACCAGAGAGAGTGGGGCTTGAAGCGCTGACAGACGGAGAAAAGACAGAGAGGGGCGGAGATTTTTTAACACGCTGCAAAATGATGGCAGATTGGGAAGGTGGGTGGGACGGGGTGGAGGGACGGATGGTGGTGGATGTGAAAAAAGAGAAAGAAGCTGAAATGCATATAAATAGGGCAGGGGAGATGGGGGAAAGATGGAGAGATGTGGCAGGCAAATGGGGAGAGAGATGGGACGCAGGTAAGACGGAGAGCAGCGAAGTCGGGAGACAATTGAACCATATGAGGCGGGACGACAGGACGACAGGGAGAGATCGGGAGGTGGGGGGCGGCGTGATCAGTCAGGTAAATAAATTTGAACATCACGAGCGACATCGCGAGTCCCTCCGTGTATCCCAGGACATTTCAGAAGAGGAGGGCATCGTACGGGCGTATATGTACACAGTTTATTGTTTTATCGTAAGGTTCTGTTTCCACCGTGCAGTCCGTCTAAGTCTGTGGCATTTGATGCCATAATGCAATCCATCATAGCAAGACACTGTCATTGAGATGTTTTGAAGACATCTATCCTCATAAGATAGGCTTATAGTATTTACTTAAATAAAAAACAAAAAAAAAGAGCTGTTTAGTATGACTCTAGCTGAGTTTCCATTACCCCTAGAATTGTGCAAAACCTCAATATCGCAATAAAAAACTGGTCATGGAAATGCCTAAATTAAAAAAAAAAAAAAAAAAAAAAACTCAAATATTGCTAAAAGGTTTTTATGCTCTCATGAGGTGGTTTTTCAGATGTATCGTTATAGAACTATACCGCTAAAGTGTAATGGAAACACTTTTTTAGCCACACGGGGGTAAGAAAGTAAAAATGGCGCGTTATGTTTGGACGGAGGAGGAGATGGATCATTTTTTACAAGTAATCAAAGAGAAAAATATAACAACCATAAGCAGCAAACAAACATAAACAAACAAACAAACAAACATATGCAAATGTGATTCTCGGAAATCTCGCGGGACAAGATTTTATGAGAATTAAGGCTTATTTCACGCTCAATGGAAACACCTGGAAATCACAATTGTACAATGTTTTTTTCTCTTTTTTTTGTTTAGCATAAAAAAAGAAAAACAAGAATTCCCACCGATACCGCTGATATGTATAAATATTTAAGCTTAGGAAAGAGTCCTAAAATCCAAATCAGTTTTGAAAATGACATTTACATCTCAAAACAAATAGTGGTAACTGAACTCATATCTTATCAAACTACCTCATCTGAGCAAAAAATAAATGCAAGATAAAGAACATATATTTGGACAAAATCAAAAACCCAGCTAAAATTAAAAACATCCAGATACTCCACTAGTTCAGCTGCAACCTTTGAAGAAAAAAAAAAAAATCTGGACTCACGGTGGTGATATATTATTATATTGAGTGTCCTCCCAAATATGTAAATCTCAAAAGGCAGATAATAAAAGATGTGACAGCAGAGGAAAGGATTAAGACAAAGTCTAGTCCGAGTGTTCCCAGATAACACTCTTGACCCCTGGGGAGCGAGAGCAAGATAAAGACAGATGGATACATACATTAATACTAATGTTCTTTTTGCATTTGTTGATAGAGATCTGCACTTTTCGAGAGATTGCACTAAAACCCACAAAGAATTACACCGCCTACATACATCATATCCCTCTTGCCTCTGCGGGAATTGTGTTCTGTATCTATAAATCTGCTCCGAGGGCACCTTCACTCGCCGCCGTAACCTTTCGTGTAGATCATCGCCGAGCTCGGCACCTCGATGCTAATGCAAGTTCGCCCTAAACAATGTCTATATATCCACCAGGCAGTGCGGGGAAATGTGGTTTTGCGCGCCGCCTTTCCGCTACGAGGCTTAATAACAAAAGTGTCACGGGCACTGAATCAGAAGTGCAGCCGTGTAAAGCACTATTAATGGCGACTCACGCTTTGCTGACGCACTACCTCAAGGTTTTTCGCCGCTCTGCCCTGACTATCGTTTGCCTCCTGGCGAGTGTTGAGAGTGTTTTGGAAGCGGATGCAACTTCAAAGGTTTGTACATACAAAAAATGAAACCATCAGGTGTCAGCAGTGGCGAATCTTCACACACAGATGCATCTATAAAGTTCGATTTTTATGTTTAAGAGGGTTAAACTCTGCTTGATGTTTCCTAAATGTCAAGCCTTTGCACATTGTTTGAACTGGTTCTTGAAAGGGATGTAGGAACATCTTTGGTATACTTCCACCCCATAGCATCAATCACTGGTGAGGGATCAGACTGCCAATTAAACATAGACCTTTCCCTTCCTCATCTGGCAAAGTAACAAAGCAATGAAAAATCTTTCACTGGTTAAGATTTGGCCCAAAACATCTTGGGATGTGCAGTGTGTGCAGTCACTCCAAACACCAAATGAGCAATGAAAAAGATCATTTTCTGACTGGCCAAATCTCAAAAGGTGTTCCTCTGGGCTGTGTACGGTCTCCTCTGGTTTACTCCATGCAAATATGAATATAAACTTTTGGAGGAGTGATGCTGCTGAGGTGCCAACTGACATTCAAGCCCTTTGTGGCCAGGGCTGTTCAAAGGAAGTACACAACGAGAACAGAAAATTAGGGTAGGGAGAGTTTTTAACTGAGAAGATCAATGACACTCGAATGCTAAGTCAAGAGAAGAAAAAAACACTGTTGAATCAACTTAAGTTCTTGCACTTTACAGAACCAACGAGATACATGGATAAAACAAAACAAAAACTGAGAATCTGGTGTCATACCCATCCAAATGTTTGAATTTATTTTACATTTTGAGTATCTCATTTGTTGCTGATTGGCATGATGTTGCATTCAAGACGATGACTGATCAAGGCACTGGATTACTACTCATTAGATTCCAACTTGTCCCATGCAGCTTACTTTTACAAACATTCTGCTCTTTATAGACAACAAAACTTAAAGCTGGAAGTGTCTATTGCCATTGGTTTTGAAGTGTGCCACGACAAATCTGAAAGTAACAGTCAAATCCTTTTCCCCGGGCTCGTGGAAACATTTAGTAGTGTTCGCAGAGCTTGCAGAACTTTGCTTTTACCCGTTGATATTTTAATTACGCTTTCACACTTGTTTTCACAAACGCCAAGACAGTTGCACCGCGGTGGTTAACAAATGCAGGTAATAAACAGCAGCATTTAGCAGCAAAGTAACAACATATTTCCTGCAGGATTTGCCTGAGATTAAATAAAGGGGTGGGGAAAAAAAAAAGGGCACCAATATTAACGCCATATTATGTGGCAACAAACAAAAGTCCATATTAATGCTAATGTAGCTCTCATTGCATTCACAAAACACAGACTTGCAGTAATGCTGTGTTTCTGCAGAAAGAATGGCTCCTACTGCGACTGCGTACCAACACAGAGGAGGGATTAATTCCTGTTTGGTTTTAAAGAGAGTAAATGTCGCCCCAACAGAAAAGGGGAAAAAGAGAATTTGGGTCCTAACTCACAACCGCCCGCCGCCAGTTGGTGCATTATTGCAGCTGTAGTTTCGCCCCGCATCTGAGGGAATTACAAGAGACACAAAGTGACCCAGTTTTACAGCGAAATAAAAAGTGTCAGGACAGGGGGAAAAAAAACAAAAAAACATCTCAAACTATTGTAGTATGAAACTTTGATATCCATCTGCAGGCTGAGTACCCCCCCGCACATCCTCCGCTCTCCCTTGCACTAACAGTCATGCTGCAGCCAGTTTCCAGCTTAATTAAAAGTAATTCAAATACCAACAAATGTCAACATTTGAAAGCAGCACATTCCACTATTTCACATTTGCATGACATGTGAAGCCTCAACCTAATTGAGACACAACGTGCCAGGAGACCAAGAACAAATCTATTGGGTTGGAGATTTAATCAAAAATACCTAATTTCCTACCTTTCAATTGGAGATGTTTTCCTGCAAAGTTTTTTTTTTCTTGTCCTCCACTTTACAATCTCTTACTTGATAAGAGATGAAGGGATTGTTACATTTTAAATCTGACTAGCACAGTAACTCTGATTTAATCACAGGTGCCATCGTGCGGCACAGGGAACAACGCTGACCTCTCGCGTTTCGGATCCGCGCCGCTAACTAAACTCATCTCCTGGCCGCGTCCCAGGGTGATGGCCCACTGCTATCTGCCACCGCCAACCGTGTCGCCGCTGTGTGTGTGCCAGCGGGGCCCCTCGCATTGGAACTTATGAGATTTCAGACAGATAGCAAATAAAAAAAATAAAAAAAATCATCTCTTAAATGTTAACACACACACTCACACACACACAAACACACAGCTACGTGGGTCGGGGCTACATGGCCAGGAATAAACACACCCACAGCTCTTTTTTTTTTTGACGTGTCCTGTAATGGACGGTATCTGCTGCTGGTTTCATCAGCGGGAGATAAGGAGCGGCGACGGAGGGAACATTATTACACCCTCGACGGGACACTTATCTCCCGTGCCAAAAATGGTAGATCATACCTGTGTCAACAGCCAGCATCTTGGCCTAATAAATTCTGTCTAATGCCTTGCCAAGACGCGGCCATGTTGGGGGGGTTGCACATTTGTGGAGGACGCAGGAGGGGGGGGGGGTTTGGAGGGGGAAGGCGCTCCAAGAGGCAGATCAGATCTGAGGGTAATAAATGCAGCGCTGCGCTCTTCGCTAGATTGCCACGCAGACACGGCGATGCGCAAGATAATTTTGAGCTAGCACAGATGGGATCTGTCGCTGGGCAGGTCGCACAATCAGCAGTGTTTCCCCTCCCTCTTTACAGTCGCAAGTTTCGGCGTCGCACGCTTGCGCTAGGAGGGCCCCCGTACTCGCTCGGCTTGCTAAGATGCCTTTCGCAAAGTCAAGGGAAAAAAGAAAGAATAGAAAAAAAACAATGAGTGCTTACAGGGATTCCGTGAGGGAATTGGATGAGCTGCAAAGCCCTATGAAGACGTGCATTCCATCCTTTGAGAGGCGCCTCTTGGCCGCCTTCTAAACATCTTAAGAACATCTGAAGGCCTAGATATGATAATACAGTTCGCAATGAGAAACAAAGATCTGGAGAATCCGTAAACCGTTAAAGTTGAAATGTTTTTAGGTTGTTTCCAGATCTTTAATTACCAGACCCTTTGCAATCCTCTTTTTTTTAAATAATTCTTAATATGGTATCCGAGCTCGCATAACACTTCTAACAACCTCTAACGCACACACACACTCAAGCGACTGGATGGACTTTTTCTTTCATCTCTCGATTGCCGCACTGCTGCTCACACACAACACTTCTTTTGAGACACGGATGTAGGGTACCAACCAAATCTATTCACATTATTCCAAAGCTTACATTTGTAGTGCGTGGGTGCCGGCGTAAATGCAGAACACAGTTCCTGCTCAAGTCCAGTAGTTCAAAGTAATTGGATGATCGAATGTACGTTCAAGTGCGTAGGTTGCGAGACGGCCATGGCGCGGGAGTGAGCCGCATCAAAAGTGTACTTCAAACAACTGTTTATGCTAACTCTTGTTTTGATAGGCAGCTGCAATGTAAGGAACTTATATAAATAATATAAAATGATGAATAAATACATAAATAGCTAACAGAGCAGATTCAGGTTCCGTGTTGTTGTTGGTAGGCGGTAATTCTCTGCCTCCTTATCTGCCTTTAAATCAATCTGGACACAGAGGCTTATTATTCACAACTGCACCTGCCCAATAGTCATTTATTTTTAGTGCCATCATTTGTGTATTTTGTGTGTCAGCCCATAGTGATGCTACACAGTGGGCCTTTAAGTTTCCACATGCAGGCTGGAAAACACGTGAAATCCAGCTGCCAACATTGGCCCTGCTCTCTCTCACACACACTGCACACGCACGCACACATGCACGCAGGCACGCACTCAGGCTAAACAGTCTTTTCGCTGACAGCGCAGGCCGACAAAGTCAAACAAAAGTGGCCGGCCGAATGCCATTAAGACTGGTGGGTGCTTTCATCGTAGAAAATCCCCCTCCCCCACCAGCACCACCCCTTCACAACCACCACCATCCCGACCACCGTCTCCCGTCACGCCGGATCCTATGTCTGGATAATGAAGTGCACTATCTGACCCGGCACGGTAGGCGGGCGACGCCTAAAATCTGGATGCAGTTGGTTTGGGTGGGGTCGGGGGTCCGTCAGGAATTAGGACCAAAAACAAAGAAATAAATCCCGGCGCTTTGTAATTAGCCAACAGTAGTTCTTGTTCTTCTCCTTCCTCTTCTCCTGCCGCAGCTCATCCGCTCTGAGCTAATTTCCCTCCCCGGGCTCCTCGCGACCACTGTTTTCTCCGTCCACGCTTTCATGTTCGCCCTCTATTTCTATTCCCCCTCGGCTCGCCGCCTCAGCTCACCTCCCTCCTACCCCTCCTCTTCGTCCTCCTTCTCCTTCTCCTCCTCCTCCACCGCCGCCGCTCCTATCATCACCTCTCCCTCCGCTGCTGCCGCCGTGCTTGTTCCCTTCCACTCTGGTGCCTCGGCTGATTTTCATAAGATTATTCCACCCGTTTGGCGGCCTTGATGAGTATCTGCGCACTAAAGGCTGTCAAGTCCCTGCATTTTCTTAGGGTTTTTTATAAAGCCTGAGGTTTATTTTTCATGTATTTTTTTTGAATGTGTGTGTGTGTGTGTGTGTGTGTGTGTGTCCCAAATAGCTCCTCGGCACTCGTGAAACTTCAAGAGGCAGAAATAATGAGATGAGCACGTCGACTGACATTTCCAGACCTCGACCCTGCGTTTTAGTTATTTCCTTTTATTTATTTATTTACTTACTTACTGACTTTTTGCCGCGCATGAGCGGCTGCGTGCAAAGAGGCAAAGGCGCCTGATCATCTTCAGCATTTGCGTTAATGAGGGGCGAAAAGAAAAACACCATATAGGTTCCATATATAGCGCGGGAGGTGTCTTATGTGAAAATTTTTGAAATCGCGGCCAGACTTTTTTTTTGAAATTAAATCCAATAGAGAGTCGCGCGGGAGATAAGTGCTTCTGCCTCCCGCCGTCCGACGAGCTAAATTAATATCTTTTAATGCGGCGGCGCTCCGCAACTGGGCGCGCTCTCATCGACTGGAGGGAAATTTAATCCAAAACTCCTTAGCTGACAGTAAATGTATCTGTTGGACAAGTTATTGCCACCGCCGTCGTTGCTCTCTTTCTTCTTCTGCGCCTCGTTCAAATATGAAATGCAAAAAAACCCGAAAAGTTTTAGATGAAAAATGTAAAACGTGGGCAGCATCTGTTTTATGCAAAGTGGTGCTTTTTTATTTTGGCTGCGAAGGAGAAGACAAAGCTGTATGTACTGCCTACATATATTGAAAAAAAAGAAAAGAAAAAAGCCTACAGCGGCGCCATCCAGGACCTTTAAATAGCTTTACAGCTTTTTCAGCGCAGTGCAACCTAAAGAATAACAAAGATAATCTGCGTCATCGTGTTGTGTAATAGGATCCACTCAGGCAGAATGTCTCTGAACACTAAATAGTTGAGAAGCACAGGGAGACATAACACATCAGATTCTCTGTTTGTTTGTTTGTTTGTTTGTTTGTTTTTTAAAGCAGTAAATCATCGGTGATGCCACCTTTGATTGTACTCGGTATTGGCCTGGAAGGGTGATCATTGTCACAACTTCGTCGACTCTACATGATCTTGAAATTTTTTTCTGAGAATTTCGATGAAAAAAGGTTCAGACTCTTTCATCCATTTCCGCTGTGTTTGCCGCCGCGGGCTTGTTTTTATTATGTGTCTGCCTGTGTGTGTGTGTGTGTGTTTGGGTGCGTGTGTGTGTGTGTGGCCACCAGGTATGGCCTGAATCGCCCATTTGCAGATGCGCTGTGACATTTTCCTCTCAGCCCAGACGCGAACAACAACAACACCTCCCAAAGTTCCACAACGGTGGGGACGCGGAGGAGCAGCACGCCGCCGGCCACCAGCCTCTACCAGTTACAGGTGGTCACAGACCGAGAGGCCCCCAAAAGCTGTTGTGAGCCAGAGGGAAAGAGAGAGAGAGAGAGAGAGAGAGAGAGAGAGAAAGAGAGAGGAATGATGGGGGCACAACACGTCGGAGGTGAAACAGAGAAGCCCCGGCAAGGACAGACTTATCTACTCGTATGCAGAGATTTATTTCCTTTTCTTTAAAAGTCGAGAAAAAGACGATATTGCGAGAGTAAATTTAAAAATCGGAAGCGAAAATAAAATTGGACAAATGTGCGTTGAAAAGAAGAGAAAACACACAAAAAAAAAAAAAAAAAATGCAGTCACACGCAATTGGATAATATGGAATGACAGACAGCGGGAGAACGCAGGGATGTAATTTCAGTCGGAATATATTCATAGAAATTGGAGAACAGCACGTGAAATCGAGACGGACACATTTTTTCCCGAACAGGGAATAAATGACGATTTGCTGTGAATGAGCTTCCCAGTCTGAGCTGGTCTTTGTGGCTGTTCTGCTGTAACAGGAACACCGGTGCAAAGGTTCACTATTGGTGCTATTAGTGCTATTGCAGGTAATTCATGGGCTAGCCACCCAGTACAATGTATGCAGAATCATCTGGTGGAAAGTCTGAATGCTAAAATGAAGGCTAGTGCCGATAGGTTCCTGAAACACAAAATGCTTTAAGTGGCTTCTTCGTGATTGGGTGATTAGCTGTTTGTGTGATGCCATAGAAAGCAGCAGATGGTTGGATACAGAGACTCATATTCGTACGACTTAATAATATTGGTAAAAGTGTAACATACTGCCCCTAAATATATGAATAAAAGTATATACTCACAGTAGAACAAAAGTAATTTGGTTTTCCTACCTGTAGAATGGTTCTAATTAATATAAAAATATACATAGATCAAGGGTCTTGCTTCCAGAGAGCTGTCATCTTGCACCGCCATATTTCTAAGGAAGCCTGGTGTGCCTGACAGCGCGTTCCGTATTTAGGGTGAACACTCGCATCTCCAAATAAACCAACATAGAAGAAGGTGGACGTTCCAGGTTGTTGTGCCCAGGCCACCGTATTCACTGGCAAGCTCAGGAGAGGGAGGGTGAGAGGCTGAGCCTGCAATCTAAAATGTGATCAGATGTCGCTGTTTCTTCTTCAAAATCTCCGAATATTACACACTTAACCTTTAAGAGACGAAGGGCTAATACAAAAGCAAATTTAAATTCTCAGCTCCCTCCACAGCCGTCCACACTGAGCTCCATCTCAGCCTCTGAGCGTGCTCCTCCCCCTCCGACCAGCTCTTGTTGCAAAAGGGAGAAAGCGAAAAAAAATAAATAAAAAATCCCGTTAGCTGAACGGAAATAAACACGGGATCGTAATTAGCACGCGCACGTCTCTTTATCGCTACAGTGCTGGGACGCTCATGTGCTTGCGCATGAATGAGTGCACGCCGCTTCACCTCGCTAATAAAGACTCTGCCCAGCTGGTGGAGGCCCAGACCCCCGGAAGACACCCTCCCACCCTCACCACCACCACCACCACCAATTCTCCTTCGTGGATTTTGACGATTCTTGTCTATTTAGCCCCGCTGACCTCTACATCCGAACTAATCCGCCTTAAATTATGCACAACCTTTCACTTGGCACGGCTCCCCCAATAAATCTGTTTATTCCCCCGTTTGTCCCCCTTTCACAAAGCCCCCACTAAACAAATTCCAATTAAGCAAAACAGCAGTACAGCATGAATGATAATTCAAGTCGTCCCCAAAGCAGATAAGAGCGTAATCATTGCTGTTAAGTCCGAGGCTGCTTAAAAGAGACGGATGTTTCGTTTTTTTTTTTTTTCTTTCTCCCTTGCTCCCTCCCTCACTTCCACCCCAACGCAATCTGGTTAGCGAGCATTATTTTCAGGTCATTTGGTCTTTGTGAACGCTTAGCAGCGAGCGTGCCCTTGTTTATTTGCGGCGTACATGTATGAACTCATTATGGGCAGAGCGCTGCACTGCTGTAAGCCAGTGCACGGTGAAGAGAGATAGCCAGCTTGAAGTAAAAATTAGTCTAAAGTGTTTTTTTTTTATTATTAAAAGGGAAATAATCAAATTATTTATTTTTAGCATTATATTTATGGTATTTATTTCACACTTAACTGCAAAACAACACCCTCTGACTCTTCAGGTCAGGCATCTTTCATATATGTTGAATAAATTGCACAACTGACAATACAGTGGATGACTTTTGAAGGCACTGCAGAGGTAAACATTGGGTTTTGGTATTCAAACAAGTTGTACCGCAGCGTCAAACTCACGGCAAAGATCAAACAGCGCCGGCTAATTTGATACGAGGTGGAATTGCAAACAGGAGCGGCGGATTGAGGGAAAACAAATCTGGAGGAGTCAATTCACGGGTAATTACAGACCTGTTTCTGTCTTCAGTTTCTTTCCAAACTTGTTTTGTTTTGCTGATTTTTTCTACATCAGAACGTTCCTTTACCTGACCAGCCTCATTGATTGCTGCCTGTTTGCCACCGACTGAAGGAAAAAAGGGCAGCAAAGGGTGCAAGAGGCAAAACAACAAACACCAAAATGGAAAATACAGATAAAACTTTCAGGAAAGAAATCATATGAAAAAAGAAACAAACAGTATAAACAATTGAATGCTTTTCAATAAGCCTGTTTCATCATGAAGCATATTACAGTGATGCGAGTGATCAAATAAATTGGTGCGACCCACTGCTCCGCGCCGGAGCAATTATTTGGCGCCGTTTCACCTTATTGAAATAAATTGTAAAAATGAGAACCATATATTAGGTTGACGTCAGGCAAAACACAAAAGAACATGTGGTTAATGCTTCCATTTTATCATAATTAGCAAAACGATAGAGTCACAACAAACAGTGATTTCTCTGTTTAGGCCATCTACAGTACTTCCCACAATGCATTGTGTTAAAGGCTCGCTCACCGAGGTCGTTTGGATGTTGCAGTTTCGACAAAGTCAACATCAAAACACTGCAGATGTGTTGGATTCTGTGTCGCCATATATGTTTTATCCACCTGGCTGCTGAGTCTCAGGTATGTAGTCGCTGCAGCGCTAAAATAAATGCCATCCTTTGCTAAATTACAGTGAGAGACTCCTCCAACTTTGGTGGAATCATAGCCAGTCATAAACACCACAACCAATTTATGGTCAGCAGTTATTGAATACCACCACTACTGAAAGTACCATGACTCTTAGTACGAGTACTACTACTAATGGTGACACTACCAGTTCTAATAGTCTGTGTACAATTACTAATGCTAATGATGCACAATCCCCACCAATATTACTACTACTACTACTGCAACTACTCCTACTGCTTGTACAATACCAATACTCACAATAACAGTGATCACATGCCACTGTCACCACTACTGCTATTAGTGATATGGCTACTACAATGACTACATAGTGTACATGTACAGTACCTACAAAATGTGTAGAGCATATGTATAACATATACAATGTATAGTCGTACAGACCGCAGTGAACATATGTTCAAACAGTTTCTTCAGATACTTGGAACCAAGCTGTAAATTGTTATTTTCAGTAATGTATCAATAATCACCATCACTATCATCCTTATATTGAAAAGATAGTGAGTGAAGAATAATTTAAAAATTGGATGGGAAAGAAAGAATGGCACAAACTTGCAGTTTTTAACATTAAATCTAAACTACTAATAGAAGGCTGAGGCTTCCATCCAGATTGTGAGTGTTTTGCATCTCACTGGTTCTGCAGCAGTGACGAGGCCTCAGAAGCCTCCAGGGCTTCCTATTTTTTCTGTGTGTGTGTGTGTGTGTGTGTTTTGCTCTGTCACTGGACCTCATTGGCTATTCACCTGCTACAGTGTATGCTAATTTAATAATTAGAGGGCAGGAAGGGGGGAACAAAAATGAAATAGTAATGAAATATGTCATGTTTTGGAGCCAAAGCGCTTCCTCGCCTCAGATAATTACCTGGGTGAGAAAATAAAAGGAAAAGGCAGAACGTGTCAGGGAAATTATATTCTTAAGGTTTGATTAAAGAAAAAATAACAATGAGGAGAGCAATGGATCTTTAGACGTTCGAAGGGAAAACAGAGCAAAAAAAACCAAAACAAACCACTGATCACAGGATAAAAGGGCTGTAATAAGCAGAAAGAATTACTTTGCGCTTCTTCACATCTCACAAGAATTTAAACGCTCAAGTGCATTGCTGCATAATTTGTAGATTTCTGTATTAATTTTTGTTTTGAGAGCAGGACAAAGTATTTGTAGATTCAAGACATTGACATAAGCTTTTACTCTCCTTAAACGCTCTGCATTACAAAATAAAAGTTTGATTTTCGAGTTGTTCCACAGACTTAGTGCCGCCGTTGCAGTGTAATAACTATTTCATAGGTTCCCTTTTGTGTTGATTCTTCTATTCTTTTGAAGGCAACAACAAGGACTTTCCAGACTTTATTGTGCCACGTCATTTTAAAATTTCACCTTTAAATTCCCGCACTCCTTCCCCTCTCGCTCAGTATCGCAACGTGTCTGTTTTGTTAATTGACTTTGACAGCTGTCGGCGTGAAAAAGGACAGTAAATGAAAGCGCCTCCAGCTTTTGAGCGCACGTGAAGTTCAGAAATGCCGGTTATTTAGCATTTTAAGCAAGCGTTTCCTTTCATCAGGACGGTTTTCAACCTGTCTCTTTGATTAACAAACAATTCTAAAATGGTTTGAAATAATCAGTCAAGACTGATAAGGGTTGATACCAGTGCCGATATCACTTCCTTCTTTTTTTTGACTTTCAAAGTCGGTACGTTTGCATGCCTGCCACAGACGATAAATGAATGCCTGAAATATGCTCCGCCATATAAGTGAAATTAATTGAATTCAATTCTTCAAGACACACATTGCAGCTAGCAGCAGCACTTAGCATCTTTTTAAACAAAGCCCTCACAAACTTGCAAACACACAAAGTCATATCTGCCAACTCACACACACTCACAAATAAATAAATGAATAAATAAATAAATAAATAAATAAATAAGAAGCCTCAGGAGTACAGACGTTAACTCGTAGATTATTTTTAACTCCCTGACCAATTAATCGGCCAACTGGTTCACCAACCAAACGATGATTTGACCGACTGATTAAACTGACCGAGCGATTAGAAAGCTAGTCAACGGGAAAAAGTCCCGACTGCTGCGTCTCCACTGTGCACCAGGTGTCCTTGTCCGCGACCGCATGTGCGCTCACTCCAGGAGGATAAACACAGCGGCCCGTCCGGGTGCCGCCGCCGCTGCCATATTTCCAGGAAGCTCCTCTTCCCCATTAGCTGTGACTGATAACGGGGCCCCAGCTGCGCCTCCTGCCACCGCCCCCGTTTCAAAGACGGGGCAAGTGTAAGGCGACGCAAAAGGGGGCGGGGGAGGGTGGATGGGGTAGGGGATGGTGTGGGAGGGTCGAAGAGGTCCTCTCCTCCTCCTCCTCCTCCACCTCCTCCACCTCCCTCCCTGCCCCCACCCCACCCCAGCGGCCCTGACCCACTTAGGGAGACCCTCTCGTGACTGATAGCCGATGTGCGAGACCCTCGAAAAATGAGCCGCCGACGAAACTTTTGGGATTTTTTTTTTTTGAAGGATTACTTATGTATTCGGAATGACCTGCCCCCCAACACTCCTCCAGGTCCCGTTGTCCCTCCGCCCCTTGCCGCCTGTGTCGCTTGACGTCGCCGCCCACCGACGGTCACGATGCAATCTACTGCACATCCTCCTCCTCCTCCTCCTCCTCCTCCTCCTCCTCCTCTCTCCGCCTGCAGTCCTTGCCACAAAAGTGCTGAGTTACAGATCAAAATCTGTCCAATCTGCCTCCAAGTCTTGATTCTATCTTCTATTTTTTTGCCCCCCCCCACCGCTGTCCCACACACACACACACACACACACACACACACACGCACACACACCGAGCCTCATTTCTGATGCGTGCTTCACCTCGCGGAGCCCTCTCCTGTCACTGCTGCCGAGCTGCAGGTGGGGGGGGTAGGGGGGTCCCAGGTGGAATAAGCAGATTCTGGCAGCGGTGGGTACTGTCAAATCCAGCGTTCCGAGAAAAATTTGCAGAGAGCTCCCTTCCTTCTCTCCTTGCGTTTCTTCCGTGTACAATGGACGGCTTTCCATTCATTAATCTATTGATGAATGCATTAGTTGCAATAAGTGGCCGTGAAAAGAAGAATATTAGGTACACAGACTTTCTCATCATCTACTTTCACTCAAGTCAGACCAGAGAACTAAATGGCCCTTGTGGAGCAACAAGGACCTTGTTAGAAGTAAACAGTAATATTCTTAAATTGTCCAAAATTTCCTTTGGAAGCTGTAAGTTCTCAAAAAAAAAAAAAAAAAAAAAAAACAACAAAAAAGTCTAGTGATATAATAATGTTACTGTTTTAGTGACAATAAGCGTCTCTCGTCTGTCAGTTAACTGGTTAAGAGTATCCACTTTTGTTTGAAGCCTAAACTAAAACGTACAGGTCTGGAAAGCATCTCTTTGTGATGTCAAAGAGGGCACTGGTACTCCTGCCCAGGTTCGTGACGATGCCCCTGACAACTGATAGGCTCCGCCCCCACAGAGGCTGCCTTGTTTGCGGCCCGTTATGGGTCCAATGGATGAATAACTTTTTCTCTTCGTGTGCTCGTGTTCGGGTTAGTGCGGCACCTGTTTTTAACTTGACATTTTGTGTGTGCGTGCGTGTGTGCGTGTGTGTGTGTGTGTGTGAAAGATTGATGGCAAAAGGTCAGGCAAGCGATCACCTCTGAGCTGCTTGTAGTGATGCTCTACACAGGAGGGCGATCGAGCGCTCACGCACGTTTCCCGGCGGCCGGGAAGAGCGGCGGCACCTTCGAGGCCGGCGGTAATTAAGGACGCTTGACGTCTTCCTCGGTTAAAAAGAAAGAAAAAAAAAAACAAGAAAAAAGGCAAAAGGCTTCCGGGGCACCGGCACGTCCATGCAGAGACATAGGAGGCAGTGTGGCTGTCAGAGGTGGCAGAAGTATTCACATTCTGTACTTAAGTAAAAGTATGCATACTTCTGTAGAAAAAAAAAATACTCTTGAGAAGGAAAAGTACTGATTCAACTGCTTTAGTCAAGTAAAAGGAAGAAAGCACACGTTCGGAAATGTACTTAAGTACAAAAAAAAAGTAAACATGTCTGTTTTGTCCGTCAACCCTTATTAACAATTTTTCTTCTCTTCATTTTAATTTTTCTCTGTAGTGAAACCGAACTGAACAGTTATCCCAAAGCTGGGGTACTTAAAATAATCTCCTTTCAAAATATGATCCACTTTCATATTGAAATAAACAACATAGTTCAAATGGCTCCACTTCAGGCAAGAACAACTATGCTAAATAATAAGTGAATTACTGTGAACTGAATTTGTATCTTTTAAACACCACCACAGAGTTTTTGCAGTGAAAGACACAGAAAGTGCAGATATTTATATACAAATGTAACAGTAACAGTAAAAAGCCTTCAGAAATAGAAATACTAATAGAAATACTAACACCTAAAACCTCTGGTGACTGTTGCCTCTGACTGGCTGGGAGTGTTTGGGCCACTTCCTCTCCGTCTATTATCCTCCCAGATAGCATTCCTGCCCAAACACACCTCTCACCTTCGACCTTCCTCCTCCTATTCACCAGGATGCGACCGCGGCCCCGAACGTTTTGGCGCAAAACGCTGCGGAGAGCTGTCAGTTTGTCAGCGAGGGCCAAACTCGGTCATTATGAGGTCCATCATGGTCGCGGAGGGGGAGCGCTGGCGCCGGCCGCGGACTGTAAACAACAAAATCGATGGGCTCATTTGTCATCGGCTTTGGGAGGGAAGCAAGTTTTTTCGGTGGGCTCAGGGAGGGGGGTCCACTCTTCCAATTCCAGAAAAGCCAATCAATCTTGCCCCCCTCCCGGGAGCATGGTGTGGGGTGGGGTGGGGGGGTCTCCTGGCAGAGGAGGGGCCTCTCCCCCCGCCCCCTATTTTCACATCTCATCCGCGCCTCCCAAACATCTTTCGCTCCCTTCCCTTTTTTGTTTTTATTTTTTTTTTTGAGAGTTTGCTTCTTTCCCCTCCGCCGCTCGGCTCTGCTAACACCGCCCACGTCGCTTTTCCCGTGGCGCATTTGTAATCCGGAGAGGAAGAGGAGGTGAAGGAGGAGGAGGAGGCGTGAGAGAAAGGGAGCAGCGAGGAAGAATGGGTGCCACTGTTCCGCACTGATGGTATTTTGTGTTTAAGTGCGGTGGGGAGGGGGCAGAATGTTCCTGCCAGAGTGGCGCTGATGCTGAACGGGGCTGGCAGGTGGATTATACCTCGCGCCGCTTTGTCCCCGGACAAATGTAACGGCTGGCCGACAAGCAGGCGCCTCGGGAGCGAGTCGGCAGAGCGGCCGACCGTCCGCCCATCCAGCCCCATTTCTTTCTAAATTATTTGCCAATTTTTTTTATTTTATTTCCTTCTTCTTCTTCTTCTTCTTCTTCTCCTCACATTTTCCGAGCTGCAGGTTCTCTGGTGGGAATCGCTTCATATCGCCTCTTCCTGTCTGTTTTTGCTCGCGCCGCCCACATGGCAACAGACGGCTGAACAACCTGTGCAGTTTCACCCGCGCACGCGGGAAAAAATAACTTCCCCTGGCTCAAATTGATAACTTCTGCTCAACTTACAAATATATACATATATAAATAAATACACACACACACACACACACACACACACATATATATATATATATTTGTGTACATGCTTCATAGTTTCTCAAACAATAGGGGGAAGCGTGCTTGCGCTCTGCTCTACATCTGCTGGAAGGTACGTGAGAGCTCGTGGGTGTCGGGATCAAGTGCAAGTGCGACGATGACGTGCATAGATAAGCCAGGAAAAAAATTATTAAAAAGATTCATGGCTCTTCAGACGAGCCCTGCACTCGGAGTGTCAGACGCTAGCCGCGCTCAGAAATGGAGAACCGTTCATCAAGTGGGACGAAACCATTCTCTGTAAATCTGCGTTTTTTTTTTTTTTTTTTTTTACAGCTAAATCAAACAGCAGCTAAAATCAGAGACTACGGCATTCTGTGATTGAGGCTGCTTCTACCCAAAAGGTGGATAAAAGTATGATCTGTCGTCTTTTCATTTGACCTCACAGGTGTTGCGATCCTCCTGCTCTTGAGGCTCTTACATTTAAGGGTGACAGCTTGGTTATTTTGCTTTATCTATGAGGCTGGCGTTAAAAAAAAATAAACACACACACAAAAAAAAATCAAGAATGCCAAAACAGACATGGCAGTGATTGTTTCCTGCCATTTATGTAGGAATGAAAATAAAAACAAAGCACTCCAGAATAGTGTGACTCAGTGCTGCAAAAACAAGAAGGTCAAGTGCAGTTTATTTTTGCATCACGGGCGGATGGATCGCGCTCTTTGAGTGAATCACCTTGATTGAAAAAAAGAAGAGTGTATTTGGATGCACAGCATGCCTCAAACCAACCCCAGAGACTAAAAATAAAGAAATGAGAATTAAAATGCTGACTTCCTTTCGCTTGGCCAACAAGACTTTATTGGGCCACAGGATGAATGTGAAACTTCTCCGTCAGCCACAGAGGCATTGGGAGAGTTAGCATGGGAAACACTCGGGCCGCGGAAATGTTTGATTGAATACGTGGCAAGGCGCGAGTCGAGGGGAGTCCATCACTCTCGCGTCTGTTATGTGGCAAGTTTTATGCAAACCGACAGCTGTTGGAAGTGGATAGGCGGTAAACAAAACCATCTTTTTAACTTCCTGTCTCCCTCGCTCACACACACACTCACACACAAAGAGGAGCTCAGTCCCCTCCTCCACTCTGGCTGTCTCCGTCTGTATGAGCTGAGCCTCTGGTGGCCTGTCCTCCCTGAGGACTCAGTCTAACTCTGCATATTGACTCTGTCCAGTCCCAGGAGATGATCTCATCTCATCTCTCACGGGAATATCCGTTTTTTTCTTTCTTTTTCACGCACCCATGCAGACGTCGCAGGCTCACATCCTTTTCCGTCTCTTTCACCGTAACAGTGACGCAGTGGAATGCAAACCGCAGCTCATCCAGGTGACCTTTAGTGGACTGCTCGCCCGCCTGCCCGCTAACCCGTTTTTAACTGGGCGAAGGAGCCGGAGTCGAAGGGAACGGGTGCAAACAGCAGCTAACAAGCCATGATAGCTTTGCAAATTTTGGCCTTTCGGGCTGTTCGTCTGGCCGAAGGTCAGCGCTGTCAGGTCGGCTTGCAAGAACTGCGGCGCAAAGCTCGTTTTCTCATGCGGCGTTAGATGGTGCCGTTTAACTCCACCTTCTAGTTGTTCTGCCACCATTTGGGTAAATCAAGTCGTCACGTCTCACGCTACAAAATCATTTTCACTCCCGTGTTCAAACAAGTTTTTTTATATCGCCTAGATTGAGCTCTTGATAAAGGTCTCTCATTCTTTAAATTTCACCTTTTCAGTGTTCAAAGCCCTTTGAGGCAAACTGTATTTGTGAACCAGGGTTACGCCGATAAAATTTCACTGATTGACACGTGTGTCAACAAACAACACAGAAATTAGGAAAAAAAAGCTGTAAACTTAAATGCTCTACTTTCAGGAACTAGGTGCAAAAAACACCTGCCTCTTGTGATGTCACAAAGGGCATAAGGGCATGGAGACCTCTCTCTGGTTTGCAACCACACTCCTCACTCTTCTGAGCGCGCAGGAGGCCCAACGGCGGGGCTCTTGCTGCTGCCAGTCCCTCCTCGGCTTCAGAAGCGCGCAGCAGAGGACTCTTCTCCACAAACAGATGGGTCACCTTGACTGATACGCTCAACTAATAGACGACGCCATCGCTTTTGAGCCTCGCTCACAAAGTCACAAACGGTGTTTCAAATGGTTTTGTTTTTTTTCCCCCATCCCCTCGCAAAAACCTTTATATTTTTAGCGCCCGATACCAATAAATGACTACAAGGGCCATTGTGTTGAAAATTGGCAGCCTCACTGCACATTGTTATTAGAGCCTACTGGGGAGGGTGCCGGCTGGAATTCCAAGAAGAATCTGTTCACTTTATGGCACTTATTGCTTTCAGACCTAGCCTCCAGGACACAGACTATTGCTAATTTAATAGCCTATGATGGTTAATTGCATTCCCCCGACGTCCCAGGTGTAAAACAGTTGCTGATAGAATGGCCGGGATTAAAAAGGCTGGCAGGACCGCGTGTCCTGAGGCCCCCTCGCTCTGAAATAGCTGCTCCTCTGCACATTTGTTGTACACTCGCACCGACACCTTCAAGTTTTTCTCTCTGCAACTCGCTGCCTATTTACGTCTCCGCTATTGATTAAAAGATCCATACCAGGCTAACAAGGTTAATATAAACGTGGGACTGTGGACGCTCCTACGAATGCATCTTAAACTCAAGTGTTACGGTTCAACAGAAAATGAAACATCAACACCTAATAAGGCAATAAAGGCAGCAGCCGTGGACTTCAAAAGTATCCAATTCAGCAAATAAAAAGGGGCAATCTTAAGTAGCGGTCTGCCACTTCAGTGCACCATTTAAAAACCCTAATGAGCTACGCAGCAGGAGTCTTTTATGAAAGCAGACAATACGTAACCGGAAGTCGACAAAAAAGGGAAAAACATCTTGGTGCACAATTCGGTCCAGCGGCCCTGCCTTCAAAGTGGCTTATCCACGGTTAAGTGCTCATACAAAGTGTTGCCCCCCTCGGGACCGAACCTCTGGCCCTCAGTTTAGACTCGGAGAGATTTGCGTTGCACAAGGTTTTTGCTGGCCTGCGGGGCGCGAGTGCAACACAGCGTCAACCGATGTGAGGCTTTACCTTTTTCTCTTCCATCTATCAACGGGGACGTGCCCTCTGCACCCTTGAATCAGTCCAGCCCAGTCCCATTACCGCCGTTTACCCAGTTTTACTGTTTTTCTTCCCCCCCATCGAGGCGAGGGGCTGAAAAAGGCAGCGGAGGCATGAAATTTCCACGCTAACCTTCAAATGTGGCATGTTTTTTTGTTTTGTTTTTTTGCGATAGCTTTGTTGAAATAATAAAAAAAAGAATGTCAGGCTATCCAGGGCCATACTGTTGGCAGAGACCAATTTTGAGCAACTCAACATGCTTTATTTCAAAAATACAAAAAGGAAACTGAGGTATTTCCTCCGGTGTTGTGCAGGTGGAAATCCAGAATTGCACCAGATGCGGTAAATTTGCAGCACAGTATTGAAGCTGTAGTCATTAACCTGCTCAAAACTGTGTGACGAAGACTATGCAGTTCCTATCAACAGAACCACAAAACTGTTCTGCTTCCCAATCAGACAGGCAGAAGAAGGATTGAGTTGTTGGATCTGTCTTAGTCTGGGAGGTTTTCTTCCTTCTACAATGGGGAACAGCATCATTACTAGTAAAAAATTCCTGTCCTATACTATATTATTTAGCCTTCATTGCTGTGGATCGCTGCGATGAACTGGCGACTTGTCCAGGGTGTACCCTGCCTTCGCCCTAAGACAGCTGGGATAGGCTCCAGCAGACCCCCGTGACCCTGAACAGGAATAAGCGGGTATAGAAGATGAATGAATGCTGTGGATCGCCATGCCTGTCTACGGCAGAGCATTCCAGGGACGTTGCATTCTGCAGTTCCTCTGCTCTCCTGTTTGGTCCAGCAGTTGGCCTCCAGTGGCCAGCGGACGTATAATCGAAGTACGTAACATCTCATTGCAGTGTCTCGACCCATGTCACGGTTATTACACGCCATTACCTTGTGGGCAATCCAAGGCAATTGCTCACACATGACACATACATTCTCCTTGCGCGCTCTCGCTGTCATCCGGTGATTCATCCATTATGTCCTGCGCGTAACTATATTTTCCGCTCACTCTTCATACCCAGCGTTGCCTCCAACAGTCGGCGGGGACTTTAATGCGCCCTGCGACAAACAGGCGTGAGATTTCGAAGCCATCAAGGTGGATGGTTCATTGTGCAAATTTAATTGAATGTATGGAAGACGAGGGGCAGACGCAGAGGGTCTTGTGGATTAAGGCAAGGTTTGCTAGTGAGGAGAAAGGCAATCGGTAAGCCAAGCGCGGTCAGGTCAGTGTTGTAATGAGAGTATTTGCCAAAGGCAGATAGTAAAAAAGAAAAAAAATGTAAAGGGTTGTGGGGGGTAGTTAGTTACGGTTCTACCACTAGTTCTTCCCCGGTTTATTTTGATGGGCAAATCCTCCACATTTCAAATAATATCAATATATTTGTTTTAAGCTTAATACATGTATATGGCTAAGTAAGAACAAAATATCTTGGGGTCACTTGTAACAACATGAAAATCTTCCAACTATGACTCCCACAACTTGCTTCATCAACCACTTTTCCACTCTGATTGAGCTCTATCTGCAACAGCCAGCAGAGCGCCGAGGACGACGGACACGCAGGGGCTTCTGGGAACTGCAGTTCCTACTTCCCTAGGTTTAGATTTACAGTGGCGGGAGAAAAAGCGTACACTTTTTGGCCGGAAGAGATATAGTTTGAAATAACACCTGTACCAGCGCTGAAAAAACAAAACTGAGACACTTGTTAGTCTAGGACTAGCTTCTAGTTTTCTTCTATTTTGAATGACGGATCAATCAAGCATAGCATACCCACTGCCTTAAGACATGTTGTTAGAATGTTGTTCTTCTTCAAGCTGCAAAAATGTTGTAGTTCCACTCAGACAAAGTCGGGGGCATTCGATCATCTTTTGCAAGGTCCGTTGGTTGATTTATTCATGTGCGACTGAAGACTGAACAGAAACAGCCAACATTGCACGCAGGCAACATCCCACCACAGCAGTGCGATGCCAACTTCCTCCGCCGTGACGTCTCCGGACACCTACGTGCGTACATCACATACCGGCACCGCCAGCACCCAAACCCGCCCCACCCTTACTCTAATGACGGATGTCTAATGTGGGAGGACGCTCTGTAAGATAACTTAATCAGGCAGAGTGAGGAGCACTATGGAGAGAGAGAAAGGCGATGGGAGCGCGGCACGAACAGAGAAGCGACTGTGGCGAGGATGTATGATTTATCCCACCCTCCAGGTGACAAAGACCCCATTTGTATTCATTTGCCCTTATTTTTTATCTCAGATTCATCTTGCCCTCACACGCCTGTCGCCGCCATGCTAATATTATTTTGGCCGCCCGTTGTCCCGCAAGTGGCTCTTATAAAAATTGGCCCCCACATAAGTGAGCGTCTGGAGGGGGAGGAACTCTTTTTCACTTCCCTCTTCTCACTTTATGGCTTGGTGAGATTGAAAAGGGTCTGAAAAGGGTCTGCTGGAAATGGCGGCGATAATGACGTCCGTCCTCGTATCAAGGTACACGCTAACATCCATCCAGCCATCCATCCGCCAACAACTTTTTTTCCAACGTGCATGTGACCTCGACGTGATTCTTTTTCTTTTTTTTTTCTCCAAATTGCGGCCAAGGTGAGCCAGTGGTGACACAGCCAAAGGACAAAGACGGCTGCTAAAACAATCCTCCCAGCAGGGGCTCGGCGGGACAATTAGCTGAGAGCAGAGGGTGACCGTGGCAGCGTTGGAGTCACACTGCAGTCCTGACAAAACACTCATCATAAATAACAAGGAATGAATGATCTTTTAATTCATTTATTTTAATGAGATTTTCAACATTTCGGACATACAATGTTGAGAAGTCTGTCAAAGTCACCCAGGTCATGGGAGTAAGTTAAGGAAAAAAAAAAAAAAATGAAAGGCAACTGGACTGTTTCTGATCATTTCAGTTGAATTTCACTTCATTTGTCAGATTTAGCTTTTGGCATGAAGACAGATTACTGAGGGCTTTGTTTTAGCCAGTCACAGGTCTTTTACAGGTCTTTTTTTCCAAGTTCAATTAATGGGAATTCCAGTTTTGAGATCAATTAAAATTTGTAACATTTAGGACCGAGTACAATGAGCTGGCCTGAAATGCTCTTTTAAGGTGGTTATACATCAGTAGTTGGCGTCATGTCGGTCGACATGTTTCATCGTTTAGCCAAACAAGCAACATACTGGTGGTCCCACCAATTAGCAACCCCGGAGAAAAGAAGATTGTATGTCAAACAAACATTTCTTAGTCTGCAAAAAAAGTCACTATCACTCAAATAAGAACTCCATTCAGTCAAGTTTGTGTCTAACAATAGCTGATGTTTGATTTCCCTAATTCAACCAAGTTGCATCCATTACTTCAGGGCCATAAAGAATAAAAACAAGCATTTGTTCTGTTTTGTTTTTGTTTTTTTACGCTTAACAAGGAATTGCAGTTGGCTAACTGGGGTTCAGTCTGTTCAGCTCTGATTTCAGTTGCTGTAGCAATGCACTTTAATCACGTCAGAATCCCAAAATGCTGACGGCAATAGATCCATTTTAGTCTTCATGAAAAAATACAGTTTAAAGCAGCTGCAAGAATCAAACTCTCCTCTTATTAAAATGACGTGTGTTGCCGAGCCCAGCAGTGACGACACACTGCTCTTGTCCTCCGCTCCTCCGTTACCCACAATCCCTCCCCCTCTGACTCACGGCACCGCCTCCCACTCCGAGCAAGCGCACCCAGCTGCATGGCAATTACAGATGGGGTTTGTAAACGGCGCGCGACAAGAAGGCGCATGCATTATTAAATGAACCAGTGTTCAGATGGAATTGCTAAGCCAGCCAATAAAGGTAAATTACCAAAGACAGAACGCGGGCAGGGGGAGAACGGTTGGGGGTGGGGGTGGGGGGGTGGTTGAAGGTGGTGGTGGCGGTGGTGGGAGGGCTGAAGAGTAATGAAGAGCGGGCCCTTCTAATGAACAGCATCACTTCTGAGGACAGAGAGGAAGCTCCAAGTTCCACCTATCAGTGCCAGACAGTGAGGGGCGTGGGGGTGGGTTGGGGGGGGGGCAATGTTGACGAGCTAGTTGCGCATTTTGTCATTTCAGTCATTTCAGTCACAAATGAGGTGCCTCCCGTCTCCAGGTGCTGTTCCCCTCGCCACCTTCACGAGGACTTTTGGCCTTCACTGGACGGTCGGGTGCGGTCCGGTTTCCCACATTGACCCCCCCCACCCTCAGCACCCTGAAATATCTTGCTGTCGTTCACGTGCGCCTGCAATGTGCGCCTGCGCGTCCAGCACCCCCGAGGCGCTGTGCCAGGCTCTAATTCCTCCAGGTGGGAGGGAGTCTGGGACGAGGAGGAGGGTGAGGAAGGGATGGGGGGGAGTTGTCGTAATTATGGGGAAGTGATGAAAGGAAGACGGGTGGTTGCCGGGGACCTGGGGGGGTGGGGTGGGGGGGGTTGACACCTATCGTACAGAATCAGCACTTTGTGAGTAATGGGGGTTAAAACAGGGAAAAGGCTCTCTCTCTCTCTGCGCCAGCCGGCCTTGTGACGCATTGGCGAAGGAGCGGACTGCCCAAACCCCCCAACCCCCGCTTTTTTTTTTTTTTTTTGGCAGTGCCGTCATCCAAATCAAGTGGTGCACAAGGGTCAGTGGTGGTGGGGAGGCTGCAGGTGGGTGGGGGTTCTTGAAGTGATGATTGGCCCATCTCGTCCCGACCTTCCATCAGGAAGTGGCGAGAAAAAAAAGAAGCTGCTATTACACTCTGGAACAAGGAGCTGGCACTAAATAACTCTGTCTCCACGTTCACATCCGACGCATTGAGATCACAGCGCCCCCTCTTGGTGGCAGTCTGCCGGTGCTGAAAGCGGTCACAACCGTCTTATTGGCGAGTTGCAAAACATCTCGTCTTTTTTCCAAAGCCGTTCTTTTGTTCCATTTGGCTGTGCGTATTCAGCCGCTGTCGTTCATTGACGGTGGTGGACAATGAAAAAGTACAGAGAGAAATATAATCATTTTAACTCGAATCCGCGGGTTTGCGAATTTAATCATATTTAAGCATTTCTTGTTAAAGCAAAAGCACGAAACAACGTGTTGTTTCTCCACACAAAGTAGTCCTGCAAGTCACCTGGAGGTGTAATTATCCTTTAATCTGACCGCCCGTTATTGATTGACAGAAAAAACCCAACGCCACATCCTCTGTGTGCCAATCCCGCACCAGCCACAACCTTCTGTCCTTCCCAAACCTGTGTGAATCTCTCTGTCCAAATCTTCTTTTCTCTTCCGATTAGAGCAGCGAGGTGAAGAGGGTGACATGTGGGCTTGCGGGGGGGGGGGGGTTGGCTGCCCTGAGTGGCTTCAGAAGACGAAGAGGAGTTTAAGAACGGCATGGAAAACAGCTTGTGCCCCCCCCCACTCCCCCTTTTTTTAAACCACCCTTTATTTCATGTGAGGGTTCAGAGACTCATCTGAGATCTGAGCGGTGGGGTGGGGTGGGGGTGGGGTGGGGGTACGGTTGAGTGACAGTCAAGAAGACGCACATTAGCTCTGGAGGATTTGTGAGGCCCGAGATGTTAGCAATGACTCTGATGGGTTCGCCAAGTGATTGGTGCGCAGGCCTTGCTAAGCAGCCGCCGCCGCCACGCCGAAGAGCTCCGTGATGCTTCAACACAAGAGCCCCGTCGGCTCATTTGAAAGCCAGACGCGACGGAGTGGAAGTCACTCTGCCGGGGCCCCGACGTCGCCTCCTCATAAACACTTAGCGCCGATTTGATCTTCAGGCTGAGCGGTTTGGAACGGAGTCAGTGGAGAATTTCGAAAGTCTCCCTCCCACGTCTGTACGAGGGGTCTCGCTGGGGACACGCGTCCCTGTCTGAATCCAACCCAGTCCGTCTAACTGGCCAAAAACTGAGCGAGGAGTCGAACAATCGAACCTCCGTGCGAGGCCCTGTTGCGCTTCATTTTCCGTTGTAAATCTCTACGAGCGCCACAAGAAGCAGGAACGAAGCATGGAGGTGAGCGACGGGACGGAAGGTTTCTAACGCTTCCGGCAGTTTCTCGGGCATGAAAACAACGACAAAAAAATTAAAGCGGCCATTTGCATTTCCATACGCCCGCCGCAGTTCAATGGCAACGGGAAACAAAGCGGCCAGCCACCACCCTTCCCTCCCCCGCCGTCCACCCCAGGATTAATTGGAATAAAGCGCGGACGACTACGGGGGCATCAATAACCCGGTGACGCCGCGCGTCTACCGGGAACCTGGCGCAACACCTGGGTCCACTCCATCACTTTTCACCCCTGATTTATGGACGGCGAGCGTGGTGTGTGTTCTGTCTGGGCCTGGGGGGGGTGGAAGTGGGCGGGTGTAAGGTGGGTGGGTGGGGATTCATTAGGGAGGAAGGGGGTGGGGGGTGGTAAGCGCTTGCCTGGATGCATTAAGGCATCTGTGCGAGCTATATCATCTGGGCTATTAAATATTTACACCCCTTGTATGCATGTGGAACTCCGCCAGCCTGTACATACATCCAGCAGGGCCCGGTTATTAATCTGCAGCCAGCCTAATATGGTGCACATCGCGAGGGCTCACGGACAAAGAGCCTTAAAGTTGCCACGATGGTGAGAATTAATGGCAATTTTGGTGTGCATTTACGGCTGATCCACCCCAATTCTTCTTCTCCTTTCTTCTCCAAGCACCACAAATCAACCACCGACCCTGGACACAGTGGTTTAATTGGGGGAAACAGGTTTTAGTTGTTTTTTTTAAAAAGGGGGTCCTACTGTCAGAACGGATCCGTACTATTGAGGGACTCAGCGGGATGGGGTTGGGGGGTGAGGGGTGCTTCTGTCTGACATAATACAGATTTAATGAATGGAAAATTTACAGTAACTCTGCATCAGCCTGAAAGCCCGGCACTTTGCATTATTTTTATGCTAATGCACGGCGCTCTTCAGCTCCTTTCGCCCAAGGGGCAGAAACGCAAGTGCTCTTTGTATTATATTTCTGCTCGTCACACGGCGAAAACACAAACTCACTCTGTGTTCCCAAGTGAGCGTGTGTGCGTGCGCGTGCGGGCGCGGACCTCACACAGCCGCTGTTTTGATAGCAGTCGCTGGCAGGAGGAGACGCTCCGCGTTAATACTTCTTCTCCGCCAAAAAAGTATTTTTCTGGAGTCGCCCAGAAAAAAAAAAAAGAGAAAAAAGGGAAAACAACTCGTCTGGGATTCTGGTTCTCATTCTGTCTCGCACTGCATAAAAGTATTGGCGCAATGATGTTCAGGGGGAAAGTGCTGAGCCAAAAAAGAAAAACTCGACACCGTCTGTTCTGGAGCGTCTGAAAGCTCCTTGTCTTGATTTGGCAGGGTTCAGATGCCACTTCCTGTTTTATTTGGAAGTTTTCCACCCTGACGCCGTGTTGCTTCCCGCCGTCGTTCATTCCTTTGTCCTATAATTACCTGGAAGTGTTGCAAACCTTCCACTTCCCCTCCGTTTATACCCGTGAAAGTACTTTGTGCAGCAGCAGCATCGGGAACTTCTTGGCTTTTCCTCCTACTTTTGTGGTATTTCGCACAACAGCGTCGCTCTGTGTTGTGCGGGTTTCGACTAATTATGGAAACAATATGTTGAGGGAACGCTCGCTGCCAAATCAGCGCCTCGTCTGCCTGCGATGTCAAAGAGAAAGAGACGCATTTGCACACGGAAAAAGGAATTAAAGAAAAAAGCTTGCGTCACATCAGTCAGTCGGAGAGGCAAAACAAGACGCATCACGGCAGCGGGTGTGTCGGAGGGACAAACCACAACCAAACAAGCTTTCATCGTTCATCGGAAAACATCTTGGTTTTTACTCATTAGAGTAGAACTGTAATGTGACGTGATCATTATTGCAAACAGCAGCTAATTGGCGTCAGTAAGACTAGTCACTTACACTACCTTTCAAAAGTTTGGGGTCACAGACTCGTTTCTGTACTGAACCCCATTATCACCAGTTTTATGAAATAATGATATTGAACGCTCAACATGAGTGTATGGAAATCAGTCAAGATGTGTTTAACAAGTATGGGAATTATAATACAAAGCTTTGTTTTAGGGAGCTTTGTATTATAGTGACCTAGAAGGATGAAAAGAAGGTAGACATTCACCAGCGTGTCTGTGCCTTCAAGAGAGCGTGAAGGTGGGTGGAAGTGTTCAGATGTTTGGGATCCGGATTCCACTCTGGCGTGGAGCCGTTTTTTATGTGGAGAGTAAACGAGTCGGCTTGTCTTTGCCTTCGTGTCTGGTTATTTACCGCACCTCCACCGTGTCATTTTGTTGGCAATATGAAAACATTCAACTTCTGTAATGATGGCTGCATATTGCACCCTTGATATTCATTCTCTAAAATCACATTCAATCAGACATTCAAGGCAACAACTGTCAAAGCCATCCCATAATGTGTCAGGACATCCTGACTCATTTTCCTGCACAAGTAATCTTTTAATGGCATTCAGGTAGATTAAGTCATGAAGCTGGTAATAATCAAGTTCAATGCGGAAATGACTCAGTGACATATTAGCAAACAGCCAAATCTACTTTGCTCCGCCTGCAATCCGACCCAGCCAACCAGTCGGTCAGAGCGCGACGTCATCGGTATCGTGTCACATCGGATCAGAGCAACTGCCGGGGTTTCGCAGTCGAGCGCTTCTACTCCAATTGTCGTTCCAGCTGGCCGTGTGAACACAGCTAGCGACGACAGGCCTCTGGACTCAGACACTCAGAGTGACTTCAAAGCTCCCCTCTGCGCTCTAATGTGGGGACTCTCCCCTCGCTCTTGCCACCTAATGGCCACCGTGTCGGCTGCGGCGGTGGCTCGCGGTCCCTAACGAGGATCGATATTGGCTCGGTTGAGACTCATCCAGCACGGAGGGGGTGCAGAGGAGCGGGTGCGGGAGGAAAGCATTGCCTTAGCGTGGCGGTGGTGGAGAATAAGGGGGAAAGACGCCCTACGGTGCCGAGAACAGAGAAAATAAAAAATGAAACTGATGATGTCGTCGGCTTTTCACCCATCGCCACCTCCTTATGAGCGATAAAAGCCGCCGGGAGGGGGGGGGGCAACAGGAAGCCCGGTGTCGACTCCCCGGGAAGCCGGGGCACGACTCTGTTTTCATTACGCCACCGCCATCCTGGGAGCCCGGTTGGCTCAATGACGAAGACATGGATTATCCGTTGCGCAGAAGCCTGAAGCATGAAGGACGAGGCAGGACAACAGCAGGCGTCTCACGACGGACAGCAGACCTTCAAGGACTGCGGCAGATTAATACTGATTGAAATCCCATTTGTGGCGTTTGGTGGGGGGGCTTACATATGAGCCTGCGGTCTCCCGCCCTCCCCCTCCCCCTTCTTCTTCTTCTTCTTCTTCTTCTTCTTCTTCTTCTTCAACGTCCCCGAAGCCAGCGAAGATGCAGTGCGAATAAACGAACAGGATTCGGAAACGTCGCGCAAGTCCCGAGCAAATCACGAATTGAGTTATTTCTCCGATTCCTCGTCGTCGGATAACCCGTCGCCGGCTCGTCCCTGCACCTGCTAGTTTAGCTAGCAAACTGTAACGACGAAACCGAACAAGAAGTCGCTTTTGTGCGACCGCCAATTATAACTGCATGTGCACAAATATGTCAAGCTGTGGCGTGAGTTGGGCACAGATCCGGTTCCCCGTTTCGAATGAACGATTCACTCAGCAACTTGGCCACGCTCGCAAAATGCGGATATCACTCAGTTGCTCCAGGAGTGGGCGGAGCCTGTCAATGCAAAGGGTTTGACCCAAATTACGAAGAGAATTCACAGAGGGAAAATATAACCTTTAGTAAAAGTCACTTATTACTTAATTACTAATTGAGACAAAGCCAAACAAATATCACCGTGTTCCAAAGGAGCACGTTAACTCCCAGCAGTCCTCCAGTCAGACTCCACACGAGCTTTGCCTTTCACTCGTTAGCCGTGTATGTCTCACGAAAGAGAGACAGAAAAAAAAAGAAGCTCAGAGTATTTTACACGCGGTCATATTTTCAAGCTCGGCGCTCAGCGAACCACAGGTGGCGAGGAGGGCGTAGATTTTTTAAATCATTATTCCTGCAGCCTACTCTTCTCTTCACCCAGGGTGGTTCACCACAGGGGAGGAAGCTCCGCCTCCACAAGGCTCGAGTCAAAGATCCCGCTGCCAGTAGAACGCTGTTGTTTTTTTTCGTTATTATTATTTGTGATTTGTAATGGCTTAAATTTATCCTGAAAATACTTTTTTCTTTTTAGTATAAATAGTCACAATGCAAAAAAGATTAAATGGCTGTTGCTGTTGCTACTGCTGCTGCTGCTGCCTCTGCTGCATCAATACCATCAAGGAGACAGTGGACTTTCCCTGCAAAACCCAGTTTACGAGATTTGGCCAAAACTGACATAAAGCAAAATTCTACTTTTCGTAAACTCTAAACGACTTTTTTGCCTGCACCGCCTCTAACCGTGGGGCTGCTATAAACAACTCTAGGGGTTAATGTTGGCACCTCCACTCACCAGACCACCTTGTTTTTGTCCCCTTGCTGACATGTATGGGGATGGTGCCAACATGGTGTCCTGCTGTAAAAGTTTTCCCCTTTTACAGCAGGAAACTAAAACCTGAGCGCAAACAGAGGGTTAAACCATGGTTGCCTAGGGATCGTTGAAGTTTTTTTCCTCCCTTTTTTACCAAATGTCTTTCATGCATGGGTGCCACACTTGGGGTACAATATTGGGCCTTTGTACAGGCTAATTATTAGCCTGTCCCTCCATGTGCATTTATTGCGTTACTAAATTCTACCTTTCATCAAGTGTCTTCTTCATGAAAAGTGTGTGTGTGTGCTGTTAAAGGTCGAACTCCTGCGAGGGCTTCGGAATGCAGCTCTCAGCAGCGAGCGACGAGCCTCCGTGGCGGCTGCAGCGTATTTTTGCCATTTGTTTCCATCAGTACTTGGCTCTGCTGCTGCTCCAGCAGTGCATATCTCGATCAAGTCAGCTGATAAGCCTGAGCTCTTCTCAGATTGAGACACATGCGTGTACACAAAGCAGCAGCTGAAGAAACGTTTTGTGCGAATATCCTCCTGATGTCACGGAAGAAGAAGAAGACGAAGAAGAAGAAGAAGAAGAAGAAGAAGAAGAAGAAGAAGAAGAAGAGACGTCCAGAGCACAATAGCTCGTCGCCTCTCAGCTGGACCCTTTGTAAATAACAGCGCCGCTTTCATGCCTCCTCACCTGGGCTGCCTACCCCCCTCTATCCACCAGCCATCCCCTCGCTTAAAGGCACACTGCGTGACATTGGGGCTTGATAAACGGGGCCTCTGGAGGCAGCGGGGCGGTGATGGAGATGTCAGAGAGACTGCGGAGTGGACTGACGCTGAGCCATTGTCCGATAGCCAATGTGGAGTTCATCCTGCTGTCAGTGACTGCACGACGGTGGCCAAGACTCCGTCTAAAAGCTCCACTTCAGACTTCAGACAGACAGAAAGAAAGGCATTCTTGTACGGCTGAGCTCCACTGAGTGAGGGGAGAGGGAATTTAAAAGAAAATATTGTTGTTTTTTTTTCGAGATATTTTCAGTCGCCAACACGGATTCAGTGAGGTCCAAGATAAAATACCAGGAATTTTGTAAAGTTCAGTGAAGGAAAATAATTGAAATATGCTACAGGTGAGATCATTTCCTCACTGGATAATTGCCAAAACACCAAAACACTCCGTCCATCTGCACTTCCTTTGCAAACAGGCCTTAACAAAATAAACAGGACATGCAACATGACACAACAAGGTATGCAGTGGACTCAAATTCTGTTTCAGGTGACTGTCAGGCTCTGCTATTAGCAGGAGGTCAAGGTCAGACATAACTAGCTTTGTACATGGAAACTATAGCTTTTAATGAAGTCCAAAGAGCTGATTAGAACATTTGACATGAGCGCTTCAAAGAATCCCAACTTATTAGCCAAGTAATAAAGAGTCTATATGCATTGACATGAAGTAACTGTTCAAACTGTTCTACCAGTGTATTCCTTGCTAACGGCTCCTATCTTTACTTATTTAATTAAATCACTTATACATGAAATCTCCCTTTGCAGTCATTAAGTTTTTGTGACAAGAAAAAAAAAACGGGGGGGGAAAAAAGAACCCAAACAAAACCCGGGAGCGCCGCATTCACCGAGCTTTATCCAGGCAGCAAAAAATGCAGTTTGGCGTTTCCGTGTAAAAAGGGAAGGTGCATTAATTCAAAACAGCCAGAGGGAGAATTAATGCTCTTAGAGGAAGGGTGATATTGTCCTAATGCGCACTAACCAGGCTTAAACAGACACGACTCCACAAATAGTGTCACAACTCCGTGAAATATAAGCCCATCTGTCGGCAGGAGGATTTGAACCCCCCTCTCCCCCAACCACCACCACCCCAACCCCGGGCCGCCGCGCAGCCTCTTTTAGAGAAATGATTCAACTGTAAATTGATTTGCTGCACTCTCTGTCCTCACTAAGAACGGCCCTGTGATCCACTTTGCTTCATCCACGTTAAGCCCCCTCGGCCGCAACCCCCCTCCCCCACTCACCTCCACCCCTAAACCCGACCCTGCTGCCCTGTGACTGATGATGTGAGCTGAGACTTCGGCATGCTTGAGTTTCACACTTCATTTCTACCTCCCGCTCGACCGTGTGCACAAAAAGAAGTCAGACACGCCTCGGGAGTCGTCCCACCGCTGGAGTGGCTCCTTGAAGAAAGAGCGCTAAGCCGCCACCCACCGACTCTCTCAGGCCCCCACCGGCTCCCTCAGCCTCCCCACCCCCCCCGCCTCCCTCCGCCTCCCTCCCGCCCTCTTTGCTTCTTACCATCCACGCAGGCAGGTCTGGCTCTGGTAGTTCCAGCAATCTGGCCCTTCTTGCAAGCGCAGCGCGCCGTCTGCCTGGCGATGGTCCGCCGCGGTTGGCTGCTGTCCTTGTCCAGCGTCACAATCTCGCATGTCCCCGCTGCCAGCTGGCCTGGAAACGACATCGCAGCACACAACAAGGCGAGGTTGAAATCTGGGAACCCGGGTTGGGAAAAATAAAAGTAATAAAACAACATGTGACAATAAACTTAGCGGCTCCCTTCTGTTAAAATTTTTCATCACAAGCGCGGCCCTTGTGATTTTCCCAAAAATCCCTCTGTAGCTCAGCGGGAAGAACACGCCGCAAATACTCGCAATTTCAAAGGATTCGGCTCAAGGGAAGGGACTGAACCGGGTACATTCACAGTAGTGGCAGCTTCCATGATTGGAATCCAGTGGCAGATCGGGTGGCACCTCACTTCTTTTTCAGAAACGAATCCAACTCGTCGACAGGGAATCGTTATATTTGACTCGCGCTACATTACAAAGAGGTTACTTGTACAATAAAGAACAACAAAAATTAAGTCTTACTATGTCAATCCCTAAAAAGACAAGAAATTGTGACACCCTGGCAGCATATCTTATTTTATTTTGTGCAGCAACAATAAACTTGCAGTTTGTGCAAAGACTTGTGCAGTGTGTTATGCCTCTTAAACCATTAGAAAGCTGTGATGGGGTCAAAAATAGTTTCTGCTAGAAAACCAAGATTTGTAATAGGTAGTAGCACGATAGCTTATTCCTGATCATGGACAAATGCTCTTTCTGTTTTCTGTGTTCAGAATTTTGCAATTTTAACACTTCGTGGGCTTCATTGAAACATATTTTCTGATGATTTGTCAAACAGCGTCTTACAGGAAACATATTGACACCACTACTTGCCCAAATCGCCCTGAACATTCCTTTGGACACCGCCCAGAAGCTAGCGGTGGAACCCTTTGGAGGCACCGCCACGGTTCAACAGATTTGTAAAGGGGTTTTCAAAGGCAAAGGTGAAGAAATGACTTTTAAATTTCAGCTGCCTAAAAACTACCCACAAGCCATTTCCCATTAAGGCCCCCATCCTATCAGCACACCTCTCCAAAGGTAATGCACCCATTAGCCACGAATGGAACACATGAATACTGATGAACTTTGTAATTGCTGCCAAGTCAACCCCGCCACCACCTCACCCACCCTCCTATCCCACCTCCACTCTTACACACACACACACACACCCTGCATGTATTCAATCAGCTGACCTCCGGCCCCCGTAGCCGCTACCTTGCTGCTCGCAAATTAACCTTTGTCTGTGTGCCGGGGACCCTCGGGTGCCATCCTGGGGAGGCTTATCAGGATCTAATTGTGATTGGCAACAGGATGGAAGTTGTGATTAAATCTGGACTTGAGTCCCGAACACTTGGGTGGCTGGCTTAATGAACTGAGCGGCGAGGGGTCACACTCGGGGTAATGGGGATCTATCAGGATTCATCCACACACCGGGTACCTGTGGTGGCCGAGGCCGCAAAGGAGGGAAGGGTTGAGAAAAAAAAAAGAGTCACGCGCGCCTACTGCAGATGTCACCGTGGCAATACGTGCCCTTTCCCAGGCAATAATATACATTAAGGGGCTGAAAATGGAACTTGAGCAAAAGTTTGCTTCTGCTTTAACTTGTGCTTCACGCAGAAATCTTTGCCGTAGCCTGAAGCTATTGTTGGGAACGTTTACTCCTGCCCTCTAGTGAATCCATGCAGGAGTACTGGCTCTGCTGCTCTGGCTACCAAGTGATACAGGCCATGAATTGCATATCAGATATTCTAGATTGGTCCTCAAGTGGATGGACTGGATGGTTCTGATTGTTGCCTGCAGCCTATAAACATCACAGAGTGCAACACTGCTCCCTATGTAGGACTTTCCTCACTCTAAAGCTGTAAGATGTCCTACATGCTGATCCTCACAGAAATGAGGCCACAGGCCGTAGTTCCCATATTGACATATACATTCATTTTCAGATGGGACTAAAATACGGAAAACACAATTATGATCAGCTATGAAAACACAGCCAGTGGATGGGACTGAGAAGGTACAACAAAAAGCAATCCGACATCCAAATTTATGGTATTATCGGGGCACAGGTGGGGTGTGGGTTAAGGGTTTAGCAGCGGAACCGATGCACACAGTGGGAGCTTGGTTACAAAATTACTTTGGAGGCAGAAGATAAAGACAATAAATAAACCTGGAGTGACAGAATCAAGATCAGAGCGAGCGAGAAATTGTCTTGTTTGTTTGGAAACTATCAATCAACACAATCCTGTCATTCGTTAAGCTCGGATCCAAGATTCCTTCTCAGGGAGCATTGAAAAGCACGTCTTGGCGTTTTGTTTTATTTTTGTTTGTTTGTTTGTTTGTTGTTGTTTTTTTTTTTACATTTTTGTTCATACTCATTTTGTTTTCATGGCTTGATGGCACCCTGAATGAAAATAAACTGTCTGCCACATCAGTCCTTGGTAAAAGTAAAACAATAACAACAACAACAAATCATTCACACAGCCATACATAAGAGAAATTCCTGTTTTTGATCTTGACAGTAATTCATTTTTTGGTTTTGTTGAAATATTAACCAGAGCAAGACTAGTCCAGGCCAGACACACCGACCTTTAAAAGAAAGTGCCCATGAAAAGTATCAGCAGACAAATGTTTCTTGTAAATTACTGAGTTACAGGGCAGAATATTTCCTGGGAGACCATAAAGAGCGTCTGGGAAAGGAAAACTTGGTCAGTGATTGGACAAAGCAGCTAGTTTAGCTAGGTGGCTGCAGCCATCCTGTATTACGTCTTAGTCCTCCTCTGGGGCTTTTAAGGGCAAATCCTTGCTTTTTATCTGCAGCTACTACAAGAAAACTGCACCAAAAGCAATTCAAGAATGACTGAAAATATTTTCTATTGGAGGTTGGCAAGACGGATGAGCGCAACGTCAGAACCACCTTCCATGGAAGGAAACGCTTCCATGGGACAATGTCTTTGCCCCATAGTGCATTCACTTCAAAAACATCTGCCATCATGCCTTTCTTTCACTCCAAAGCGCCCCACCTGACCTGCCAACTCTGCGGCTCATCCCGCTCCTCGCTTCCACCCTTTTGTCTCTTCCTTTCCGCCTGTCGGAACACGTGCTTCCACCGCCATGGCGCTGAAAGGGCCGCCAGGATGCCTCGCGTGACAGCGCCGGCGGCTGCCTGAGAAAGAAGCCGCGCCGCTGCAATACGGATTTCACTTCCTTGAGTCAACCGGCGCTCATTAATTGCACGCGTTCCGTCAAATCGGTAGGCGCCTGCTTTAACTGTCACAGCTGCGGCTGCCAGCCAGCTGAATTAATTCCGCTCCGGCGTTGTCGTCTCTGCCGTCGAAATGTATATTGTCTTCTATATGCGTCTCTGCTTTATGAGGACTACAAAAGAATGTATGTTTTAAAACGCCGCACTGAAGCAAAAACAATTGCTTGTCGACTCATGAAGCATTTTAGACTTAACAGCTGGGCTGATAAGACCAGTGCGAATGCAATCTTTGCAGGTGTATAAGGTTTGAACTTAAAGCAAATGGAAAAAAAAAAAAAAAAAAAAAAAAAAACATTGAGAAAAAGAAGCTTTGACTTTAAGGAATTGGTACTCGAGATAAATCTGGATGTAGTCTAGTTGAAAATTAACCTGGTGCACAGTCTTCTATTCAGTTATGTATGAAAACCTAACCACTTCTGGTAATGGTGTGTTGGCTTCAGGTTCAGGACCTGCAATAAGAAAATAGGGCCCTACTACATCAATTTGTATTGTACAGTAATACTATATAATATATAATACTTAATATATAATACTTTGATAATGCTATAATACTTTTGTTTTTTTCTTCCTTTTGACCCTAATTATTAGCATTAAAAAATGTGTGCACTTTTGCACTGTTTATTGCCATGATGTCGGCGTATCACCTGACACAAACCTGCCATTCGGAAATCGTTAGCTCAGTATTTTGGAATAACTGGAAAGTTCCCTGGTATTTTACTGACTTTATGTGGGAGCTGCAGGACGTTCGGGATGACCAAGAGTGTGAGTAACGCACGGGTCTATCAACCATAAGTATTTAGCATCTGTTATATTTCATTAGAAATAATGAATCTGACAGGGTACTAAAAAAAACCCACTGACACTGAAACCAGACTAAAAATAAAAGGATCAACATAATCCACCCTGAAAGATTATCATCATTTTAAGAATTCATGCCTGATGCAGTGAGAAAAAAGAATAATAGAGATCTCACATTGGAGGAAACCACAACATTTGTGCAAAAAAGTCGACAGATGACGACAAATGGAAGTGTGCTGGTGTTACTTAAGTCTACAGTTGAGTCTGGATCAGAGCAGTGAGGTGATCGACCCAGCGACCAGCCATGCAGACCGTCTGGGGACGCAGACAACCGAGGCTTAAAAAGCTTTGCACTAAATATGCATCAGTGTTTCTACCCGGAGCGAGGGAGGGGGGTCTGTCATCTTGCCTTTTAAATGCAACACACACACACGCATGTGCGCACGTGTGGCTCCGTAGTATTTGAAATGTTAAGAAGGTTCCTCTGCGGGGAGCTGCTTCTCTTAACAAGTTCTGCTCTTCCGTTTTCGAGGTTGGGGAAATATTAATGGAGAACTTAAGGACGAGTTGGTCACAGTCCCCCCTGCTAAATCAGGGATTCCTTCTTCTCTAAAACAAATGGCTCCGAGCATCCCCATGGCTCAGCCTCCGGAGCCCAACCCTCCCAGCTTCAGCATTAAAACTGCCGCACAAACAAACCAAAAGAAGAAGATGGAAGAAAAAACGAACACATCTAACCTTTATAGACTTAAGAAAGCATTTCTTCCTTCACCAGCCTGCAGGGATGTGAAGGAGAGGTTGAAATAAATTATGGGAGACTTCCGCACTGCAGTTTGCATTAAGCACGTCATGTATAACATAGTTCCGCCAAAAAACCTTTCGCGAAATGGCTCTGAGTTACACAGCATGCTATACTAGGTTTGATAAATTTCATAAAAGTCGTGCATGTGCATATGGGACACAGTCCTTGAATGTGGCACACACATCATATGCACAAGAAGTAAGGGGACATTGGGCTCGGGGGCAAAACCTGGAGAGTGATTGGACAAGGGTTCCGTTGGTCATGTTGAGGCAGACCAATCAGATTTGTTGCTGCTTGTTGATTCAGCAAGTTGGCTAAAAGCTTCAGGCTTTGAAAAGACTAAAGGTTACAATTCCACTGTTTCATTTATTGTGCTGACTTCTACTTGCACTCATCGCCTCTTCCAAGGAGCTGTTTATCTATTATGGATTATTTCGAATGGTTAATTTGCAATTACTTCAGAAAAATGTGACCTAGCAATCGCACTACGATACATATAACATACATGCTAGCCTCTTTGAAATTAGCAAGGCGCACTGTCACTTCCTGTTTCCTTTTCTGTCTCCTGGTGGTTGCTTTTAAGGGAGGCTGTCAGCAGCGACTCCCTCATTTTGTTAAGGACGGCAAACGGTTCAAGAGCCCCGATGTGATTTTAGGGACGGCTGAAGCTGCTCCGGCGAAAGATGGATGAGCAGGATTTTTAGGATTGGAAAGCTGAGCGATTCAGCCGCTCGGCAAGGTTAAAAGTCGGGAGCTAAAAAAAAAATTAAAAAAAAAGAAAGAAAATGAGACTGCGAGAAGGAGCGGGAGAGAGCCGTAAATCCTGCATCCTTGTTTTTTTTTTTTTTTTTTTTTTTCTTCTTTTTGGGCGAATAGCCTCCAGGAATAAAAATAAGCGGAAAAGAAAAACTGAACCGCACCAAACGTCCCCCGACACAAACCCGAAGCTCGTGGCGAGCGACGCCCGCGATTTATCATCAGCGCCATCAGCCGCTGTTGTCGAGCGCTTGTCAGCTTGGCCAGCCAAATGGCTGATTAAAATGTATGTGTGGCCGCCCCGCAGTGAAATGAAGGCTCCCGACTGCGGCAGAAGATGGATTTGCGTGGTGCGGCGCACGGCTTAATACGACGTAATGTTATTGACATGCTCCCGTGCTTTATTATTTCTCCTCCCGCTCTTCAACGCATCACAATTTTGCGCCCGCCCGAATCGCAGACATTTGACAAATGTCCGACGCAGGGGAGGGAGAGACGGGAAAATTACTATTATTATTTTTTTTTATTTCTGTGACGTCTGCGAGTGCTGTTCCTCGTTTTTAGAAACACCTCCCCCTCTCTCCGTTTCTCCTTTCCATCCATATTTTAGGGGAATTACTCTGTTTCCGGGAGGCCGAGGAGGCCTACAAAGAGCTACAAGCTGCCTCCTCCAGTCTGGGTTTGCTGAATCAAATGCTAAGATATTCATAAAAGGGTGCGATTTGAGCTCCATGGAAGGTGGGGAGGGAGGGAGGGAATACTGGGTAGGTTATTTTTTCCACTTCTCATTCTCCCCTCTCCGTCTTATTTTTGGGCTGGTGGGCTGTTAAAAAAAAATCCATGCTGTTGGTTGTTGCTGGTGTCACGCTGCGGTCCAGCACGGCGCCGTACAAAAAGCAGCAATTTCCAAGGTCAGCAAAAGAAAGAGCAAAGAGAGGAAGCAGTAGAGGAGCATCGATTTTTTTTTTTTCTTTTACACTTGTGGCACTGAGCACAAAACAGGGCAATAAGATCCTGGGCAATGATACCATGATAGCCCGCCTACTACCCTTTTTTAAAATTAGATTTCTAACATCTTTCTCAAACCAACTGCATGAGGCAAACGCGAGCACGGAGCATCGAAGCTAGCCTGAGGACAGCCTGAGGCGGGTGGGGGGGTGGAGTGGAGTGGGGGGTGTTTTGGGTCACTTATGAGTCTGTTGTTTAAAACAGGGGTGTCAAACTCAATTACACAGTGGGACAAATTTTAAAACTTGGACAAAGTGGGTGGCCAACATTGATATCTATTGAAGAAAAAAAAAAAACTTTCTCCAGATATGACAGTGTTCCATTTTATACCCATACAAGTTTTACTTAAACCTGAATATGGAACAAATTTTGAAAAAATCATCAAAATAAATAAAATGAAAATAAAAATCATTTGACTCTCTTTTATTTGCAGCCTTCTGATTTAAATTTCAACAGTAGCATTTTTCCACAGGCTGATAATAAATTTAAAAATTACATAACAACAACAAAGCAACAAAGTAATAATAATAATATCCTTCAATGAACGTTTTGTCCTTATTGACGCAACAAAATACCAGCAGAGCATTCTGGGATCTGTAGTATTAGCGCTAAATGTGCTGTATAACACAGGTGGGCCAGACCTAGTAGAGATTTTGTGTTGGACCAAATATAATTACACTGTGGGCCAAAGTTGGCCCACGGGCCAGAGTTTGACACCAATGGTTTAAAAGGTTCTGAATGCATTCATACAAATCAACAAATTGTTGATGCTATCACACGTGCCCACGTGTGATAGCATTTGAGTTGGCTCGTTTTGCTGCGCATGTTTTTTCACACTTCTCCTCGAGGCTATATATATGTATTTTTTTTTTTTTTTATCAGAAACTATTCATGGAAAGCACAAGCAGACCTTGGCAGGGAAAATTAGATAAATTCTTTACGAGTTGACGGTCAGGCGATGCACCGAACTTTAAGATGTAGCGCGTCGCTCCTGCGGCAAGCAAACACATGATACAAGCAGTCTAGTTGTTTTTGTCCCTCCCATCTTCTTCATTTTCCATCACAAAACATGACAAATATGAACACAGCCATGCGCAGTTCCCTGAGCGTCTCGGCAGTGGAGGAAAATTAAATCTTAACCCAGAAACATTACACGTCCGCTTGATGTAGCTTCGAAACTAGCGTAGCATCTGCTCCGGTGGAGAGAGAGAGTGAGAGAGAGAGAGACAGTGTGTGTGTGTGTGTGTGTGTGTGTGTGTGTTTGCATCTGTGTGTGCACGTGTTAAACACTGCCAGGCTAAAAAAACGACATCACTCCAGAACATTACAGCTGTTTGGGAGCGAGAGGGCCGAGCCCGATGCCAAGACTCTCAGTCTGCAATCCTGTTTTTTGGATCCACACACTGCGCCGCTAGAACCTTGAACCTCTGTCCCTCTCTACCCGAGAGCCTGCCGGGGCAATTTTTTCTATTTTCTTTAATCGTTTCAAACCTAATCGGGGGTTGCCGTAGAGCCAAGAGAGCAGCAGTGTGCGATGTAACAGGGAGGGAGATTACAGCTACCGGTTGAGAAGAACGAAGGACTCCGAGCCAGAATCTCCGGAATGACCCGGCACTCCGGCGAGATCCATAAACAATGAAGCCGGCCACTTACTCACATTTGATTTCACTCTGCGGAAAGACCGTGATGATCAATGGGAGCGGCCTGCAAAGCGACCGCCGTGTCCTTGATCGTCGCAGGTGTGAAAAAAAAACAAAAAAAAAAAAAACGTGTTCTAGCTCGGAGCAGCCGATGACACGAACAGAACTCATTTATTCTTTAATGATTTCTGCTGAGCGACGCGACACGTTTCCCTTTTTGAATGTGTGACATTCCGGCAGATGCGTTTATCTGCGTCATTGGCAAGTCAAATGAGAAGAGCAGCATTTCCGTACCGCGGCTGGTTAGTCAGGCTCAGGAACTAGCAGAGCGTGGCTATTTCAAAACAGAAATGAAAAGCAGAATTCAATTTGTGGAGAACAAAATCTGGAATTTCTGCATATGTGACAGTGGCGGTCCTGTCACTATGCCTCCAATAGATCATGCGCCCTGGCGACTTAGCCAAGGGGATGTCCCTTTGGGCGAATGGTTAAGTGCGCATGGCTATTACCCGGGAGTCTGGGGTTCAAAGCCCGCCCGGGCCCTCTGCGCCTTGCCACACATAGAAGCAACTGCTATGCCCTGTTCAAATATTGACATAAATTTAGCTCATTTGGAAAGCAGCTAAAAAATAATTAGTTAATGACCCTCAAATTTGGTTGACGTTTTATTGATTATACTATTTAACAGCTGTAAAAAGAACCAGAAGACTTCACCAACACCTATTTTAGCTACATTGCCCAAGGGCATCTCATTCTCAAAATATTTACGGCACTTGGGACGGAATTCAGTGAAAAAGATTAGCGACGAGACTTCACAATAGCGTCCACAATCATCCGTCCTGCCGCACAGAGCGCTCTCTCAACTTGCGCTAGCTCATCCTTCCCCGCTCCCAGACATTGATGGACGGGCCATGAAGCCATCACAACGCTAGCCTTGAGATTATTAATACCCCGCCGTGCGTCCCGGAGAAAAACTTCTGCAGATCATTCTCACCGTGTGCACTTCTTCACCACGGAGGGAGCGGAAGGAGAGCGGCAGGCGGGCTGATCTATTTTGGGTGAAGTGAGCTCGTCTAAGCGCTTCGCTTCACTTGCTTTGTAGAGCCACTTGGAAAAGCGATCTGTTTTTCCCTTTTAGGCTCCCTTTTTTTTTTTTTTTCAAATTTAATATTTTTTTTACCCCCCTAAAATGCTTAGGCAAGCAGCAGCAGCCGACACGCAGAAGCGCTTGGCAGGCGTCACGGCGAAAAACATCAACGGGCGCGCTTGTACAAAAAAGCAGAAGCATAAACGGCAGTGCATAAACGGCGGATGTAACCACATGATAGAGCCTTCTGTCCCGCTCGCCCGTATATGCGCACGTCTTAGTCAGGCGAATGTTGCCATGCAACCACAGCCGAGCTAAACTTCTCCTGCTTCCTACACGTTTCATTGAAATAAGTCTCCTGTGTTCCCAGGAAGCCTTTTTTTTTAAAGGGTAGCGGGAGGCGTGCACGACAGCTTGCAAAGAGCTTGCAGCATTTTCTACTTAGCATAATCAGGAAGTGTTGCACGGATGATAAAGCAGACAAACCCAGTGGACAGCGAAGAGCTCTGAGAATAATCTTGTTTTCATAAAAATCACACGTTTCGCCTTGATCGTGATTGGAGCAGCCCGGGCAAGTGAAAATAAAATTGTGGCCGTCGCACCTTTCAAACATAATAGCTCCTTTTGGGGGAGAAAGCTCAATGGCTTCGAGAAACATTTGAGGTAGAAAACAGCAGAATTAGAGTGCAACATCTTCGCTACTTCTAAATGTGAGATAGAAAACTGAGCGGAACTATCATTTAGCTAGCGCAGTTAAAGCTAATCGAATTTTTTAGAAATAGTGAGTTCTTTTAACCTTTTCTATTTAGCGGAGACGGGAGCAAAGGACAGGGATGCGCTAGTCACGTGTAGATGTTTTCACTTTAACTTTAAACTGAAAAAAGAAAAAAGAAATCTCTGTAATTTCATGCATATATGGAGTAATTAAAGAAAAACGAGATGACCCTGAGCTGCATCCACAACGATTTAAGACACATTATCAAAGAAATGTTTCCTTCCTGCAATGTATTCACCGTGAGCACTTTGGTGGCTGCAACTCGTCGCTATATTTATACATGCAATGAACTGAGAAACCCCCCCCCCACTGTGACCTTGTGTACGCCGCACAAAGAACGCTCTTCTTGTTCCCCTCCCAGGAGAACCCCCTCTTTTCCCTTGCCGCTACTCTTTGGGAATAACGAAGCCCGCCTAATCAGGGGGCGTCGGCACGAAACAATGAATGATCATCAATTAAAACGGCGGAGGAAAAAGGAGAACGGATGACCCCGGCAACCCGCAAAGTAGCGGGCGGCGGGAGCTTCTCCACCACGGACCCCACCCCACCCCCTCCTGCAATTAAGCATATATTTTCCTCCCTCTTTCTCCCCCTGGACGGAGGCTACGTCACAACAGGGGCGAGGACGACGACCCGCCTCCTCTGAAATGTTGCTACAATTTCTTCCCCAGTGTGAACGTGTTAACATACAGTTATTTTTTCTCCTCCTGCACTCCTGGGACATGGGAGGGAAAAAAAAGTATGTCAGACTGTTATTGAACATGTAGAAATCTATACCAAAGCATCAGCGTGTGTGTGTGTGCATGTGTGTGTGTAAGCATGTGTCAAGGCGTGGGAGGCTGTGAGTGCACCGCATGGTCGGATCCTTTAATGCATGTACAGGAAGCAGCTTAACCCGCAGGTGCATGTTCACTTTCAAAACGTGTTGTTTTTTTCCTCCCTCCATCACAAAACTGACTCAGAATTACAGAATTCACACTTATCAGAATTCACACTTCTCTTTAAAATCATCCCCGCAACCGCTAACTAGCTTGAAAGCTGCCAGGAAGTGAGCATACAAAGGGTTGCCGTTGCGCGTAACTGCATGGGTGTCAACACATCAAGCTAACGGGTTGCTTTAGCCCTGTGGGGAAAGTGGCGTTTCTCAGTTCAACTCAGCCGGCTCTTTCCCTCCCCACAACTGGACTGAGCTGCGAACCAACGGATCACTCAGTTATTCACAGTAGTGAACAGAGAACAAGGTAGTGAAAGAGAATGAAAAAAAACTTTCCCCTTTTTAGAATTGTTGATTTTTGTTTCTTTCTTTCTTTCTCACAATGGCATTGATTTTCCCTCTTTGAAGTGAATCAGTGGTTTTAGCGGACTGAATCAGTGAGGACTGGGAGAGGGTGGAGCTTGTTCGTGCATATAGATTTCTCCCTGACTGACTAACATTCGACAAACTGACGTCTGTAAAAAGTAGCAAGTTTTTCATCTTTTCCTCGGCTGGCACTGCCACGGGTCAACTCAGTCGGGGGTACGACGTCCACAATTTGCAACCTCTCCTGTCTTTTTTGCTGACAAAAGATGACTCTTCAATGACCTCTTCCTCAAGAATTAAAATTCTACGCTTGCTGCCGTGTTTGCAAAATGGAACACAGGGCCTCCGCACATAATAAAAACCTAGTGAAAACCTTGCAGTTCACATTTCTTATTACAAGGCGAGAGAAGCGGACGTCTGCTTCTGCTGCTGCAGCGGGACGCGCCTCTGCATCTCTGACAGAGCTCTCTGCAAAATTCCCCACTGTGGGATCAATAAAGGTCTTCTTCTTCTCCTTCTTCTTCTTCTCCTTCTTCTTCTCTTCAAAAATGCAGGTGCTGAACGGACAGAGGCTGAGATAACTGGAACCCCGCTCAGGGATTTTTGCTCCAGCAGAGATCGTTGACACTGACCACGACGCAAATTTTGCACATTCAGAAAATAAAAGAAGAAGATAATCTCAGTCATAGAACCAAAATGCATGCATTAGAATTTTCAGAATGCTTTTGTCAGCTCGCTGGTTAGCTGGGATGGAGTCCAACAAAACAGTATATATAAAAAAAAACATAAATATATAAAGTCAGAGATGCTGCATCAAGTTTCAGACCTGCAACAGGTGAAGCATGGAAAACGATCGGCCTGAAGCGAAATGTCACTGAGCAACAACGTCTTGGCACCTGGTAGCATCAAGATAACACAGTCACACACAAAGGTGACTGATTGGTTGACCACACATCACCACAAATATGTGTGTACATACCGTATATATATATATTAGGGCTGTCAAACAATTATTATTTTAATTGCAAAATCTTCATAGTTAACTGCGATTAATCTCTTTTAGAATTCCATGTGTAAAATGCTGGTCAAGGCAGTTTTAACCTCATAATGTAAAGTATTTCCTTACATTATTTACAGTGCGTTATATGTGTGTACAAATATAAAATACACAAATACGATCGTATATTATTTTTTAAATTGCTTTTATTTTGAAGACTTACTGGATTTTCTCTTTTTATGAGTGAATTCCTGTCCAGCTTGCCGCGGATCGCTCGCAGCTCGCACACAAAATTGACCAGACAACGAAACATTCAGTGCACGTTGCGAGGCGGGCGCGGAGGTGCGTGCCGCCTCGTGCCTGGTCTGACCGACACCATCGGTTAACAAGGGCGCTGAAAGGAAGCGGGCTCCTTTCCACGGTGCGTCCGCTTCCGGTGTGAACCCGGCCTTCCCTTTGACATGCCATTTATAAAAATTACGCGTTATGGATTTTATTTAATTAATCGCGATTAATGCAATTAATCTATTTAATTAATGATTAATGTGTTAACGCTGACAGCCCTAACATATGTATTCATAAAGGCTTCTCTTTTTAACTTTAGCTATTGTGCCAGACACAAGCAATACTTGTAAAGGACGGGTGCCTTTCACATAAACCTGGAAGGTTTGGTCAATGGTTCTGTCCATCTCAACTAAACTGTTACAATAAATTGTGACAAAATAAAAGCAAAAACAAAGCTTGAAAAGTCGCTGGTGCCAAACAATACAATACAATACAACTATTTTTTTTTTAATCCTGAGAAAAAGATGGATTTTGACTTTACCATTTGACTACTTTGATCACTTTTGACATAAAGCTAAACCCCGTTCCTTGTTATGACCTGCGACCAGCTACAATAAATCAATGGGGAGGTTTTTCCAGGTTGCGTTGGGCTTCAAAATCTTGTCTAGAGATCCACAACAACAATTCGTTCACTGCTTCCAATGAAATCAAGGCGCTGTACTGACCAATCTGGACATTCAACAGTTGACAGGGGTAAATCCATTGACCAAACTGTTGTGATTGCTGCTGCTGTTTTTGGAGCTCGTCACATTCAAGAATAATAAACACGCAGAAATGTGAAGCTGGTGAAATCGGCGGCAGTACAAAGATGAGGCAGCCGATAGCGCGATTAGTATTTGGGGTGGAAGGGAGGAGGGCAAAAGCAGGCATGACGACAGCACAGTCAGTGCGCTTGTGTGTGTGTGTGTGTGTGTGTGTGTGTGTGTGTGTGTGTGTGTGTGTGTGTGTGTGTGGAGTGGCCGAGTGCATGGCTTCTTTCACAGCAGCTTGATCAGCATGCAGGGGGGTGAGGAGTTAAGGTGGGGGGGGGGGAGTGAGGCTGAGGGGGGTGCAGAGCGGTGATTGAATACAGAGGCTGCAGGCCCCAGCACTGCCTTTAATCTCCCCTCCCCATTTAGCTTGGCCTCTGTGCCGACGCTCTGCCAAGGCTCAGCTGGGGCATAAAAGGCACACAAACACACACACATACAACCACATGCACACACATACACAACCTCACAGACACACGCACTTGCGCGAGTTCATCCGGCAGCCTCTCCGGCCTTATCCGTCTTCTGATCCGTCCACCTTTTTTGTTGGTGCGGATGTCTGCCACCGATTGGCTCGCATCTGTTTTCTCGGTCACTTCTGAAATGAACCTGTATTTCCACAATGCTGCCAACCACCAACGACAGAAAAAAAGGTAGCCAACAGGGCGCCACTGAAGCTGACAAAACACGAGGCCCAACATTTAGTGAGCCTTCAGTGAACTGCGTTGTTGTCCATTCAAGATGTTTTACTGTTCGATTGTAACTGCAGTCATCTTTGACAATAAATCACCCCCTTTCCACAGCATTCCCTGTATGTGTCATTCACATATCCGTGTTTATCAACCTCTTTGTCTTCCACTTTGTCAAAGTAAATCGTTTACCCTCCTTGGAGACTCAAGGCCTTGGCACAAAAGGCCCTACCTGCAGGGTGATTAAAACTGACAACGGGAAGTGGTTATCCCATCAGCTCTTCACCTGCTTGCATGTATCGTGGAGTAATATGCAGTAAAGTATCAGACTAGGGAGATTTGGAAATGTAGTTGCCCTGACTCAAGAAATCCTGACAAGAGGAACCAACGTAAATGCATGCAAAACTCAAAAGAAAAAAATTGTTCTTTTCTTTTGCTATTTGCAACGCCTCTGGTGAGGCGACACACTGGAGCTCTGGCTTTGCAGATCTCCGCCTTCTTGCAAATGTCACGGTTTAGAGCTTAAGGCTTACGTGAAAAAGCTCCAGAAACTAGGACACGGTCATCGTTAAGGCCTCTGTCCTTTATTTAGCTGCGGTCTTACAGGTTCATTCCCGCTGGACGAGCCATAAGGTCGGCATCACGCCGTCTGAGCATGGGCAGAAGTGGCGTTTCAACGCAATCCTCATTAGAAGGATAGGATAGGATATGGCTAAAACTTTTGCAGATATACTCTTAAAACACAAGCAGCTTCCAACAGGTTCCAAGTTTTCCAAAGTGGCTTTTTACAACACGTGGCGGCACAAAAAAAGGATTTACACAAATCACTGTGAGGTAGCAGACCAATCAGGATAATGACTGTTGGCTTGAAGGCCAGCAGTTGGGTCTATTTATCGAAGACTACTTTCCTCCTTTCCTCGTTGGCTTTTCAACGGTGACTCAAGCAAGCGGAGCGAGAGGATAACGCTTCCTGACTGTTTAATTATTTAAGGTAGAGAGTCAATATATGAAGAGGCAACCCGGCACTTCCTGCCCAGAAAAAGGGAGAAAAAACACTCTTACAGCCAATGTGGATGGAAGTGCTTCTTTAATTTAACACTCTGTAAAGAAAAAAAAAAAAAGATGCTTCAGATAGGAAAGAAGTTGAGGTTTGAGGAACGGTGGGATTGGTGAGGATTTTCATTTCTTAACGGCAGTAGCTGCAGAAAGCCCCGCACAGTCCTGCGGGTTCACTGTACCATGTTTGACACTGTCTGTTGGGCGACTGACCTCCAACAACAAGGAGAGGAATGTCCCGCTCTGCCGGAACCCCCTGTCTGAATCGGTCCCTGTGATGGACAGAACGCCCTGCACCCCCACCCCCAGCCAGTTGCAGGAAGCTGGCAGCAGCCCCGGGCTTAAAGTTAATGTTTTTGTGGCCCAGAGGGAGAAAAAGAAGCTGGATGCACAAGCAGGAGATGAAAACAGGGAGACACGGACCATCACAAGCTCCACTCCCATAGATGGGAGTTGGTTTTTGGCTGTGCCACGTTCCAAGTTTTCCGGCAGTCCCATCATCGATGAGCAATAATCTGAAAGGGGAAGTTGAGTGCTGCATTGACAAAATAAAAATGAAAACTTAATAAAGGGGGTGCGCCATTTTGAAAGGCTTAGTTTTAAAAAGAAAGAGGGATGATGTTTTAAAGAACTGGAAGGAAGTTTGGAGCAAACTCATGAAACCTGACAGAAAAAAGAAAAAGAGTAGCTACAGGATGACAGGATTAAATCTGCTCTTACATCATCCTTGGTAAATGTAGCACTGAGTACAAAACTCACAGGAGAAACCTTTGATTGACATTGGGGTTTTGGGCAAAAAGAGCAGCATCCATTACAGAGATTGGTTAATACATGGGACCATACGCATGTGAAGCATTGCAACAAATGTTCCTGCCTTTCACAGCGCAATTTAGGCACGATGAAAACGCCACCTGAGAATACACTTGGCAGAGTTGGGGAAATATGTGATATAAGGTGGTGTGATATTCTTTAAATTATGTAGTAGTAGTCCAGAACCCAAGTTAAAAGCAAGTAAAATTCCCATGTTTCTTTTGATTGGTATTAGAATTAGAATACTTTGTTAAACTCCAAAGGAAAATACATACGTTAAAGCACTAGGAAGGAAACTAAAATGTATCCAAACAGTTAATAGAAAAAGCAGTTAAATGTGCTGCATGGTGGAATAACCTGAGAATAGACCTTAACGCAACATTCCTCCTACTGCCCAACGCTGAAGCATGTCGAAAGCACATTACAGGAGTCTTCAAGGTACTGACATATTCCATTTACAAGCAATGCACAAAGCTATTCAAAAGTTATTCTATTATGCAATCCAGCTTAACAAACACAGCAATCTAGCATTTGGATTCTGGCCGTCTGTCAACCACTTGACAGCTGCTAGCTAAAAAAAAAGAAAGGCAGGCCTGTCGTTGTCAGGACAGCAGCGGGGAGACGGACAGGTTCAGCATAAAGTCAATTATTTCACGCTGGAAGAGCTTTTTTTTTTTCCATCCCGCAAAATAATCAGCCAAATCAAGTTCAAAAGGGAAAGCTAACTGTACAACCCCTGATTAGCGCCACAGTAAATCAGCGCTGCGCAACATCGAGGCACCGCTAACCGCCCGGCTGACAGCAGCAACGCACTCAGCTGTCACTTCGTCCAGGCTTCAAAGTTTGCAATTTGCGCCCCTCTGTTTGCCCAATGCCACTTGGAAGACGTGCTGAGAGAGTTTGATCGCGCAAAGGCAGATGAAAAGGAGGCAAACAATCAAGAGGGAAAATAAAATAAATAATAAGCACCCGGCTGGAGCCATGGTCCGATTTAGCAGCCTATTTTCTTCTTCCTCTACTGTCTCTCTAACAGGCTGAATGGGGATGATTCTGTCATCCCAGCCTTGACCCCTCAGCTTTGCCACTGTGATAATAGAACTGACAGCTGACTGACACCCATCACATTGTATGGACGGGCTTCCATTAAGGAGTCTCTCTGGAAATCAGCCGCACCGAAATCCAGTTGTGCTGAATTTATGCTTCTCTGCCTTTTCCTTCATTTCTGACATGACAGTCGATGGGTCAGACCAAAAATTAGTGTTGAATTTCTTGTCTTGGACCAGTTCTGCACTGTGTTTGAAATTTTGTGTTGTTGCCATGCAATGAATTGGCAACTCGTCCAGGAAGTAACCTACGTTTGCACAATAGCCGCTGGGACTGACTCCAGCAACTCCACAAGCCTGCGTGCAGAGGAGGTGGTGTCAGAAAATAAACTATGGTATTAGTGGCATCCTCTGAGGCATTTTGAATTAACTTAAACTGATGCAGATTCTGTTAAAAGCATGCCAGAGGGACGTCTAGGATCTTTGGACATATCAAATGCACGTCCAAATGTCTGTGGGCATACCTTGCAGTCCAACGGCCTTGTGGCAAACAAGAAAAGCCTCAGATAAAACTAAAAAATAAATAAATAAATAAGTGGAAATTGGAAATTGGAAAATTGGAAATTCCATCACTATTTCGTTTTTTACAGAGACAGCAGGAAGCTCTTTGTCTGGAGGCCATTTCTGTAGTATGTCCAGAATTTTATGGGGTATATTTTCCACGTCTTCCATGGCATCTTGACTATAGCTTGCTGCAAAACATGCGTTCGGTGCTCAAAGTCTTTCAAACGTGGTAGCGACGCCTAAAAATCCAATCCCCTTCAGGCCGTCTAACACGCAGACAAGCTGTCAAACAATGTCATTTTGTCATATTTACTCGACAGCCCTGCATGCTGATTTCAGGAAGGCTGTGTTTAAAACCACAGCATTGTCGGAGTGAAGCTCGGAATGTGGAGAGAGCGCTCTCAGTAAGGTTGCAGTTCACGCTGGCAGCAGCTACTGTAGCTGCTCTCATTCCGCTAAATCTGCTTAGTGATTGTTCTCCAAAACGAGAGCCACTACATACACAGAATTGAGTGACTAAAGCATCGCCGAATCATGCCAAGCGGTCTTTTTTTCGGCTTTCATATGCATCAGCCCTGGCTCGGTATGCGAGACTGGAACCTTTTTTTTTTGTTGTTGTTGTTTTGAAGCTAAAGGAAGAAATCCTCAGCTTAGGTGTTGGCTCACAAGTGAAATTAAGTTTATACCAATAGATATCAATGGCTAAATACGCCCATTTTTAGTAAGAGATATACAGAAAAATTCCAAGTCCAACATTTGGTGTCACAGACATTAATATCCATGTCACAATTCTGGTCACACTCCTCTTTAATCTTCCTGAGCTGTTTCAAAATGTATTCCATGTTTTAACCAACACTGTCATGTTAAAGAAATGTCAGATTTCAGAATCAAACCGTCCATCAATTCAAGTTCTGAAACATTTGTTTGATCAATGCCTCACAATTCTTCGAGAAAAACGCTTAAGTTCTAAAGCCTTGCGGTTCAAACACCTCATTAACAGACAGATGGAAGAAAATGCCTCATCAATGTCAGGGGTCAGATCAGAATAGAATGGGCTGACTGGTTGTAGGTGGCAGAAAGTTGTTGGACACTCAGATAGCCACCACGTAAAACCAAGGTCTAGCATTTACAGAACTTGATGCGTCCCATCTGGAAGCAAAATAATTAGAAGTGCAGGAATTAGCCAGGGAAAGATATTTGACCGTCCTCTCTGTGTGCACAATTTTAATTCAATTACCCCAATTCCTGCGCCCGATTCCATCGCCCCACACACACTGCATCCGAGAGAGACCCAATTTCATTGCGCCAAACAGCAGTAGCAAGTGAGCTACTTCCTGTTCCTCCAGCCCAAAGTCAGTGCAGCGATGAGGACGCCGGGGTGACGGTGCTACCTGTGATGCCACCTCTCGAGCGGAAACCCCTTGTGGACTTGCAGCAGCTCGTGTAAAGACTTAATTAGTGGCTTGTAGCAGTTGCAGTTGCAGTGTTCCTCTTTTTTTTTTTTTTATCCCCTTTCCCCCGAAGATAAGTAATGCCGTTACACCCGGTGGATCAAAACATGGTAAATATGTTGTGGGCTGCAGTTAAATGAAGGAGCAGTAAATAGAAAACTCACGGCGTGTTAAACAGCAGCAGGGAAGAGGCCATTAATAGAGGAAATTCCCCTGAGGCCTTTCCTTTTTTTATTTTTTTTGTACTCGGCACATAATTGGGTTAGTTAGCCGTTAGCCTGAGCTCAGCTGTTTTGTTTTTTCTTTTTCTTTGCCCACCTGAGCTCAAATCATCAGGCTTTCTTAAACACACTGGCTTATCAATTTTCCAGGGTGCGAGGATCTCTGCGTTCAGCCCGAGGACGCACAAAGAAAGCAGGGAAAGAAGCCCCACTGGGTACGCAACTGCTAGCTGCACTAGCTAGCCCTCGAGAATACGTCCCAGCAGTGATCTGTTGCCAGGTTTTTAATACAGAGACTGACTGCAGTGAACAAAACACTTCTCAAAGTGGCTGCAACCTATATTTTCTCCAGCTTAGGACATTTTAGCAGTCAAGGGAAAGAAACCCGCACTAGCATTTTATTTATTTTGCAAAAGTACTAGCGAGAAGACATACATTCAGGCTAGTGAATAAAGCATATTATCTCAGCTGAATGCATTTACGTTTGTCGTTTGGCTTGGTTGTAATGTAAATAAAAAAGAAAAAGAAAAACTGGCTGGTCAGGCACATTAGTAATCTACATGCTAACGTGTCATTTATCGCCATAATTGTGACGAATCCGCTCAGTTCCTGCAAAATAAACCAATCAAAAGTCACTGCGTCGCTACGCAACGAGTAGCCCTGGGGCAGATACGGCAGGGGTGGCAGCGGAAAACACTCTGCAGCGGGAACCACGGCGGCAAAGTCGAAGGCGGCTGCGGGAGTTAGATGGGGGAAACTTCGGCGTTCATAATTTTGCTTTTGACATGAAAATACATCATCACCCCCCGACTCTTTGGCCCAAACGGCAGTGGGAACAAACACATAAAAAGGCAAACTGTGTCATATTTCACAATTCTGCTTTGGCCAGACGTTGTGCTCATGAATATTTAGGCCGCTGCGTTATGAATATGCATCCGGGACCGCCGCAGCACGCACAGATTGATGAGCTGCTCGTGGGAGGCAACGATAAAGAAGGAGCTAACCTGGATACCGCACGGTGGAGAGAGCGCCAAGCCCAGTGGATGGGTATGGGGACGGGGGACGTATGCACAACCTGCGCGTCTGCCTTTAAGTCGTCCAGCCCGGCATGGCGGCAAAACACATTTAAAACGAAGGGTATGGAACACAGTCAAGAGGAACAAACCCAAACAAGCTAAGCCTTCCCGGGGAGGTTGCGTGAAATTGCATTTCTGCTATTCCCAGGGCGCCGCCACCGCTCGGTGCTCAGTTTGTTTCTCCTCAGTTCCACCCGGAGGCGCCACGACCAGAGTGTCGCAATCTCTTCTATCTGTGCACGGCTGTGCCTGATGCGTGAGTGCCAGCTCGTGCACATGCGACGTGCGTTGAACAGTGACAGCGATAATGCACCATAGGTGTCGCAATTGGTTGTCCCCCAGATGCAGGGAAAAGTTTCCGTGAAAAATTAAAAGAGCTCATACATCGCAATTTGCAAATTTGTTCGGAACAATCCGGTGGGAAAGATTGGATCGTTTTCACTGCCGCACTTTGCATGAGTCACTTGTGCAAGAGAATCAGGCTTTTGACTCATTTGAGTTGCAGCATCAAACGGCCAAAGTGTACGTGAAAAATCCACATGCGCACACAGGCTCCACCCACTGCCACTGCTTCATAGCGCTAAGAACTACACATTTAAAAGAGAACAAAAACCCCCAAAAACTCAAGACTCACGAGTCGGTAAAACAACTTTGGGGATTTGAGGGACTTGTTCACAACTCACAGAGCACTAACTGACTCAGTTTTATTTGTTTGCATATTTGAAGTATTTTTATTTTCATCAAATAAAATTCCTACACGCTGCAAAATACACATCAAGAGGTCTGACACATACTTTGGATTTCTTTGCCTTAACTTGTGGCATTTTGTATTTTAGCTACAGTTTATGAAAGCTGGTAAAAATATAATACATGCACAACCAGGAGTGTCAGAAATTGTCATCTATGGGATTTAACTACCTGCCCTGCTGTGTCACAGCCATCAACGGACACTGCCAACATTTATCGGGAAAAACTATAGCCGTAACAATTGTATCGAACTATCTCACAGTGAAAGTCTTACAACCGTTTAATTGTCACACCAGTTTGGACACACACACACACACACACACACACACACACACACACACTGCGGGGGGTACCTCTAAAGATTTACTGAGAATCGGCGGTGAAATGAGCACAGCGAATCGCCCCGTTTGACGATGAGGTCGCTCCTGGGCCCTGCTTGTTGTAGAAAAATACGGCAATTTCACTCACACAAAATGCACAATACAGTAAAAAAAAGAACAAAAAGAAAAGAGAAGGACAATGGCCTCTGACAGAAGAGGAAGTCTGTGACCAAGCGTGCAAGCAGCTGCCAACAATGAAGGAATCAGCAGCTGCAGCTGCAGCAGCAGCAGTGGTGGGTGGCTCGGAACAATTGCCGCTTTTAAGGCTTTATGTCTTTGTGCCACTCACAAAAGGCAGCGCTGACACCTGAATGCTGGGTGTCAAAACACATGTCGGTATCTACACGGGAAAAAAGGAAGAAAGCAAGAAGGGAATGACACCGCCGCCTTTGAAAGGAAGCGCAGGGCAGGGATGGGACAGCCAACGCTAGCGAGTGCTAAACGTTAACGCTCTGGGGGGTTTACACAGCCTGTGTCGTTTCCCCGCTCGCCGCAAAATGGACTTGAGCGGCGGAGGCAGTGATATGTCAGACGAGGTCTTCCTTCATGAAAATGTCTGCAGATGGAAGTGTGCATATGCACATTGTGTGTGTGTGCGTGGGTAATAAAGGGGAGGGCCCAGAATGCAAACAGTCGATGAGCTTCAGAGGAGATGCGCACTCACTGCAGCGGCGGCGGCGAGCAAAAAGTGATAAATTATTCATGGGCTCCAACGTCGGGGCTACAATCAGGCCTGCTGCCATTATTAGCTGGCTGATGGTCGCCTGTCACTTAACAGAATGAAAGATTTTTTTTTATTTTTTTTTAGCACGCAGGTCTGGTTGAGTTGAAAGGAAGCAGAGTGAACAAGTTATATACAATATATAAAAAAACCACTAACCTTTCATTAGGGTGCAAAAAAATTAAACTAATAGTTTATATTATTTTTTATTACTTTTTTCTTTGAAATTCATATAATTTTTCTTCTGTACTGCACTACATGTTACTGTCCCCAATGTGGGATAAAATAAAGGCATTCTAATTCTACTTCAAATTCTGAAGGAAACGCTAGCGGCGCTAGGTCGGTTAACCGCCGCGACACCAAACCCCTCGTGTTTTTCCTCCACAGTTTTCGGTCGCTCAGACTGAGGCTCCAACTCACTCCCACCGCTCCTATTTCTGTCTGCGTCTCCCGTGGAGGCGGCGTCGGGCCAGCGTAATTGGTATTCAAGTTCTGTCTGAGCCAATGCGGAGGCCCCCGTTAGCAGAACAAGGGAGGCAACGTCCTTATCTGGATTTCCACGGTAACCAGACCGGAGGGTGGTGGGCGGGGCGCGATGGGGACTCATCGACACTCGTCCCTCTCATGATTTGTGGCTCGCTTGAAATTTTTACTGCTCTATTTTCTTGTCTCCTTTCTCATCCTGTTTTTTTTTTTCTCCCTTCGCTGGCCTCTTTCAGCCATCTGTGGTAGTGTGTTGACTGGCTGTGACACAGGAGGCCTTTTTAAACGGTGAACCACAAAAAAAACACCAACCACCACCAAAGACCACATGACCTGCACTTAGCTTAGCACACGTAGACACTGCCTGATAAAATGTGCTGCCACAGCTTGGGTGCAAGTTTGTTGCTGCTGCATTGACATTAACCTGACCAAACCTTTACTCTTTGCTTCCAAAAGCTGAGAGGTTTGTGACGAAGCTGTTGTTACGCTATTATATGGCATCATCAGGTCATTGTACGATAAAAATGCGCATGTGGGAGCATGCTAACCAGGTATGCCAACGTGACACTGCAAAGCTATTTTCCACTTGCTTTCAAAACGTTATGCTCGCGACAGAGTTTTGCTGAACTGAATTTCTGGACCGTTTTCACTTTAATTTTTCCATCTGATTCAATTCCCTGCTCAGCGGTAAGTAAGCTAATCAGCATCGTCACAGGAATTGTTTCTGTTTTCTAACCAGTGTTGCTGGTACACTGCACTGGTAAGGACGGATGCCAACTGGAGCTCCACCTATGGTCTCAAATTCGGCGATGCCGCACAACTGCAGCGTGCGAGAACAGACACACACGGCGAAGGATGGAAGAGCACCTGCCCGCGTGTACACAAACACACACCGACAGCCACGTGCAGTCCCCTGCGGTGTATTTCTACCTCTCTAACTGCCGCACACACATACCACCCCCCCGGACTGTCTCGCTGTGTCCTCTCCACTATCGCCTCTCACTTCCAGAGGGCTACACTACCAGACACATGTACTTGCACGGCACCACATCACTGTGCTATTTTGAGAAGGCTGAAGTGAAATGCGGGAAGCTCTCGGCTGCATCCGAGCCCTTAATGCATTGGCTTTTTTAAAACAGTGCAAGAAATGTTGCGAAGAATAGAGAGGCGGGGTGTGTGTGTGTGTGTGTGTGTGTGTGTGTGTGTGTGGTGGATGGTTAGCAAGCAGCAGCTTTGGAAACAGTGGGACAAACCCAGTCCAAGATCGAAGACACTTTGAGACATTAGGAACAGACTGTGTGAATAATGAGGCGGAGACTGAGGGAAAACAAAGCAGCGGCGGCTCAGATAACAATTGATTCAGGAACAAGAGTGTTTGACTCAGAGTCGTCATTCACGCACGATCAACGCAATGATCTGTGTTGGGAATGTTTGGTGTTCTTGCGGCCTGTTCGATGCTCTGTTTCTCGGGACGAACAGGTCAGTAGTGTGGTCTAAGTGGCGAAAGGCTAAGGTTGCAAACTGTCCTTCCCACAGGACTTCATTTCTCCTTGGCTACATTTGCTTCTGATAAATCAAGACTCCTCCTGCAATGGGTTTTTGGGTTCTGGGCACCACACATTAGCGTGAGTGAAGACTTTCAGACCGTACCCTCAGAGAGACTGGTTTATTAAAATACCCACCAACTTCACATTTTGGTGTTGTCATCTTGGACACCTACTTAAATTTGACCTCCTTTCATGAAAGTTAGTTCCCACCAGTCATCACACTGTCTTGTTAACAGCAGTCACCACTCACAAAATGAACAAATCACCCAGTTGCTACAGGAGTGGGTGGAGTGACTCGGTCACTCCAATCTATCCCTCTGGTGAGCGACTCATTAACTCAAGTCACAAGTTGAAAAGAATCAAGTTTCCCACTTAACTTATGACGTGCCAATCTGATATAGAATAAAATTGCGGCAGAAATCTGCAGCGATGGCTGTCCAAAGCTGCTGGAGCAAGCAGAGGCACTCAATTAAAGACAACAGGAAACTCTGCAGCGCCAGATCAGGCGGGAACACAGCCTAATGGTCGTTTTGTTTTTTGTCCCCCTAATAACAAATCCAGTCCAGCTGCTCGACTGTCGGTCTTAGTGGAGGCAGATAAATGATTATATGAACAAACAAATGGATGAGTTTTTGTTCTTATTACTGTCCACTGGGCCACAGTGGGTTTGGAGAGCGGCTGGCCTGCAGCCTGGTGCCTGTGACACGCACCAGCCACTGAGGACTCTTGGTACAAAAGCCCTCCCTCTGGGTTTGGCGCCGCTTACATCTCTTGTTCTCACGTTGTTGTATGTGATGCAGATGTCCCGACGATAACGTGTCTCCAGCCTGTTGCTGAAAAGACAAAAATAGGAATCTTTGCTACTTCTGCTTCCTCTTTTTTGTGCGGAGTGACCCTGGAAATCTTTGTGATGTCAGAAAGGGCACTGATATCTCACTGATACATGTGTCAGGTCAGGCTCTTTGTTTGTCTCACCCTTTGCCTTGTTTCCATTGTTTCCACCCTCTTATAAATGTATGAAGGTCCAAGAATGCATCAGTTTTAGCAGAAAGCTAAAAAAAAAAGAAAAAAAAAAGTTTTTTTTGCAGGAGGCTGTAAACAGAGGGCTAAATGTGTTGTTTTTTTCTTCAAAGCTAAGGTTTTGTTTTAATTTAATAAGGTCAACGGACAAATCACTCTTATATATCACGATTAACAGTCCCATGCTACCAAAAATTGCAACAGGTGGTGGTGATTCATGCTAAAGGTCGCAGATTTGATTCCCAGATCTCCGGCTCTTTCTGTGTAGAGTTTGACCGTTCTCCCAATGTCGATGTTTTGGTCAAATCAAGCATGATTGAAGCGCTGATGTATTTCTGCTGCCGCCAGCTGATCCTTCTCCACTCTGCCAAGAGCCAAACTCTCACTCTAAACTCTCACTCTGGCTTGACTTTGGCTCCTGAGTCGGCAGTAAATCTGACGAGCGAGCACATTAGCGTCGCGGACGGGACATAGCGCGCGACCTCCGCCTCGTCGCTCACGGGAACGATGACAGCGATGAGCATCTGGGGCCCTTCAGAACTGAGGTGATTACTTGTCGACGGACAACGGAGGCGACGACGTGTGCGAGATGTTAGAAACCGTGCGTGCGTGCGGCACTGGGTTGAACCCGATCGTCCCTCACTAGTTTGTTTATCTGTTTTTATTTGTTTTACATCACATCCCTTTTTTTCTTACAGCTCTAGCGTGGGCTACCAGCCCGACCAATCCCTGTCGGCCATTACCTGAGTTGCCATAGCAACCCCTCCCTTCCCAAATGACTTTTTTTTTCCCCGGGAAGCAACCCAACGACAACAACCTGTTACTCTCTCGTTTTTAGAGGAAACGGTGCGTCGGCCCACATTACCGCCACCGCCACTGCTATCCTGTCTGGTGCCCGCAGCTTCAGAGGTCTGTGCACATGTGTGTGTGTGTGTGTGTGTGTGTGTGTGTGTGTAAGCGAGCAAGCGCACGCAGCGTGCGTAACCGTTTGTGCCAATTATTTAATTAACGGCTGACAGATTTCTGTTTCCACGAACACTAAACTCCAGTGGGCCACGGGCGCTGACAGGAGCCCGGGCAGTCTGTCTCGCACACACACACACACACACACACACACACACACTTAGAAAACACAGAAATCAGTCTAAGTTCATTATCCAAGGAGGCAATTTGCTCAAGAGCTCTGTGTTCTTCTAACCAGTCAGGCGTCGCTGGTTCCGCCCCCTCCCCCTCCACTCATCTGGAGATGTCCGCTGGAATGCACTTCAATGACAACCGCAGATCCTTCACACACACACACACGTCCGTATTCCAGGGATGGGATTCCTCGTGAGCGCACGTGTGTTTGCGTATGTCGACTCGCCCGCCCGCCTCTTCTGCAGAAATATTTCATCTTCCACTTTCGAGTCCCATAAGAACCTGCCTCAGTGTGTGTGTGTGTGTGTGTGTGTGTGTGTGTGCTGTTGTAGTTCATGTCTGTGCGTGTTGCCGTGTGTGTGGGCCCGAGACCCCTTTGTGACTGGGTACAAATATACCGTCTGCCTCTGTGCCTGCACGCATACGCCTGCACTCGCTCCCAGCGTTTCATCCACAATCTCGCAGAGGTGTGTGTGTGTGTGTGTGTGTGTGTGTGTGTGTGTGTGTTCGGAATGTGCGATGAAGTGTCAAGAAAACCCTCATTTGCTCGCTCGTTCACTCACCCACTCACTCACTCACGTGCTCACTCACGCAGTCTGTTTGATGAAAATGACCCCCCAGCTGGGGGGGGGGGGACCTGTTGCAACATTGCGAGCGCAAACACAAGCGAGTGTTTGTCACTCTGACCTCCCGCCCTGTTTTAACATGACAAGGTCGCATCTTTCTGCAGAGCTGGGGTACATTTTTGCGATAGATAGATAGATAGATAGATAGATAGATAGATAGATAGATAGACAGTACTTGATTTATCCCAAGGGAAATTTAGTTTCTCAGCTGCACAATCATTCATCAGCTGATCAGTTCATCAAATAGTGCAAGATAGAGCAGGAGAATAATTGAAATAAAGAATTTGAGCTAATAAATAGTAAAAGAAAAAAAAAACAGGGACTTGCATGTACAGTATATGTCCTCCCCCGCCCGCCGCGGGCAATAAACCCCCAGCCTCCCCCGCCCCACTTGTCCCATAAGCCTGAATCCCTCTTTCAACTGATCAGACGGCTGCATCATCCTCAGGCTTAGGTGCCACCGCGCAGGCCACCATTTACTGTCTATTCAGCAAAGGCAGATCCGCAAGCCGAGCACATTTTCATTTGCTGAATACATATCATTACAAAAATTTCTAGTCTTTCTTTTTTTCCCTGGTATTTCACGGAAACAGCATCCCGGGAACGTATCCGACTTGCGGCCCTGCGACGTGGACTTCTCGCCGATAGATAACGCCATCTCACGTCGACGTGCTAAGTGTGGACGAGGCAGAGCTGGGGTTCGGGACACTGACACCTCTCGTTCAACCCCCACCCCCCCTTCGCTTCGCTCACTGACGCTCCTCGGCAGGAGAGCCCTGCTGATGTGGCACCCTGCGCGGCAGACGAGGCATAACTTGTAAATTATTGTGTACACAGTGTCTATATATGAATTATTTCAAGAGAGGAACGTGGCTTTAAAAAAAAATGAAATAAAATAAAAATTCCCCAGCAGCAGAACTGTAAAGAACCAATACAGGCGCAGGAGAAAGCTCTCTGTATTCATGAGTTTGGTTTTAACAGTCCCTGCAGGTACAATAATGAAGTTCCCTCTCCCCCGTGTGGAATGGACCGTAATGATTATGATGAAGCGCAAGTGCTGGCTGTGTTTCTTCTTCTTTTTTTTCCCCCCTCTCCCCCAACCCTCTTCTTTGCCTGATGCTATATTGCCGGTGCTGTAAACACGAACATAAAACTATATGTGGCAAAGATGTAACTATAGCGAAAGGGTTATTAACGGGCGCAGAGGGTGAGCCTCGTTCTTGCGGCTGATGATGATTCAGCAGCGTGGCGAGGTACAGGAAAGGAGGAAAACTGCAAAATGCAAAACTTATTCAATGTGATTTTTTTGGCGGGGGAGCACAAAAACAGATCATCATTCCAAAAGAAAAAAAGCATTACCACTGTCTCCAAACTTTCCCAATTGACTCCTCGACCGCGTGTGACAAGACGCATCAATCAACTGCGTTGCCGATACTGGGTTCCGCTGCTGCGTTTTTGAATTACACGGCTCAAAGGTTCTGCATTGGAAAGGGTTCACTACTTCATGAGATAAGGGGAAAGGGTGGGGCTGCAACCAGTAAACCAGATAAAACGCGCAATCATTCCCCAACCGCGTTGTGTCGCAATTCGACACCGCAATGCTCGCCGGCCACGTTCAATTACGTCGATGATGATCAACTTGAGCGCGGCAAAGCGTGCTGCGTTAACCCGCCTTGTTGCCTGGCTAACATCCATGTCAGCACCGTTAAAGCCTCACATCATAACAGCATTAGAAGACAAATGAGCGACGCGGCTCGTGATGACCCATAATGCTACAGCTTGTCCTTTATAGTGCGCTAAACCCATTTTCTCTCGCCGCATTGTGGCGAGAATGAGAATTAGAGACCCCACAAGCAATCTATTCAAGGGCGCAACAGGCTAACGGGATGTGACGTGCCAATGTTTTTAGCGATTTTCATTATGAGTCATTCCCTTCTAATTCATTTTCAATTGGACCATAAGAGCCGCCGCCGCGCACGGCACAAAAGGCGGGATGCGAAGAAAAGGGGGATCTTGTTTAGCTGCAAGACATCCCGAGAAACAAAATAATGATCTTTATGAAATTGCTTTAGACACAATCTGACATCTGAGACAAAGCAAGTGGCTGGCCTTGTTCAAATCGATAAAGCCTCCATTAGTTTTCGAAAGAGTAACACACAATTTGTTTCGGTGGAGCAGGCGCAGCATCTGCAATATTCTGCCCCCATCGACGTAAAAGGCTAATGCGCTATAGCCAAAGCTAATGCAAGATAAAACCTGCCTTTCTGTCAGATTGAAAAGGGAAAAAAATGGTTCGCATGCACCAGATCTATAGAGCGTGACCAAGCCTGTTATCGCAGACACCACATTTGTGTGGCGAGGACCTCCAGGGCCGAGCGATTGTGACAGTGGAGGAACCGCACTTCCGCAGCCATTCAAATGACTCTGATCTCGCGTGCATCGGGGATCAAACTTTTTTTTTTTTTCAGTAGCTATTGATCGGCTGAGATGAACAGAGGCAAAGCGATTGATCGACCGGCGGAATGACCTCATCTCTACCTTTGACACAGCAGGAAGAGGCGCAAATTGAAACCGCAGAAGGTTAAGCACACTCCTCACTAATCATTTCCTCAACAATGCGTGGATGTATCGTGCTCAGGCACCCCGGTGGTCAGCGGATCGATAGTCCCGGGGAGTTAGCCTATGAAAAGTGAACGCAGGGTCAGGCTCATTTTCCTCAAATCAGCAATCTCGGAGCCGGGGTATCTTGACAAATACACTGAGCCCCGTTTAGATCGGCCAAACAGAGCGACTCCCCTGCTTCTGGGGGCGATGGCCGTGATGGACGCGTTGCCAACCGCTGCAGAAACAGGCCTGGGAGAACCCACCCCCTTCCCTGGGAAGAATGTGCTGATCGGAGGGGATCTCGCTCACATCAGCTAACAGCCAGTAAGACAAATCTCCCGGCTAGTCCTGCCTACCTTCTTTGCGCCCGACCCGTCTGTTGGCATACACCGTTGGAACTTCCACTTCCCATGCGTTACTCAGTCCTGTGCTTGTGTGCCTGTCCGCGCATCCACTAATTTACAGAATCCAGCTCTACAGTATCTCTGACCGTGAACGAAGACACAGCTTCATTTTTTACATCCATATTCTACACTGAGGGACTGCCAATCAGCAAATCTACAGCCCCGGCCTACAACAATGCTTGACTCACGCATCTCATTAGCGTTAGGCATCTGTATTCCGGTAATGTACCCGAGGATGGCAGACTGCACGTCCCTGCTGAGTCAAGGGTTTTATGGCTAAATTCCGTGTCTTTCAGCTCAGATTGCTGGGGCCTCGGGGAGTTGAAGATGGAGCTTCATGGATGGAGGGGCAGGGATGAAGTGCGGGGGTCAATGTCTTTCTGACATCACTATTTCCAAAGGCCAATGAGGCTCGCCAGTTAAAGACTGGAACTGTAAGAGGGTCCTCCTGGCTGAGCTTTTCATTAGCGCCTAACCCTCGCCATCTCCTTTCTTTTACTGTCCCACAGCGCTGACAAACCACAATCAATATAACTTTAGGAAAACTGGGTGCAATGCCGCACAGTTTTTACCACCCAAGAAATCAATACAGAAGAGTGAAAAAAGGTGACGGGAGTAAATATCAGTGATTGCGTGCACACACACACACACACACACACACACACACACACACACACACACACACACATTTGAAACGTAACCCCCGGACAAAAGGACATGAGGGGGTAGTTTAAATTAGCTTGATAAACCACGACTATCCTCCGCCGCTGGAGTGAGTTATTCATCGAGGCAAATTAATTAACAAAGCATCAATGTAATGAATCAATTAGGCGATTGATTATTGCGCGTTGCCCTTATGGATTGAAGTTGATACTTGACCATTAAAGATGAATCGTGCCCAATTTAGATGGATTGGCAGCAGATGATAGGCAGGGGGCCACGGTGTGGTATGGTACGCAGGGTACAGACGCTGCGGATTTGTTCAGGCAAAACGTGGCAGCAGCGTGACTGACTGTGTTTTTGCGTGTTGAAAGTCTGAGAGTCTTGCCGCAGCATTAAAAGCATGCAAATGATCTTTCAGGGCACTTGGAGCCTAAGACTGAGCTTCAGGGCTACACACCCCAAACTCCACCCCCTCTTCTTCTGCAGATTAATATTAAATGCTTAGAAAGGCAGGGCTACCAAATGGCTGCAACCCCCACCGCGGAATCATATTTTTCATCAGGGATCTGTGGCTGTCTGCCTTGGTCAGACGCAGGTGACGCTTTGCTGTCAACCGACGACGGCTCTCCCAGCTTCCGCGGCACAAACACAATTGAGGCTTTGTCACAGACGACGACAAAAAATGTAATATTTGAGTAGAAATAATGAATTAATAGAGAGGGGAACAGAGGAGCGAAAACAAGGAAAAACATGGGCAATCATCAGTGCAAACAACAGTTGTGTGGCAGTCTTTCAGTTGTCTTGCATAACCGTCGACTGTCGTCGACTTTCAAGTGGCAGAATTAGTCTCATTCTTTCAAAAAAAAGAAGGAGAAAAAAAGGCCTTGGGAATCTGCTGGGAACCGGCTCACAAATGGTGCCGGATCATAAAAGGATGTCACGTTTCTGGCAGTTGTAGAACGCACTTGATTATTTTTATTTTTTTTTTTTTTGCTTTTGCAGCAGCCACAGCTTTGTAAAAAGGGAAACGCAGAGGTGACCTGACAAGGCATCGCTCCGCGCAGTGCTTGAGGGAGGAAAGTCTACCTGTCGGGTCAGAGGACAAATCAATATGGCATAATACGGCAATGTTTTGTGTAGCGCTGCCGTTCCAAGTCGGTGACACCAGATTTGGAATTGTGTATCACGATGGACGACGCATCGGTGGTAAAAAAATACTCAAATACTTGCAAAAGTGTGTAGTGTGCAGAGTGCATTAATGGGATGGTGCTCAGAGCCCACAGTCTGGTGGGTGGTGGATGTGACTTTCACAACGCAAAAGGTGATGCACAAAAACACAAAAAGTGAACATTATATATTGCAGAAAAAATCAACGGTTTTGGCCACATGCGTCTCTATGGGCCAGTTTTAACTTTGGCTGCGATGCTAATTTTGAACGGAAATATCAATACTGTTTAATCACAGCGCTAAAACTTTAATGTTTTGGGGGTAAAAGAAAATGGTCCACCTGTTTTCTACGTCAACGAGGAAATTATCCCGAAGAATTGAGTGGAGTCATTTTGAGGATTTCAAAACCAGGGCTCAGATAATTTATTTGTTTTGTTTAACAATACAATATGGCAGTTGGCGGGGAACCGCTCCGAAAAAAAGAAAAAGAAAGAAAAAAGGACAGCAGTCACGGCTGACGAGCGCCGCCTTCTGAACTCTCGCAAAAAGACATGACAAGCGCCCCCCGCAGGTCACATGCGGTACATGCCTGACGCTGAGTGTTTGCCCCGCTGCTTGACCTGAATCTAACTGAAGCTGCCAGCATTGTTTTAACCCTACCCAGCCACTGCAAAAAGCAAAACCCTTAGTTGTCGTTGGTGAAAAGTGACTCGGGTCGGCCGACGTCGGCCCGCCAGCGTATGAAGACGTCCCTGCCGCCGCGGCCCATCATGGCTCACCCCTGTGGTTTATACCCGTGGATCAATGACGCGGACTATCGTCAGGCAGACCAGAGGTCCGAGCGTGGGCGGACCGACAAAGCTCTCTGAACTGACTTGAAGGTGGGGGTGTGGGAGGGGCTTAGGGGGGACGTTGCATACTCCAATTGAACTTGTAATTGGTGCAGATGCCGTTTAGACGTGGTGTCTCACTTTGAAGTGTGTGAAAAGGGCGAGAAAGGAAGTTTAATAAATAACTGAATAAATGAAATCCTACATTGGGATTGGGTTCCCTCTCCGTAAAGCTGTTATTCCCAGAATGTTCATTAGCAAACACCTTGATAACATCTGTGCCGGGAAAAAGAAAGATGATCTATCACTCCACCAATTTTCCAATATAGCTCAGGAAGCAGATACACATCAAGCAACAGCCTTCCAGAATAGAGTGAATGGAGCCTCTTCCTCGCTTCAGGCCCTGAAATATCCTCATGAATCACAGCGCTTAAAAATAAATAATCCTCAAGAACCGAGGTATATTTTGGGATTTTTTTGCTTTACTTTCATTTTTTCCCAATCATTTCCAAGTATTTATCGCCACATAATAGACCAACTTCCGAGGGCAACCCTTAGCCGGCTCCTCGCGCTCGCGTTGTGACAGCGTGTGACATAAGCTCATTATTTTAGCCCGTCCTGCGCCAGAGCAGACTCGTCTCAGATAGGCCGGCGAGCTCCCTCCAAGTCTTCCATGAACCTTTCAAGACACTCTTACAGCCATGTGACAAATATCCCCAGCCAATGAATGAGCAAAAAAAAAAAAGGGATTTGCTCCAAGGCGTGAATTATTGAAGTAGACAGCGTGAGAAATTTCATAAAAGAAGAAGAAGAAGGAGAAGAAGAATCATCGGCATTCCCTGCGCACAAAGTCTCAGTGTGCTTCTGCTACATACTGTACCATGAGGGGCACAATCCCCTAAAATACACAAACAAATTAATATTGCTATTTGTTCGTTTTTTGTTGTTTTTTTTTTTGTCAGATTGGAGCTGGGTGACATTCATATTGGGGATTTTGTGGGAGCTAAAATCCCTCTTTTTTGTCTTTTTAAAGCCAGCTTCCATCCTCGGTGTAATAAAAGTTAATGAGGACGCACGCTGGTGACGAGGCTACCACCGGAAAATATAACCCAGCATGCGCAACGCCGTGCACAAAAGGCGCCCACATTATCAGCAGTTGCCGACAAAGGGAGACTAAAAATATCGCTTTTCTTGTTTTGTTTTTTTTTTTTGTCAGTTTTTGTTTCACTTGTGCTGAATCTGTTTCACGGTATGAAACGAAAAACTGATATAAAAAAAAAAAAGAAAAAAAAATGGTGTGGGGGCCGAATCGCACAACCTTGATGTTCCTTGTGAAGGGAACACAGATTAAAAGGGGTTGTTCCTCTCAAGGCCCATTGCGCCTTCCTCTCATTATCCCTGTTCCCCAACAGACCCCCCCTCCCTCCCCCCCGATGTTCTTTACATTCATTCCACCGATCCCGCTATACGCCCCCCACCCTCCCACCTTGGCGGCTGTCTCCGAGGATACCTTCACCCTGTTTCAGGCTCGACGACTTCTTGCGATACAGATCTTTGATTTGATTTTTTTTTTTTTTCCTTTTTACCGTTCTTCTCCGTCGCCCTCCGCACGCACGACCACAACCGACCGGAGCTAAAGGTCGTGAGAGGTGTCGACTTCTGAGGTAAAAAACAAAATAATAAAAGCGCAACGTGACGCCGACAAACAAGGCGAAGGTCAAAAGTATCGCCTCGCCAGGGGACGGGGGTTCGCGACGAGCTCGTCAGCGCTGACGGCGGCCAGAACCTAATGAGAGTCGCCTCGTTAACGCGACAGCGAACATCCTTCACTCCTGACCTCTGCGGCCGGAGACCCAGCACGCCACAGTCAATTAGAGACAAACAAACAAAAGGAAAGAAAAAAACTCAGAAGCCAAATCTTGAACTCCCCTGCCTCCCCATTTCACTCCTTCTAAACCGAGAAAGTGTTTGCCACTGCTTGACCTGAATATTTGCCCAGGGCCGGAGGGGACGGGCGGCGGGGACGAACGGCGGGGGCGAACGGCGGGGGCCATTTCCAAGGCGCCGCACAAAAGGAGCAGCTTCCTAAGTGCCAAGCGGCCTCCGCTCGCCCCGGGGCGCAAACACGTCTCTGAAAGGGAAGGAAGGTTTTGCCTTGTTTTTTTTTTGGCAAGTGGCAGGTTCGTACAGCGCGGTAATGACCCAAACGCCCACCAACCAGCCAACCAGCCAACCGTCCGTCCACCCACCCACCACAGTTTGCACGGTTTGACTTTCAAAAAAGGAGCTTTAAGCAGTGAGCAGCGACCACACACACACGAAAACACGCAAGCACGCACACACGTCTTGATGATGCCACATGACGGGCGGATTTAATGATTTGTCTCAAAAGAGACTCGTCCACACTGAATCGTCTTGAACCCCTGATGGGATTAGTTTATTTTTTTCCCTCTCCATCTCTCTCCTCTTCTTCTCTCATCTCTCAGCTCCTCTCGTCAGCAAGTGGAGCCCCATTAATTACAACCTTCCTTCTGGAGGAGGATGAAAAAAAAATGAAAAAAAAACAAACCCGCGCACACAGAGCTCGCCACAACGCCAGCCATGCCCGCCGGGCTGTGCCGTGCCGTGCCGTGCAGCGCAGTGCCGTGACATCCATACGGCGGCATACGACTCGAGGATGCGCGCGAACGATGGCGCCGGCGACTGAAATGTAGCGCGCGGCGCGACGCCGGAACGTTTGACCTCAAAGTTACCCTAAAGCTAGACTCTAGTGCCATCTATTGAAAAGCCGCACAGCGAATCAGTATGCCGGAGACAAAGAGTTGGGCTGCTGCCACCGACGCCGTTCCTTTTTTTTTTTTTTTTTTTTTTTTTTTTTTTTGCGTCGGCACAGCTTGAACTTAAATCCCCCTCCGCTTATTATTTATTTTTAGGATGAGCTGTAATTATCAACAACACACGACTTGTTGCTGAGTCGAACCCCCGGAGCCCTGCAACACCACAAAACAACAAATCTACCCGGAATTTATTTTTTTCCTGCTGGATCTGTAATTCGACCGCTCGTCTTTTTTTATTTATTTATATTTCGCGCACGCTGCCAATGCAGTCGCAGAGGGGGATACAATTAATTAAAGAAGAAGAAGAAGAAGAAGAAGAAGAAGAAGAAGAAGAAGAAGAAGAACTTCACGGCCCATTTACGCAGCGTGCACACAGATTTGTGACAGGGAGGTGGTGGAGGTGGTGGTGGTGGTTGGAGGGGTTACCTTCTTTGAGCAGGCGCGAGTGGATGAGGAAAAGCAGAAAGCAGCAGATCGCCGCTCCGGTTAGTGCCCACGCGAGTCTGAGCAGCTGCATCCTGGCGCAGAACGGCGGACGATTATTATTATTTATTTGTTGTTGTTTGTTTGTTTGTTTTTCGTTGTGTTGCTGTTTGGCGCACCACCTCAGCTCTCGGGCACCCGCTGACTCATGTCGTCGTGGTGGCCGTGGAAATCAGCTCGCATCCCATTGGCAAAAAAAACAACAACAACAACAACAAAAAAAAACAACCCCGGAAAAAACGGGAGGAGAGAGACACGGGGGGGAAAATCCTCAAGTTCGGTTCAGACGTGGCGAGTCGTGCAGAATCCGAGGGGGGAAACGCGCGTCCTCGCCTCGGTGCGTCAAAAGGGGCTCCGAGCGAACAGCGGGGCTCTTAACCCCCGATGGCCGTCTGAGCGGGTGGCAACATCCCCTCTTCCTCCTCCTCCTCCTCTCACTCCTCTTCCTCCTCTCAGGCTGCTGCGGCCGGTGCGGAGCCCTTCTCGGCTGTTGCGCTCCTCGGCGCGTCTCCGTCCTCGGGTGCGCACGGCGTTGCGGCGCGCTCCTGCTGCTGCTGCTGCTGCTGCTGCCGCCAGTGACGGCGATTGTCTTGTTGGTGGTGGCGATCGCCGCTCTCCGCTCGCATGTTACGCACGTCTCTCCCGCTGCCAGAGAGGCGGAACACTGGCAGCGAGTCGGCAGAAACCCACCGACTCTCTCTCTCTCTCTCTCTCTCTCTCTCTCTCTCTCTCTCTCTCTCTCTCTCTCTCTCTCCTCCTCCTGCGCTCTATCGTGCCATCACTTTCTCTCTCTCTCTCTCTCTCTCTCTCTCGCTCTCTCTCTCTCCCTCTGTCTGTCGCTCTCTCTCCCTCACTCTGCCCCACTCCCTGATTCAGTCCTATGCACCCCTTCAGCAAAAAAAAGAAATAAAAAAAATCCAGTGTCATTTTCGGCGCAACTGCGAGCTTCATTAACTATGCACCGCGCAGGACGAGGAGGCTGCGGGCCGTCGGATCCTCCAAAAAGGCAGACCATGTGATCACATAGATAGATAGATAGATAGATAGATAGATAGATAGATATATAGATATTGCTCTGCAATTTCTTGATGTGAATTTTTTTTTCAAAATGTCAATTTTAACTGTCTTCTAACCCTTACGTAGATTGGTAATTGGTATTTTCTAATCCACATAACTGTTCTAGATTTTCACAGAAGTATAGAGGTGACAATAAAATGAAAATCAATGACAATGAGATTAATGTACTGCAAAAAAAAATCTAATGTCTTCAGACAAAAATACACAGATGTTCCTACAATTTTGCAAAGTGACTACATAGATAGATAGATCAATAGATAGATATATAGATGGATAGATAGATAGATAGATAGATTGCCTGAGATTGCCTTAATTTTAAAGAATCAGGTCACTCTGAAATGTCCATTCCATTTTTACTGTCTTATGAAGATTGGCAATTGGTATTTCTTCATTTAATGCAACTGTTCTGTAGTTTCACAGAAGTAGAGAATTCCACCTGGCAACAATAAAATGCAAATCTATGGTAGTAATAATAATAATAATAATAATAATAATAATAATAATAATAATAATGATGATGATGTACTGAAAAAAAGATCACGTCTCCAGACGAAAATGCAGAGCATCTTAACAGCATACTTCCAGGCAACTAATTTCCAACTAATCTCTAATACCTTGATTCAGGTTACACTCAGAAATCTGAATGGTTGGGCCAAATATGCACGCCCACAAACCTCATCCAAATTAAAAAGAAAAAGACAAAGAGAGTTAAGGAAAGTTTGTTTTTTGTAGCTCACTGAGAAAATCCCCCCCAAAAAAAAACACACACACACACACACGCACACACAACCCCCCAGTAATTTGAATAATCAATAGGCTGTGGGTAGCCTAGCCTGGGGCTTTCTAAGAATATTCAACACCTCCCCCTGAAAGAGATTACACATGTAGCCTAAAATTTCATCATATTATAAGCGTAAAATGATGAATGAAAAAAATAATGCCGTTGCAAATCCTTCCTAACAAAAAAAAAAACAAAAAAAAAAACACCCGTCTGTTGCGTTCTCAGCTTGACGCACAGAGTAGGACGACTGGATCCCTGGAGCGGGGCCACAGTAAGCGGAATACAATAGAATTTGTAATCCCCTCCGACCAAGCTGTTTTGTGTGCATTCCGTGAACGCACACGTCGCACACGTCACCCAATGCAGCCAGAAGATGAAAACTCAAACATCCATCCAGCTATAAGTCACTGCGGCTGCTCAGAAACAGCTCCTAGAGCAAACGGGTGGGTGGGTTTGTGGCGCAGGATGCTAGCGTTCGCCCGGCATCCGCACCAAGCAAAGCTGCCTGCACTCAAGTCCACGCAAACATCATAGCATGAACAAGATGATCCTCCGCCCGCAGGGCGACTTTCACATCCGCGCCTTCCTCATCAAACCGAAATAACACGCCGACGACGGCGGCGCCGCTCAACAGAAGAGCGCCATCGGCGTGGCGTCAATAAGGGCCGGCCCCCAGAGCTACAAGTGCTAATTAGCTGATAACAGTCTCTGGCATGCGTGCCAGCCTGTGGAGGAGTCAGAGTGCGCGGTGCTTGTGCTGGTGCCATTGTTACTCCTGTTTGTGTGTGTTTTAAGATTCACGTCAGTTCTTCCCAACGCCATCGCAGCCCAGATCCATCCATCTCCTGCGCGGAGAAGACGCTAGTAAACGACACAGATGCACGTTTCCTAATTACACCCAAAGCCTGTATACAGTTTATACAATGTGGGGAGGGAGGTGGGACGGTGGGAGGATTGTGTGCGTGTGAGGAGAGAGGGGTGTGGGATGGTGGGGCGGTGGGGTAGGGTTAAATATAACTCTGCGTATTGTGCGTGAGACCTAATTAAGAAAGTGTTGCAAACACAGAGAGAGAAATGATGTGGTTTGAGACGCTCGATGAAAACATTTTTTTTTAAAGTTGCCACATTCAACCTGTGAAACAGCCCCGCTGCACCCCCAACCTCGTGTGCAGCATATGGAACATCACCCCCCCACATCCCACCCGACTCCTCCCTTTCATTTCCCCCTTTAGCGCTAATTCAAGGTGGTAGGATTTGTGGAGGAACCGGAAGGAAATATTTAGAGGCTGAGAAAGATGCAGCCCTGCTGCACCTTCCAGTAATTGGGCCTGTCTGCTCACTTATTTATTGAAGCCGGAATCAACGTCGACGAAAAGTCTACCAACAGAAAACGGAGTCAAATTTAAGCAGAGAACCGTTAGCGTAAACTGTTGGCGGGTTTAGTTAAAACCCTATAATGCGAGTTAAGATATATGCATTAGCATAAATCAATGGGCACAACTCAGAACAACTTCCTTTAATTAAAGAAAAACATTTAGTGTTGTTCCTTTCTCTCTCTCTTTTTTTTAAAATAACACAACATCATGTTCTGACTAAACCCCAGCGCCACACTGTGGCCGCTATTATTTTCCTCTTTCCTTCTATCGCTGTGACTCAGTCCAGGCTGGAGCTCCAGGCTCAGATAGGTGGTGTTGGTGCTGAAAACTAGTCGGTCCAGTATGTTTCAGAAAACTCATTCACAGTCGATTCCGTAGTTCAAAACGGGTGGAAACTGAAAAAATGACAAATTTAGTCTCAGACAGAATTCCGACCAGAACTCGCAGTGAACGGGCACCGGAAATCACATTGACGCTAAATTAGAAGAAAAAAACCCTCTATTTACCCGCGCAAAAGTACATTTTTAGTGGCAATTACCACTTTTGCAGAGCCGAGTGTCGCAATGTGACATCACGGCATGCTGGTGATTTCCTATCTCGTGTTTGTCTTGGCACTTGGATCACAGGAACCGAAGGCGCTGTTTCCCTCGTGGCCTTGATGACATGTAAAGCGTTTCCCTGCAAAATTTCTGTGGAATGTGTGCCAAGTTTTTGTTTTTTGTTTTTTTGGGAACGCAGCGGAATTCTTTCCTATCTTCCTCTCCTTTCTTTATCCATCCACCGTTTCCTCGCACCAGGCACCTACACTTGCTGCCACGTCTACGTGATCATCGCCGCCGCTGCTGCCTTTCCCACTGCCAGGAGCCAGGAGAGGCGTCACTTGCTTTGTCCTCTGTGCAGGTCACTGGCTGGCTGCCAGACGGAGCCTATGCCAATAAAAAGCCATGAGTAATGGCCTCAAACTTCCACTGTTCGCCCTGTTTCCCCTCCCCTCCCCATTCTCCTATTATTCCCCCAGTGGCTGATAAATTTGGAGCTTAAGCCTTAATCAGAGGGAAGGGCCGGCGAATACGGCTCGCGTCCGACGGGGCCGTCCAAGGCGTCCAACGTTCCTACAGTTCAATCGGCGATAAAAGGTTGAAGTGGCCGCCACCTGTACGGCTTCCCCTGCAATCCGCTCGGCCTTCCAACAGGTGGTGCTTTTATTGCTCGGTCGTGAAACAATAGCCAACCCTGGACTCCAAGGGAAGTCTTTGAAGAAAACCTGTCTGGCAGATGACTGAAGAAATGTGTCGTGCACAATTAATTTAGCGGGAGTCCAAATTTGGCAGGAGGACGGGACAGTGCTGTGTTTTGGACAGGGGAGTTGGGAGGGGTTTGTGCTTCTGTGGTTGCCAAGTGCTTCTGGTGACTGCAGTGGGTCAGATAGATAGATAGATAGATAGATGGATAGTATGTCTTCTGCTAACCCTTGTGTAGATTGGCAATTGGTACTTTATAATTCTCATAACTGTTCTTGAGTTTCACACAAGTAAAGAATCCCACCTGGTAGCAATAACATGCAAAACAATGACAATGAGACTAACATACTGCAAAAAAAGATCATGTCTCCAGACTAAATTACCCAGCAGTACCTCCAATTTTTCTTAAGGCAGCGATATTAACAGCATATTTCCAAGCCAAAATATCCATTTGAGCCTCCTTCATGCTTGCTCTAGCAAGTTAGTTCAGGGAGTTGCAATTCTCACTCGTCAATGATTGTCTGGTTTCATCTCAAGGAAATGTACGACCAAGATTTGCAATGTGTGCTTTAAAAGTACAAATTTACCATTAAAATGATTCCCTTCGAGCACCGCTTTCTGTTTGCACCGCCTGCCAAAGCTTCTCACCAAAAGCAACTTGCTCTTCCAAAAAAACAAAAAACAAACATGATGAGTGCCCAAATCAAGTACCCCCGTGACAAGAGAAGAGCTGATGTCTTTCACAAGGTTAAATTGCGCGGGCAGGCGCAGGTGTCACGGATTTCATTTGTTGACAAAACCGTTGCCGCTCTTTCCTCAATACTCGGCCAAATAAACAAATAAATAAATAAAAGAAGGACGGAAGTGGAAATCTATACTTAATCAAGTAAACGTAACAACGGCCATAACGACGGTGATTCATGGCGGGTTTCGCAGCACTTAACCGGTAACTAATGGAATGGGGCCAGGTGAGTCCTGGGCGCCGAGGGATGATATGATGGACGACTGAAGATGAGGAGAGCGGAAGCTGCACGGAGACGGAGGCGGGCCGGGTGGTTGTTGCCACCCAGTCTTGCCTGGACTGGCCCATCACCACTCCAGATATTGCACTTCCTGCGATATCACCTCATTGTGTGCTCTTCATGAAAAATAATACGCCGACTTTGTTGTCGCGAACGGCACAACCTTCCAATTATGAAGAAGCGCACGTTTAAACATTTAAAATGTTTATATTGAAACCCATTTATATTTAATCGCCTGTAACAAATAACTGAAAACATCAATGCCTCTAATCCCGGGAAGAGGAGGGAGCAATTTCCAGAGAGGATCCACGAGCGACGCCGCTGTACCCGTCACGGGTCGCGTATTTACGTCGTTAATTTTGGCACAATGTGGTAAATTAGACGTTTAAATGAAAAGAAAAAGCACACAAAAGTTTATGTCGCGGAAAATGACCCCGGTGCTGCCGCCAACATTTATTTTCTTAACGCAAAGAGGTGACGGTGACAGATGTCCGAGCTGGAGCCTCGCTGATTGATTGGTTCCTGGCAGACAGTCTTTCCCGTGGGCTTCAGGTGATTCACAGTGAGGAAGGAGGGAGAATATATAAATACATATCTGAACAGGCAGTTAAAAAAAGGAATGAAAAGAAGAATATATTGAAGAATTTATAGAAGACTTTTCTTCCATTATCTTTGTTCAGTAGCACTGCAGCGTGTAGGAACAGATGGTCAGGTGTTGTCATACCAACAAGGATTGTTAATAACTGATTACATTGCCACAGCTTCAGTTTCTTTAGCTTCTTAAATGTATAAAAACATAAAAGGAACAATTTCCCCAAGAACAAAATCTATTTTCCACCTTTGTTGAGTTTTTTTTTCTTTTTTCCTGACACTAACCTGCCTCCGATTTGCTCATGGGTTTTCAATCAGTCAATTGGTCAATCATTAAGGCGTCATGAAGGAGGGGGGGACGGCACCTCGGCACTTTCAGCAATTTCTAAAGATCACAAGTAAATAATAAATGAATGAATTAATTAATTAATTCATTAATTCATTAATTCATAACTTGAAAACATTTTGAGGGTCAGGTTTCTTCACTGGTCGCAACAAAATCTGGAAGGTTTGTTGAATCGCCTCCATTCGCCGCCCTCCTTGTTTTTTTTTTTTTATCATTTCTTTTTTTTTACCCAGACAGATGTATGGTACTTGTCAAGAATTGGAGTCTATTAAACGTGGCAGGAGTCAAAGCTGTGACGTACTTAAAGACAGAAGCGATCCCCGAGGTTCAGTGGATGGAGTGGAATTCCTTGGCCTGTCCAGTCAACATGTCAGTGTCCTTGGGCAACGGTCCAAATTGCACCCAGAGGCTAAGCCTCGCTGGGAGCGTGCAGATAGACTGTATGTGTGAGTGACTGCTAGTGTATGAACTGTGTGTGTGTGTGTTTGCGTGGATATAATGGCTGAATGTGACGAGTGTCTCTTGAGCACTTTGAGGAATCATTAGACTTGAAAGGCGCGACATAAACGCCGGCACTTAGCTTCAGTCTGCGCTTTCGGCTCGGCGCTCTTCAGAGAAATCGCCCTTTTTTGCCAACCATTTATTTGGGAGGGGGGGCGCTGCAAAGGCTGCGACGTAAATATGTCAATGCATCGCTCGGCCCAAGAGCAAATTTCTTAAATAGGAAATGTAGCCCCGGGCAGGTTAATTGGCCCTGCTGAGACAACAGCAAGCAGGAGTAACAGCACATTTCCTTTTTCTGCCAGAGGAGATAGTGGGTGACAAGGCTCTGATATGCAAAAATAACACAATCAGAATTCTATTTACCTTGTCAACAGGTGACAAGCTCAATCTAAATGGCAATATTATGTTATTATTAGGGCTGTCAGTCGAATAAATCTTCTAATTGCGATAAATCGCATTAGTGTGTCACGATTAATCACAAATTAAGCGCAATTTTATTTTTACCCTGCTCTATATGTAACTATAGATATTTATTTCTTATACTCCGAGAAAAATTGGAGAGCACAATAATAATTCCTTGGTGGGAGATATTCTATTTTTATTTTCATTGGAACATTCCAAAATGATTACATACTTAAACTGTCCAGATACTCCCAAAAACAACCCCTCAAACCTTGAGAATATCTCAAGGTTTGAGGGGTTGCCGGATTAGCCGGCCGTGGTAGTGCGCGCCGCTTCGAGTCTGGTGTGAATGACACCATTGGTTAACAGAGGCGCCGAAAGGAAGCGGGCTCCGTTCCGTGGCTGTTTGCCGTGCTTCGCGGCGCTTCCGGTGTGAACCCGGCCTTACACACGCACAACACGGAGAAGTAGAGGAAGTTGTCTGTGCAGGAGGGCTGCAGTTCACGCACAATTTCCATGGGCGTGCTGCTTTGCGGCGCTTCCGCCTCCGGTGTGAACCAGGCGTTATTTGCGGGTTAAAATAATTACTGCCATTAAAAGGAGTTTGAGTTAACGCGTTTCAGTTAACGCGTTGTTAACAAATAATAACTGGGGATGTCAACGTTGACATCCCCAGTTATTATTTGTCCTTTTAAAGGGCCAGTAAGTAAGATTAAGTAGCATCTAGTGGTGATAGAGTATATTGCAAGCGATGTGAACTTCAGTTCCTTGTTTCCTGACGTCCCACTTGATCTCAAATCTTTACGATGCCAGCAGATCATCTTGCATTCTATTTTACCTCCTTTCCAGTGTTAATATTCTTATTAAGAGAAAATGAAAATAAGAATTATTTAAATGCAGTGACTATCCAATGAAGTTTACAATTGTATTTTTTTAATTCGCTTTTATAGCGATACAGATTACACAGTGGGCCTTTAAAAATAACTTTTTTGAGCAAAAGGGGAGAGAAAAAAAAACAACCAAACTAAGTTTGAGAACACAATATATTAAAGATGCCAAAAATAATGGTAATTACTGTCAGGCGAAGCTGCAAGATAAACACTTTCGCCCCCTCCCTCCAACACTGCGCGGCCTCTTTCGCTTCAAAAGGCCCCAAAAGTTGCTGCGACTGATGAATGGCGCTCATTATTGAGTCCACAAAGGCGTCCTGCATCACTGTCACCGCAAAAAATCTCCCAGACGCCTCGACTCCCAATACGGGCAATCCAGGAAGAAAGCTGACTCCGTCACTTAAATATTGATTGACTTTTTGTAATTAGAATGTCATATTCAATCTGTTAAGAAGTAATTAAAAACCCATATCCTATCAACCTCAAAATGTGGCGTGCGCCTCCGCTTGATGCTGGATGGCGTGCGTGAGCGTTAATTGAGGCCTCGGCTCAATTTTCACACCGATCGTCTGGGTGTAGATGTGGCAGAAATTTGCTAATGGGGCGTTTAGGGACACGTCGCAGCGCCTCCCAGGGGGAGGGAGTGAGTGAGGAAGGAACGCAGAGAGAGGAAGAAAGCAAAAAAAAAAGACTCCTCCCAGAAGAGTGTTTGGCTTTGCGCCTCACAAGCTCTTGGTGGCAGCGCGGTAGAGCACCCCCCAGAGGGGAAACAGGAGAACACGGTGAGTGCTTCTTGCGAACAAGGCAGGCGGGAGAATATATGAATGCCAATGAGAAGTGAATGCGGAGCCTGAGAGATTGACGCGTGTGTGAGTGTGTGTGTGTGTGTGTTTCTGTGTGTCTCTGCCCCTTGAGAACAGCAATAAAATAATGGGTTAAGGCGATTGTCAAACCTACAAATCGGTGTCTGCCTTCTGCAAAAAAAAGCCTGCTGCGTCAGTTAGGTGCAGCCTTGCAACATGGATAAATAAATACATAGTTAGATAAATACATACAAGTGTGTTGCTTATTGCGCAAAGCTTTTTTTTCACATCTTCAGACTCCACTGGACGAGTCATGTGCAAGTCCCAACACTCGGGAGTCATTTTACTGACTCGTAAATCGACGTTCCTCGTCCTCTATTAACTCGTTCACAGGCTCGTCACCAGCTACGGCTCGCTAGCAAAGTGCCAAAGAGGAGCCCAGGCAACATGTCGCCAGGGAGATGAATTAGTGACATCCGTGACATCACAAAGGGGCTACTTTCCAGCACTGCATCGTAGGCAGACATTTTCTGAGAGGCTAAGCGAGTGAAACTTTTGTTTCTCCTTGGAGGGATTTAGCTGCAGTCTGGTGGAAAAGCAAAACAATAAGACAAATGGTTAGTCCAAACAAAATGGGGGAGCTTGAATAAACGCGTACACGAAAAAGTATAGGGCGGCAGGTTACTGGGAAGTTCAATCATGCTCGAGGTGCACACAATATTTACAAAATACAAGCCAGGTGGTTTTATGATACAAGCAACAAAAGGGAAAAGCAAAAATTGCTCCATCCTCAGGAAGGGTGAGTTGAAATCACTTGCACATTCATTTCCAGGTCAAAGACTCACATGACTTGACCAAAGAAAAGAATTCCACTTTATTTTTGGCGCCACATGCATATTTATCACGTATGAAACGCGCTGGAGCGACGCTTCACGTCGAATTACACAGCCGACGACCCTGACATTAAAGAGACGGCGTCAAACCAGCGCTGTCATATTTATGCTCGGCTTGTTGTTTTCTGCCTACTTTGTAGATGTTTCAGCGCAGCTTTGAAGCCCACGCTGAATAAATGATGCACGGCGGGATTCGGCAAGCGCGCACCTGAGACGGAATGGAAAGTGATACAGCGGAAATTGAGGCGCGGCGGCGGCTTTTAGAAGCGCGGCGGACTCCCTCAGCCAGAGACAACGAGACGGTTCCGGCGGACGGGAAGTTAATGTTTGACGGCAGCTGAGAAACGAGAAATGTTTAGCTCGGGCCGTTGATGTAATCAGAAACGAACGGCTCAAAACAAATGAGAGAAAATGTGAGTGTTTGACGAAGGGACAGAGCAGAACCAGAAAGTAGGGTAAGAGTGAAGCAATAAAAAAGAGGGCTGCAGGATGAGCAGAAGCTGCAAAAAGTGCCTGAAACGACATGAAAGGTGAGATGAATTACAAAGTAGTCACGCGAACCAGTATCAATAAGGGTGGCTGATGGGCCCACTTTGGTGGATCCATCCATCCAGCTATCCATCCATTCATGTTTTAACAAACAAAGGCTGAACAAGGTTCCTCAGTCAAGACACACCACTGAATCCAACAACTCGAGCCACTCGGCACGGTTTCGCTGTGTTTTCGTGAAAACTATCGATGCCGCTGTAGATTTTCACTAACTTCGCCTTGATTAAAATGAAAACTGCCGCTGCCCTCGAAGGGAGAGAAAACAGCCCGTGGCAAGGTCTCTTCCCAAAAGTCGCGACCCAGCTGCCTCGAATCAACCGCTGACCTTGCAGTAAGCTATTTCACAAAGGAATTATTTTCTTTCCACGCCGAAGCTCGGTGGAATTTCACACCTTCGGTACCGTTACTCGGTTCCTTAAAACTGGCTAACGGTGAATGAAAATGAGGCAACAAAGCTCTGGAGGCGTGAAGTCAAAGTGGAAAGAAATATTTCTGTCTCAACAGGTGCCGAAGGCAAAACAGGCTAAAGGTTGAGGTGATTAGTCAGGTACAGTAGATTGTACTGAAAAGGCATGATTTAGCGATACCGTAATTACTGTTGCTTACCGGCTCATTATCAAAATATTATATGTAATGTTGTGGAGACATAAAATAGTCGATCAATCAACAGATTTGATGTACTAGGAATTTAAAATCAAGTACCCGCACTCGGAAAAGATTCCGAAGTGGGTTAGCATACTCAAACAACGTTTCAAGAAGGGGCCAAGGTTGGGGTTAGGAGCACTAGGATGCAAAAGCCACTGAGGTATATACCCCGTGAGTCTTCCCTATTGGATAAAGCCCTGGTGCACCAGCCATGGCACCAAAATATGTATCAGGACAGGATTTGTTAACTATCTGTCTAACTATCCAGACTGCAAAAGCAAGAGACAAGGCCAGTGTCAGGGGGAATGAGCAACACTGACTAAAGGAGAGGGAAGGGAAGAAAAATCCAACAGGAAAAGGCTCTTGCAGAGCGTCTAAGAAGCTGAGACTGGAGTCAAACTGTGTCAAGTCGGAGCAAAGTCCCGTGGCCTCCCTGGGGCTCAAACTCCATCTGACAGCAGTGGAAAGGCGGAGGATCAGCCCAGATTCCAGCCGGGCTTTGTCGCTTTACACCTTCAAAAATATGGCCCCGCAATCCCATTATCCCCGGCTCTGATGCAAGGCCTCCGACTCCACCTCTCATTCCACAGCGCAGAGAGGGTGCGTCGCCTCCCCGCGCAGCGTGCAAAATCCAAAGAAAATTAAAAAACTAAAAAAAAGCAATAAGTAGGCAAAAAAAAAAAAAAAGGGGGGCGGTCCTCCGCATTTCCAGACGTGCTCGAGAGGCTCTTCAGTGGAAGGGCAACCGGGGCGGTGGCAGTGAATGGACGGCACTCGATACCAAGAAGCCGCTTGTCGCGTAGCTCCGGTGCGCCAGCAGAAACGGGAGCAGCGGCGGTGGCGGTGTCACACGGGAGCGGACAATTTGGAGAACCGAAGTCAGCGGCGGGGATCGGGGGGAATGGGGGACATTTGATTTCGTCCCTCTCTCTGCCACGGCAGGGTCGTGGAGAGAACAATCTCCCAGGCGCAGATATGAGATTAGTTTTGCAGCTTGTTGTTGATTCTTCTTATTTATGTATTTTATTTTATTTCTTCCGTTGTCCTGTCCTCCTTTAACCCGGCACGCCCAGCAGGAGCAGGAGCTAAATTGCGTGGACACATCTCACGCAGCCGCCTTGTGAGGTATGCAGACGACACCGTCGTTATGTCATGATGCAGTGCCGCTGATGCTCACTAGTATTTGACCATGAAAGTGTAAAAAATAATGGAAATTAATTAAAAGTACAGTGTGCAATATTTGGCTTGATTTATGAATTTTATATTGGTAAAAGGTTCTCATATATACTGTATACATAGAGCCATAAGGGTCTTGCTCCTACTTAGCTACCATCTTGTATCAGCATATCTTTAAGGAAGCTCTGTATTTAAGGAAGCCCACCTGACAGTGCCCTAAGTATGAAATGCTCTGTCAGACGAGCTTCCTTGAAAATTTTACACACTGGACCTTTAACTTGAAAAAGTCTCATCCTGCTCAAACCCTCTGTCAGAACGCCTATCCTGGGACAATCACGGATTGATGAACTAACCTTTGACCCTGACAGTGAGTGCCACCAGCAAAGAGGCGAAACCGCGCAACAGCAACAAAGTCATTCTCACGTTTTCAACATTAAACTTGAGAAACCCCTCCTGTTGAATGACAGAAAAAACGCTTCCTGCGGGAGCTCGACGAGACGGAGGGGCAAGATTTCAGGTTTGAAATCACACATGCACACACATATATACACACACACTCACACAGACGGGGATTCATAGTTCAGTGCTCCTGTCCAAAAGTGCAGGCGAAGCAGCCAAGCGAGGTCTCGTCCTGTGTGAATCACTGGCACATCCTGACGCGTTTATCACCGTGTCTCGGCTACACACTCACACACACGCACACACACTCAGGCACCCAATGCAGTATTTATGGACACATGCAAAGACACAGATCAGCTAAACCCACGATAATCATCTCCCTTTGGTAGCCGCCAAGGGCAAAAAAATGTTGGCTCTCTCTCTTTTTTTCCCCGCTGATGCTTTTTTTTTTTTTTTGCCCTCAAAGAAAATCAAGGTGGCGTTTCTTCTGATGGGGTGGGGGGAAGAAAAAGCACTCTAGAATGAGAGCTGGGGGGAAAAAAGAGAAGAGGTTAGTCCTGGAAGCCTCCTCGACAGCGGAGGCATCCGACTGCTCACTCTGTGTGTTTGCATGGAAAGCAGCAAGAGAAAAAAAAAAGAAAGAAAGAAAATTGCTTGCAGGGCAACGGCGCCTTTTGTCACGCCGGGTCGCCCGCCATTTACATATTTATCCGCCGATAATTTTCTGCACGGGGCGGCACATCCACGCGCGCACAGACACCCCTCGCCGCAGCCTCATTGGCTGATCGATTCAGGAGCCGGCGGAGCGTAAACAAAGGCATAAAAATGAGCTGAGCCCCGAGTTCTTCTTCTTCTTCTTCTTCTTCTTCTTCTTCTTCTTCTTCTTCTTCTTCTTCTTCTTCTTCTTCCATTTAGAGAAGCGTTTCTCACGGATGTTCAAGAGGAAAAGGGAGAAGAAAAGAACAAATCTCAGCAAATACTGAACTTAAGTAGGGAAAATAAACTGTTGTTTACACCTTACACACACACACACACAGACACACACACAGTCTGCATGCTGGGCTCCATCTGCGCCAGAGGGCCGGGTGCCTGGCAGCCTCCTCGGGCCGCTCGAACCCTGGACCCGCCCTACCCACACCCCCTGCCCCCTCACCACACCCTCCTCTCTCTCCTGCTCAGCTCCGCCCTCCCCCCTCCGTTCAGGCGAGGGGCGGAAGTGAGGCTGGCATCCGCTGCGCCTGTTTGATACAGTGGCAGCGTGACGCCTGGCTGCCTGCTTGGCTGCCACTCAGCCATGCGCACAGCGTACACACACACACACACACACACACACACACACACACACACAAGCACACATGGGCAGTTTGGACTGGCAACATGTGACCAAGCGGAAAGTAGGAGGTACACACCGGCTGCTTCTGGTCGAGGGCTTTTGTGTCAAACGTGAAAAGACTGTCTGTGGCTAAAATAAATAAATAAACAAACATACAGATAAATAAACAAATACAGGGGTGGTTTTTGCCAGGCTTGTCTGTGCAAACAATCCTCCAAAAGGCGCCTGCAAGGCAGTGAAGGTGCCTGCAGTGAAATTCTGAGAGCTCGTCAAAGCCGCGCAGGATGGCTGACATGAGCTGCTCTTTATTAAATGCTTTGGGAACCTGAAGCTTCATAAAAATAGATCCACAAACACCTGAGTCCTGGTCGGTAAATGCACATTTAAAAATCACAATGAACCAAAACGTTGTGTGTTAGCAATATGTCCCTAATTATATAGAGCATCACCAGAATAAATTTGAATCATTTAAAATATTTAGATAAGCAACACTTCATTCAAGGTAATATATATATATATATATTTTATTACTCATTGTGAGTAAAAATCTTTAAAAACAAAGACGGAAAGGGAAAAGGCAAGAAAGAAGGGAAGGGATTTTTTTTCTTGAGTTTTCTTTATATCGTGTCACACAATGCATAAAGAAGCCAATTGATAAGTTCATAATTTAAAAATAAATGTGAATATAAAATATAAAAACAGTGTATATAAAAACAGTGGCAATATTGCTCCAAAAAACACACACACATTGATAATATATCATTTTGTTGTGACAGGTTGGCTTTCTTTAATCACACTAGTGTTTATTTTTGTCTATAGTTTATTAATTATTGATTTTTACCCTCCTCACACACACACACACACACACACACACACACACGCATCCACGACACACACACACACACGCACACTTTATTCGACCCATATGGTTCAAACACGCTCCTCTCTATGAAATATGCTCCCCATTAAAATGTCAAATTCACCCGATTACACGATCCCGTGTCTTAGTATCAATACCAGTTAATATGTCAGTTTTATATCCCTTACGTCCCGGCGAGTCCGTCCGTCCCTCCGCAGCAAGCAGCAAGTAGCAAGCAACGAGCAGCTCGGCTCGCCGCGCCAATCTATAATTCATGGCGCGAGCTCGGCTCGAAGCCCCCGACAAGTTATTTCTCCCCGGGACGGACCAGGGTCCGTAATCAAAGCAACTAACCTGTGATTTAGCTGGCCCTGGGGTAAACATCTGCTGCCTGTCATCTGGACTGCTTACAAGACAAGACTGCTCATGCAAGCCAGCAGTAGAGGGTGCCGCTGATTCGGCGGTCCTCAGCAGTTCTCCAGAGTCGTGGCCACGCCGCCCTCGGCGCTCAAGATGGGGCGGAGGAGGTGCGGGTTTCGGTACCATTTAGCAACAGGGAACATCCAACCCTGATGTTGGCGCTGATAGTGGCGCGCAGGCTGATTTTTCAGCCATTTGCAGGCTGGGGCAGGTCAAATCATGTATAATGGGATTTTTACAAATATAAAATATTTATTTTTGACAGACTGAAAATAAATCCGTTTATATGGATATACTATCATACTTGTTAATATGCGTTGTTTCCTCATTTGGGATCAATAAAGTACATCTATTCTATGACAGAAAATGGGGCTAAGCGATCTAACGTTGACACGTTACGTAACCTGCATGAGCCCTGACGCAGGCATCACGAAAGGGCCGAGCTTTTAGCAGCACAGCAACAACACACACAGAGGAGAAAGATCAGCCGGTTTTCGGACAATCGTTGGGAAGGTTTTTGAAAGGTTCTATTATCTTGGCTGCTATATTCTACTACTTTACTCCTGTGTTTGCACAAAAAGAGATGCTAGGGTTAATGTGGTAAATGCGCTATGTTAATGTATTCTGCTTGCTGTTTCACGCATTTGACACTTGGAAGTGGTATCAGCTTATTCAGGCTGTTTGCAACCACCTGTTACGCTGTGAAAGCTGTGTTCAAAGACAGGTTGGTGTATTTAATGACAGCGGGTTGTGATAATCGATGCAGTTGTGCAGGGTGGGCTGGGACGAGTCAAATTATTGACAACTGCGGGTGGTCAAAAAGCCTGACCCTTGCACCGCTACACCCAGAAGGTGCAGAAATCCATACAAGCTCCGCCGTCGCAGCCAATCCCAGGCCAAAAGAGAAGGCTAGTGAGACAAACAAACAAAACAAGGGCCACCCCTCCTCATTGATTACCTCCTCCTCCTTTATCTTTCTTTAGAACTCCTCGACACTCTCTGCCGTATACTACCCACCGAGTTTTGTCTTTATTTATGTCTCCGCCGCCTCCCGTCTTAATCTCCCCGACCGCTTGCACAATCACGGCAGCCGGCGGTGACGTATAAAGAATATAACTCACGTGTGTACCTGTGTTTTTAGGGGCCGGATGAGTAAAACGCAGAGCGCGAGGAGGAATAACTGTGAATTAGAAACATTTAAGCACGGCCAAAACGAAACAGATCCCAATAAATTGAGCTGGTATCGTCTGAGTTTTCCAACCCTGCGGACACAGCGCACGTCGATTCACAAATTGCTGGTGAAAGAGAGGTACGTAAATCAGGAAAAAGGGAGAAAGAGGAGGAAAAAAAAACACGCTTGCCCAGAGAGGGCCGATTAATTAAACCGACTGTTTGAGTGCAGCGTGGCTGCAGCCACACTGTATGGAACTGCATCTATTATTCTCTCCGAGTGCGCTGCTTCACACTAGCCAAAGGTGGCCCTCCAGCGCACAAATGTCAAATTTGACGTTCAAGTGACTTTACACAAGATTGCGTCGGGCGTTCCTCCTCCCCGTCGGAGCACTTCAACCCCTCCCTGACGGGCTCCAGTTTAATTTTTCTGGCAACAAACACAGCGTTAACGCTGCCGCTCTGAGTCCAACTGTTTAGCTGCCAGTGATCTGTGGATGACGCAAACAAAGGCACGAGCGGCATGGAGTCACTTCATGGAAGTTTTCTGTGTAGATATGGGTGGAATTCTTCTATGTTTTTCGGGACGGACTGGCCCTTTAAAAAAAAAAAAAAAAAATTGGCCTCGTTGACTCGGAAGCTAAAGAAAAAGTGAAAGAATAGGATTTGATCGGTGTTAATGTTTGATAGGGTGCATTCTCCAGTTCTTTAACATGAAACTACACGGCCATATGCAGCCAATGAATATAGCATGTCGACGTGATGTTCATCCATTTTTCATTTCCACTGTTTACACACCCTGCCGATGCCGGGGCAAGATTCTCAGCTCGGTGGAGCTGCACCCTGAAATTCCAAATGTTTCCGTGCAAGTTTAATAAATAAATAAATAAGTAAGCAAGTAAATAAGTGAATGAATGAATAAATAAATAAATAAATATCCAACCCCAGGCTAAAAGCAGGAGGGACACACGAGATTCCTGAAATCTATAAAATAAAGCAGGCAGCCAAGGGAAGAGATAAGGCTGTTTTCCCTTAATCTGCCGTGGCTGCCATCCTGCTTCCCACTCTGTCAGTCAACCTCAGCCCATTTTTTCCCCCCTTTTTTTTTTTTTTTTCTTGGCCAAACTCTGGATGCATGCTGGGAGCTGTGACCCGCTCCTTTATCAACACAGAGCCAGGTGCACTCTGGGAGCTTCCTGCTTGCCCTTTATCAGCCCTTTATGGCTTCAGAGATGGAAGTCTGGCCACCGTGTATAAATGTGTGTGTGTGTGTGTGTGTGTGTGTCTGTGCGTGTGTGTGTGTGTGTGTGTGTTTGCTGCACGCTGGACAACAGGGGCAGATCATCATTTTCCTCGGGCGCTCCGTCGAGCTCCTGGGGCAGACGATACATCGGCCGCCGTGCGCGACTGTGCCAGGACTTGTGTATTTCTGTCCTGGCGAGCATGTGGGAGCAGAGGGATTGCACCCCTAACCTGCCACCCCCCCACCCCCCGGGGAGTCGGGTTTGGAAGGGTGGGCTGTCACTTCAAAAGGCCTCGGGGCTTGCAGCAGCAGCAGCAGCAGCAGCAGCAGCAGCAGCCAGCCCGCCAAGGGGGGAAATCCTGTTTATGCGGCAGGGGCGATGAGGGGAAGTATGTGTGTGTGTGTGTGTGTGCATGTGTGTGTGCGTGGGGTTTGCTTGGCAGGACTGGTGGCTAACACCGCACAAGCCCGATGCTTCGACGGGCTGCCACCACCCAGGCAGCTTTAAACCCACCCCCCACCCACAACCGCATTGTGATGAATTCAAGGAGGAGAAAAAAACCCAGACACAACGTCTGAATTAGAGAGGTCGGAAAAGACCCGCCCCCTCCAACCCTCCACCAGCTTTGATGCGAGACCCGCACCTCAACGAACAGACCTGCGAGATGAGGCGTCTTTTTGAATGTTAAACAAAAGTGGGGGGGAAACATCAAATAAGGCATCAACTCCCGGCGCGGTGATTTTCAAGGTGGGATGTTTTGCGCGGCCTTGGCAGATTCACGCTGTGCTCGCTGGAAAACCAAGGGGAAAAAAGAGAGAGAGAGAGAGGGGAGAGAAACACGTTTTAACACCATCAACGGCGTCAAGTAAATAGAAGAAAGAAGAGAAAAAAAGCAACGCAGACTTCAGAAGTGGCTCACTGGCTTGGTGAGGGTGAGGGTGGGGGATGGAGGGTTGGCGTAGGGGCGCTTTGCCTCTTTTAAAACGCCGCTTTGAAACACTTTTATCTCATCAAGCTCTGACGATCACAAAGGAAATTGATCTGCCGTACTGGGGAGAGGAGCCTTCAGCGGACTTTGCACTCCGCCGAGGTTTGGGCTGACAGGTTCCGGTTCAGGGGTCTGCCTTCAACACGATTTTGAACGTGTTGAAGGCAGTTTACCTTGAACGGAATTTACTCATTGGCATTCCCGATCAAAGCTCCACTTGAGACAAGTGTTGCTCCGTCTGCGCTTCGCAAAACACAGAGTTCTGTTTGATTCATGTGTGTAAAAAATGAAAAAAGTAAAAAAAAAAACCAGGTCGACTAAATAACTCATCTGTGACGTAAGAAATAAGCAGCCCTGTCTCGTAAGGAGCATCAGTTGTAGTTTATATCGAAAAACGGCAAACTAAGAAATATAGCTTCCTTTTAAAAGACTACAGTTTCCCCTACAACACAATGTGATACAATGTCATACTATAAATACAGTAGGAGACAAAGCAAAAGGATACAATACGATACAGAGCAAAAGACACAATACAGTGCCATACAATGCAATATGATTCCATACATCATTATGGTGCACAGCATGTTAGCTTCAGGTAGGCTCCCGTGTGATGTGATGTGCTCGAATACAGAAGGAGGTGGGATATCTATAAGATGGTCCATTTTGGATTCAGAGTCATTCTTTACCGGGAAGAAGCAAAAAGCCTGTAGATACATCCAGACTCACCATCTAGCCTCCCAGAGGCCTGTGATGCTGTCACTGTGCTGTCTGGGTGACAAGTTCACTTCAAGTGGTACCAGCCATGAAAGGGCCCCATTTCCAAAAAAAAAATCAAAAACTCAGCATTTGCATCATTTAGCTAACCTCCGCTAAAGTTCAATCCCTGTCACTTTCTGGCTGGGATTTCCTGCGCCGCCCTTCGTGGTTTCACATCACACACTCCCTCTGTCACCCACTTTCAACTCGGCCCGTCTGTCTCTCTCTCTTCCTCTCCCGCCACGCTCCCTTGTCACTCCACTGGACTGGATGAAGGGATAAACAGAGTGAGGGAGCAGACACAGAAACAGTGGGGGCTTCCGGGGCCCTTCGGAAGGAAACACACACGTGTGTGGCAGTAATTGGCATTAAAACACATTTCCCCTCCATTTACATGGTGTCAAAACTGCTGCACGAGACAGAAAATGATGATTTGAACGGCAGTTGTGGTGGCAATTTTCAAAAGCTCGACTGGGCAAAACTAGTCCAAGAGCTCATTTGACATCGGGGCTTTGCAGAACAAAGCGCTTTTATAACTCTGTTGCCGCCGGTGTTAGTGGTGGTGGTGGTGGTGTTGTTCGCGGAGGAGGAAATAAACAGAGGCAGGCAGACCAGAGGAAAATGAAAATGAGGAGCAACTGGATTGAGAGGCGTGTGAAAGGAAGGGCCAAAGGAGCAGGATGAACCGGGCGGGGGAAGACAATAAGCGGAGAAACATGCAAAAGGAAACGGCGCCCGCGAGCTAAACGCTTTGTGTTCTCAACGCGTTCACTTGATCTGGGCGGCGTCACCTCCATCTTATTGCGGTAGGGGCGGCTGTTTTGTCCCATGCCAGCAAGCTATCTTGGGTGCCGTTTGCAGAACTTGCTGTATCGTGCCCCACGACCCCGTTGTTGTTTTCCAACCTTCCTCCCACTGAGTTCACGCAAAAGCTCGTTAAGTACCCGTGTCTGTCTGTCTGACGGTGTGGCGGCATCGAGCTCTGCGGGCTTTTCAGATGTGCAGCTATATGTGCTTCACCTGGAGCCTCTCACGGGAGCCATTTGTGCATTTTCTTTTTTTCTTTCTTTCTTTCTTACATTCAACACAGCAGTGAACCTTCAATGCAACACGTGAACTAGACACACGCGTTTGTGTGCTTCAGCGCAGCGACCCCGCTGTCCCCACTTGACCGTATGGCTCGGTGATGCAACTAGTAACTCAGTAACAGTAACTCTGTTGTCCTTCAATGCACAAGAGGGCAACAACAGCGAGACCTGGAAAGGCGTGACTGGGAGGAATGGACTCCCTGATATGAACCTGAGCGGTGTCCTGTTGCTGGACTTCTGTGCTAGTCACAGTTTGTCCATCGCAAACACCATGTTCGAACAAAAGGGTGTCCAACGGTGCACTTGGTATCAGGATGTCCTAGGCCGGAGGTCAATGATCAACTTTGTTGTTGTGTCATTCAACGCCTGTCCATGTATTTTGCACACTTAGATGAAGAGAGGGGCTGCGCTGTTAACTGATCACTACCCGGTCGTGAGTTGGATCCGCTGGCGGGGGATGAGACTGGAGAGACCTAGTCGGCCCAAGCGTACCGTGAGGGTCTGATGGGAATGCCTGGTTGAGCCCTCTGTCAGTGCAGTCTTCAACTCCCACCTCCAGGAGAGCTTCTCCCAGATCCCAGGGGAGGGTGGAGACATTGAGTCCGAATAGACCATGTTCTTTCTCCACCTCTATTGTCAACACAGCTGTGTCGCAGCTGTGGTCGTAAGGTCTCTGGTGCCTGTCACTGCGGCAACCCTCGAACCCAGTGGTGGACACCCAAAGTAAGGGTTGCTGTCAAGCTGAAGGAGTCCTATCGAGCCATGTTGGGTCGTGGGACCCCTAAAGCAGCTGTTGGGTATTGGCAAGCCAAGCCTGGGCTTGAGAGGAGTTCAGGGAGGCAATGGTGGGGGACTATCGGTCAGCCTCGAAGAAGTTCGGGCGAACTGTCCAGCGCCTCAGGAGAGCGAAGTAGTTCACCATAAACACTGTTTATGGTGCGGGTCGGGAGCTGTTGACTTAGACTGGGGATGTTGTTCTGCGGTGGAAGGAATACTTCGAGGATCTCCTTAATCCTGCCATCACGTCTTTCGCTAAGGGGGCAGGGGACTCGGGGGAGGACTTGTCCATTACTCAAGCTGACTTCACAGAGATGGTCAGAAAGCTCCTTGGTGGTAAGGCGCTAGGGGTGGATGAGATCTGCTCTGAGTACCTCAAGTCTCTGGATGTGCAGGGACTGTCGTGGTACGTCTTTATAACATCGCTTGGCAGTCGGGCACAGTGCCTCTGGATTGGCAGACCGGGGGTGCTGGTTCCTCTTTTCAAGAAGGGGGACCGGAGCGTGTGCTCTAAACATAGAGGGATCACACTCCTCAGCCTCCCCGGTAAAGTCTACTCCAGGGTGCTGGAGAGGAGGATACGGTCGACAGTTGAACCTCGGACTCAGGAGGAACAACGTGGGTTTCATCTGGGTCGCGGAACAGTGGACTAGCTCCACACTCTCCGTAGAGTGTTCATGGAGGTTGGAAGGTTCATGGGTGTTTGCCCAACCAGTCCAAATGTGCTTTGTGGATATTCAGAAGGCATTTGACCGTGTCCCTCGGCGCATCTTGTTGGGTGTGCTCCAGGAGTATGGGGCACAGGGCCCTCTGTTAAGGGCCATTCAGTCCCTGTATGATCGGCGTAGGAGTCTGGTTTGCATCACCCACAGTAAGTTAGACTTGTTCCCAATGCATGTTGGACTCCGGCAGGGCCACCCTTATTTTCATGGACAGAATTTTTAGGCACAGCCAGGGGCCGGAGGGAGTCCGGTTCAGGAACCCCATGATTGTGTCTCTGCTTTTTGCAGTTTTTGTGGTCATGTTGGCTTTATGGAGCCAGGATCTCCAATGTGCGCTAGGGCGGTTTACAGCCGAGTGTGAAGTGGTTGGGATGAGAATCAGCACCTCCAAGTCTGAGGCCATGGTTCTCGACCGGAAAAAGGTGGTTTGCCCTCTCCAGGTTGGTGGAGAGACCCTGCCTCAGGTGGAGGAGTTCAAGTATCTTGGGGTCTTGTTCACGAGTGAGGGGTGGTCATGAGCTTTGGGTAATGATCAAAAGAACGAGATCACGGATATAAGCAGCTGAAATGAGTTTCCTCTGTAGGGTGGCTGGGTGCACCCTTAGGGACACAGTGAGGAGCTCGGTCACCAGGGAGGAGCTTGGAGTAGAGCAGCTGCGGTGGCTCGGGCATCTGTTTCGGATGCCTCCTGGACGCCTCCCTGGAGAGGTGTTCCGGACATGTCCCACCGGGAGGAGGCCTCGAGGAAGACCTAGGACACGCTGGGGGCACTATGTCTCTTGGCTGGCCTGGGAATGCCATGGGGTCCCGCCAGATGAGCTGGAGGAGCTGACGCGAGCCAGCGAAGTCTGGGTGTCTCTTGTTGAGACTGCTGCCTCAGCGACCTGACTCTGGCTAATGCGGTAGAGGAAGAAGCAACCAGTAACTCACTCTGGCCTGTCTGCCACTCTGACCACTTCTATCTGTGGCTCTACTCTCTTTACATTAAAGCAGATGAGCGCCCTCTGGAGTCTGGATCAACTCTAGGTTTCTTCCTACAGGTAAGGTAGAGTTTTTCCTGGCCAAGCGCTTTGAGACACCTTTGAACGTGATTTAGCGCTGTAAAAATAAAAGTTGATTGACTGAGTTGAAAAGTTCCTCCCAGATTTCCCAGAGGACATTTCCCGCCTCCATCCTCCTCCTGCAGGAACATCCAGGTGTACTTGTACTTGCTGTACTGCACTGTGAAACTAGCGGTCAAAGAACAGCTCTAATTCGCCTGTCCATTTTTCTATCACTAATTCTCCTGTCTGTGGGAGTACCAGAGGATATTCTCAGGGTGAACGCGGGGTTAAACCCTGGACAAGTCGCCAGACAAATCAAAAAATCCACACCCACACCTACGGCCAATTTGTGGTTGCCAATTAGGTTCATATGCATGTCTTTGGGCAGTGGGAAGTCGGAGGACCTGGGGTGAACCCACGCAGACATAGGGAGAGCATGCAAAATCCACATGAAAAGCCCACAGGCACAGGAATTAGGATCAAAACCATCTCACTGTGAGGCGACAGCGCAAACTGCTGCACCAGCATGTTGCCCAAAACCGGCGTGTCGGGCAGCATTTGCACATCAATTTTCCACGAGGATGAACCAAAAACTGATGGGCTTCCACTACAAACAAAAGAGGCTCAGCCATGAGAAGCAGCTGCACCAGACTGCTCTGAGAAACGATCGAAGACTAGGACGCAGAAGCAAGTGTAGCAAGTCATAAACAGTGGCTGTTCCTAAAAATGATAGCATATAGTAGGAAATACTGTCCATGGCAAAGAGGGAAAGTTGTACTAGCTAGCAGTGGCATTAGACACAGCCCAAGTTTCAACTGTCTCCCATCCTTCTAAAATTCAATTCAGGTTGTCATTTTTTCATTCACATGAATTATTACAAAAAGCACATTCATGATGATAATAATATTAATGCATCCATTTGGTTTAACCAGGGATTCACTGGCCTGGCGGATCCTCTGAGAGAGCGGCTGACTTACAGTAGGCGAGCACTTTGGCTTTGACTGCTTCACCCTGGGGCAGCCGCCGCTGCTTTTTTGGCAGTGTCGCTGCTCCCTCACCACTTTACCTCGGACGACTATTCAACAAAGAAGCTTCAGCAGAGAGAGGGGCATTAAAGTCGGCCTGAATCATCCTAGGGTTGGTGTACTTACCCTGATAAAAGAACCGGGAAGGCATCTCTCAAATCCTTCCCTCCCCAAACAGGAACCTGAGTTTGACATGCCCGTGAGGGAATGGCTAACTTGCACCCATACACTGGTTAAAGTGCGACGCAAGGTGGTCGGGATGCCTCGGCCTACATGCACGGACTCGGAGGGAAGCGAATGGAATGAGAGAAGTCTACAAGAAGTCTGGCCAGTAGCGTCGCGTCCTTGCGGAAAAGGTCACGGGGCTCCGCACTCGCTAGCACCATCCGTTCAATATGAAGTGCCAGTTTGAGCAGCTTCGAGTACATAATGTGAATCCTAGAGATCCATCGAAGCAGGGATGGGGAGGGGAGTTGGGGGGGTGGAGGGGTCTAGGAACGCTGTGGGTATGAGCCTCTGATGTCTAGCCGGCGTGGAGGGTGGGGAGTAATTTGGAGGCTTCATTCGTATTTTAAGAAGGGAAGGTGGTGAAGCTGCACCGGCGCTGGTGGAACAGGAAAAACGGCTCCTGTCCTCTCGCAGTTTACATTAAGCGGTGCACGGGAAAATGCGGCAATGGACAAATGCATTTAATTAACCCCCCCAAGCTCCTCCTTCAGCCTCCTTCCCCTTCTTCTTCTTTTTGTTTTTAAAATTGATTTAATTCCGCCAGCCGGCATCATCGTTCCACATAGGCCCCGATATCATCCGCCTAATGCGTTTGTTTTGCAATACAGTTAAACCTGGGCAATAAATCTGGCCAGGGCCCTCCGTTAATAGATGCGAGGGGGCCGCCAGCCACTGAGTAATGCCAGAGTTTAGATTAGCGCCGCGCCGCCACTAAGCGAACGGGGAGGGAAGGAGAAATACTTCATGTTAATCTCTGGCTCTCGCACGCAGGATAAGGACTCGGTGGCCCTTTTCTTCCTGCGGTGAGGTGAGGAGGGGGAGTGGGTAAGCAGAGGAGGGCCTGTTTGATAAGGAGTTTTGATAAACCATTGTTGTCGGCGTGAAGGCCTTGACAAAAGCCAACTCACGCTGCCCATTCAGGGTCAAAGTGTCGCTATTCTGCGACAGCAAGCACCGTTTTCCCAGATTGGCCCTCAAGAACTTGACGCCGCCGCTCAACGCTTGTGCTGCCACATTCCCCCCTCCCCCCCTCCTCTTCTTCCACACCTCCTTTTCTCTATTAACACACTCCCGTCGAACCAGATTCCAAGTGGGCGAGGAGCGATTTGAGGTGACCTCGTTACGCGGGATGACAATGCAACAAAAGGGACGAGGTTATGAAATGGAGAAATTCTATTTCCACCCTCCTGGCCATTCATATCCCGGCAATAGTCGGTGGAATAGGATTCATTATTCGCCAGCCTCATGCCGCTATCTTGGGGAAATTTGCATACGGCACGAGTGCGTGCAGATGAGGGAGATTCGGGTTTAGCCGCACTTGTCGGGACAAAGATGACATGCTGGAGGGATTAAAAGCAGGGTTATCCAAGTTAATGCAAGTTAACAACAGGGCCTTGAGACAGTCATGTAATTTTAAACGCTGCCATCCTGACTAGAAAAAAGCTTTGTTCCTTCCTTTTGCGTGGCACGGGCGACAGTGGGAATAGAAGAAAATAAAAAAAAAGCAGCAAACACAAGAAATGGAGGTCAGCAGATGTGTCTTAACACGTGTGTGTGTGCTTTTTGTGCGGGTGGTCCGGAAAAGACGTGGCCCCAGGAGCCATCGCCTCAGCGCAGCAGCTCAACCGTTCACATTTCCAAGAGCCGCCGCCGCCACAAGGTCGGTTTTAGCCTCCTGACCGAGTGAGTGCAGCCGAGCTCATCCGGAGGGCACAGAAGAAGAAAGAAGGCGTGATGCAAGACCTCCCTCCTCCCCCCGTTTGTGCGTCTGTATTATTGAGAAAGTTGTTTTTGCTTAACTATTCATGAGGCCACGGCATAATGCAGCGCATTAAAAGCCCGGCATGGCGCCGCACACATGGATGATTAATGATACCATACCGTGCGCAGGTCGGTGCTAGCCGCGCACGCCGCTAGGCGCGGTGCTAGCTTAGCCGCTTGTTTTGTGGGTTAATTTCAGGGGGGATGCTATAAAATGAGACTTGAGCGACGCTGCTCTCGTGCTCTTTGTGAAACTCATGCAATAATAACGCAGTTTATTCTCAGGCACATTAAAAGCACATTCGGAGGATTTGCAAAGACACAACACAAGCGGCCTCATAGAGGGAGGATGCATTTCTATAAATGTCAGCTGATGTCGCGCTCCTTGCATCTCATCCTACATTTCCAGTCTTTTTAAAAATGTCCAGGTTATCCTGCAAGCAGGGTCTTGGGGGTGCTGGAGCCTATCCTGGCGTTCACCTACGTCAGGTCAGAGTTGTCCGACGAGCCTGAGGTGAATTTCTGTGAGAGGAATGGGGAGTAACTGGAGAGAGGCCATGCAGACACCACAGATAACGCTAATTCACGTACATGGGGTTTGTGAAGAAAAGGACAAGACAACACATTGAAAGAGTCCTTGTTCTTATCAATAGTAAATTGTAATATATATGATATAGACATAATATCCTTGGTTAAAAAAAAAAATCCTATAGGACTATGTTGCAAGAGTAGGAATACAGTGCAGTCTAAATGAATTATAAGTTGTTGAATCAAAGCAATCAACAACTTATCCACTTCAGCTAAGTTACGAAAAAGAAATATAAAATCTTAAAGGCCTAGATGTGGAAACAAAAAAAATGTTCAAACATTTTTTTTTTATATATAATTTTTTTTACATTTTTCTCCCTCATGGACAAGCCAAGGCAATGTATTTTCATACCACGATGAATACAATAACACTAAGTGCTTCACAGCAATGATAAATAAACAAAATGCTATAAAAAATGTTACTGCTGGCCAGTCCAAGAAAACAGCTGCACAGTACAGAGGCCAAAAACTGATCAGTCTGAGAGTATCTGTAAAATCTTAAAAATGCTGTAAAATCTTTTAAAAAGTCTTTATTCACTGGGAGCTCAAAGAAAAGCTATTTTAGTACCAACATAGTAGCAACATAAATTAAACTGGTGAACCGAGTTCCCTACCACCTGAAAGAACCAATTCAAACCGACATAAATTTTGAACGGCAGCCATAAAGAAGTCAATAAGTCAATAATAGCAGTCACCTCCTCCTGGCCTCGGCGCCCGCTAGTGGTGTGCAAGTCCTGCAGCAATCACCCAAAACTCAAACTCAGAGTCATTCTACTGACTCGTGCTTCAAGTCTTTCAGTGACTTGTCCCTCTGTGCCGCCACCTTGGGAGCTAAGTACAAAGGAGCGAGCTATTGTGCGGCTACTATTTTAACTGCAGTTGTCTAAAGATCAATTTAACTTTCTTGTTTCAACTCAACCTGTTTCCTTTCTGCTACAAAGCTCATCTCTGAATGAACAAATCACTCATCATGGGTCACCATAGCTCAGCCCCATTCACAAAATGAGTGGGTGGCGCTTTTATGGATCAGGGCATCCAGCACACTGCAGTTGACTGACTCAGTGACTCAAATGACTCAGAGTAGTTATCTAAAAAAAACAAAAACAAATTTTTGCCAAGTCAACTGGAGCTTCCAGCTTCGTTCATGTTCGCCTGGCACAAGAAGGTGGAAACAAATCCCCACCTCCCCCCTACCTCCACCAGGGACCCGAAGGTTCGCGCTCGACAGCTTGCTGATGACACAGCGTGTCAACGGGAAGCCGGCGCAGCGTTGGGGCGACCGGGGGGGGGGGATTAGGAGTTGGCGGCGGTGGGTTTTCGCGCCGCAGACGGCGAGCGTATTGCACGTATTCCGCAGATGAACGCGAGCGCGACTTGACTTGATCGCCCGAGGATTTGTTAATTAGCTCGCCAACATCTGTCCTCTTAATGCAAGAAGGGATTAGAATGAGGTGGTGGGTGGGACGGGTGGGACGCTGAGCAGGGGGTAGAAAAAAAACAAAGAAAAAGGAACGCCCGTCGTGTGATCACCTCCTCTCTGCTGCAACTGCGCCCGTGAGAACAGATGTCGGTTGCCAACTGTAGCTCAACGGTATAAAATAAACAAAGGGTGCGTGTGCGGGTGTGTGTATGTGTGTGCGCACATGTGTGCGTGTGTGGGGGGACAGAAATATCTCATGCAATTGTTCTGGAATTGATGTTTGCGCGCGCTGTTAAAAATGCATGCTTCTTCTGACATTAAATATTCAATAAAAATGTAATAATAATAATGATTAAAATAAAATAAAAAAATACTTTCTGGACTGGGAGATGAGCCATGTCTGCTGGACTCATATCCTCCCACTGGGGGGTGGAAGTGGAGTGGTGGGAGGTGGGCAGAGGAAATGATAACTTCTGCTATTAGAGAATGATTAGCCTTGATTGAGCCACATCGGACGGAGAGGGGTGGGGGGGTCGAGGGAAAGCAGCGAGGAGTTCCTGGAGCTGGAGGGCCGGGGGTGGGGGGTGGGGGCAGGTGTGGTCTCGCCAGACGTTGACAAATGGAGTAATTACATTTATGTGAGTGTGTAGGATTGATTCATCACGTGGCGCTCGCCACTGAGAGCCTCTGATTTAATTGGGGGGGGGCAGTGACACATGCATCTTTCCGTGATAACAAACCATTTTTTATCAAAATGAAATAACCCCACCACTGCCCCGCCCACGTCCGTTGCACCGACTTGACGACGTGCGAGCGGCGGCGGCGCTTCGACTCGCTCTGTAACAATTAGTCATAATTCCGGAGCGACAAGGGAAAAAAAAAATTGCGTCGCCGTTTGCCAAATTCGAGTGTAGCTGATTACAGAAAATTTATGGGTGCGTCTGAAGGGCACGGTGGGGAGGTGTCGGGGGGGGGGGGCTTTATCCAAAATGTGATTAATGAAAATATATATTTTCGTCTTTACGTCAACCTTGGCTGAGTCACAAAACACTGCCATCACTGCACCAAGTTGCGTTTTGAAGGATACGCGCTTTCTCGTCGCTAGAAAACGTCTCGCTCGCGCTGAATCTTATTTCTGTTTTTTTTTTGCTTTCTTCAAATCAACTCGTGACAGCCGAGGCGTGAAGGATTTCAGGTGATGCAACTCCAAGCTCTTTTTACCAAATGACTTCATCCTATGTATGTTAGATGAAATATTTTCTACGCTTTGCACATTTTGACGCTTTGGTTCGGCATGAAATAGGATCTTTTCTCAATTCTGACTAAATACTATCAATTGCATCCATGGGCACTAAACACTTCATATAGAGAAGTGTATTGAAGCAAACAAAGTGCATTCACAATGTAGCTTGTGTGAAAATTCAGTGTATAATTCATACACTCAAAACAGTTCCTTGACTTGAGTGTGGAGCGTTGGACACTTTGCGCCCTCAATGTACACCATGTTAGCAAGCACATGCTCACAGACTAACGCACTCTGAAACACTGAGGCAGCGATTTTGCTGCAAGTTTGCGATGAGACATTCATTCCTCTTCATTTTCTGTTTGCAGTTGGTTTTTGCTGACGCAGAAGAAGTGGTCGCATGGCGGTAGCATGCAAACCAGTATTAGCATATGCCAGCTGACTAACAAGCGTTCAAATGCTAAAACTAACCTACTGCAAGGTTTGTTTAAGTGTGATACATGTAAGTATTTACTGTGTGTTTTCAGTTGAGGGTTAAAAATGCAAGTTGTAGTCACAGTAAATGATAAAGAACAGCATACTGGCAAAAGATTTATATCAAAATGTTTTACCTCTATTAATAAGGAAAAAACTCAAGGTCCACATTCCAGCAATCTGCATGACTTTTATAGTTATTAGAAAATAAAAAAGGGGAATAATTGTCATTGATTTAGAGGATTTGAGTCTTTACACCTCAGTGCTCTCTGAGCAAGTGAAACTTAACAAGATAAATGGGAACAATGGAGCACCCCCCCGAGTTAATCCATGTGTTTTCCCTGTCACAGCCGCGCTTGCGTCTCAGCAAGGCGGTGAAATTATGCAAATTGTCTCTCCTTCAGAAAATAATGGCGGATAATATTGTGAATGGCGTGCCCGGAGGGTTGGGGCGGCGCTTTCTCCACAAAAACTTGAATACTGGATCAAATGATTACAAGTAAGAACACGTTATTCCGTCAAATTGCGCTAACAATCACCTGCTTTTACCATTCAACCATGTTTCCGAAAAGACAACGCCACGCACAGAGAGATACCGGACGGACGGGCGGGGGGAAGAAAAAACAAATTAAATGTCAGGAGCCGTTTGTTTGGCTTCTTATCTGAAAACAATGCTAACGCCATTTGTCTTTCGCGCAGAGGCCTCGCAGAGTTTCCACGTGACTGCCTCCAATTGCGGCCGACAATGTGCTACAATGGCACAGTGCCATACGTGCGGCGGTGTAATTCATAACCAGGCACATTTGCATGGATTTCGCTCGCCGCGACGTATGCACATCATACACACACACACACACACACAGCTGCGTATAGGGTCCCCGCTGAGAGGCTGTAATGAGCTCCTCAAGGCCCCGGAGAGGCAGGCACGACTGGCATGTTGCGCTGTCACTGCGACAATGGAGGGGTTTGGTCTATCACCGGCAAAGGCGGGGTGGGGGTGGGGTAGTGTGTGTGTGTGGGGGGTGGGAGGGGTGGGGGGTGGGGGGTTGGAGAGGAGAGAAAATAGAAAATACACAAAGACCGGATACCCGGATAGTGACAGAGGCGTCTTTCCCCCCTGCATTCATAACGCCAGGCACGTCTCAGGATGTAAGCCGGTATTACAGACGCCGCAGCTCGCTGAACACTTTCAGCCGCCGTCTCCTACCAAGAAGTCCCTCGCAGAAAGCCCCCCCCCCCACTCTTCAGCCTTCCCCCTGCTCTCCTGCAACCTGGCACCCTCTCCCAGGCTTCTCCTCACAGTGTGTCAACACCATGAGGACAAACGGAAGAGACAGGGATCATGTTCAGGGTTCCTCTCGTACAAGACCCGCCCCCGCCCCACCCTTCCCGCCCCCTCCCCCCAACCTCCAGAGGCCGTGTTTGACAAACAGCTCAACAAACGCAGCTCACGGCAAGGCGCCTATCCCAGATACCTCAGGGGCGAGGGCTTGGACAGAAGGTTCGGATCACCCCACTGAAACCCATCAAAAAAAAAAAAAAGTCACCAAAGCTAACCAGCATGTCCTTGGACTGTTGAGGAAGCTGGAAATAAACCCACCCAGTTAAAGGGAGAAGATTCAAAGTAAGCACAGAAAGGCCATTCTGCAGGATTATACTTGTCATAGCTCTGCAAATGCGGTCGCACTCCCAGTACATCATAAATTAAAGCCGTTCCACTTGGGGAACGGGCCAAGATTTTGCCATATGGCTGTTTAATGGTCTTACACGCTTTATTTTACATGCGTTACCTCCAGTGCGCGGTTAATTGCGCTATAACCCATGCGAGTGCAGGAAGGAGAAGGAGGTCTGAACAGGTTAGAATCCACCGAACAACAGATAGAATAACAATAATAATAATAATAACAATAATAATAGATAGATAGAAGCCTGCAGCTTGGTCACTAACTAAATTGTCCTCTTTCTCCTGAAAGGATGCTAGTCATATTCCAACAGGTCGGAAAGAAATTCTGCGATTTTCCAAGATGAATTTCTGAACCACCGGGCCCGACAAGGTCAAAGACATCCGAAGATTGCAAAAATATCAACTCAGCTCTCCGTTTGTGCGGTACTCCTTTCATGCCAGGTTCAGTTGGCGTTGCAGCTTTTGATCCCAAACACAACTGAAGACTGTTAAGGGAAATGTAGTGTGAGTGCAGGAGCAGTATTAATATTAGCAGTATGCATTTTTGGCAGCAGCGGAGAAAGTCGGGTCAAGCTGAGAGTGTCGATGCCGGCACCGCTTGAGGCGGGGGTAACTTTAAGTGCCGAAGTGAGGCCGAAGCGGCCGTTTAAGACGCTTCCATATTGATCACTGGCAGCCCGTTTTGTGGAGAACAGAGTGGGCGGGAGACAAATTGTGCCTAGCGTAGGGTTCCGGGCGCTGGATGTTTCATTTCCCAGATGCAGTGCATCCAGAGTGCGGATCAGGTACAGAAGGGAACTCTGAAGAGCCTGTTTTCTTTCTTTCCTTCTTTCTTTTTTGTCAAGAGAGCAGCTGTGGTTGATGAGTAATACGGCCACGCGCTCCGAGGGAGTCTGCCCACACATGAGATGGTGCAACAAGTCAAATCAAGACATCACTTCAAGCCAGAACTTCAGTATATCTGTTGCTCCAAGTAATATGCAGACCTCAAACAGTGCGGAAACTTCGGGAACGTGCAGCAGTTCTGCTCGGCTCTCAAATTCAACTGTTACTCTCCTTTTTCAAGCTATGGCGCCTCACTACACTGAGGCTGCACCTGTCCAACCCCAGGGGGATCCACCCTGTGGATCCAGATCCTTTACTTCCACCCACGCCGTGGAAAAATAGTCAGAGAAACTTGCGAGTACGAATGCTGTGCTGTCGTACGCTGACGCCGTGTAAGGGAAGCATCTGTTTGCCGCAGGCAGCGGCCTCAGCGCTGAGCCTAATCCACCCAGCCAGTGACAAGAGGGAGTCCAGATAAAGTGACATTTATTTATTTATTTATTTTTGTTAATGGCACTAAAATGTAATAAGACGAATCGCAAGAAGACAAATAGCTGCAAATACACATCGACATGACAAAAAAACAAGAAACCTCAAAGAAATCTGTTCTGGCCAGCATCAGTGGTTTGATTTTAGTCTTTAAAGACTAAAATAGCTGGATATAAAAGCAAGCAGTCACTCATTCATCCATCCATCCATCCATGCATTTCTATCACAGCTCCACCTGCACTCACGGTCACCATCTCCCTGTCTTGGGACGAAGGTGGGCTTAAACCCTGGACAAACACGATTTTATTACAAGACGCCATAGGTACAAACAGCCATCCGCAGTCACAGTTACAAACAGTTTAGAGTTGCCAATCAGCCTAATGTTCATGTCTGGACAGTGAGGGGAAGCTGAAGTACCTGAAGAGAACTGAAGAACTGAAGACGCCTTTCAGATGAGTGGTGAAACGTCTTCAAGACGGCGAAAATCAGTCCAGCTGCACTTCAGGTAGTGTAGAAGGGTTAACCCTTCTACACTACCTGAAGAGAACCCATGCAAGACACGCAGAGAACATTCGATCTCCACGTATAAAAGCCCTGGGTTGGAAATCGAACCCATGACCAATGGGAAGAAAGGACACGGAGACAAAGAAAGGAAATACGTACGGCTCATGAACAGAATCCGGTCCGGCCACGTCATTTCATGGCGAGCAGCAGGTAAATGCAACCTGTGAAATGCTCTGGATGAGCGTCTGACATCCAGGGTGCAGACGGAGCGCAGCTGTCGTTTAAAAGCGGCTGATATCGTTTTCGACCCCCCCGTCAACGACGAATCCCTGCGTTTCGACGAGGTAGCGAGAGAGGGCCGATGACAAGACATTGAGGATGGATGGATGGATGGATGGATGGGTGGGTGGCGGCCCCCTCAAGCCCACCACCCCCGCCGTCGGTCACGAGCCTGCCGGAACCAACTTTGTGGCCCGGGCCGTGATTTGGTGGAGCAGAAGGAGCTGGCGAAGGACTTTGAACGGCTGATTGAGCGGAGTTGACTACAGCCCCCCACCCCCTCCACCCCCTGCCCCTCCCCCATTCCGCAGCTTAACTACCTCTCAGCAAACCCCATCCTGCCCCCAGCTCTGACAAATGGCTTCTGTCTCTTCTAATGTAATATTTGTTTCTACTTCTGAGAGCCTCTCGGGCGACTCGGCGGCGACTGCTTCATTGCGTTAGCCGACTTTATTCCCCGGCCGGCTGTCAATCCGAGGACCATCTGAGTGTTCTCGTCTGTCTTTTGTCTCATCGCCAGCGAAGCCACACTTTTTTTTAATCTATTTATTTATTTACTTATTTCTCCCTCCCTCCGACAAGACTCTTTCATACGCTCTCCGCAATCCCGCTGTCCCCCCGCCCCCCGTCCTCGTTCGCCTCCCCTCCCCTCCCCCCCCCCCCCCACTTGTACGGTGGCGTCTCTCTCAGTCCAGATGCTGGCTGTCTCAGCTCCATGGGCCGCGTCTCTGTGATGGGCCCCTGCAGGAATTCAAAGCACCATTCTGGCATTTTCTTCCAAGCAATTGCTTTTTTGCAGTAATAAAGGATGGGGGTAGGGAGGGAGGAGGGGGGGGGAGGCGGAAGGAGTGGCTCTAACATCTCCCTCTGAATGGGCTCACTGGCCCTAGGCTAAACAAGCGCAAGTGCACATCCACGAATCCTCTCGGGGCGACGGCGCACCGCGAGACCGCGACCGGATTCCGACCCAATTAAGCCGTCGCACACAATTTTACAGGACGGCTTTCGGAGCCTTAACATTAATCACTTCTTCTTTTTTTTTTTTTTTTTCCCCGTCTTCCCCCACGCCCTTCTGTCAGAGGCTGGGAAGAAGAGGGTCGTGAATCTTTGATTTTGCGCTTTCATTTTTTCTTTTCTTTCTTTAAAAGCGAACACGCAGCTTTATCTCCGCCACTCAGACCTCGACAACTATGGCCAGCGGCTCTTTTTTGTATACGCCTTCTTCTTCGGCAGTGACCTGTTGAGCACCACGGTCGCACATCAGTGAAATGAAGACAGTATTAAAAATATAAGACTGTACGTGCTGTTTTTTAACGGTAATTAAACTCACATTGGCACCAAATTAATTCGCAAGGAGGCACGATGCATTTGAGGTGCAATTAGCCATGGAGTTGCATTTAGAGACACTGTGGCCAACAGCAAACACTCCTCAGGATGTTTTAAAAAAAACAAAAAAGCATGAAGTTAATGTTGGAGAATATTAGCATGCATTACCATGGCTACCATTTCTTTTTCCTTCCTCGTTTTGACTCAGCGTAAAATTGAAGCAAGAAGCTGGTACCAAACTGGTGGGACAGGCAGGCGTGCTGGTGCTGGTGCTGGTGCTGGTGCTACGTTAGCTACGTTAGCTATGTTAGCACTCCCCTCCAGGTTTGAGCTCTGTGTGTCTTCAAAGCCATGAAATCCCTGCGTTTAACCTTCCGTAGCACATCGACGGACAAGGCTGAATATAAATCTGAGAAAACAAAGTTAGCCACATTCGGCTCTATAAAGCTGGGTAAAGAACAGGAGAGGCGGAGAAGAACGGAGACTGGCCAGCGAAGGCGGCTGGGAAGCCTTAACGCAACTTTCACCCCGTCTCCGTAACAAACAAGCGCATGAATCTGTGATAACTAAAGCGGTGAACATAAAAACCCAAGTGGTGGGATTTACAGCGCCGCAGTCCTCTGTCGTGACAGGAAGCTGTGCTTTAACCAGCCACATGCCCTTTCACGCATAAATACAGACACACACACACACACACACACTTTATCACTTTGTCGTTTTTACAAAGATGTCTCTCCACATGTTGTTCGCCTAAAATCCATAATTTTAACAAGACAGGAACACACGCACACATGCGGGTGGCGAATTGATCGCAGGGCCTCATGTTGGAGGGTTTCTGCGGCCTTGTCAACCTAAAGGCCAACAGCCATTGATTGGCCAAGGTGCTGAGGGGAACAATGCGAGCCGTCGGTTTCACCTTTTATCTCGGATCTTGTTTTTTTTTTTTTTTGTTTTTTTTTTACTCCCTCCCATTTTGATTTTTTTGCACTCACTACGCAGGGACATGTTAATTCTCTGGACTAAAATTCCTCTTGTGTGCATGTTTCGACATGCACTGTCCTGCCAAATCTGCTCCGGCGGTGTCACTACGGAGCATGAGCAAACATTGAAATGGAGCAAAAGCGCCTCTTCAAACACCAGGAACATTGTGGACGAGAGCAACAAGTACCAACAATTTTTACTCTTCTTTTTTTTTTCCATCCCCATGTGAAAAATGTTCCATTAGTACAGCACTGATTGCCACATACTTTTGGAGGGAGCAGCACATCAAAGATGTAAAATTATCCTGAATTGTGTGTTTGAGCAGTGAAACAAAACAGAAGCTCAATTTAGGGGATTTCAATGGTCCATTGGGTTGATTTTGCCTCTCCCAAGCTTTGCCAGTGAACTACCACTACAACAGCAACCTTTTTGTTCATTGGTTTATTTCAGGACGCAAACTCTAAATACAAAACGTGCTGTCAGCTAGATCATCCACACCAGGCTTCCTTAGAAATATGGCGGTGCAAGATGGCAGCTAACTGGGAGCAAGACCCTCATTGCTCTATGTATATTCTAAGAACCATGGATCTCTGGATAGAAAAACCAAATTACTTTTATTGTACAGTGAGTACAGCATTTTGTTAATATTTTTTACAGGCATTATGTTAAACTTTTACAGATATAAAAATCATAAATCAGGCCCAAATTTTACATACTGGACCTTTAAAGGGTGAGACAAACATGTTGACAAATTTGCCTATTTGCCATCATATCAGCAGGCAAGTAGCCAGTAGCCAATAGCCAGTAGCCCAGATCTCAACACAGCAGGCAATGATAATTAAAGGCCAACTCATATGACCATGGGGATTATGGCAATAGTCGAAAAAATGTGCCATTAAAAAAACATCCCTTTAAGTCCACATACCATTGCAGGAATAACTGTGAGCAAACCCCACCGTCCTGCCCTGCGCTAATCCTCCAAGTGACACTCACCAATACCCTTCAATTTTAAAAAACACCGCCGCCTCCTTCTTAAAAGCTGCGGTGGGGAAAAGCTCAACGTGTCGACTCACTTTAGAAACTTGCAACTCACAGGCCATCAGCCAGCCCTCACTGCTGCTGCTCCTCTCTCCGTCCGCCCTTCCTGCCTGCAAAATGCGACTGCGCTTTCCCGTGGTCTTCCAGCAAATCGTGTTCACCCCCCACCAAACTTCCCCGTCAACAATCCTCAATTTACTTGGAGTTAGAAGCAGACAGGCGGAAAGAAACACAGAGATACAGTATTGTCGAGACGGAAGGAAGGAGGGAACGCTGATGGGAATGACTCCCAGTAGCAGCGGGAGCCAGAAAGGTCTCATTTACCCAAAATTCACTTTACCCACTTTTCACTTTCACTTTTCACAACAAGAACGTGTCTCCGTGTTTCCGGTGTACTAACCCAGTCAAGACAAAAGTCCATTCTTTGCCACTTCGGTTGTGGAAGCAGTTCTGGAAATCAGCCCTTTTGTGACATCACAAAGGGCACTATGCCCCTACAGATTGGCCGAATTGGAGAACGGACAGTTGTTGGCTCCGCCCCCTAAGGAAATTTGTTCTTGCCCCTGTCCAAACAAACGGACGGGAACAGTACTACTTTGTGAGCTCAGCTTCCCAAGGAGGTGCAAGCTGCATCTGTGATGTCACAAAGGGCACTGACACATCTCTGAGTTTATTGACAGCTAGTGGTTCCTCCCAATGAGACCGCCTTGTTTTTACACCTTCCGAGCACGTGGAAAATCCCCAAAAATTCCCAACGATACAACCAATTTTTTTGCTGGAGGCTGTAAACACACTCTTGAAGTAGATTCCTATTTGTATGATGAATTGTACAACGCTACTCTACTGGGGTCCAACATGAAAAATAAAGACACCAAAATGGATCAAATAGGGGGAGGAAGAAAGATGTTTCTTTTGTAGAAGGCTGTAAACAAGCAGCTAAATGTTCAGTTTTTTTTGGATGTTTTATTTTGATAAATAATGGAACATGATAGCCACGTGGCATGAAAAAAAAAGGAAACTGTTGATGTTATGGGACCTTCAAGGCAGAAAATGTGGTTTTGCGTCGTTTCCAGGGGGATCCTCGCTCATTGCATCGACTTGGGCCGGTTCTAACGTGTGTGCGGGTCGGCTTTGCCTACTACTACTTCATGACTGTCCCTGCTGCGTGTGTGTGTGTGTGTGTACGTTTGTCCTTCAGCGTTTCCGCCTCTGCTGGAGCGCTGATTTCCCCTTTTCATCAGGCTGCAGCTGGAGTGATTCAGTGACGGCCCTCGCCTTTTTTGTTTGTTTGTTTGTTTGTTTTTCCTTCCCGGAATGGCCCGTGACCTGTCACCCCCCACCCGCCACCCACCCTCACATCCTCCCACCCACTCGCCAGCCACCGGGTTGGGGAGCGGGAGTTATGCGCTCCTCGGCTGAGATTAGCATACTGATTAGCTTAGCCTGGCTGCGGCTGCGGCGCTATGTTTTGGACTGCGGCCCCCCCCCATGCACGTGCACATGCACGCATGCATAAACAGGAGCGAAATGAGCTGCGTGGCCTCAGCGGCCTCCAGCAGGGGGAGCCGGTACTGGCTTTTGCAGCCCGACCGCGGGCTACCGAGGCGTTCTTCTCGTGTGATTAGAGTTCCAGTTACACTGAGTCGCTGCCATTCACGCCCCCCCCCCTCCCCCCAAATGATTGTCTCCCCCTCACTCCCCCCACACTGCACCTCCTTCTACGCCCGCTGCAGGACTCGCTCCTCTCTCTCTCTACGTCTTCCTTCTCACTTCCACAGATTCACTCTCATCGCCCCCCTGCCACCACCACCTATCAGCCCCCCCCCGCTCCCTCCTACCCTCGGAGGCATCGGCAAGGACGTGTGGCCACCTCCTGCCTCCCGCCTTCTCCTTTTCGACAGGAGAAGCTCTGCGCGAAGCCCGATTGTTGATTCAAGGTGACAGGCGCCGCACGACTCCCAGCCATAAATCAACTTGTTGTTGTTGTTGCTGCTGCTGCTGCTGCTGCGGTACAAAGACCCTCACACCGGCCCGAGCGTCGGATATTCTTTGCGTTCCTGCATCGGACCGCGCTTTACCTGCCACGTGACCTTTTCTGCGCTCGGTGAGTCTTCAACTCGTCAAAAGACCGCGAGCGAAAGAAAGTAAAAAAATGAATGGCTTAGGGGCGGGTGAAGCTCCTCGCCCACACATTAGTTTTGGACAAAATGTTCTTTCCGTCAAAGGCAGCAACATGTGGAACAGCACACCGCACACAGTACATGATCATTCTACATTTGTCACCATTGGAACCCACTGCAAGAACTGGCTCAAAAAAGAGCAACAACTTTAATCACAACTGTTTCCGCAGTGCTTGGATACATACATGTATGGACACAAGAGGTGTGATTGTATTTGTACTTTTGTGACAATTTGTGAAATTATTTGTAATTGCTGTACTTTTGTATTGTCTTGTTTGTTTGCAAATGGGATGCAAATGCAACAGCATTCTGTGTATGTGACCAGCCAAGTGAAAGAAGATGTAAATTAGCAGCTTTTCCAACTCTAGCATATTTACAAAGGCACTTGCCCTAATGTTCAGTAATGTGCTTGTGTCTTTTAAACAGAGGTTAAAAAAAAACAAAAAAAAAAAACCTAAAATAAACAACTTTTGTCTACTACTCCACTTGGCGTACCACAAAGGTGAACTTGTCATTATCGACGGGGAAACAACTCGGGGAAGTCATCGGAGTGGCGGGGAAGGAAGAAGAGGAGACTGACAAAATCCTGTGTGTTTAGAACAAGCGGCGAATGAAGTCGAGGAGCGTAAAGACGGCGGGACGACCTTCTGGGAGGCTGAGATGAAAACAGCCAAGAGTGCGAAACACATCAGGACGCGGACGAAGCAGACGGGAGGCAAAATGAGCGGGTGCAGGTGAGGTTGAAGGGCTTGAGGAATTCATCTAATAAATAAAAAACACAACTCGACAGCTCACAGACTGCTGAAACAAAAGTCGGCATCAGTCGGCCCGACATGAGCAGCAGATCAATCAACAGCGTCCACAGAAGGACAAAGAAAGAAAAAGAAGACCACCCCCAAAACCGCCACTCCCTCACACATCTACCCTTTTTTCCCACCACCAAAGACTCAAAATCACCTTTATTGTCGACAAAATTGGACGGCTGCTCCTCAAATGCTGTTGCCTTTAAAGCAGCTATTTCAATAGTAGTGCAGATCTAAAATACCATCAAATGGTGCAAATTGACATGAGGTGACAGATTTTTTGTTTTATTTTTAAATGCGAGTGCAGATGACGCAACAAATAAATATAATTATGAGAGTTGAAACAGTGAGTGGCCGAGGAGTGGAGAAGAAGAAGAAGAAGGAGAAGAAGGAGAAGAAGAAGGAGAAGAAGAAGAATTAGAAGAAGAGTTTGATCAACGCTGCACCGGAGAAGCAGCTTCCTCCACCAGCACCGCCGCAATCACACGCACGACCCTGAGAGCGGGTGGTGGTGGGATTGCGCAGCAGCCCCAGGACCCCGAAATGCAGGGAGAAGAAGAGGGGAGGGGACGCGGTGTGTGTGTGTGTGTGTGTGTGTGTGTGTGTGGGAGAGAGAGAGGGAGGATGGGGGGGGACTGGTCGCGCAGCTGACAGGCAAAGCCTCGAGTCGTGGAGACGCATGAGCTCGGCGGACCAACGGCGGTTTCAACTTTTTTTTTTCTTTTTCTTCTTGCCACGGTGGCTGACACGCGCACGCACGCATACGCGCACAGAAAAAGCTCGGCGGGCGAGCCGGCTGGATTCCTGCCTCTCAAGTGACTCAGATTTAGCGCAGATACAGAGGGAGGAAACTGAGAGGCTGCCTTCGAGTACGGTGTGTGTGTGTGCGCGCGTGCGTGAAGGGCAACAGTTGGACAGTGATTGGAGGGGGGGGGGATTAAAAGTGTATTTTTTGTGCCCATTGCAGTTGGGGGGAGGGGGGGCTTACGCACCAACCTCTGTCCGACCCCCTTCGCGCGCGCTCGAGCCCGTCTGGCCGAAAAAGGGGTGAAACAGGGTGCGTGCGCCATGTCGCGCGCGCATTCCCCCCGGAAATCTTTTTTTTTTTTTTTTTACACGCGCACACACGCGCTAGCATGCACGCGCACTCGCGCACCCCACCGAGGAGCGGGCGCGCGCTGGCGACCACTTACCGCAGTAGAGAACCAGCAGCGCCGTCAGAAGCAGCACAGCCCAGAAAGTTGACGACATCCTCGGCCAGCGGCTCGCGTCTTTGCGCCTCGACACCGAAGCCATTATCCACACACACCAAAAATATATATATTAAATATAGGGGGAGGTAAATTAGGAAGAGGAAGAGCAACACAAAAATCAGGAGCCCTTCCTTTATAAGAGCAGTTGAATGATAGCAATGAGATCAAAAAAAAAGATCTACATTACAGGAAATCTCACAATCCAGCCGCGGCGCGTAATCCAACAAAAAGAGAAGGAGAAAAGAGGCGTCAAGTGGCGGGGGAAAAAAAACACTGAGTTTTTCTCTTCTTCTTCTTCTTCTTCTCCTCTGTTGCTCCGCTGGCCAGACTGCCGCGAGGTGCGCAAGAAAAAGAAAAAAGAAAAAAGAAAAGAAGAGAGAGCGAGGGAGGTCACATCTTTCTGAGGAATCCCCCGCGTGGAGCAACACGACGACTGTGGACTTGGCGTCTTTCTTTTTGCTCTTTTCCCCTCGCGCGCGCACGCGCCGGATCGAGCAGCCCTCTTCTTCGTGTCGTGAGCGTCAACTTTGTGCGCGGATCGTCGCGTCCGAGCCGCTTCGAAGTGTTCGGAAGCTTTCGCCTCTCGAAGGTTTCTTATTTTTATTTTTCCTTCTCAGAATTCAATTTGTCGTCGCGTCTTTCCGGCTGCGTCGGCTTCCGCGGTGTCGCTGCCTAACTAAAATAATAATATTGATAATAAACTGAATCCACGATTGCGGGCTCTTGGTGTAAAAAAAAAAACAAAACAGAAAAGAATGAAAAGGAATAATCTCTGTCCGCTTGAAAGGTTTTGATGTGATCGCGTCCGGGCAGGAAGAGGGAAAAGTGCGCAACGCGCCGCTCCAAAAGCGCACGCGTCCGAAGTGAAACATTCCCGGGATCGATATTACGTCAGCAGTTTGCCGCTTGAGGTCGCGGTTTACAGCCACCGCCCCCCTCCCCCGCACTCCCACAACCTTCATCTTTTTTTTTTTTTTTTTTCTTTTTTTTTTTTTTACGTCATAACACAGCAGCATCGACGAGCTGCTTTTCCTTCCCTCCGTCTATTGCAACTCTTGTGGAAGGCTGATTACGTGGAGTCGATACCGATTAAGAGGGCGTTCGATTCGATTCGATGCGTCGCCCGTGCGCATAATTTTAAAACACAGGGGTGTCAAACTCAAATACACAGTGGGGCCAAAATTTCAAACTTGGACAAAGTCTGGGGCCAACATTGAGAATGATCGGAAAAAAAATCTTCCCTCAGATATATCAGTGAAGCTTTTCATATGGACCCAAAGAAGTTTTCCTTCAACCTGAATATGGAACAAGCAAAACCCAACAGTATACAATGTAAATAACTTCATGTTGCACACATGCAAAATCGAATTTCAAATTGAAATAAACTCATGAAAATTAATAAAACGTAAAAACAATTGTATTCCTCTTTTTATTTGCAGCCTTCTGATTTAAATTTCAACAGTAACCTTTTCCAATAAATTTAGAAAATGCTAGTAATACTTTTAAAAATAAAATGACAACAATAATGGTGGGGGGAGGGGGGGTATAAGAGCATAAGAGACCAATTACACTCAACAAACAATATATATATATATATATATATATATATACATATATATGTAGACTGTATACTGTATATATTGTATATATCTAGACTGTATTGTGTGTGTGAAGCAGTGTGTGTGTGTGTGTGTGTGTGTGTGTGTGTGTGTGTGTGTGTGTGTGTCCGCACACTCTGGATGAGATAAACAATGTCCTTAAATTCTGAGATGGATGAGCTCTGACTGAGAGTAACAAAACGTGATGACAATGGGTCATTTTCATATTCACCCACAGGTGGCGTAACTGCGCGGAAAATTCATCCGGTATGAACGATCATGAAGAATTTACCAAAACTAATCAAAGTAACCAAACTTACTTGTGCTATCAACTGATCAGTCCGGTCCACAGTCCAGCACCATGGACAGAGACGGCGCCTGTGTTTCAGCACCCTGGACAGCGCCAGTCACTCGCCCAGGCAGCACCTGAGGCTCATCGTCCGGATTTTGACTAGATGGTCTGCATGATTACTTGTGAGAAATAAAATACGATAAATAGATAGATAGATAGATAAATAAATAAATAAATAAAATAAAATAAAATGCAATCTCAATTCATACTTGCATGGATCTCGTTTCTAAATGGCGAACAGTCTGTCACATTTCACATTCATGACACCAGCTGCAAGGAAGTAAGCGCGTCTAATTTCCATCACAACATTCATTCAGCACATCGACTGCAATGAAAACAAGCGCTCCTGCTTTCTCACTCAGCAAAATGACAATAGAACCATGTGCCACGTGACACAGAACATTGGATCACGGTGGCAGGTGGGAAAAACATCTCCTGACGTACAGCCAACAAAATTAATTTCCAAGAAAACGCATATATATATATATATATATATATATATATATATATATATATATATATATATATATATATATATATATATTACAATATATATATATATATATATATATATATATATATATATATATATATATATATATATATATATATATATATATATATATATATAAATAAGGCAACACTTTGATTAAACACTTAACTGGGGACTCATTTTGTGTCCAAAAGGACAACGTGCAGCACACTGAATGAAAACAAGACTCTGTTGCATCATCTGGAATCATCTGCCTTTGAAGGTGCATTGCGCTTTATTTGTGTGACCCCCACCAACACTCCCCCAACAGCTGCTTCTGGGTTTTGTTTTATGTGTTTTTCTTCGCTGTGGCCGATGCAGCCCCCCCATTAGCGTGGATTGTTTCACACTAATTGAAAGGGTGCCACCCTTTCCACGCACCTTTTGTTTGAAAAGAAAAGGAACTTCATTATCTCCCCCCCACGTCATGAAAAAGGGGAAACTTTTCACACTGGATTCAAACAATGGCATTTTATCCGCTGGCAATTGCGAGCTCCCATTAATTGCGTTTTCCTGGCCCTGGGAAGAAGCGTAGCGAATGCTTTCAGGCCGAGAGTGAGCGCGCGCAGTGGCTAATCTGCATGCTAATGACTCTGTTACCGGGGGAATCTGAAACGTTTCTGGGGCACCGTGAGTGAAGAGCGAGGCTGCAACCAAAGTCTTTCACGTCGGATTGTAGACCCGCCAGTCACTTTTATAGGCACACGGCTCTAGAAAAGAATTTCATTCCTTTTTCCCTTAAACCCACACACACCAAAATCAAATATCTGCCTAAATGAGTTCAAAATTCCAACTGAAGCTTTACAGGCAGACACGTAGGAAAGTGATTTTTCATTTCATTACTCTGAATGCGTGAATTTTCTGTTTTAACATGCCCCCCCAGTGAGCAAGCTTTGATGTCAAACAACAGAGCCATCCAGCCATCCATCCATCTAGCTGTCCAAGATTGATGCAAATGTCAAGCAAACGACCAAACTACTCCACCGTATACCCACTCACTTCATAAAATTCCAAAATCCTTTCCCAGACACAAAGCTAGCCAAGCTAGCTCTGAAGACAAACAGCCATATCAGTGAAAATGCTCCAAAAAAAAAAAAGAAACAAGAGGAGTTGACCAGAGAAACAAACATGCATACACACATTTACTGACAAATGAGTAGCTGTACCGAGTATGTGTGTGCATGTGTCGGGTGCAAGTAAATGAGGTGCTCCTACCCAGTCAAGTTTTTAAGTTTGGAGCCACTTGCAAAGCTTTTTGAAGGCCATTAAGCTTTTTAATGCAGCCTGTTGAACGTGTAGGAATTATGTTAATAGTAAGTATGTAATAAAACATCTGTTTTTCATCCATTTCTTTCAGCGTTTAAGAGTCATTTTTATTAAAGAGCTAAATACAGTGGGGCTTCTAGACACGTATTCTGTTTTAACAGTTTTGTTCCATTTCAGTAGACATTAAAGCATGTGTATTCTACATTTCCCATGATCATTTTTTTTTCTCTTATGAGGTGCGTCACCAAAACACTCCATCCATCTGCTCCTGCTCCAGCTCCTCTGTCACATTTTAGAACCCATTGTGACCTACCAGTCAAAAAGCTAGCCCTCCCCTGATCAAGCCGCTTCGAGCAGCGGTGCGTCGTGTCTCCCTCACCCAAGCTCTTCTGAGGAGGAGCACTGAAGGGTCCCGCTAGAACCCTCCAGTGCAATTCCCTCCTTAGCTTTGGCTCGTTTAGCCAGGTTGCTACAGTTTGAGGCTCTCTATTGTTGCTCGGGACACCTCAGCTAACCTGTGGCTACCGAACGCAACTCTTGCCCAAGCCAGGCAGGAAAAGGCTGAGACTCAACACCGTCATCATTTCCGCTGCAGCCACTGCTCATAAGCTCATCGTCGCGTCGCCTTCACGGTTTGTCACGGTCGCCGCTGCCTACCGCTTCCTCCCACCGCGGCATCTTTGTTTACATTCCGATGCGGCGGACCCGTGTTGACGACTGTCACCCGTCAGACGCTCGCTTGAGCCGGCGCGAACAGTGACACGTCTGCGTGTTTACAGGTGAGGCCGCCGCCTCTCTCAGTCTGGAGGCGGACAGCTGATGGAATTCTTCTTCCGCCCGCCTGGCCTGGCCTCGCGTGGGGTGTTCCCTTATTTCCATTTATTTGTTCTTAATGCATGTGCGTGTGGACGTCACGCCGGAGCGAGAGCATTTCCCCCCCCCGCCACCTCCTGTTTGTGTGCGCAACCAGTCTGTCACAGGCTGATAACAGGGCTGGGGTGGGGGTGGGGGGGGCGGTGGCGAAGGGTTGTTTTGGGGACAAATACTGCAGAGGTGTAAAAACGCCGCGCTAGCAAAGCGCAGAGAAATACTCGAGCTGTCAGCTGTTATTACCCCCCCAACCCCGTAGCTATGCTGCTCCACTGGCTAATTTTAGCGCCGCACTCCCGTCATTTCCGCGAGCAGCCCTCCACCTCTTGGAAGCAGCCGGGAGTGAATTCCTTCCTTGATTTTCCCCCTTTGCAAAAAAAAAAAAAAAAAAAGCAAAATCTGACAAATAGATGCCAGCCAACGTCACGTGGCGCCCGCTATGCTTTTATAGTATTCTTATTTTCCTAAGATAGTGGATTCAGGGTTTTCATAGGTTTAGTTTTCATAAAAAAAAAGAATGCTCTTTGCTAATGCTATTCTTCTGAGGCTTTCTTCTTTTCAGCTAATACAGGAACGCCTTCACCACTGGCAGTGCACGGCGGGTTCAACAGCTCGCTTCTATAACAACTCTCCTTGAGGCGGGATCGACTTGGAAAGCGTCCGACGGCTGAGCGGTGGCACTGAAAGCCCACTCCCCCCCAAAAAAAACCCTCCGACCCCTCCTCCACCAGGCCTCGCCCCGAAGTGTCACTAACTGGCAGAAGAAAAAAAAACAAAAAAAAAAAAAAACACGACGACAAACGGCTGCTTCGCGGCCGCCACGAGGCAGGAAACTCAGACGGAGCCGCACTGTTGCATCAGCGTCGTCTTACTGCGGATGGCGCGCTCTAGCAGGTGCAGCTAATTGGATTGATGAAGAGGACGCTGGGTAGCGACTCTTTTCCCTGGGAGGAGGAGGAGGGGGGATTGAGGCCCGATAAGATGAATGAAGAGGAGATAAGTGAATGAAAAGCACTCTGCTGGGCTCCATTTGTATGAGGAAATCAGGTAATGAATGCGAGTCAAACAGTGCGACTCCATCTGGCAGTGCACAACTATGCGGTAAGTGGAGTTTCCTCTTGCTAGCGTTAGCCGGTTAGACTTTAGCAGCTCTCCAAATAAGATTTGGAGTATAAATACGGATAAGAATAAGAATGTGCTATCCAATTAAGATTGAGATAGTATAGTGTATTTTGATTGTTATCTAGGACACTGCTACTGCTACTACTAGTACTACAACTACTACTACTAATACTAGAACTTCACACCTGCCTCTTCTTCTTTTTACCCATTTACTTTTCTAAATAATAAATTGGTAACTATTAAAACTAAGGAGCACATCGATGAGATTTTATCACACATAAACCAAGTGGCTAATGTTTTTTGCATTGCCCTAGAGTATATGAGTAGGTTAGCGGGTGCTAACGTTCGCTGGCATGCTCGCAACAAGTCACCAATGTGATTTATTTTTTTCTTGTGGCCATTGTGAGCGGTGTACTCGCAATACTAGTACGAGACACACACTAGTATGGTGTAGCTTATTAAGGCACTGGTCGGCAGAAATGAGTAAAACCGCATCAGGTATGTAGCAACGTAACAAAACAAACAAAAAAAACAATATTATTAATAATAATTGCATTGCTACGCTACATTGTTTGGTTTGGTCGCTTTGTACAACAGTAACAGGAAATGGCCTGTGCGATGATTAGCTCTCCTTCTCAAGATTTAATTTCTCTACGTGTGAGGTGCAGTGAATTGGCAGCGGCGTTGGCAGCCGGTGGGCGGACTCAGCATAAAGGGGATGTGGAGGCGAGCATGTGTGGGCTGATTTATCTCTTTTTTTGAGTGAAAATCTTCCTCACAGGCAAATGGGAGGAAGCAAAAAAAAACAGCAGTTCTGCAAACAAGCACAGATTTGGTAACGTGTATATTTGACAGCCGTCAAAGAGTGTGTAAGATTTAGCAGTCAATGCCAAAAAAAAAGCATTTGGTAACCGACGTATCAATTTGAATGCAAAATTATTCGCAAATAAAAACCCTGCGGATATTTATTTTGCTGATACACAGTCCACAGTATTCTATTTTAGACTTAAACATTGAAGTAAAAAACCAAAAGGACATGATTTGTATTCCGCTCTGACACACCACATCGTATTTTGTTCCCCTTCAAAGTTTCAAAAAGAGCCTGTTTGATTTTGCAACCGATTCCTTTCTGCTTTGACTTTAAAAGTGGAGCTGCCGTCTTTGACCCATTTCTCCAGTTGGGCTAATTTTTTTTTTTAAAAAACCTCTAGATAAGATGGATCATGAAATCTTGATCACACTACTTAAGTGAAAAAGCACAGCGGGTGTCAATCAGGCTCCTCAGTGTTTTTTTTTTTGTTTTCCCTCCAAAATCTGTTGTTTTTGTTGTTGTTGTTGTTTCTTTTTTTCACTTTTTCAAAATCTGTGACATTAATGCTAACATTAATGACATTAATGCTAACATTAACTAGCTCAGACTGATTATCTATTGGTGTGTGTCAGCTACTGAGAAGATCATTAGCGAGCATGCTAACACCATTCCGGGCACTGTTGCAACAGATTCAGTCAGTCTGAAAACCTTTTGTGAGCTAGCAAGCTGGGAAATCCTCATGCTAACCTCATCTTGCTATCCCGTATTGCTCTGTCAGATGCAAAAGCCTTGTGTGTCTTTTTTCACTCTCCAGTTTATTTTACGGCCCTTCTTATTCTCCGTTCTACGGTCCAACGATCGTGAAATCGCTTTTGAGCGATTGCAGCGCTCACGTTCCAACACCCCCCCACCCCCCAGCTGGATTGAATTTAAAAAAAAAAAATGAACACCTGCAGCCCTGCAACGGTGCTCGCTCTGCCCCCTCGATCCAATCCAATCTGGAGCTCATTGAGACATGCGGCCAAATCACCGGGAGGGAAAATGGAATTAGGCGAAATTTAATGGAGCCGTATCGGCCAATGACGGCGTTCAAATGATGCCAGGTGATCGGTGAAGACGTGGCCAGCAGATACAATTAGTGTGTGTGTGTGTGTGTGTGGGGGGGGAGGACAGGAAGGGGTGAGTTCAAAAGGGGTGGGGACCGACAGGATCCATCTGCCTTAATTGCGCATCGATGAAAAATTCAGAAAGGTCAAAATATTTGGAAAAAGGAATCACAGCGCACGCCGGCACGCATGCTTCCAGAAACAAGAGGTCGGTGCCGCTGCCGCGCCACCACTCAGCTCCTCTTTACACATTTGTGCCATGAACAGACGGATCGATTGCCCACCTGGGGGTTCAATAGTAACCGCATTAATCGGCCGCGGGGGGACGCCAGTCTGCCAGATGGCCACTCAGCCGGCCTTGGGGATTGGTTTACACTGGGGGGGGCTCTGGTGGGGTTAGAGCTGCGTTTCTCAACTGGTGGGTCGCGACCCGTATGTATATATATATATATATATATATATATATATATATATATATATATATATATATATATATACATAAATAAAAAAATACATATTTACAGAGAAAATATTGGGCATTTATTTTTTTTATTTTGCTGGACACAAGTCAATTCAATAATTTCAATAAATTATTGACTAAACATAATAGAAAGTGTTGTGAACAAAGACTCCACCAGTTGAGAACCACTGGGTGGGGGGGCGGGTGGGGGATTTCAAAATTGCCTTTTTGTGAGGATGTCAAATCTTGGCGGCTTAACGCCTGTCAAGAGATCCACCCACAATTTGACAAATTTGTAATTGTTCTTGCCGGTCAGCTAGCACTGGCTTTGACTTCAACTTCCTTCCAAAACATTTAGTGCATTCGCTCAAAGTCCCAGCGCAGTATTCTTCTGAGAGGCGCTTCCGAAAGGCTTTGTGGAAAGCCGACTAACCGACAAGGGTCTGAGATGGGTGGGTCAAAAAATCCATTGAGATGCGAGATGTCGGCTGCTTGACGACTTGAATACACATCGGATGGTAGTTTGTCATCACAGATGGTCCAGAACCTTCTCAACTCTTTAAACTTGCCAGTGTGTAAATTTGAACGGAGTTATGATTTTTTATATTGGTAAAAGCTTCATATACTGCCCATAAATACATTAATGAAAATGTATAATCACAGTACAATAAAAGTAATTGGGTTTTCCTACCTTTAGAACAGTTCTCAAACATATATCTAAGAATATACAACGATCAAGGGCCTTGCTCCCAGTTAGCTGCCGTCTTGCACCACCATATTTCTAAGGAAGCTTGGTGTGGACAATTCAGCTGCCAGGTTTGGGTGCGCAGGAAACTGTAGTTCACTGGCAAGCTTGGGAGAGGGAGGGTGAGTGGAACGAGTGCTGCAATTTAAAATCTGACCACTAAATGGCAGAAGCTTACTCACTGTACGTAGAAGCGCTGAGCGGGCAAATCGCTTCTGTTTCAGCTCTGAAATCTCCGACATGAGACACTTGCCAAACTGCTCTTTTAAAATAAGAGTGTTCTCAAGCAGAGCTCCAAGTTTTCTGTGGATTTCAATAAGCAATCAGCTTTGACATGGCTACAAGAACACTTTTACCAATTCCCACCAGCAATACGGCATCCCTGAACATCCATCAGACTTAATGTGGCGTGAGCAGGGTGTCGGCGCCTCATCCCATCCCACAAACAATCTGTAACAGTTAGCGCACTGGTCAATCATCTCCCACCATCATCTGTTCCACCCTAGTCACCATGCTACTCACACACACCTCACCTGCATCCGTCTTTGGTCCCGGTCGGCTCCGCTGCTCCTGGGCGGAAGCACACGCCGCTGCAGGGGCGGGGTTTTATCGAGCAGGGGAAAATAAGGGTTTATTTGTATTTAAGGGTTTGTATGGATTGTGTTTATTTAAGTATGTATTTCTTTGTGTGATTGGATTTTTTGAATTTTCTGTATTTTGATGTCACCACTGTTAGTGGGTTGGCCCAATTGGCCATAGGCTGCTGCCCTATATAAGGGGGCTGGTGTGGGGTGGGTTGAGCCAGCTAGCTTGGTGTGAGGCTAGCAGAGATAGATGTTGTTTCCCGCTGCTTGCTCTGTGTTTTTTTTGGCTGGCAAAAATAAATCCCGCACTCGACGCTGCCTGCCTCCTCCTTCGACTCCACCCCTCAATCCGGTCTGCCCAGATCCCCTTTTTCGTGGGGAGGCCCCTCACTTTGCCCCTCCACACTCCAATAAACAGCACAGCGCATTACTGCCATTTTGAGGATCCCTCCTCAGAGTCTTGACCGAACCGCTCGCCGTGTCACTTCAGCAGTGAAAAAAACTGGTTGCCTGTAAAGCCTGTAAAGCCTGTAAAGTAGGAAGTAATGCTGTTGACCATCTCCATTAATGTCCTCTAGTGCCAGATGAAGCGCTTTAAAATCGTAAATAAGCCACTTCATCCACCAGTAGTTTGCAGAGACTTGAAAATCTGCTCAGATTTCCAGCCACACGCCGTCCTGGAGACAATGATATTCATTTCCTGCTGCCCGAGAGCCTGGCGGCCAGGAATTAAGCAGCGCAGACTCCGTCCTCAGCCTTTGTTTTGCAACTCCCATAATTAGAAATATCACAATCATGAGGCAGTGGCACTTTTTTTTTTTTTTTTTTTTTGGGGGCGGGGGTTGTGTGGAGAGTGTGGTGGGTTGGGGAACTCATTCTAATTTCAAAGTGGTTGGAAGGCATCGCGTACATTCAGAAGTTGATTTCCGGTCTCGGTAAACACCTGCAAAGTTCGGGTTTGCCCCGGCAGCTCGCAGGGATTTGCAAGAATAAGTTGGTGCGACGAGGAAGTGAGGCAGCCCATTCATTCAATGGAGTTGCTTGTTTCATGTCGAAAACTAAATCCCGCCAACTGTCACCAACTCAATGGCCTCAAAATCTTGATGGGTCACATTCAAGATGGATCTGCCAGGGTGAAGGACTTTAAGATCTTAAAGGTGCAGCGCTCATTTCTTATTGCTCTATGTATGTTGTTATACACAGTATATATGAATAAGCCATCCCACTACGAGCGGCAGGGGGTGAGTCAGCGAATGAGTCAGCCCGCGACAAAGAATCGTGATTTGCGACCTCTGTGACGTGACTCTCGGAGTTTAAACGATTCACCTCTGTGACATCACAATGTCCAACTAACCCACATGAAAGACTTCACTTCCCATACTAACATCCTTCATCAAAGTCGCAAGGAAATACAACCGACTGGTGGTGCGGGCACGCAAATGCGCCGAATCCCGAGAGGTGACCGCAGCCGTGTGTATGCAGCCGGCGTTCCTCTTGTTGGACAATTTCATGACCGCCGTTATCGTAAATGGTCATATTTGGCTGATTCATGTGCACATAACGTAAAGAAGAGAGACATTTGAGAGCGGGGAAAGAGGGCTGGAATTCACTCGGCGCCGTCCCCCGGGATTCCGATCGCAGGGGCTTGGCGTGATTGGTTTCCGACTCAGCGCCGCCCGGTCCCATTCACATAATAAAAATGGCCCGGGAGTCCCGAGACTCATACATACAGATGCAGATGTGCATAGCAAACACACTGATAGAGGTTTGGGGGAAGAAGGGACAATATCTTTCACACAGCCGTGTGCCCAGATGCTGAAATGTGGCAGGGGAGGGAGTTATAAATCTGCCAGGTGTGAACTCCGAGGGCGGCGATGAATGGATGGTGATGGACGAAGGGGCGAGGCTTTGCGAGGGTCTACGCAAGTCCAATGACTAGGCCACCCGCGCCACCTTTGTTAGAATTTCGAATAAAAAAAAAGTCTCCTGAAAATATTTCAATTTCCTGCTGAGCCCCCTTCCGCCAGGAGTGGAGGGGGGTTGGGGGTTGGTGGGGTTTGGCAGAAAGTAAATATTCTCTGTGGGAGGATAAACAGCGTTACTCAACGGAGGTTGCGTGAATCATTTTTAATCTTGTTTGCAGCCGCGTGGGTTGACCTTTTCCGGAGCGGCTCCGGTGTTTACCTGCAAGCCGACCCCCGACCCCCATCCTCCACCGAACCCCCCCGTCCCGCCACCCCTTATTGCATGCTTTTTTGCGCCGGCTCCGGCGTGCTGTTAGTTGGAGACGAAGGTCAGATTGAGCCATTTTCCGAACCAGTGGGCATGTGAAGGCGGGAGCGCCCGACATCTGGGTGAAGCCTCTTGTTTGCTCTGAAAATGCGCTGGTATTGTCGCTTCTCACTGATGGCCAAACAAACACAACACAGAGGCCACCTGCAGGAAGAGGAGGGTACTGCAGGAGCCTTGGGCAAGACTGAAGACTGATATCTCTGGTCACCGGCACAGGTGGGAAAACTCTGTGGGCTCTGAGCAACCTTTCACACTCTGACCGATGGACAGTTCTGTTGCCAATCAATCAATCAATCAATCAATCAATGTTTATTTGTACAGCTCTAATGCACTTCCAAAGGCATCTCAAAGCACTAAAATATAAAATGTTGTTGTATAATAACACCTCAAATTTAAATAAACTTAAATGTATAATAGTGGACTGCTATTTGCTGTCGTCCATGTAGAAAGTGTTTGTCCAATCAGCCTAATGTGCCTAATGTGTCTTTGGACTGTGTGAAGAAGCTAGGGTGCCTGAGGGGAACCTACACAACCACAGGGACAACATGCAAACTCCACTCAGAAAGGCCCCGGGACCAGGAGCAGAACCCATGAGCATCTCACAAAGACTGGATGGTGCAAACCGCTGCACTGCCATCATAATCAAGCAGTGTTTGTTTGTTTTTTGTCTTTTTACATTTTTTCTTACGGTCCACAGAACACTGTTACTCTCTCATAAATGTTGTCCATGGTGTTATCCCATTTCCTTTGCTACACTTTGCCTGGCTCAACATTGATCAAGACACATTTATAAAAAATAAAAAAATAAAAAAATAAGAAACATTGACAAAAACGGAGCAGGCTGCACTGTACAGTTCCATTTGTTATGAAAAACAAACAGCATTTCGCCAAATTGGGACTCCAGGATCCAGCCAGACGCCATGTGTTCAGGTCTAGCTAGCTTAGCACGGACGTCTGCGTGGAGGGCGTGTTGGCAGAGTCGGCCAGAGCAAGTTGGCCAGCCAGCACCACACACATGCGTGCGCACACACACACACGCACATGGTCCTAATGGGCAGATTTGCCTGCACTCGGGCAAAATCACTAACCTAGATGGACACACACACACATACAAATGCGAACATGCCCTCTAACAAGCAGGTCAGTTACACAAACACAGCTCTGACATTTAGTGAAATCTCCCCTTTTTTTGTTTTTCACCCCCCATCCCACTTTGCCGGAAGCTCCCAATTGTGTCCAGGAAACGTCCTCGCAGGTGTGCTATCATTAAATCCGCTCCGAGGCCAGCGTCAGTAATCAGAGAGGCTGTTGTTTAACACAATTCACTCTAAAGGTGAGATTACGTCATTTTTTTTGTGGACAATTTGGCCTGTAATTGCCGTATTCATCTCTGGTGTAGGTACCTGGGAGTTCCAATTAGAATCTCTGGAGCCGTATTTCCGAGCCGTTTGGTGCCAAACGATCTCTCATCGTCGTCTCGACAAAGAAGCAGAAGCATCTCTGGCAATTGTTGCCTTTTTGTGATACTATTTCGCTTTGGGGCGTTTTTTTGTTTGTTTTTTAGGCAGATGTCGCAGCTCGTCTTGCCAGCTCACCGCAATGTTTTTTTTTTTTTTGATTGGGCCTCTCTGTGATGACCTCCACTGACTGCGAGGCCTCTCCTTGAAGCGGCAGCTGCTTCGTTAGGAGGAATGTTGCTAACACAAACAGCTAACCGGCCACTGACGCGGTGGTAACTTTACCAGAGGGGAGCTGGTGAGTGGGATCAGGGTCCTCATCGTATGTTTAATTTCAGCAGATTAAAGGCACGAGGGTTTTGAACAAGGTGAAAGGCAGGCCGGCGAAGGCCTGCATGGATGCATGCCTGCGTGAAAAAGTGTGTGTGTGTGTGTGTGTGTGTGTGTGTGCGTTTTGTGTGCTGCGAGTCTATTATGAAGCAAAGAAAGCGGATCTGAAAGCGGTACAAATAAAGGGGGACACAGCGCGGATGAAAGGGCCTCAGCTCCATGAATGCCCAACAATGATGATGATGATGATGATCCAATCTCTGGCACTCAGCCACAACTTGGCCATCTGAGATCAGACTCAGCCAATCCTTCAACACAGACCATACACACACACACACACACACACAGAAAAAAGAAAGACTTCCTGGGCTGAATTGCGGCTGACACCACTGCTTTTCATTCAAAGCACAAAGCCCAAAGAATTGCGAGCAGAGAGCGAAGGCGCATATTCGCCGTGACAGCGGAGGGATTAGCTAGTTTAGAGACGGAAACGGAGAAGGAGGGAAAGAAAAGAAAAAAACGGGGGCCCTTTGTGTAGAAGTCAGAGGATGTTGCCAGATGCTCCCCTCCCCCACCCTGAACACTGACTGGGGAGGCTGGGCTGGATGCGACTGGCTAATCGGGAGAGCTGGGAACATTTTCCGGTGGTCCCAGCTCTGAGGGTCTGCGGCACAATGAGGACCCCGCCCACTGGAGCACTGGCACAGCGTTAGCATTGGCTCCAGCCAGTGGTGCAGTCCCGCCCAGCTGTGCACTGTGGTGCTTGGCGAAGGAGGGAGGAGGGAGGAGGGGTTTTGGGGGGGTGGAAAGTGAGAAGAGATCAAGGAAAGCTGCACGAAACATTGTAGCTAACCGTGATGGAAGCTCGCTCCGTGTCTGAAAGCTATGACAGAGCATCTTAAAACATTCACTTAGTTTCTCAAATAAATTAGAGACTTGTTTTCCTCAAACGAGTGTGCATCTCAAAATTATGACACAAAATTATCTCAGATCTCAAAAATAATGAGAAGATTTGATCAAAAATGTACTTAGCGTCTCATAGCATCTTAAAATATTGACTTAGCGTCTCACTAAAATGGGAATCTTTTGTGACTTGCCTTTAAAATTGAAGAGAAACTTCAAAAATACTGAGTTTATAATGGAAAACTGTGCCAAAGTACTGACTTATGATTACACAATGAACATTCTGTGAAATAATGACTTTAAGTAGTAGCTACATGGAGTTTAACAATATTTCTAGTCACACAGCGATTTTTTTTTTTTTTATCACTTCTCAATAATTTGAGATGCTAGACTCTTGTTTTTCTTTTAGAGTTTCTATTTTTCCAGGAACAAGCTTCTATGAAATGTTTTAAAATGGCGCAGCTATTTATTTGAACCAGCTCACGGTTTAACAGCAACCCTTATTTGCTTGGAATGATTAAAATTTTAGACACCTGCTCTGAATTACAAGGCTGTGGAAACAGCGCCCAATTGCTGACTAAAATGAAGGTTGGAAGAATACTAACTGGACTGAAAAAAAATAAAGTGAAACGCCAGAACCTACACTCTTCCTGCTCGGCCAATACCCAACTGGAAATACAATAAATCGCAGGAAACAAAAGTTTATAGATATATGTCTATTACAAGCTAAAAGAGTTATAGCTCTGTCTTGGAAGAGTAGGGGCAAAGCAAGTAGCTCACAATGGTCCAGGGAGCCATCTGTGTGCCTTCCCCTGGAAAAAATAACATACACTCTCAAGGACAAAGAAGATATGTTTCAAGAGGTGTGCAGTTGTTAAGATACATCAAAAACAATAATTTGTCACATTCATTGAAGGAATCTGGAGATGAGTGCCTTCTGTTGTTTTTGTTTTGTTTTGTTTTTTGTTTTCTCTTTTGTGAGATCGATATATCTGTTTACATAACTTTCATTTTTTTTTATTGTTGAAAAAAAAAATGAAAAGTGGAACGCCAGTGCTGAGAATGAGTCCTGGTCTGCGCTGGTTTCCGGCAGTAACTCTGCTCCTCAGAGGTTACCGCTCTGCAAACAGTGCATTTACAGTGTAAGCATGGTGTCGCACATCAACCTCAATGCAAAAAAAACAACAAAAAACATTCACTTCATTACCACCACATGGAGATCATATGCAGCTGGATTCCAATAAAGAGGCCAAAGATGCCGTATAAATCATAAATGAGGCCATAAATGTCATGCCTTTTCTTTTTTCTTGCCTCCCTTCCCTCACGAAAACTCTGACCTTCCCGCTGTTTACCGCGCTAAGGAGCTCAGTCGGAATGTGCCTCGGGGGCGCTGACACGGCTGCTCATTAATTCACATGCTAGAAGTCATTATCGTTAGCCACGTGTGCGCCGACGCTGGCTGTCTAATTAGCCGATCAAGATAACATTGTAGCCGGAGTGCTCGCGGCGCGGCACGCACATGTGCGCCACTTTTACGTGTGTTCCATCAGGCCTAATGAAGACGCTGAAAATGGAAATGAGCAATCAGCCCCAGATGCAACAAAGCGTCATGGACTCACGTCACGCTGTTGCTTTTATTTATTATTGTCATGATTATATGTTTTTTTTTTTATTATTATTTTAATTAGCTCATTGCTTGAGTTTGTTTTGGTTTTATTTCAATCAGCTGGTCAAGGTGTTGTATCTTAAGTGGGTGGTTTCCGGTAAATGGGCAACAGCAAATTGTGTTGATCTGGTTTGTGTTGATTCCAGGAACATGAAAATCCCCTTTTAATGGTTTTGTTTTTATGCCGACAGCCGTAAATTTGTGATTTAGCGACTGCGCCGCTCGCCCAACGCTTAAATACATCTGCAAATCACATCATAGCACCTCAGTCACCACTCCTGCTGCCTGCAGATACACTTTATTACCTTTATTGAATATAATATCAATACGAATATTTTGTATAGTTGTATATGCTGTATATTGGCATGGATCAGAGAGAAACCTGCTGACTGAAATCCAAATCCAAAATAAATGTTTCCCTTTTCAGAAATATTGATCTTTCACTCTTTTTTCAAACTGGTGGTTTGAGTGGAATGAATCAGTGAGGGGTGGGTGGCTCTTGAGTGTACACATGGATTGCCACAGACTCTAGCTGATTGGCACAGAGACCCAAATGACTCTTTGTTGGGTGGCTCATCTAAAATAGAGTCAGGAGAAAGATTTGAGTTTCCCACCACAAACTGGGTTGGTAAACTCACTTTCAATGAAAGATTTGAGCCAAGAAGACGTCAATATTGTGCCATATTGTGAACCCATCTGTCTGCATTAGAACAATTGGCCAGCAGGACCATGAAGACATTTAAGCATCAGCGAACAGGTATCTCTCTCTCTCTCCCTCCCTCTCTCTCTTTCTCTCTCTCTCTCTCTGTCTCTCTCCCTCTCTCTCTCTCTCTTTCTCTCTCTCTCTCTCTCTGTCTCTTTCTCTCACTCTCTATTTGGCAAGCTAGCCACTCTGCCAGCGTCTGATGGCCATTGGCCAGGTGGCAGCACTATCGACGACAGCCCAAGCCTCTAAAAACGCCCCGTTATTCATAACACCCCATGGGGAGGTTTTTAGAAATGAAGCTCAAATGGTGAAGTGAGCGCTGGTGATGCTGCCAGGCCTTCGCAGGGAGGAAAACATGCCCAGGCCAAGTTCAACCCCTTAATGTCTGAATTCATCATCCGACAGTGGAGGTAGAGGACAGTTAAAGAGCCCAAGCAAGGAATCTGAAGTCTCCAACAGAAGCAGAGAGCGCAAGGAGTTACAAAGTATAGAATACTTTTTCCTTGCAAAAAATGCACAGGGAAAGGAAGAATTACTGCTTTCTGTTTCTCTTTCTTCACAGCTGGATCACTCTGAAATCTCACTCTTCCATCTTGTCAACCTCCAACAGAAACAACTGTCCCCTTTACGCTCCTAATTTATCTTGGATTCCATGACCAACCAGCTTCTTTTTGTGTAGACAAACAGGCGCTGGGTAAAATTTTCACGACAAAATGAAGAAAAATCACAGCCCTTTTGGGGACATTGTGTTTTTAGCTTTAGTGGCGCATAGCTTTGGCAAAAGTTTAGCTAACCACTGTGGCTAATGTCAACACTTTGTGCTAATAGAAAGCGTTGGACTTCAGCATCCTGGCTAGCCAGTTAATAGGCCTGTTTACATGCGACAAACAGAAGCACATTCCAAGTGTTGCCTCACCCTCACAAATGCTTTCAATGGGCTCTTCAGCAGATAGCTACATGGGATAAATTGGAGAAACCATCCACCTGGCCAGCAAGGCTAGAAATATATATTTTTTATGTTCTGCGATGCTGAAGTGATGTCCCAGCTGTTACAAACATGTAACCAAGTTCATATTTTTTTGCCCTTTATTTTTTTCAATTAAAACTAACAAAAGAAGAGGTGGGGGTGTGGTTGCGGCTGCAAAACTCCTCCCCAACCCCCAGAGCAGGAAGTGTTTACAATCTGGGGCTATTTTTAATATGAAGAATTGTGTTTCTCATTTCATGTCACCGCGTCATCCCGCTGTCGTCTCCTATGAAAAGCTGCCACTCTGTCCACATGCATAATGATTAGTCCCAGCCATGCATGAAACTATGTTGAGGGAGGGGGGGAGTGAGGAGGGTGAGGGGGGATCAGGTTGGTACAGTGGTCACGCTGGTCAGCGATAGATAAAGGATGGTTCCTATTAAAGAGGCGAACTTTCCACATGCGTGTGCACACTAACGCACTCGCCGCGGACCAAAATAAAAATGACATGACAAACATGTATAGGGCGGCTGGGGAGCGTCGGTTTTCAGGACACCAGTCGGAACAAAATGCGCATTCCTGTCACTTCCTGTTAGGCAGATTGGGCCTTTTCTTCTTTGCCGTGAAGGGGGATTCTTCTCGACATGCCTGTCGGAGTACGCAAATACATCACTGCCGTCTCGTGAAAAGTAGCCCACACGCCACAGTTGACAGAGAGGGGAACATACAAACACCTTCTTTTTTGCTCCCTACCTTGGGACAAAATCCCTTTGATTCTTTTGTGGTGTTTTCACAGCAGTAAGACAGGACAATGGCAGCATCAGCAGCTACACTGTTGCCAGAGTTGGAAGGAAAATAGACCCGTTTATTTTCTTTTTCTTTTTTTTTCCCCATCTGAGGGAAAAGGGGTCAGGCTAACCTTGAACGAGGCTTTTCACTAGGCTGTTTGCGCCAAGCAAAAAGAGTCTGAAGAGAGTCAAGGCTGGAGTCCATCTGTTGATTTTCCTAACGGCCGCGTCCGCGCCAAGGCAGCCGATCTGTGATTCTGAATGGCTTTTCAATTCTGTTTCTTACTTACAAGTTTGTTGGCACCTTGGTCTTCAGAGCTGCCAAATGCAGCCAAAAAGCACAACGACAATAGACTGCTAGAGGCCCAGTGGGTAAAAATTTACTTGGCAAAATATCTTGCTGCTGATTGCTTTTGCATCTGATAACAACAAACCAAAGATGGCATCACAAATAACGATAATTTTACAAAGCTTTTTTTTTTTTTTTTTTTTTTTTTTACATTTTATGTATATGCTTTAGATGTATGATAGGTACACCTTGACACTAAATCACAGCTTTTTTTTATGCTTTAAGCTGTGTGGAGCACGAGAAGGACATAGACAGTTTAGCAGGAGAGCAGATCCTAAAACTGAAATTGCGTGCACTATTGTATGAATAGAGGAGTCAATAGTGATTACCAGCCACGTCCCAAAAATAAATAAATAAATAATGCAGAGCTTCTAATACAGTGGCACCTCTTAATGGCTGCCTCTCCTTGCAGTTGATTGGCGCGCTGCTTAATAAGCCCCATCAGAATAACCTCTAGTTTATAACTAAGAGCATCCATAACTTGCTTTATGGCCCGTTACGAGTCACATCAATATATTTTCATGACGGTTAATAAAAAGCGTTATGTGTATTTATCAGTGCTGTCATAAAGGATGATGAATGTGAGTAATTCAAACACGCATTTTTCCTGTTTCTCCTGTACAGAGCAGAATAAAGTATCTTACAAAGTGAGAACTCATTCTGAAATACTCCATGTGATTATGACGATGTGACGCCTGTGGGAATTATTCACTTGGTAGAAAATGTGTTAAATGGCGAAAAAGAATGATCCGTTCGGAATGCAAACTCATTTCACTTCTTATCCCCCAGACTGACAATTAGACACGGTGAGCCAATGTAACCAGCCTGCTGTATGTCAATCAGCTGGTGGCTGTAAACAATAGCTGCTAATCAATAAAGTGGTGTTTCAATTTGTAAAAAAGACACAGTTCCCTCACTTGCTGCTCCTCGGGGACTTGCTGCATGCTCATTTGGAGATGAGCAAAACAAGAAAATTGACTTTCTGCGAAACCCTGCCTCCTTTGATAACTCTTTTCACACCCATCATATCGAATATGGGATTTACAACTAGCCAACCAACAACTCCAAGTAAATATTGTCTCATTTCTGGGAACACAAAAATGTAAAAGTTACATTCACAGTATTGTTTGTTGGCAACAGGTTCTGAATGGTGAGAAGATCCAAACAGAAGTAAGTGCTCACCACTAACAAAAGGCAGAGTGGAACCATAATGTCTCTGAATAGCAGGTTAAGCCAGTGTGTCATTCAGCTTCCTTCTTTTGTTTAGCATCATCTCATGGCTGGGTAAACTAGCTAGCTAAGTTTGTGGAGCTAAATTATACCCGCTCTTGCGTTTGTTTGTTCCACAAGTAACTTCCAACCAATATTCAGGAAACTGTTTTCTGAAGTCACTATCGTAGCATGCAAATATAGCCAACGTAAGTTCATCAAACAGTCAAGGAGATTTTTTTCTCTCTGTCCGCTTCATACCTGTAAGGTTAACTCACTTCACGGTTCTGTCTTTGCTCACACTGAGTGATTCACGAAAAAAACATTTCCTTTTACAAATTGGTCCAACAAACTATTTATTGATCTACTTCCAGCAGCCTGTTTTCCTTCCACACACACCCTTTCTTTTACCAGCCCTATTCTAATTTATGCTGAAAAAAAAAACAACAACATTGCACAACTGAATTTAAATAACTAAACAGAAGGTTGTGATTAGAAACATTACACAGCATCTATCTTTTGGGCATCCAAGGCAGTAATTACTGGAATATGGGACAGCTTGCTGAATCTTTCCTTTCAGGCTACCTTTTCAAGGCACAAGTCCTTAAACAGTGGCAGATGTTGTTTTTGATCCCTTTTTTTTTTTTTGCCACATCCAAAATGGATTCAAATTGGCAGCTGCAACATGTCTGTCACAAATAAGGAAGGTAGTCTGTCCATGTGTCTTCCTTTCAAAATCGAGGAAGGCCATAACACCTCTCACCTGATCAACTTCCACCTCGTAGCTCTGCTCATCCACGTCTCTCCGGAGACCCTCGGCTCAATGACAGCTCTAACATTTTCCACCACTCTAAATTGAAACAGCACTCGGCTAAAAACAGGACTCACCACTCAACAGCTGCTCCTGGACATCTAAAAATTTGGCAAGTTTCTGACCCTTAACAGACTCCTCTTTATATCATTTTTGTGGTTTCCATCCACAATTTTCCATTTTCCTGCACACGACCGCCGGTCATTGGGTATTTTGTCCTTTTGAGACTATTCTACAACAGTGGAAATGGTTGTGCATGAAAATCTGAGCAAATACTCAGAGCTGCCCATCTGGCACATCAACCATGCTACGTTCACCATGAGTTCCCCCTTTCTTGTCTCATGCTTGATATGGACTTTCGCAACTCGTCTTCACCACATCAACATGCCAAGTGTGGATTCAGTAACCGGTGAGTGTTTCTCCCGAAGGCAACCTGATTAAAATCACAACATGTAAAAACTGTTACGATCAAATTGGCCAGATAGGAGCGGTGATGTAACCCTGTTTTTGATTGGATTGGAGTCGATGTAAACGACGGGTCGGATTGCTTCCCACTGTCGGTGTGATTATGTCAGAATCAGTCTGCGTCACAGTGCACGGCTTAAAGGAAACAGAAAAATCATTCAGACCACTGTTTTTAGAGTAATGCTAACGGGACAATCTGATCCCTCACTTTGAAACAGTTCAATCAGAATGACAAAAAACAGGGACCATGTGGACACACCAAGTGTGAGCGAACACTTAGGCTAATTATTTTTTTTTGCTTTGAGTGACTGCTTGACAAAGTGATTGAGTAAAAACCAGTGGTGGGTTAATTTATCACGCAAACACAAAACAACTGGAACAGAGGACGACATAACATCGTCCGTCATTTGTTTCAGTCGACGCGGCAGATCAGACACAGCGGTTAAAAGGAGATCCTCAGGTCACAACGTGTGTGAGTAAGTTAATTATGGGAAAGATGCAATGCGTTTTTGAGGGCCAGAGGCAAATCAGAGTTTTCTCGAGCCCTGACTTCAGCGAGACAGCGTGTTTCCTAGCAGCTGGCTACAGCAGGTCTCCTCAGAGCTGTAAAGCAGCCACAGTTCTCTCTGCAACATAACCACCACCAGTCTGCAGGAAGGGAGGAAGGAAGGGAGCCACAACCAGCAGCACGTCGCACCAGCACGTAAAACGCTGCTTTAATGTTCAACTAGCCGTCCAGCAATAAAGCACCCAGCAGTTGGAGCGAGGGTTTGACTTAAGATTTTTTTTTTTTTGCTTCGCTAATTAATGCTCATGCATGCTTTGTTTTTTGCGCGCAGACTCACGGTTGCAAGTAGGCGAAATCCCCCCACTGATGGCATGTCAGAATGCATAAGGGATAAAATGATTATATATATATATATATATATATATATATATATATATATATATATATATATATATATATATATATATATATATATATATATATATATATATATATATACACATATACATATATATATTTGCTCAATCGCCTTGAGCACCAGGCTTTTTTTTTTTTTTTACTTTACACCAGATAATGTAAAACAATCAGGCAGGAAATATTCATGGTTTTCTGCCAGAGCAAATTTTACACGATCAGTAGGACTTATTTACTTCTTGCTGTGGTAAATGCGGCCTTCCCCCAGCCTCAATGACATGAATCGGGTCCACTTACTGGTGGACATATGAGAAGCATCTGCAATTTGATGCTTGAATTGAGCGAATCTTCAAAAACATTTGGGCAAGTAGATATACTTTCATCAATGTTGGGAAGTGCGCACAACAACAGGGATGATTGGGAAACTATGAGTAAGCAAAGAAAAAAAAAAAAACATCAGTGTTGCCTAAAAGCCAAATCACTTTGTAAAAACAAAATGATGTCCAGAATCAAAACACGTCACAACTCAATGTAAATGCAGAAATCAGATTTTTTTTTTTTTTTACGCTGATGATGCTAGATGACTTTCACAATACACCCTCCTTCCTCAGACTGCTTTTTTAGCTTTTGCGGGAACTGAAGTCTGACTCTTTCTTTTCTTTTTTTCCCCAGCAGCTTTCTGTTGCTCGCGGGTCATCTGCTGCGTGCCCGTCCACCTACTTTGGAACATCTCATGCCTGCCTTCCTCCCTAATTGCCTCCCTGCTGTCTTCCCGCTCAACTCCCCCCTGCGGTAACTCCAGTCTAGTGAAGCCACCAGCTCTTGCCAGACCTGGCTCTGCAGCCCGCCATCATCACCGATCCAATCCACGTTCCTTTCCTGCCAGCCACAATGCTTCAAAAAAAGCAAATCTGCCCCCTAAAATACGCCGACCTCTGTGTTTTTGTTTTCCGCAATCGAGCACACTTTTGGAAAGTGGACCCGTGAGGACGGGAACGGCCCGGACAAAAACTGCTTCTGTATTATTTTACTCTAAATGATTTCTAAAACATTGTGAGGGGGAGGTGGACCAGACACAACCGGACAGTCATTGTCACGGAACAACCTCAGTGTTTGAGTTATTGTGCTTTCCTCATTCATTTAAAGGAAAATGGGAATTTAATACACACTTAATCCCTTTTTCAACCTTCATTTTGGCACAAGTGAAAAATCAGGCCAGCGAGAAGTGTTAATGAAACAGTTCGGCTCATCATTCAATATCGCCACATCAATCAAACAGCAGGATGTGCATAATGAACAAAGTCCTTTTTTTCCTCACTGCAGAGCCACATTAAATTATGACTGGACCTTATTGTTAAGAGGAGAAATCGATTCTAATCAGTGCTGCTCTATTTGCTTGCTAGCGCTAATGCGCTGTGTGCGTCTGTGACACCTCGCTGCCGTCGTCCGAAAGCTGAATTTTTAACATCGGCCGCCTTCGCTGCAGAGCAAAGTGGACATTTTATTCATTCACCTGCATTAATAAAACATTTTTTTTGGGAGAGGATAAATAATGTATGGGGCTATTCTTTCCCAGCACATACTTGAGTTTAATTGGGATTTTCCTTAGACTGTTGCATCATTTAACAATGAAGGGACTCATTACCGTCCTTTAAATATCGTTAATTTCCTTGAGACACGTTCATATCAGACACAGAGCACACTGATTGTTGTGTTTCACCACACTGCATATGCAATATGGTGCGCGATGCTAAATACAGTCCCAAATAAATTGTGTGGAACCTCGATCACGACACACCGACAAACAGACAGACCGATGACATAGTGAGAGCGGCCTCGTGTCATTAGCGTGCTAGCAAAAGTTAGCGAACGCTTGCAGGCTTACATACTCGTGGCTGCGACAGCGTATCTTAATCAGCCATAAACCATGTTTTTATGACTAATCCCATGTCATCGACACTGTTGTTGCAGTCTGTTTCGCTTTTTTGTAAAATTAAAAAACCGTTACCCAACCGTTTCTTCTTCTGCTGTTTTTTTAACTTATGAAAAGTAGCAGAAGAAGAAACGTTGGGTTTCGTGAAAACTAAATAAACCAATAAATAGATAAATCCTTTCTGTAACTGCAATATTGATTTGGGACGATGCTGACAACGTAGACAGGTGTTCGCTGCACAGTAATTGTACTGCTTTGACGTGTACTGGATGGAAGTGAGCTATGTGGAACACAGTTGCTGTCAAGTGGAATCACTGGTTTCCCATTAGTTGTGGAAACACAGTCACAGCGAGAGGACAAAATCCTGGACATCAGTCTCATTGTATCTGTCACACACACACACACACACACACACACACACACACACACACACACATACACACAGAGTCTTCTGTGCGTACTTCTCTCTTGACTGGATTCTTAGTTGAGCTGTCTCCATGGGGACTGTCTCCTAGCTACACACACACACACACACACACACACACACACACACACACACACACATCCCATCTCATTTCTCCCCCGGCTGATCAAAAATAAAGCTCTGTCAATCACAAACGCCTCTTCGATCCGGACCTCGTCCTTGCTTTTAGAAAGCAGTCATCCTCCCTCTCGGTCTCTCTCTCTCTCTCTCTCTATCTCACTCTCTCTCTCATTCTCTCACTCTCTCTCTCTGTCTCTCTGGATGTCTTTCAGTCGTTCGGCAAGAAGGTTGCAGCTCTCTCGTATCAAAAACCCAGTGAGGACAGCTGTCGGCGGCGGCTGCGACAGTGTGAGGTGAATTAATCCATCATGGCATTTTAAGGACCCCAAGCGTTTCAGTTTGGGTTTTTTTTTCGCCCCTAACCCCAAACAGTTGGATCAACGCTGCTCCCTGTTTCCCCTCTTTTCGCCAGCCGCCAGCGTGGACAACATACCGGTCAGACTGATCCATCACTGGTCAGCAGTCAATGGCAGATGGTGCCAATTTGGTGATGTCTGGAATGAATTGTTCAAAACTCGAATCATTTTTACTGAGCGAAGAGTTAAGACTTATTGCCACTGCTGCTTGCTAGCTAGCTAGCTAGCTAGCGAAAGAGACGAGGCAACCCTGTCACTATGTTGCTATTACATTTCCAACTACATTTGTATTCATTAAAAATAGTATAAGTTAATTGCAGCATTAGCCCTGCTGCACCTTCCCTTCCCACACTGAGCTGATCAAGAAATGCCCGGTAACAAAGTGAACAATTCACTCAGTTGCCCACAGCACCATTCACATAATGAACGAGTGGCACAGTTGCTCTGGGGTAGAAGGAGGAGCATCTGTGCACATTCGGATTTCCACACATGCTGCGTTTCTGCCTCAGTGAGTGAAATGATTCAAAGACACGACTCTCAGTGGCTCATTCAAACTCAAAGCAAAAAAAAAAAAAAACAACAACCATGAACAGTGTTTGTTCTTGTACTGTGTCTTCTTTCCTCGTGGGCTATAACGTTTCTCCGATGGGTAACTGCTGAGCATTGCCATTCATTTTCAACCTATCTGAGGCCACTTCAAAATCACAATCTATGAAAGACAATTTTTGTAACTTTTACATGTAAACAGTACTTTTTGACGCACACGGTAGATGCGCCTATCCAAAATGCATCAAAGTCATCACAAAAACAATTTAATAGTAACTGAAACATCAAAGTCACGAAAAGTCACAATAAGCTGTTTGATTACATACTGTTTGCATTGTAACTGAAACACTAGATACCAACTAATAATGCACCCAGAAACTCATCAAGAACTTTGCGATTCAACAGTGAGGCTGTTATGAGTGGGGATCGAATTATGCAGGGACCCCTTTGTCTCCACTATTTCATGAATATCCCACGTGCTGTACAGTTATCCACAAGCTTCATTACAATCCGGCGCGGGAACAAGCGGCGACGCTACCCGGGATCATCAGAGGGTGTAAACATTGTGACATCAAAGCCCGTCTCTTCAGAAACGCCAGCTTTAATTGGTTTCAAAACGGGATTGAATCCGACAGCCCGTTGTGTAGGCTTCGCCGCACGGGGCTCGTCTGTTCTTGGGGATTATTAGCGGAGGAACATGTGAGTTCTAGAACAGAAAGATTTGTGGAAAATTTGTGAAATGCAAATGACTTGACATGTTGTTATTTTAGCAGCAGCGTCTCTTATCCCCAAAAACAAACAGTTGGTGCTTTAACCAGCTACCTTGATTCCAAACACCTTGACGTTCCGTCGAGGTTTCAATGGCCGTTGAATGATGACTGAGGATCCGGTTTGTCAACTCAACAGTGTGCTTAATATAAAATCTGTGTAAGCCCAAATACTACAGCTAGTATTATTATAAAGGCTTCATACCCATACCTAGAAAATCCTAGAAATACTTCCAGACGGGTGAGACTTAATAGAGATGCCACGTGAGGCTTTCTGGGGTAATGATGGCAGTGGAAAGATACATATTTTCTTTGGGGCTGCAGCTCAGTGGTTGTGCAAACCCAGGGGCGTCTCATGTGGCCGCTCAGACGGATCTCTTCAGTAAATTCCTGCCCCGGCCTTATCGACATCAAGCTATCAAGTCGGCTCCCATGCACCAGCGGGTCCCCCATATCCGCAGTGCCGCTTGGAAGCTCAGAGGAACCGAGCAGAGAGATTAAAGTGTGGTAAATAGAGAGCACAAGAGATTTCATTTTAAAGAAGTGTTTTAACCGACTCTGAGAAAAATATCAAAAGCGATTCCCGAACAAAATACGGTTTCAAAGTTGCCTCAAAGCGGCAGCGATTCCCTCCTCGGAGTGCGAAACGCAGTGTCATCCGGAGCCGGTTGGCCGATTCCTCACGAGCCGCTGCTGTGCTGCGTGTTGGGGACAAGGCTATTGGAGTCCTGTGATCTAACTTTGTCGGGGGTTATCTAAGCGGCCCTCTTCAAGAGGCCGCGCAGACGGACTCGTCAATGAGGATTTGCAAGGCAAAAGGGGAAGAAAAAAAATCTATACAAGAAAGTGCATTAGAGTCAAACAGAGAGAGGGGATGAATCTCCCCGAGTGCAGTTCCACTTTCAGAACAAAGCTGTGAGCACTTCCACTGATGGCCGGTACGTTCCCAACGCTTGATCTGTCCATTACCAAACGTTCCCCTCCAAGGGCAGTATTAAAAATGACAGGTGAGCCGGTTGATGTTTTCTTTTTCATTCAAAACCTTTGCGGCCCGTTGCTCTTCGGGCACAAGTGAACCTGAGAAACTTTTTTCACCCCATTTCTTTTCTTTTCTTTTCTTTTCTTTCCTGGCAGAGATTGCTCCGGGGATGGAAAGCCCCCATGGCTCTCTGGCTGGGGACAGTGATTTGAGAAAGGCCAGCTGGCTTTCTCCAGGTCTGGACGTGAACTGACAGGAGAAATACGGTCCTGGGGACAACTGCCAGAGGAGAAAGGGATTTGCACTTGAGAAATATCTGTTGGCGAAAAGCAGGGCAACAGCAGCTCTGCCCGGTTGCACGGTTTATAATCTGCGGGAAGGGCGGAACCCACCCAGATACAGTTGGCCGAAATGTCACAGAACAGCCATGTGTGCTGATACCAGTAACGATGCCATTAAAATAAATAAATAAATAAACAAACCTCAAGCGACTGTATCAAACCTGTAGCTGCAAATGTTTTTTTTTTTTTTTTTTTTTAGCTTGTGACAATGAGAAAACATCATGACTTCCACCAAGAAGGCTGCAATGTTTCCGAGCAGGGTTCATCTGTTTGTTTATCAGAGGGAATTATCTGAAAGTAATGAGCAGAAATTGATTACATTTTCTGGCAAAAAGGAGATTAGGGCAACTCATTCAGTTTTTGTCCTGATGTGGGTCACAATCGAAAAGAGAAAAGTCCCTGAGGATCACACCAATAGTGTTGGGGAAACATGGGGAAAGAATCTGGTCAGAGGATCTGGTTTTTGAGACAGTAGGTGTGTTTACATGGTTGCAAGTTTGTCAATCTGAATGAATTGTTTGAAAATGAGGATTGGATTTTCCTGTTTTCACGGACACTGAACAAAGAGATGGTCTTGGCTTGTGGGTTCCCCGAATGCCGTGCACTGATGTAGCCCCTTTGTGACACGATCCGCACGCAGCTGCATCCGGAAGCCCACCCAAGCTATTTGTGTTTCGTTTTTTTTGTTTCTTGAGAAACTGCAAGACCAGTGAGTCATCCTCCTTGTTCACTGGCCAACTTCAGGCCATGATTAACCATGTCTGATTGGTGAGTATGAATGTGTCCAATCACGTTCCAAGTCAAGCTCCCCCTACAACCAGTCTCTCTGGACTTTTCCTTTCCCTGGACAAATTTGTGAGATCGATCAAAGAATCATATCAAAGAAACGTCACAGTGATTTGACTAGCTTTCTTGGCAGAGATTTGCGCCATCTAAAGCTCTCATTTCACATTCCAACAAGGTTAAAATTAACCTCAGTCCGCGATGGTTTGTCATCCAGAGTTGGCTGGCAGCGAGGTCCCCGTGGGATTTCAGCAAGAAAGACTGGGCTGAACGAGACTCAAAACACAATGACATTGATTTAGTCACATAGCACCTTCACTTTTATATCTGATGAATGCAGACAGTATTACTGCTGTTGTTTTAATGAATTAATCATTAATTTTAAAAAAAAAAAAAACGAATTGCATGCTCGGTAGGTGTGTAATGTTTAAAGGGATCCATTGTGTACATATGGGAAAGAAATGCATGATTTTAAGTGGTTAAAAAAAAGTCAAAAAGCCAATGACCATCATGGTTTTAAATAGTAATAACAAGCATCTAGATATTATTACATAAAGCTTAACAAAGCAGCCATATTGTGGGATGTCAGAAAACTGGGACTAGCATTTCCAAAGTTTGAAAACTACTTCCATTAAAAGGTACTAAATCTTTAACAGAAAAATCACAGATTTGAGATCTTTCAGGTTAAGTTTTTTTTGGCACAATGTTCATTTTTTTCCCAGCAGTAACTGCCATGATTGGCTGCACTCACGTTAAATTACGGCTGTCTGATGATGATGATTCAGTGTTGGGACATTAAAAAAAATAATGTGCCGTCACGGGCACTAATCGGTTGTGATGCGTGAACGGTTCTGATGAATGTGGTCGACTGTGGCGCCCGCAACAGAGTTAGTCCATTTAGGAGTATTTTAGGCCCATTTTACACCCACCCCCACCCTCTGCACTGGACTGCTCTTAAAACCTCAGCTTCTCTTAGTGTTAACCACGTGCTGGAGGCTAACAGGCAAAACAGTGAACAGTAATGCATTTGGTGTTTTATAAGAGGCGCACGCTGAGTGAGAATCAAGTAGGGGTGAAAATGCTCTATTAATCCAGAGGAGGCCTGTCATACTATTCAGTGGAACACCATGGAAAAAAATAAACAAAGTGCAGCCGCCTGACCCCCTGAAGCTAACAGATGGCCAGCGCGCCCCAAGTATAGATGTGTACCCTTTAGGAGAGTCATTGACTTTTGATTTCGTTCAATACTTTAATTATTCATTTATGCAGTCCTCCTGGCGTGAATCACGCTCGCTCACAAGCAGGGAAATTTACAGGTTAATTGCAACATGTGAGATGATAAGGACTCACAGCTGCCACGGCTGCAGCCTGGGTCAGATAACTTCATTAGCGAAGAGTGCGACTGAACGCAGTATATGAATACGTGAGAAGAAACAAACGGGGGCTATTGATTTCTCACCTGTTGGATCTACGTCTCTTGGCTTTTGATTAACACAGGTGGTGTGCCTTCTTTGAGGCCGGTGACTGTTTTACCCAATTGGCTAGCACTCACATTGCCCTCTCTTATCAACATCCATTTTCTGCTTTCCACTCACAGCCCATCCATGGGATTTTTCCTCATTGAAACACAAGAGTTTTGGTATCAGCCTGTTATGCTTCACCATGCCCACCCTGACTCTGTTACTTTGTTTCCTTGTGTGGTTCATCTACATGTCAATATCAGCACTTGATCATTGAGGATTTCTACAGTCAAGAGCGGAACATTTCCACCTTTGTCCCTGACAAAAGCCCAGTTGTTCACCTTCTAAAATTAATGAAAGCCGAGATAAACTGGCACCAATGGAAAATATAATAACACGAAGGAGGGTTTTTTGTGTGTGCCAAGTGTTGTTGCAACACAGCAACAAAAAAAGAGGCATGAAATGGTGCTAAAATCAAAGCCGACAAGTGCAGCAGCCTTGGGTTTTGCCAGCTGCTGACAGTGATTCAGAGGCGGCAGGATAAGAATGCCTTCAATCTATTCTGATCATTGTGCAACATACTGGAGTATCGTATTAAAGTGGAGTACCTCTTCTTCATCACATTTATCAAACACCTAGCTGTGTGATACACAGATGAATTCAACTGCGGGTGGCCATGTATACACTAAATGTTTTAGAGGAAAAGGAACAAAGCTTAACTAAACACTTTACTTGCCTGCAGCTGAAACAAAGATTTCCACTGTGTTTCACAGGTGTTGATCCACCCGTTGCAGTCATGCACAAGGTCGGATCCTTTGTGAACGTACATCTTAGAGGACGCATTATCAATAATACATATACAACTATGCTGCCTAGTCCTCCTTCGCTCCTGTGACGCTCACATTTTCACCTCAGCGGCTGCCAAGACATCATAGGCTTTCCGCGCCAGCAGGCCCTCATTGTGTAGTCGACATACACATGCACGCATTATTACCATTCTTTGATGGAGCTTGTATAATCCATATTCCACCCTTGATTTCCTGACAACTCCAGCAGCTTGTCAGTCTAAATGATTTATCGACAGGAGGTGTGCTGGAGTGGTTCACGGCTCACGACCCCCAACGCCGCCTGGGCCTTGAAGTTATGCAAATCCAACGCTCTTTACGATGAACTTATATTTGAGAGAATGCAACTGTTAGAATGTAAACATCAATCTATCGTTCTATGATATATTTGTTTTGGTGTGGAATAAAGGGGCGAACATTGACTTCCAATGTTTTTAATCTTGAAGCATGGGGGCGGGGCTTTACAGAGCTGCGATCACATGGAACCACTTCAAGAACGTCTCATTGTCAAAACACTCAATCTGCTGGGCCATCAGCATCCTTCAGCGAAGCTCGTTCCATTGTACAAACCATTCTCACAGTCATCGCCTGGGATGAGAAGGTTCTACATAACGCCGCTGCCTATTCATTCCAAGAACAAAGTGGAGCCCCCTCCTTGTGTCACACTCCAAAATCTGCGGGTAAGCTCATGATTAATGTGTAATTGACTTGATGAATGGCCTTCCCGTTCCGCGAATCCATCAAAACACCGCTTGATTAAGCGTCACCGGCGGCCCTGATTAAAAACCAGCCAGATCAGTTTCATTTAAACACAAGCACGGAGTCATCGTGTTTCAAAATCTGGTCACGCCCACTGATTATCCCCTTGAAATGTGGGGTAATCAATGCGCGGCAGAGAAGGCCGGGTAGCTAGGTGGGAGGGTGAGTGGGTGGGTGTACGGAGTTTGTGAGCCTTCGCGAGAGAATAATCTCAGTCTCGGCAATCAGTCACGGCAACAGAAGTGGAGCAGGATGGATAAGGGGCGGAGGAGAGGAGGAGATGGATCGAGGAAGGTTGGGGTTTGAAAGGTGAGAATGAGATGGAACAAGTATCAGATGGGAGATGATGCCGTGGGAAAAAAAAAAAAAAGTTTGATATGAAAAGGAGGAGAGGAGGGTGCTGACAGGAGTGACGAGTTGACACATGGAGACAGGCTGGGTGATGATATCTTCAACCAAGTGACGGGCCAGACGTCTCCCCAATCTCGGCCAGGTCCAAGTGTAATTGCAGAATGATGATGGCCAGGATCTCACCCTCACACTGAGGAAGAACTACACCTGACCTTTGCAACAAGCCTTCTTCATTTGGCGTCTTACCACTCCGAAAGATGCCGGCAGAGATTGGAATAAATACAAAGTGATTCAGAGGAACTGCATGAACGTCTTGTTTCCCATGGTTTTTACCTACTCAATTGTGCGTGTCTGTCATGGCCCAATGCTGAATTGGTGACTTGTCCATGTTGCAACCAGCCTTTGCACAAAGGGATCTGGAAAAGGCTCCTGCACCATTGGACAATGAGTGCAGGAGAAGCAGTTTAAGTGTTTTAAGTTTCGATGGATGGACAAAAGGATGGATGGATGGAACGACAAATGACAGATGGGTGGATGGATGGACAGATGGAGGTGCATATTGAGTCTGCGTGAAAGCAATTCTGCACAAAACAAAACCACGTGCCCACAAATTCAATGGTGGCGAGGCCTATCAGAGTGCTATCTTGACAGGTGCACTCCAGAGGCTGACTCGTTCCGGCTGGGGAGCTTTTGGTTTCACTCTGCTTCTTTTTGGGGTCACAAGCTGAAACAACGCACTGAGGGAATCGGAAGTCTTCACGTGGCAAGGAAAACGCAAGCAAATCTTATCACTCATATCGTGAAAAAAAGGATACATATTCAACGCAATAATAACGGTACCACGGCGGAATACAAAGTCAAAATCAAAGCACCAATGAGCATTAGATCAGCTTCTGACTTGCAGCAACTCTATGTCTATTAACTGTATTAATTGCATGTATCTATTAAAGTATTTGGAACCTTAAACAACATAACCCATATTACATTGTTAAAAGAAGCAGCTTTGTCCGATATTGGTTTGGAAGGATGTCTAGATTTATAGACATTGTGGTGTGCATGGCCTCTGACAACCAAGTCTACTGGACATTTAGATACAGTAGGTGTGCTAAGAATTCAGTCACACACTCTGCTGCCTACACATATACCCGCAACCCTCAGTCCCACTACCTTCTATTTACATTCAATGGAGCCAGCAGCCCATGCGCATGTATTCCACAGACACACCACTTGAACAGGTCTTCCACCTGTCCTGGAGGTGGGAATTGAGACTCCCTGACTGAAAATAGGCGCTGATACAGTGGAGAAATTGTGATACGGGTAGTGGGTCACACTTCCATATTGCTCAAATTCAATGAATTATGCAGTAATCCCTGTTGTACCGTAGCCCTGTTTAGGAATGTAAGAAGTCTGGAATACCTGGACATCCTGAAATGTGTCTGCAATGATGTCATTCAACTACCAATGACAATATTTTAACGATACGACTGACTTCTACGCATCCTCTCCTGCCAACACGAGAAACATGAGCATCTGTAGGGTTGGCATTCAACACACTTCCACCATGACTTGGATGTGGATACTATGCTCCAGTCATCTTTTAAATGCCATGATTTCAAGTCTAAACTGACAAACATAAACAAAAGAAATAATGTGTAGGTATTTAAAACGCAGACCATTAGCTTGCCAGCAGCTGTGCGTCTTTTTTGTTTCTGCCATCTGCTGGCTTGAATTCAGTTACTTTACAAAATGTGTGAGAATCTTTGACAATTTCCTATGTACAAGGCATTTTACAGCAGACTGCTTCAGCAACCACATGAAGCCGAAGAAGAAAAAAAGAACGAAGGGAAACGGGCTACGTCTCACTCGCTTTGACACATCCATTTTTCAACATCCACTGCTTCATGTACAGCCTGCCGTCCCCGTTTCACTCCAAAATGCATCAAAATACAGGGGGCTGCATAATCGTTAAATGCCATTTCATTTGGCATTTTCATTTCATTTACCGCAAAAAAGTGGGAACATCACCATATCAAAAGAAAAAGTCTTTGACCATGAAAATATTCATGTCTAGCAATCTAGACAGTGTTACAAATGGCCTGTGTCTACAAGGAGCTCATCTCTTGTCCACAGTAAATTTAATTTATCCAAGATTCTTGATATTTCATTCCCTTTGTGGGCCACTCAGCCAGTTTAGTTTTCAGAGCTGGGCAGATAATGAGACTTGGGTTTGCTTCTGTATAGACGGCCATTAAAAGCCAGATGAATACCAGCAGCGGAAAAGCATCAATTCCCTTCATCTATTCCCACCTGCCCTTCAGTTGTAGACCTTATTTTCCCGGCAGCCATTACTCATGCATATTTTCTCTTACCTCGTATGAAAATTCTTTTTCTAAATGTTCTCATCAAGGTCTTGACCTTTAATCCAAACATTTCCTTGGCAGTCTTTCACTTTTAGTCCATTCTGTTTTGGAGCTCGGCCCTAATCCTGATTTACACACTTGGATTCATAACAAGCAAGCAGCATTTAAACAGTGTAAAAGGTTTCGGGAAAAAAAGTCTTGTCACCTAAATCTATTGCGGTATTGCAAAATTCAAAGGACACTGCGACGAAGGGGCACACTTCTTTCTGACTTACCAGAAAAGAGGTTTCAGGTACAATCCACCCAACAAATTTGACACAAAGAGGGTCGCATCACATCATGACTTTCACCAGACATAAATATCTGCAAGGCTGTAACAATATCCAGCACTGTGCCCCTAATAATATTAGAGTTCTTCCACTGACAAATCTTAGAGTCCTCAGATAAGATGAGCCTTTAGGGTCCCACAGTGGGGACATTTGCAAAACGATACAATGTGCAAACCTTACTTGCTTGGTCAGTCTCTCCTCATGCTTCATGGTTGACAATCCAGAAGCACAGAAATTTGTGGCGCGCAAGCTGACTAATGACAGGTGTTGACTCACCGCGCTGCCTTGGTTCCATTTGTTGGGAGGCCAAAGAACAGGACACTGCGGAATGCCCTCCGCATGACTTATTCTTCTCCGGGCCAATACTTTCCCTCCTCTTCCACTTCTAACACTCTCCCTTCCCTGCAAATCGGCCTCCCTCCGTCCTCACTTCCACTTGAACTTCAAAAAGAATCCATTTCCCCCTCAGACAGCAGGACCAGCCTCTGTGAGTCGCCCTTGATCTCTGTCCGGCCTGCTCCTTTTTCGACAGCTTACAAATGATCTCGATTCCCTCGTAAACAGTGGCACACACACACGCACGTACGCACGCAATCGCTGCACAACCGCAAGCGTGGTGCGTTCGTGACCCCCGTCGCAAACGATAGGTCTGCGCTGACCTCTCTGCTGCCTGGGATGAGGACAAATTGCTCGGATGTCTGTCTGAACGCCCGACCTATGACCCTGCGGTGGATCTCTGACCACTAGCAATGTTCAGTCAATAGGATACGTAACAACTGAGCACAACAACACAGCACATAAAACGGCGACAGCACCGACCGTGGGGCTTTGCTTTAGGAGGCATTTACATCATCAAGCGACTGACCTCGCCAGCCGCAGCGCAGAGCGGCGCCATCACTGGAACTGGGAAGCGGCTTTGACTTCTGTCTCCTGCCTCCGACACTGCCTTCACAAAGATGCCAGGGAGGTTCCCAGTGAATTCTTGGCATTTTGCAGTGGATGAAAAATTCATAAGGAATCCTGGGAAAGAAAAATAAAAATCCATCTTTAGCTTCACCCCATAAATATTTATCTATCCGTTAAACACTGTGTATGCCGCTGAACGGGGGGGAAATGGACAAAATGGCAGGGCAGGAGGGGTCACGACCCCGGGCAGCACAGATTTTCCAGTTGGCCAAGAAATCCAGAATCCATTTCTCTTCACAATCCAAAAACTTGTGTAAAAAAAAACAAACATGGCAGCTATCTTTTACGCTTTAGCACAATGCCACAGTTAGAAACAGTACTCCCGCGCAAAACAAATCAAGGGCGGTGCAGGGTTCAGGTTTTACATACAGTAGGTTGGATGTGTGTAAAACAGAAAAGCTGGCTCTGGTGCTCAGACTGCGACAGTGTTGCATCTACAAGTGCAAAAACAACTCTTTGGTGTTATTGGAAATTCAAGAAGTTTTCGCTTCTGCTTCTTTACAAAGCTGTGAGCACGACAGCTCGACTGAAATGTCTTCATCAGACCCAAAATTTTCACAACGATCGGGCCCCTTAAAGTGAGGCGCCTGGTCTCGGGGATCCGCTCTCCCAGCAAAGTCGATCCTTATCAAGTTAAGTAATCCAGTGTGAAGGCCACCGCGTTGAGGGCGGCGACCGAGTTATCAGAGCGGAACAAATGTCAGGAGAAAATAAGGAAAGAAAAGAAAACGCGTCGGGAGCTCGGAGAGCAGAGGGCACAATTTGTAATCTGGTGAAACAAAAACTAGAAAAGGAAAAAAAAACAAAACAAAACTGACCTTCAGCCTCTGCAGCGCCTGACAGAAACGGAGCGCGGCGCGGTCCATCATTGATCCGACACCATCCTGCTGTGGCCCGTGCAGATGGAAAAAAATGGCCCCGAGGTCAGAGGGGGTGAGGAATCGGCGGGCTGCTGAGGCTGGTGACAATTAAGCCCAGGCTGAGCTCCTGCGGAGATCCCAAAGGGATTTACTTGGGTGTTCCAGGGATTAAAGTGTAAATATGTAAAGAACAAATTCATTGCGAACAGACATCTGGAAATACAAAAACAGCAATAAGGGCAAAAGAGAAAGTTTTGCCCCCCCCCGCCCCCCGTCCCACCGACTTTAATCTTATTCCGAGACTTTTCGTGCCGCCTCCTGGAAAATATCTTCTTTCAGATGTTCCCTAAATCGGCGAGGAATAATAAGGAAACAAATGACAGGACGTGGATCCACTTGACAGTTATATACAATTTTTGATCCACCGCCCGTCCTGAGTTTGTTGCAGATTTCATTTCCACAAAAGTAATTTTGCAGCTTCTGGTGCCGACCGATGACTTATGAATCCTGGTCTGGGCTTGTTCAGTGTTTTGTTTTGTTTTTTTGTAAAACTGTTTTGAACTTTCTTTGTCATTTACAAGGACATACTGAACCAAATTATGCACTAGTTGATATCTTGACCTAACGTAAAACCACATCAGGGATTGTGTGGATTCATTTGAAGGTTGGATTTACTAGAAATGACATTTTCTGATGGCACAGATGAGTTTTCAGCCACTTTGCAAGACTGCACCGTTTACTTAACCACCGGTCGACCCTAGTATGTGCAAGCCGTTAACTAACCTGGCAAAAGCAGGTTGCGCCCGCCTGGTTGTTGCTGCTTATGACGGACGTTTGTAGTGCGCAAGCTGCAACAGAGCGAGCAGCGATAGCTGCAAGCAAGGCGTGTGTGTGTGTGCCTGAGGGCAACGTTAGCACGGTGGCCTCGTAAAACAGGCCCACCTTGCCGCATCTCACACACACACACACAGACGCACGCGCGTGCGCGGACACACACTCCCAGACGTGAAATACTCCTTGACACAACACTCTGCCAGGCCCTTGTGAATGCAAAACCACAAACACACACATAGGCACACTATGTCTACAGCCTGTGAGGTAATCTAAGCAAAAAGATTCTTTATCGTTGAGGATTGTGCACAAACGTGGGTGTGTACGGCCGACATGCAGTATATTTAGCTTGACCCACGTCCTTTTTCTTATGTGTGAGTGTGTTCCTTGAGCAATGTGTGCATCCACATCCAAATCTACATGTTGCAGCAAGATTGAGAGCAAGAGAGAGAGAGAGAGAGAGTGTGTGTGTGTGTGTGTGTGTGTGTGTGCACATGCATGTCCCAGCAGTGTATCCAGGAGTGAGCAGTGAGCAGCGGAGTCCCTGAGCAGGTGTCGTCTAATATTAGAATGGCGAATGGGGCGAGCACAAGAGCAGTTTAGCTCTGTTTACTGCACTGTTCAAGGTGACAGACAGTAGACTGCCAGCTCATTCACACACTCACACTCACACACACACACACACACACACGCACACGGAGAAGAGCAGCCTGTTTTGTTTTAGCGCTTCAGGTACAAAAGGGGTCTGCTGACGACGACGACGGGTTTGATTGTGCAGGCGAGCTGTTGTAAAAATCTACGTGCACACGGAGATTATTTCATAAAACACCTCGGGTGTATCTGCGTGTGTGTGTGTGTGTGTGTGTGTGTGAGAGAGTGAGAGCAGCATATTATTGCTTTCGGTGAATCACTCGACCCTCCACTTGATGATTGGATATTAGGTGTGTCCTTGAATATGTGTCCCACATTTAAAAGGGCGCTTTGCAATCGAAGCGACATGCCTCATTCTTTTATAGACACTTCTTTTTTTATTGCAGAGTCAAATACAGCAGGTAACAAAAAGGATTTTTATTATAGAGGTTATCTTTATTTTTCCAACTGCTGCCCTTGATGATACAGGAAGTACGAAAACACTCAAAGGTGCCTGGTTTCTTTGACTATGTGGGTAATTTTGTAGCAATGTTGGGAATGAAACACAGATATCAAATTACTGGATTCTGATGTATAATTCATTTTGTTGTATAAAGCAAAAACAAAAAAGGTAAACAAAAAAAAATAAAATAAAAAATTGTCGCCTTTAACAGCACTCACATTATCTCAAGACTGACAATTCCATTCACTTCTACTGCCTGCTGCCCTGGGAGGAAGGAGAAGAAACTACTGAGAGCCTTGCTAATATGAATGGGATTAGCCAAGAATGTGCAGTAGCAGAAGCTATGTGGGTTTTTTTGTTTGTTTGTTTGTTTGTTTGCTTGTTTGTTTGCTTGTTTGTTTGCTTTTTGGTGGGGGGCTAGTTTTGAAAAGAAACAAAAAAGGCTGGAAGGTTTTTGCTAGAAAAAAAAAGTTTGCTTAGCAAGAGGTTTGTTTGACCTGGGGCATATTGTTACATTTCACATTGTTGTGTAAAAATCGCCTTTTTTTTTTTTTTTTTTGCCTTCCCTTTAGGATTTGGAAAGTTCTTGCACTATTCAGTCCAAGTTGGCCTTAAAATAAACAAATTCAAATTTCAAAGGGTATTTGGCGAGCTAGAATGATAAAAGACAGACAGATAGCTGCTGCTGGAAACACTAAAAAGGTTTTGTCAGCACCTCTGTCTCCTCCCTCTATAAACGAACACAAACATTTGTGCTCAAATGTGTGTTTGCTAGTTCTCTGATCAGGATCGTGGCTAAACGCTAGGCTGAGACCGTGCTTTCTACCTTTGCGCACGAAGGCGGCAAAATCCACAAACAAATTACCAGACTACAAAAAACAGAAAGCAGCAAATTTGTGAACATTTAAAGCAGTGTAATTAGCCACTCCAAAAATGTCCAACTTGACACCCGTCAACCGCCTCCTTTCATGGAGTGGCTCATCTCTCGCCACGCAACCACCTGTTGTGATGTGAAAAACACTGCGTACCCTCCTGGGCGCTTTGTGTTTTATTTCCTACTCAACATAATGGTTTGCGAAGCGCTCCCAGCAGCGATGCGTTCAACACGTGAGCGTGACTGGTGGTGCGATTAGAGCCACTCGGACTAGCTGAGTCCCTTAATGTCGCTAACCTGTGCGCCAGATATATTGCGTTTCGCTCACCGTCATAACACCAGCTTGCAGAGAGGGGTGTGATAAACACGTTCCCCCCTGGATAGCAGGTGGGGGGTGGGCGAGGGTGTTGGGGGGGGTTGCCGGGGACTTGCGGTTGATAACAGATAATGTTTCTGACCGTGCACTGCTGATAAGAGCAGCTCTCATCGTGCGAGTGTAAGCGTGGAAAACATCTGGTGTTGGGGCATTTTCAGAAGCCTCATATTCCACCCTTGCAAGATCTGTGTCTGATTACGCCAAAGACACCAATTTCCACTCTGGGAACTTCTCTACGTCTCGTCTACCTCAGTGACTCGTCATTTTGTATTTTCCCATGGAGCCACGAGTTTCTTTTCCCCCCGATATTTCCTGTCATTGTCCTTCCCCAATTTTTCCTCACTAGTCATTCCCCCTTGAGTTTGTCGCCGATGCTAGCTCTCCCTCCTGTATTTCTGTCAATTTTTTTTTGTAAAAACCCCCTCCCCACCTGCTCCAAGTCCCAAAGTCATCCTAATTAGTGTTTGAAAGCCCCTGTTCCCCTGCAGCGAGGTCGTCTGTGCCCGTGAGCCACCGCTGCCTTGTCCTCACAGTTCTCCCAGCTCTAATGAAAGAGTCCTATCAGGCGTCATCAATGCCTCTGTGCGACCGTGTGCGAGCAGAGAGAGCAGGGAGACCACTCGCCACTCACACATCATTAACGACATTACCTGAGCACACAGGCGGACAATGACGACTGGCTGCGAGGGACTGAGGGGAGGAGATTTGGAGGAGTTGGCAGAGAAGGGGACTGCTGCTTGTTCAAAACAGCGCAAAGACACTCCTTGACAAAATAAAAGCGATTCGCAAATTAAAAAAAAAAAAAACTGTTGCATGTTTTCCATCATCCGATGGGAGGAAGGCTCCAAACTCAGAACTGTCACTCTTCACCACCGGCGACAATAGCTCGCTTACATCAAGTCAGGCAAATCACTCAAAAAGGAAATCAAATTGGATAAATAGAAGGGCGGAGCGGCAAGAAGTTGGGGAAAGAAGGTCTGTTTTGTTTTTTTTTCAGAATCCCATCCCAAATATCATAAGTGACAACATCTGCGACCGCGAAACGCAGGGACGCACGTCAGCCAAACATGCACCCGCTGAATGGTAAGAAGAAAAGAGGAGCAGAGTGAATGGAAAAAGAAGATAAACGGAGAGCAGACAGGGGAATAGAGCAGAGTCCACCATAGTATAGTGCATTACAGTACAATGCAGCAAACTGGAGTATATTTGATTAGACTAAAGGCGTGGCGTTAAGAGTGCTATATAGCAGAGTACATTAGAGTAGCACACACTAGTAGAAAAAGGTACAGGACAGTGCAGTGAAGCACAATGGCGTTATTGTCAAGTACACTGAAATACAGTGCGACACAGTAGAGTAGAACAGACGACAGTGGAACACAATAGAGTCAATTAAAGCAGCAGCAGGAGATCCCTCGGCACGTCGCGGCGAACGCCAGCGCTCCGCTGTCGCTTTTATTCAACCGTCAGGAAAAATGTGAAACAGCCGCCTGACACAAAAAACAATTTCAGGATTCACTCCATCGCCGGCGTTTAAAGGAGGCGCTCATTGACATTCAGCCCTCAGCGTGGGACACTGAGTGTTGCTCTCAAGGTACCTGATGCAATCTATCCAGACATATATATGAAGATGTGTGTGGGTGTGTGGGTGTGTATATATATATATATATATATATATATATATATATATACACTGTATATATGTGTGTGTGTGTGTGTGTGTGTGTGTGTGTGTGTGTGTGTGTCTTTGTATACACCCTCTCAGTCACCTGATTTGTTTGCATGACAGCGCCCTCCTCTAAACCTTCTCGACACAGTAAGCAGATTTGACACGGGATGATTTTCCTCCTCTTTCTCTGTTCCTTCCTCTGGACAAAAAAAAAAAAAAAAAAAAAAAAGAAAAAAAAACGGAGATGATGCTTGTCTTTTATTTATCACTGCGTTTCCTCAAGGGGGCAAGAGCCAAAACAACAAAAGGTCGGGTGAAGAGAACGTGGAGACGAGGCGGGGGGGAGGAAAAAAAAGAAAAAAGAAGCGTCTGGGGACATGCAGGCGGTGGAGGAGGAGACGGCGGGAGGAGAGACGCTTTGAATCAATACGGCCGGTCTGCGGGGATTTGAAACGGCGCCCAGGGACAGTTTAAGGAGCGGCACATCCGCCCGCCGATTGTGCCTCTAACCTGAGGGGCGGGGCCGGTCAGCACTGCTCAGCAAATCAATAGCTATGCATTTTATCTGGATCTCTGTGTGCGTGTGCGCGCAAGATGGACAGTGGTTTGTGCGGTATGCTTGAACTCCAACAACACAACTGCTGGACACAGGTAGGGAAAACTGCTCAGATGAAGACAAATTTAAAGGTCCAGTATTGGTTTAAGTTTTCATCAGCCATTCCCATGCAATTAGCGTTTAACAATATATATATATATATATATATATATATATATATATATATATACACACACACACACATACATATTTACAATAAATATTTGGCCATCTTTTTACAGCCTACTCAAGGTTCAAGGTGCATTTTATTGTCAACTTCTCAAAATGTACAGAGCATAAAAATGACAGAAAAAGTCAAAATGCCATTTGTCCGCTGTCATGAATTTCAAAAAACCTACACACTCAGTAGATAAAATGGATAGACAACACAGAAAATATAGCCAGTAAATATATATACAAAAATATAGACAGAATATATACACGATAAATAGACAATAGTGCAACAAACAGACAACATTCAATAAGGTGGGTAGTGCAAATACAGGTAGTGCTCCTGGGCAACTCTATAGGTGGAGGTATTGGTGCCCTTCCTGATGTCACAAAGTGTTGCGTTTCTCATTTCTCAGGGGGTATCACCAACAAGTCATGGCATGATTTAAAATATTTTTAATCATACCATGACGTGTCATTATGACATATTTGTCGCTAATGACGCACATGTTGTTACTGTGTTTGCAGTAACAAACACAAAGATGTCCTAATATGGAGCCACAAGGTAAATCTAAAGTCTGCTAATGTCAGCCGGCTAGCAAACTGGGCTCTTTAGCCTTTGAGATCTTGGACAGCTCACAAATGCATTTGGAAAATTATCCCTTCATGCTTTTTTTTTTTTTTCCAGACAACGCAAACAACATCCGTGCCAATGCACCGTGGCAAATGTGGCACAAGCGCTAACGTGATTAGCATTAGCGCTGCACGCGCGGCAGGCCACAGACGCAGGCGTTCCCTGTGTGATCTTAATCCCGAACAGATTAATGAGATCGCATGTGGGCTCAAATGCACGTCAGACCCCACTTAGAGAATTAAAAAGCCATGGCTGATTTGGTCTGAAACGTGGCGCCAGAGCCAAAAGTGATATTCAGGCATATTTTACTACATCAGAAAGCATAAAACATGAGCAGCATGGGCTTATATGAACGGATGGAACTTCAGAGAACACAGTCGTAGTAACCCGTCAGCAAAACGGTCGACAGAACTTGTGCTCAGCCGTGTTGGGGTTTGTACATCCTACAGGGCACATTGAAATTCCGCTCAGGCTTCAAATATTCAGCGCTCAAGATATGGATGAGGAATTTATTTTCATTGCTGATTACTCATATTCACATAGTCGAGCAAACACAGGACAAACATCATGACTGTGGTCGGTCCTGGATCATGCAAGCTAACACATCACTGTCCAACGTGACTGGGTACACCTTGTTTATAACTAGTGCGTCCAAGCTAGCCAGTGTGGTGTGATATTAAATTATTTGTAAAAACTACAAGCACTATTTTGCTTGGTTGGTCCGGGTGGTTGATGAGTTTGTATATCAGCATCATTATCATGGATTCTATTCGTTTTGGCAATTTGCAAACCAATGAAACCTGTTTGGTGACCTAATTTGGAAATGTGAGGAACGATTCCTCGTCTCTGCAGACTCATTGATTGATTCATAGCTGCCATCACTAGCTAGCCAGCTACAAAACAGACACCAGACAACATGTCAATGTTGTGCAACAGCTATCCTCCCATTTGCATGACTTCCCCCGTAGGAAAAGACACATCTGGTTCTGCAAACAATGGCCTTTGAAGCTGCAACCACTACCTGTATTTGTAGTTTTGTGTTGGAGCACCGCCCCTCTTTCATGTAGCTAACTGAAAACGGGCTAGTAACATTCAACCAGGAGGAGTCGTTATATATTTTCCGTCTTACAAATACATGAATAAAATAAATGATGAATATAAAGCATGGGGCAATTCCTAGAAAATGTTCCACAACCAAATCTGATTGACTCGATGACTTTGAAAAAGCACCCCCTGGTGGCCATATGGATGCGGATGCGTGCCAATCAAGCGGCTGATCACCGTGGGGCGCCACAGCTCGTTTGCCTGAAATCAGCGAAAGTGAGGCGCAGAGACGGATGCACAATGCAAATGTGCGTCATCTTGTCGCCCCTCAGCAGTCTTGCCTGCTTTTGTCCTCCTCTTTATCTCCGCAACAGTGACGAGTCTGACTTGCAGAACGACAACAACAGAGTACACATGTTTGCTCTCGTGCTCGCAGATAATGCACCCGAGTGTGGAGCACCAGCTGTTGCCTCGCAGAGCACTATGCTAATTAGCGGAGTTCAGCTCGAACACTAATATAAAATACTCGCCTCAGTCTGTGGTTTCTATCCGTGAAAAACACTGCACTTTGCCATGTCGTGATCCAGCTAAATGAATTGCGATGTCGCGTTCCAAGTTTTGTCAGGGTACAAATTATTTTTGATTCACACACGTTGTCATCTATGTAGCGAACTGACTCACATGAACCGACTCACTCGAGCGAGTGAGTGTGGCGAGTACTGATGGAGTACGTTTGCTGCCCTTGGTAAAACAGTCCGACCCCTAATGGACAAAGTAGGGGCCCCTGTAGCAACAGAATAAAACACAACAACTCAAAATTTAAATGTGGTTTATTTTTTGTGTGTATTTCTTTTTTGCTGTATGTTTGACACTCCTGCCCTAGAATATCAACAAACTTGTGATTACGAGTGCCACTTTTGGGTCACAAAGCTGCATTAAAGGTGTTTTTTTCCACCCAAATGTGGTCAAGAGGTGTTGAGAATCCTATAACATTCAGCAAATGCATATATTGCAGAAACGTACCTTTGTTGAACACTGAAAGCTTTTCACGTTAAGGTTAAAATTCATCATCTCATTTTTTTTTCCTTAAATTGTTGTCCTCTTTTGGGATTCTGTGCTGCCTTGCAAGTTTTTCCCTCCTTCAAACCGTCTTTGGCACAAGTTTAGTTAAACAACGGGACCCTGGTTGGTTGGATGCAACGTGTTGGCACCACTTTCCTCAAGCAACACTTAAATAGTCTAAAAGTGGCTAAAAGTCCCACCCCAGTTATACTTTCAAAAGTATGGAAAACAAACGCAATGTGTTAAAGCAGCAATTTGTCCAAAAATCCAATAACAGGCATCTTTATGAATATGAGGTGGTATATTATCTCTGCACGACTTCAAAAACTCCATTATAGCCTTTGTTATTGCCTGAGTAATCCTTTTTCGCCATGCTGATGACGCACTTTGCGCATTTTAAGCGGCACTCTATCACAATAAAACAGGAAATATGGCATCCCTTTTTCTCCAAAACTTCATCTGGTGTTGCCCCGCACAGCCGCCGCATATGGATCGTCCATCTGTCGGCTGAGGTAAACTGCTGCGAGGTAACCGCGTAGTTCCCCAGTCGCCTGCTAGCAAGCGAGGGGGGTGCTCAGCGCCGTAAATGGGGAGATGCCTGTTGATCCTGCACTGGCCACCGGGGGTGGGGGATCTGTCTAGTCATCAACATGGCCCTCCCACCTCTCATTGGCTGAGGGAACTATCTTGTGTGATTGCTACGACAGGCAGGGCCCCGGGACAGCGCGTTAGAGCAGAGAGACGGCCTACAGAAACCCTCACATCCGTTTTCCACACAGAGACTTTAATTCCGATTAGCCACGGACAATCCCTGAACGACTCATTGAAAAAAAAAAGAGAGTTGTTTAATTGACTTGGAGGTAAAACGACTCGGCCAGCAGTCGCCTTGACCATTTTTCCGTCTTGCGGGACATATTGCCGCAGTTGCTTTCTTAGCAAAATGAAACTAGTGACCCCAGACGATGCTCACAAGCTTTCCTCAAGGGATTTGGAATATCCAAATTTTACATCTTATGTGGCAATGACTATTCCAAGAGCCAGATCTGATAGGTGACAATATGGCAGCACGAACGTGATCTGTTTCAAAGTCCACTGACGAGGCGTGTAAAGAATGAAATGCAACTGAGGCAGCCAGCATCCCATTCTGCCATCAACATCTGAAACCACGCGGACAAGAGAAAAAAAAACACAACAACTGTAAATTGCAATTTAATTATGGGGTTGTGCCTTCCGACAGGGGTGAGAACACTGGGTGACTCAGCGTCAGAGTGAGGAGGTGGACAGCTTGATGGCCTCGGCGTTAAGGAGTCTGGTGATGAATGAACCTTTGTGTGCTTGACCAGCACATCATGAACCAGGTCAATTGGTGTTTTCTCAAAAGGCACTTTAACACCGTCCCACCTTTACTGACCTCCATCTCCTCAATGTTACTCCGCCCTACACCTAGTAACTACTCATATTTGTCAGATGGCCCTGGCCCCTTTTGAGGAACCTGGGGCCTCATGCATAAATACGTGCGTGGATTTCATCCTAAAACCTGACGTACATTCAAATCCAGCAAATTATGTTCGGCCAAAAAAATCTGGATGTTCAAAACGTTGCAAACGCACTCACTCCACTCACGTTTCCTTTGAACATCCCCACCATTGTGGAATTGATCGCACGTGAGCGCGAGCCCCGCTCCTCCCTCGGAACACCTCCATATGCATATGCATATCTATAGAACTTAACCTTGCAGATTGGAATTTCTTTCATTCCATAATCGATCTCAGCACAAAAAAGAAAAACTTGACTGATTGTAAGCTGGAAACACTTCACCATGTCTCCGTTCTCTGCTCTGCTCCATCAGTCTACAGCGTCATCAGTCGCGTCTTTCAAGGAAAGCCAAGGTCACCCAGGTCAATTAAACAAAAGCGTATTAGAATCGACATTAGGTGCAAAATGTATTACTGGCTTCAATTGAGTAATTTTACATGTCACCACCAACATGGATCGCACTATAAAACCGGCAAAGTTCAAGTCACTAAACATTATGCATGTCTTTTATTCACGTACTTAGGGCTGCTTAAAACACAAAGAAATTCAGGTTTTCTTTAAAAAAAAAAAAAAAGAAGAAAAAGTTCAAAATTTGTAGTTTGACCCCACAAAAAATAGTACTGGTCTTATTTAAAACCGCAAGTAATTAATGACAGTGTGAAGAGATGAGACACATGATGTCATTGCGCGTCCAGGCAGTTTTATTTATTTTTAAAGAAAATGTAACATTGTGGAGATGTTTCAAATAAATAACAGCTAAACGCGATTAATTTCTTTCAGCTTTTTTTTTTTTTTTTAATCTTAAAACGCCTAAAGGCAACAGGCAACAACAAGCGCCTCTCTTTTTCTTGGAGTTACAAAAGGAGGACAATGGAAGTATGGGGTGTGGAATGTCAAGGCTCTAACATGTGTGGGGCGGCCATAACATAAATGCATTCTGGCACAATCAATCAATCAATAGTGCATTTCCAATGATGATATTTTCCAGTAGAGAAAGTACAGATGGCATTTATTTCCTAGTCAATAGTGCTGCTGAAAAGTCAATATGCTTTGAGCATGAGCCACAGGGCATCAAATCTGAGACAGTGAGATGAATCTATTATTCCAATAACAGATGGATCTATTACTATATACATTTTTGCAAACGTGTATGTGTACATGTATGTGTGTGTGTAGGAGTATGGGAACAAAAGGGCTGGAGGCTACTTATGTGGACGGAGGAAATAAACGTCTTTTTTATTGCAGGATCACATTCACACTGACAACCCAACACACACTTTCAAGTAATACCTCCTAAAGCCCCACCACCACTAAGGAACATGGGTAATGTAGTCTCACAACAATTCCGGAGCTCCCCAAAAGGCACATAGGGGCGAGACAGGGGAGGAACAGCATGCAGGTGACAAGCAGGTACCAGGGGGCCAGTGTAGGTACAGAATCTGTCTATCTATCTATCTATCTATATTTATATCTATATATATATATATGTATATATGTATATATATATATATGTAGAACGAACTAACAATAGATTGACAGACAGATCTATCTATCTATCGTTCGTCTATTTCTGTTTGTTCGTTCGACCGCGATGTAGTTTGTCCTAATAGACCTGCCGTATGTGACGTCATTGGCCGTCACTGGACCCCGTCCAAGGGGAGAAAACATGAGCTGGTGAGACGGCGCTGGACAGCTTCACAGCGGCCACATCACTGCGCTCACATGACAGCGAGCTAAACATCTCATCATTGATGAGCCGACGTATCCCCACATTCACTAGGAGACCATTGGCACAAAGAAGTCAGCACCCAGGAGGGGAGTGGACACCTTGGCCAAAATAAACTCCCGAGTGAGTGGCCACTACATATGTATATATATTTTTATATACTGTATATATATATATATATATATATATATATATATATATATATATATATACATACAGAATCCACAGATATATACATACATATGTGTGTGCAGTATGTATGTATATGTGTGTATATATATGTATATATATATACACACACACACAACATATACATATATATTTATGTATGTATACATATACATATATATATTATATATATATATATATATATATATATATATATATATATATATATTAGAGAGAGAGAGAGAGATACATCTATATAGATATGCCTTTTTTTTCATCTGCCTAGATTGATGGCTAAAAAAAAAAAAAGAGTCATTTTTCGCCATCTTTAGCCCCATAAATGCGCCATTAACAACTGCACACAATAACGCCTACGTCAAGAAAATTGCTCATAAGTGCTCTGACAAACACACATTCTGCCACAACAGACCAAAGGGCAGTGAAAAAACAAGACCGATTGAAATGAAGGGAGTGCAGTCACAAGAGCAACAAGGTCCTGACCTCTTTACCATAGACCGGTTCTTCACTTAGGAGACCGTGTGGCCGGTAATTGAAGGGCCGCAGGCCAGGTTTCAAACCCAATTTTATCGAGGCAATTTTCTCTACTGATCATCTGGGGCCCAATTAAGGGTGAAAGGTCAAACGCAGCATGTTGCAGGAAGGTGGTTAGAGCGTAATAAAACAAGATGGCGCTGTAGCGGCTTTAAAGTGGTCGCATAAACAGAATTAATATTTTGCCACCTTGTTATTGATTTTGCCGTAAAACAAAGCGCAACTGTAGGCAATAAAAGGGGGTCCTGGTGAATAGCCACTTGTTTGAGCACAGTTTTAGCTAAAACCTGGAGAAAACATTTAGAAGAGGAAGGGGAAAGGAAAACCTGAATGGTTGGTGACTGGACTGATTTTATTTCTCTGTGCTGACCAACCAGATTTGAGACCACGTGTGGCTACTTCCTGACCTCAAACCTCATGATGATGACTGAAAACACCCTGCTTGAGTTTGCTGTGACTATATGTAGTGTATACACACATATACATATACACATATACACACACGCATATATATATATATATATATATAAATATATATATATATATATATATACACATATATATATATGCCCATTGCCTCCTAGAGCAATGGGTTTTTTTTATATATATCTATATATATGTATATATATATATTGCTCCCTTTTCGTACTAAAATTGCTCCCTTGTCGTACTTTCCACTTCTCTAAAGGTTGGAACCACCGCCTGGCAGGGGGCGCTGTCACTAACCTGCAAGACGGATGAGTGGGGTTCCACTGCCCTTTGTGACATGGAAATAGGCTGCATGTTACAGCAACCACTTTGTGCGTCAAGGTTGTTGTCTTTCCTCACTTCTCAGCGGTTCATTACAGGCTACACAACAACACGTGTCGTTGATAAAGTCAACTTTGCATAAAATGGCACCTTTAAAAAAGTTCCTCTACAGCCACTGAATGACCTGCTGCTGACTGCTTGTGAAGGCAGACCCGTCAAAACTTTACCTCGATGAAAATCTGTACATCGCAATTTTCACACGTTCCACCAAATGTCCTTGTGGCCGCATGATGAATCGATGCAGAAATTGCCACTGACATTTATTAATGTGGAATAAAGTTTCAAAGCCCAATGAAGTGCCACTTGCGTGCTGACGCTGTCTAACATCAATTGGGTCAAGTGTTCAGCGTCATGCCTTTAACTTTTTGTGTTTTTTGACAACGATGTTCCTGTCAGCACAGGCTTGATGGACAAGATATCATCCATGCATCCCTTTTTCTATCAATGTTTCAGTCTACCCTTGACCCTGGACAAGCCACCAACTTACCGCAAGCCCCATAGAGAGATAAACAACAATTTGCACTCACATTTGCAACTCCAAAGAATTTGGAGATGCCAATTAGCCTACTCTTTCACTGTATTTTCAAATCTTTCTGGACTGTGACCATGAGTGTCCTAAAAAGGCGGCTTAAAATAAAATGTATTACTTTAGTATTATTTAAATAGCATGTTTTTGGACTGTTGGATGAAGCCTGTATCTGGAGATGCATGGAGAACATGCAACAACGCTAACTACCGTCTGGTCTGTGTGAACGCAAAGCAAAGACATTCTTTCATAAGGTTTCAGCACTTGGGATCAGAGCATTTATTAATCTTTGGTCTGGAATGGATATTAAAGATTATGATGTATTTCTTTTCACCTCTTGGGATTTCCACTGAAGGTATGCCAACAAATTCAAGCAACAAGCCAAACATCAGAGGCATCACGCAGGTTGCCCTCCTCACCCCCGAACTCAGTTCCCTCCTGCTTTTTGTTTGAAACAAACCCTCAAACAGAAGGCGCGAGGTGACTGTTGTGGACAAACTTCAATGGAGCACAATTGTTTTTGACACAGCTTTGATTAACATACTTTGCTGTTGTTTTTTTTTTCCCAAATGTGTTGTTATTTTTTTTCCCTTTTTGTCACCTGCTGTTCCTCTGAAGCCCACAAACTGATTTGACGAATGATGAGTGAGCGAGCGAGACGCTCTGGCCGACGCACGCAGACTGCCTCAGCAGGGCGGCCGCAGTTTTGAAAAGGCTCAGAGTGAAAAGAAATGCCACGCTTGAAACAAATGCCTGGAGCTTGTGGCAATTAACGGCTCTGACGGCTGAGGGTTAGTGGTAGCAGTGGTAGCAACCACGGTAAATTTCCAGTTGAATGGAGGACTCGCGGTTCACGCTCAGAGCTAAACAAGTAATGCTCGCTGTGTTTTTCTGTGTGTTCTGCAGAGTCTCGGTGTGCCTTGACTTGCCAGATGGCCGTGGTTTGAGGCCTGGGACCACTGTGGCACAGTCCATAAGGCAGCCGTCTCTCAAAACCCATGTAAGAATTCCCATGTGAGGGTTCAGATTTGCCATCTTTTCTTTTTTTTTTTTTGGACAAAATTCTGATTCTGATGTGAGGGGACAAAATCTGGCGGATAAAGCTTGATTGTGTTGAACGTGGCTGCGCTGAACAATTCTAATAACTGCATCAATACTCGAATGCTGGCTATGACGAGGAGTGGCTGGGCTCCAATTGCGCCTTTTAGATGCATTTGGTAATACTCTCACCTGCTCTGGTCATTTCTAGATCGAATAGATTCATTTTGGTGGCAATGAACAAGGTATTTTGGTCAAAAATACTCGAGTTTGAGGTTCAAACAAGTGTTTCTCTTCTCTCACTGGGCCTGAAGAAGCTGTTCTGGCTCTCTTCCCCCCTCCCCTACCTGCTCCATCCGTGGCTTTGCCATGGAAAAGCGCATTCCTAGTGCTAGCAAGCTGGGAAGAAAGCGACAGGCGTGGGAAGGCCTTGCCGACATTAAAAAAAAAAAAAAAAAACTGCACAGGCATTACTATGATAATCAGCTCCTCTTCTTTCATCATATAGAAATGCGCAAATTGGGGACGCCTAGGAAACCTTTCTGACTACTGAGGAATGATTAACTCAACTGTTCAAGTTTGGTGCAGAAAGATAACACGCTCCAACATCTATGGGGAAATTTTGGCAATTCCTCAAATCCGTGACTTGCCCTCCATTAAAAGACGGGCCAATTAAAACGGCTCCTCATGATGCACAATTTGAGAGCTCGCTGGAGGTTTTTCTTCGTCTTTTTTTTTTGGGAAAATAAAACCTCTCCGGCTCTGCACTGTAGTCATATGGGTCTCAGGAGGCCATTAGTTAATCTGCGTGAAAAACCGATTACCAGCAACAGGAACACAGCTGTTAATCCTAAATAGTGACAAATGAGACCTGCGGCTCTTCAAGTTGCTGGCTGGGACTAACCAGCTCGTCACCACCTCCTGCTCAGCAGTGTTAATTCTGCCTTCTTCTCTTTTTCCCTTTACTCTGTTTCTTCCCATTTTAATTAAAAACCAACTGATTAATAAAGCTCCGACTCGTTAAGCAGGATCAATGGGAGTTATTGACGGGACCCTGATGGTAACGGTGCAGAGTGAAGGCTTTGCACAAATTTCATTTTGGAAGACAAATGTCAAAAATTACTCAGAAAGCGTTGAACGATTGAGATAAATGTTTTCTGGTGTGAGCGTGGCGATCGGCATCGACTCGGTTACAAGCTGGGGGGATGTCTAGTCTCTGGAGCTGATCGATGGCCCGCTCCATAACGACTTCCGCTTAAAGCCGTGATCGTATTCATTATACAAGTCGAGAAATATTTCCCCAGCCTCGGACAAAGATTATGCTGACTGGACATTTCCAAAAAAAACCTTTCTTCATTTTAGCTCACACGTCCTTCTGGTAAAAAAAAAAAATAATAAAAAAACCAACAGGGAAGGATTTGGAAAGAGGATTTTTAAAGCTTGGAAGCTTGGCTGAACTATATTTAGAAAGTAATACACTTGAAGAAAATGATCTTGAAAGAGAGGGAAAAGGGTCGCAAAAAAGATCTTGAACATGATCTTCATATACATTGATAAAATTATCCTAAGAAAATCTAAAAACTCCAGCAGGAAGTTATGCAAATAATAAACAAATAGATAAATAAAATTAAAAAAGTGTATTCGTATTATTATAAATGCAAAACAAATATTGGAGAAAAATATGACTAGCTTATTGTCGGGGGTCTATGTCTATGTAAAAAACAAACAAACAAGTCTATGGAAGGACATAAAAGATGATAAAATCTCATCAACTGTGTCATCGCCTGCTCAGGTAAAATCACACAAAGCAGGAAAAAAAATCACGTTCCCTCTGTGTCCTTGTCTCGGATTTTCACTATTTTGCCATCTTGACTCAACCCTTTGCCTTTTTTTCTCCATTTTTTCACCCGAGTCTATCTCTTTCCTGTTGTTTTTTCTTTGCCGCTTCACCCCCTCTCCCCTCTCCAGTCATTCACTCACCCCCCCCACCCCTCCCACCCTCCAGGACAGACGTGCTGCTCTGACCTGTATCTTTCTGGCACGGCTGAGTCCCAGGTTCGCTTTAAAGCGGCCCAATTATTCTCCTGAATTATGATGCCCTGCTCTGAGACTCTCGCCGGCGTTTACAGGGGCCAGATTAAGAGCACATTCACCCGAGTGCCTCTCTCTGTTGCACCAGCCAATGGGAGGGCGACGGTTGGTGTGCCGGAACACACGGAAACGCTGCAACCTCCCCCCTCCTTCCCTGTTGTGCCTTCCGTTATGTAATTGTGGAGATTTGGAGGGCGGAGACGGAGCCAAAATTTACCGTTACAATAAAGACGGCCTTGCTTGCAGAGTTTTCATATAAAAGGCTGGGGTTTTTAACAGGATGAAAAAAATAATAAAAATAATTTTAAAAAAAAAAAAAAAAGTTGCTTTTATAACAGGGTTGCCAGGTTTGTGAGATGAAAACTGTCATTGCAAAAAAAAAAATAAAAAAAACACACAGCCAACAAACGACACGTACCTGTTAAATTCTGACAGCACTGCAATCATGGGAAAATGCTGGTGCTGGAATATCTGAAAAATAATAACATAAATGTTCGGTGTCAGCATTAAAAAGTGATTTCGCAAAAACAGTTATTTCGCTCACATGCCAGAACATTTTCTTTCTGTAATTTAAATCTATTTAGACCAAACTTTAGATTCAAATCGAGTATGTTGTGTATTTGGTGGAGTTAATGAGTTACACCTTATTTCAACTTACACTTTAATAAGTATAACACTTCAATCCTGCCACTGTAGATGGGCTTTGTGGAGTTTTTATGGTTTTTCATTCTCTGCAACTTCACGTTAGTCTCTTAATTCAGGTTCTGAATGAATTGAAGTGTTCGACCGCCACGTGAGTCATGATTCCTCGTCTCCGTTCACGGCAAAACAATTTCGTTCTCGTGAGCTACAAGCTAACTGCAAAGGAGAGCCCACGCCACATGTCGCTGTTGTGTCTATTCAGCTGCATTTGGGCAAATATCTCAATTTGACGGCTGCTGGTAAAGCTCCCACTTTCCCTCACTGCGACAAGAGCGAGCGGCGGATGAACAAATCACTCAGCAATCATCACAAAATGAGCAAATCACCCAGAGCTCTTCTTTTTCTGCCTGTTCTGAAGGAGACAGGGCTGGCAATTCACAGCCCAGCCACTGGGAGCACTGCTGAGGATGTTGTGAAGGAGGGAAGGGGGAGTCATGCTCAGCAGGTGTGGGCAGAGGGCTGAATGGAGCAGCGCCAGTGTGTCGAGTGCTCTGCTCCACTCAAAGGCGCTGCAGGTGAATCCATGTTGGTCACGGTGTGCGTCCACAAAGAAGTGAGTTTCTGATTTGTGTTAACAGTTTGACTTTGACAGTTTGTGTTCATTTCACGCAATGTCATGGTCTCCCTTTATTGGTATGGACGCATGCTGTTTACCGTGTTGGGGTTTATGAGCCTTGGTATGTTTGTTTTTGCTGATTTTGTTTTACTGTTCTTTTCTAGAACCACACATACACACGCTTCACCTGCCCTGAATGACAATAAAGACAAGCAGCTGAAATCAACCTTTGGAGCCATTCTTGGGGGACCTTTAGACAAACTGACCAGTGCCACTCTGCAACTGCAATGACGGAGCAATTAGCAATTGGCAATGAATTTACCAGCCGGGGAGTTAACCAACCAGTGAGCCTCTGCAAAACTGCCTGTACACATTCAGAGTTGGAGTGACCCACAGACACCCTGTCTGCACTTCCTGTATCTGCGCTCTTTGTCCCTCGAATGCCTTACAACTTTTTCATGCATTTTTTAAAACACAGCAAACTATTTTCAAGCCTGTCCTCACATGCAAGGAGAAGAGAGACGGCTTAATGTGCCATCCTGTTGTGCTCGCAACAAAGCGGAAGTGAACTCAAGTTTCCACTGAAGGCAAAACTGAACAGGCAGATTCTTTTTCTACTTCTTCCTCTTCATTGGGAGGAGGGAGGAGGGTTTTAATTGACTGCTGCACTTCTGTTAATGTATTTTTGTATTTTAAATTATTTTTATTTTACTTTTACTTTTTGTCAAGTGCCTTGGATTGCATTTTTCCATGTATCAAAGTTGCTATACAAATAAAGTTTTATTTGATTTGTTTCAAGAATTTTTTATTCAGCGGATGATTGACGCTGCTTTTTTAATAGCAATGTCAGTCAGTTTAAATGATGACATAAAACACTTCTGCATGTGAGAGGCCAGAGTTAGCCTGCTAGCGGAGCAGCTGCACCTTGACACCGGGCAATATTATTTTGGAACACAGTCACGGCAGCCTTCCACTTGTTCAGTTCCCAAGGGAAATAAATAATAATTAAACAAAAAAGCGTTGGATTTTGTTTGCGCCAACGCCTCCGTGCCCTCAGATTCCAGCCAACGCCGCCGCTGCTTGTGATGTTAAAGCGCGGCTGACAGGCTACACAGTCAACCCACTGCAGACTCCAAACTGGGGCGGCTACACACAGCGACATCATCCCCGTGGCGAGTAATGAATTGTTATAACATCCCAGCGATGTTGTGCTGCTTCTGGAGGTTGGATTCCAAAGCGGTTCACTCTCATCCCGGCCCTCCGTCCTTCCGCCAAAGCGACGGCGCTCCGACCGAGCTCCCCGCCAAAATCTCCCGTGACACATGTTCCACGCTCTGAAAGGTATCCTAATCATCTGGTCCCCTTTTCTCCCTTTTCCCCGCCGCCATAATTGATCATATCGCATGTGGCCTTGATTAAACACCCGCTTGCACTTCAGAATTAATCATGCGCTGCATGAACTCGGCATTAATCACGGGCGCAACCGCTGCTCCGTCTCCATTCCTCAGTCGGACTGTAATGGGATATTCATCTCTTGGACAATTAATAACATCGGCGCGGGGGCCCTTTCTCTCTCCCTCTCGGTCTGTCTGTCTGGCTGCCCGGCTCGGCTCGCCGCGGCTTCCCGCCGTGTTATTTTAAGATGTTCCCGGCCAATGATGGAGGGGTCGCGGCGAGGGACCAAACGGGATTTATTGGCACAGGTGCCACAGGTGAGGGGGCGGCGGTGGGGGTGGGGGGGGGGGCAGGAGGCGTGAAACGGGTGAGGGTTGGGGGGTGAGGCGGCAGTCGGGGGAGTAGGGGGGGGTGACCCGAGAGAAGGTGACGAGGAGTCGCTGGCATGTTTTCACACACTGGCGCGCCAGAGAGACATCAATCTTCTTTATCCCCTCTTAGACGTCCTTTTCTTTTTTCACATATAAATCTCAGTGTCTTTTTTGGGTCTCCCCCCTACCCCCACCCCCCGCCGTCATCTCTCTGCAATAACCCCTCCTCCTCCCCTCCCCCCCGCCACCTATGAGGTGATTCATCTTTAATGCTCCTGCGGCACGGCTCTCGAGGGCTTCGCAGGGCGCCGGCAAAAGAAAAAAGGAAAGAAATGACACAAAAGAGGCGGATGGCTGAGAAACAGATTATCACGCTCCTCTCAGACAGCGCGGCGGCGGGGAAACCAGAGGTTGGCGGTCATGCGTCAGGAGCTCGGCACTGGGCGACGCACATCCAGAAGTCGGAGAGAGAGGGTGGAAACTGTTTTTATTTGCTCTGCAGTGACGTGACATATAGAAAGACCCAATAGTTCCATTTATACAAAGCCATTTGGTCCTTGTGTCAGCCTGTTGCAAGTTCAGTCCTGCCAGAATGATGCACACGAGGGCCACGTGACAGCTACCTCTGTCCAAGAAGCTAATGGCTAAGGTATTTTGGTTGAAGACACAGCGCTGCTGCGACTTTACACTGGTGACAGCACATAAGTAGAACTCAGCCACGACAAAAGGTTGGAATTCTTTTCCTCCAAGGGGGCAATGAGTGGGGAAATTCTTAATTTTGAGCCAACCGTCCCATCATATGAGAGGACTTGTATTGAAAGAGAGCACTGATTTGAATTACAAAAAAAGTGTTAACTGAAAATGAGGACGCAAAAACGCAAAGGAGACCAAAGACTCACATCGGCAGTGTTACTGTATCTGTTTTCTACTTTTTCCTCACTACTGTATTTTGCCAGAGACCCAAGTTTGCAGGGCCAAGGGGGAAAAAAACAACTTTCTTGGGGCCATTGAGTGCAGCATTAGCACTGATCACAAATCACGACTCTAAAGCCGGCGCAATAATAGAAACAGTCGGATGCTTATTAGGTAAACAACGAGTAGTAATGGGTCACGTTTTAAACAGCTGACCCCGTTTTCAAATCTTCCTTTTTTTTTTCTTTTTTCTAGTCTTTAGTCTTTTCTAGTCACATCAATGCGCTGCGCTGTGCTGAAACCTGCCAAATCACATTTGGAACATTTCTGAATTCTAAAGCGGCCGAGCGACAGTTTTGATCAGACAAGCAGGAGGGATGGTTGGGATAGCACGGACAGTTTGTGGCGGCTAAAGTGGCCCTCACCACCACCTCCACAGGTCAATAAAAGTCAAAGGTAACCACTCTGACAGGAAGTCAACACACTTACTTCCTGGCTTCAGACTCAGACGACACCAGTTGCACCAGCTGCTCCAGAACTTCCATGTGTCCAGAACATTGACGGGCCCACTCAAAGCACAAAGCCAGGCAACACTTTCTCTGCCAGCCCCAAGTGACTTCCTGTGTTGACAGCCGTCCTCCGAGGCACGTTACCGCCTCCCTCTGGTCGGAGCCGCTTCCTTTCATCAGAGAGAGAGAGACCGAGAGGGAAGGAGAGAGAGACAGAGAGAGAGAGGGACAGTGAGGGAGGGAGAGAGAGAGAGAGAGAGAAATCTAATTATCAATTTTCTCCCCTTCAATGCGCCCCACCACTCGAGCACATCTTTAATTCCGGCCTCCGCGAGGTCCTGTCATCATAACCTTTTTATTCCCACTCATGACAATAGCCAGCCGGGCTTGAAGCTCCTCCGCTGGAAATAAAGTGCTGCTCTCGCTGATACAAGCAATCCTTACCCTGCTCTTAATGATTGCCTTTTCATTATTTCCTCCCCACTTCCTATTTTCTTCGTATTATCCTTTCCAAATTCCTTCCTCTCCTTCTCACCAAAGAATGAGAAAAAAAACCCCTGTACATTAGCTTGTCCATCTCTTGTTCCTTCAGTTTGCTGCACTCCACCACCCCCCCACACACAATTCTTTCCCCTAATTGGCAAATCGCTGAACAGTATTTCACTCACCGAGCTGCATGTGACTATCTTCCCGCCAGCAACGGGAACATCCCGGCAGTCGATCTGCTGCTTGGCTATGCGTGAAACGCGGCCGGCCGGCCGGCGGCTGCATCACCACCCGATTGTGTCTCAGTTCTGCAGAAACACAATCAGACAAAAATCAATTTCATGGACTTTGGAATTGGTCCTCTCCATTCTTCATCTTCATATCATGCTCAGATAATGATGACATCTTCATTTAGGCTGAAAAGAATCAAGGAAAAATGCACGCCTGATAGAATCCTGGTCCTTCGTACTGAACCAGATTGCAAATTGTAAATAGCGAGAAGCGGCCGCCTCGACTGCAACTTCAGAAAAACACACGCAAAGAGCACGAAACGTGCCACAAATTAATGATAGCTGAAAATGATGATGCTGGATGTTACACTAAATATGGAGAGTTGCAGTTTTGTTGCCAGAACTGTTACAGTGTTACAACTTTGGATGAATAAAACTAAACCAAATGCAGAGGATATGGATATGGAAGCAGGATTCTTTGTAAGCTGGTTCGCTCGACATTCACATGCTTCTTTTCTTGTTGGTGTTGCTTAGATCATCACTCGACATTTTCCCAGCTCGCTCAGTGGGTGTTAGTTGCTTTGGATACAAGACTGGAGATGAGAGGAAGCCTCTTTGTTTCCGTTTTCACGCTGTGCTCAGCTGAGGCTACAGTGGTGAAAAACTGCCAACTGAACCTTTAGATTATCCAATATATCCTTTGCACAATAGTATTCAAAAGGAAAAAAAACCAAACAATAATTCTAATATCAATGAATTGCTGCAGCCAACTTTTCTTTGTTTTGTTTTCAAACTTAAAAACCTATGCAGGGCATTTTAAACAAAAGGACGAGTATTGAAATTTTCAGTTTCCACTCATGACCCTGGCCCATTCTACCCTACATTACTTTACCAAAAATAAAAAAAAATAAAAACTCACTGACAGGAGTCAGCTCACATTGTTCACTTTCAAGAGCTGGCTGGAGGGCGCAAGGCCGAGCCATTTTTTTTTTCCATAATTTGAACTGTGTTTAATTTTAAGGTTTTTATGGTAAAGGACAAATTTCCATTTTGCAGAGTATCTACGTACTCAGTGACTCATAGGCAATTTACATCTGTGAGGTGCATCCCCATCCGTTTCAGATTTTAAAAAAAAAAAAAAAAGAAAAAAAGCCACAGATCTAATGAGATTCAGCCATCACTAAAAAAAAAAAACAAAAAAATAAATAAAAATAAATAATGCCTGGATGAGAACAAAGGTGTTCATTAGTCGAAACCTTCTCCAAATGCATCTAGGTCACTGGAAAAGTTTCCCTCTCACCCACTTTTGAAATTCATCTCTTCCCAAGGAAACACTTTTATTTCCGTGTTTGTTGCAAAGGACAGTTTCTCTAATGAGAGCAAGGCACGAAACAGCATCCTTGTTTTGATGTCCCTCTTGATGTTGGATGTATATGTGCACATTTAATAATGTCCACTAACGAGCGCGCTGGCATCGCACCTCGCGCAGGCGGGACCCCTCTTGGCGGCGGGCGCACATTGTGATGAGGCATCAAAGGGTGCCAGGTTCTTTGAAGCTCCTCCTGGCACTGGTCAGAGCCACATCCAGATGTTTTGCACAGCACCCCCGGTGGAGCTCCGGTGGAACCGCAGGGACAGATGTTTCACCTCCTGCTTGTGGCGCATGGGGGATGCCGATCCAGGACGGCTGATTCAGGGTGATTTACTGACTTGAATCTATGGTTCCTTCATGTCCACCTCTTCGGTTTCTCCCTTCCCTTGGTTTGTTCGGCCAGGTGTGAGTGAACCATCACACTGCGGGTGTAGTGTACCAAAATCTGACAAACTAGCACACCGGGACTTCCCCATCTCGGGAATGCTTTCAAACAAACCTGTTTTGGTTAGTCTGTGAAGGTTCTCAGTCGTCCAGGTCATCTTAATGTAGAAGGAAAAACAAGTCCAGTCGCCTCAACTCAACCCAACCCTTCTACATTCTGCTTTGGTTTGTTTTATTAATTTATTTATTTTGCTGGTCTGCTAGCGATTTTTGCAGAAATGCCCTCGTGCCAAAAAGCTGCCACCGCAATCATTTCCTTTTGTCCGGGATCGCTGCAATTCCGCGGCACGTTTGCAATGTCCCAGAGGCATCAGACGTGTGCCTGGTCTCTTTTCAAGCGTCATCGCTCCCAGCCAGCACCAATGCAAGTCGGTCAGTTCAGGCCAAACTGGAAAGCATGGCTGTGTCTCAATTCCTTCGAAGCCTGCATTTGAAGGCCAGTTGCGTCATAGCACTGCGTGAAGGCTTTTCCCAATTCACTAAAATTCGAAGGATGCTCCAAATTCGCCCTTCAAATGCGTCATCCTTTTAGCCGATTCGGAGGATGCACCGCTACTATCCTTCCATATCCCAGGATGCTTTGCGTGCTGCTGCAAAGCATCCTGGGATCCTGGGAAGTCAGCGGAAATGGCGGCATCTACTGGCAAAGACACTACGTTATAAATTTATGTATTCAAATTTCACATAAAATATTAGGTTTTTACCATAGGGTTTTTACTTATTTGAACATCCAACACAAAATAAACCAAAATTCAGTTAAAATATGTGACTGTTAATGCTGACTAATGGTTAGCTTGATGCTATAAAAACGCTACTTCCAGGGTTGGCCAGCAGTAGTGAATGGTGATGGGCTTGGGTTCGCCCTCTGAAAGATCCACTGGCCGGTGGAGGACCCAGCTGGTGAAGGATGCAGACCCTCAATTGAGACACAGCCCATGGGTAGCATGTGGTACATTTTAAAATACATTCACAACCCACGAGCTTCTCAAAAGCCTGGCACAATCAAACAGTAAAATCCTGCACTCTGGGTCATTGGCATTTGTTTGACTACAGGCAACATGAGGGGAACAGTGGATAAGGAAACACGGGAAGGTAAAAAAAAAAAAAAAAAAAGACAGAACTGCAGCTGCCAAAGTAAATTAAAACAAGCGGGCTTTCAACTCCTATCTTCTGATCCCAATAATGCCAGTGAAAGGTGTACTTTGCCAGAGAGGTGAAGATGCGGCACTTTGTTCAAGGGTGTGAAGTGAATCCTCAAATTTGTTTCTATTTGTCCATTCTATTCTATTTGTTTCCTCTCTGGACCTCCCGTTTATTCCACCTCGGCGGCACGCAAGCCGCAACTCATAAAACGCTTGCAATGTATCCTTTGCAATGGGCAGCAGCGACATCGAAGGCCACATCTACCAGGCGGCGAAGTACAAAAGCGGGGGTTGAGGGAGTCAAGGGCGCCAACAGGGAAAACAGGGAAGTTGTCCAAAGTAAATTGAACAAAGCCACTTCCGTCTGCCCACAAGGGGCGAGAGCAGTGAGAACAACCACTCGTCTGGCCACACAGTAGGAATAATCGGACGATTCTTCATAAGTCTGTGCCGGTCAATAGAGATTTGACTTTTTTTTTGTCCACAAAGAAAAACAATCCCTTGCTTAGATAACCAAAAAAAAACCTTAAGCGTTCATTCATTTCTAACAGTCAATATTTGTCTGGGCAAAAAAATAAATAAAATACCTCAGGCAGTTTTTCTTCTCTCTCTCTCTCTCTCTCTCTCTTTTTTCACACACTGAGTGTGTTGGCTTCTCCCGTCTGTGCAACCTTTGTCTCAGTAAGGGAGTTATTATGTTGTGACTCTAAAACACAAAAATATTTTTTTTTTCACACGTTAAAAAAAGACCTCACTAATTTACCATAAATGCAATCTACACCGTCAATCAGTAGTATTACATTCCCATTAAAAATAGAAGCAAAGTGGCTTCTCCAACAGTTTACCCACTTTTTTCCACAAATAAACTCCTTGTACTTGTGAGAACTTCACACATATGCAGATGAAAATATGTAATGAAAGAAATATAAATTTAAGTCCTTGGCGAAAATGACTAAAAGTAATGGATTCATACTTACAAAAACCTGCACACAACAACCATTTGGCCCTCATGCAGTCACCTCTAACGTTTGGCCACTTATCCTGACTTGGAAGGCTTAATTTGGACCTCATTATCCATATCCATTATTCTTTCTCTGAAGATTTTCATACCTGCCAAATTTGGGACAGAAAAATCAAAAAAATAAATAAATAAACATAACATAAAACATTAAAAAAAATAAAATGTTGGATTTAATGGAAGTCAACAGATGTTTTTCGCACCAGCAGGAGAAAAACAAGCAAGATTGCGCAGTAATAAAACCAAGCATAAGAGTTTCCATACAGCCGTTGGCACCCTGCAGCACGCCAAAGAACATTTGGCGCCTACCTGAACACCCAACGGAGATTTTTGTTGAATAATTCACTCTGAGGTCACTAACACAGAAGCAGTCGCTTACCTTCAGCACCGCTTTGCTTCCCCCCCACCTCTATGCATTATATATGAATCAGTGAGCTTTCTGTGCGCGCACACACAAACACACAAAGTCAAATATGATCCCGGCGATCCCTTCAGTGTTTTCTTTTGGCTTTTCATGAGAAAAACACAGAGAATGCAGAGAATTTTGGTGGCAGATTTTGTTGCTTGCAACATATTCCCGGCTAAACAGACAGAGCAGCAGTGAGCTTTTCATGCAAGAATACTGCAGAGAAAAAGGAGTGCCGCCAACTGTGAAGGTGACCTTTTCACTTATCTCCCTCACAGTCGACTCTTTGATTTATTTGAAACAGTGTGGTTTATGATGCTGGGGCGACATGTTACAGTATCGCCTTTGTAGCCGAGACAGCAAGCTAATGCTGTAGGTGCGACAAAAAAACACAATGCCGGCTGTTGGAAGTATACCCCAGAGAGTGACAGTAATTTCGACATAATATATAAATGCAAGGCATAAAAAAAAAGGCTCGAAGTTGAAATGCAAATATTTGACAATAAGTGCCAGGGGTGGAAGAGCCTTATGGGGGAAAAATATGTTTTCTCCAGATTTCATCTCAGGTGATTGCACAAATGTATTTCCCTTTTTTTAATGACTGGACAAACCATCTGTCACAATTAAAGGGAGCATCCAGACTTCTTTGCTGCCAGTGCTGCTGCCTCATCTTTTAATTTTGAAAAATGCCGTCTACGTAGCTCCTGCCCCTGAGGACCACTTATAGCAGTAGCAGTTATTTCCAAGCTTGCACTAACTTCCTCCTTCTCGTCTTCCTTTGATCACAATAAATGTCTTTGGTGGAACCAACATTTTCCGACATAAAAGATACTGATGGTTGCTCACTGTGGAGACCGGTTGAAGACACAAAAGAAAGGGAGCTTTTCAAGGTGGATGAGCAAGAGCCCAAGCTTGAAATCCAAGATGAAGAATTGATGATTCCAGTGAATGCTTTCCCTTGATCCAGGATGAGTAGATCCCTTATGCTCGACAGGACCTTTGAGTGTGTCAACAGGGATCCTGGGTGAAGGTCTCAGGGCAAAACAATAGAAATCCTTCATCCTGAAGTCATCTTCCCTGTAAGTAATGCCTAGAGCTGGCACACTGAGGTACCCTCCCATCGGCCACCACCTGGAAACACTGCAGCTGACCCCGATACCTGTCCCAGCAGGCGGCAGGCCCAAAGGGCGTTGGCTCCTTGTTGTTCCCACAGAGCGAGGTCTGGACACCAGATGCTCACCAGCAAGCTCCAGTCCAAAGACTACTGGCTACGAGAGGGGTGGGAACTAAAACCTATGTGCTGCCAAATTGGTGGATTCTTTGAACTGCTCCAGCCTGGCTTCAATCCCTGGACCTTGTAGCCAATGGAGATGCTACCAGAGACCCCAAAAAACAACAGCACTAGCAGGATCATCCTGTTACGGTGGCAAACACTGGGAGGGGCGATTAACGAATTTGAATATAAAACCAAGCAAATGCAAATAAACAGAGGCTGAGGCTTGCAGATAGGCAGAGCATTAGAACGCTGGTGGTGCTGCCACAACCCACCACCATAAATGCAAAAATGCTCTGGATGACCGAGGAGAAGCTCAAAGTATACTGAAAAGAAAATGGATTCAGCTTCAACACTGCAGAACCCGTTTTAATTCTTTTCACAATTAATACCAGTAAAATTATGAATTACTGAAAAGTTAAACAAAAGACGAGGCACCAAAACTGAACCTTACACAGTGGGCCTTCAAACGTATTGAAAATTACACTCAAAAAACACAACGTGCTATTTTTTCCTTGAATAAAAAAAGAATAATCTATTAATTAAAAAGCCACAGGAGTTTTTATGCCTGAGATATTTTCATTTCTTTTCTTTTTTTTCAGCTCGGTCACGCTTCCAATTAAATTTGCTTTTTAACATTTATTACCTTTAAATAATTATTTCACTTCTGCTTGCCTGCCATTGAGTATTTTATGCTCTATTAATTGTAACAATGATTAAACAGGTTGGTGCTGCGGCTGCACTAATACGGCGAGCGTCCTTTGAAATCAAATCCATTTTCTTTTAATATCATTTGAGCCTCTCAGTCGCCCAAAGCACTTCCTGGCAAAGTACCTGGAGGTTCAAGTGCCTCCTCCTTGGAGGAGGAACCACTCTGATATCCAACTCAACAACCTGAGATGAGTTTTGGCTGAGTGTTCTCCCCTGTAGTAGGAAAACAGGCATGCTGAAACTCAGATATTCAGTTTATTTGCATGTGCATTTGCCAGTATACTCTCTACTGTCTTCTTTCTACTATGTTGTTGCCATTTCACAACAAAAAAACAAAAATTTCAGCTTCAGCCTCCTGAAACTGGAAATCACCACAACTAAATAACTGTTTTTTTGCACCAAATTGACAAAAACTGATACAAAGCATGCCTGTTCACAGGTATGGTAAAAAACAAACAAAACACACCAAAAAAAAAAACACACAAAGCTCATCTCTTCACTTTGGCTTTTAACATATTATTATTATTAGAATTATTATTATTATTATTATTATTATTATTATTATTATTATTATTATTATTATTATTATTACCCTCTATTTTTAAATGTTTTTGTTGAATCTTATGCACTTTCAATCTTTAAATGCTTTTATAAATGAATTTTAAGGCCTTTCTTTTTAATTTATTTATTTCATATGAATTCATCATATGATATGATAGCAAAGTAGCCTGCTTTCCAACTAGTAAATCTGCTAACAAGCTAGCTTGCAAGGCGAAAGTAGGACTAACTTCCCTTCAGTTGACATTATGTGACTCGCCAGTGGTGGAGCTGGAGGCCTAGCAGTAGCGTACCTTCTGTTGCCAAGACATTTTCATTCTTTTAGCTCAACTCGTGTTCTCTTCGTACCGCTATGGGTGCTTCTTGCAAACACTGGGAGAAACTGGGAGACGTGCAGGTGACAGACGGCAGGTCTTATTTGTGCGAAACCAAATATCCAAGCTGGAGAGGTTTGGGTGTGGTGTGCAGACAAATGTCACTTTTTTATTTTACAGCTAAATGGAAAAAAAAAAAAATCTACCACATTGAAAATTGGTTTTCAGTCCGATTTCTGCCAGACAACATGTGCTGACGGTTGCTAAAATAATAAACAAAATTGCACTGCATTGGAGCAAATCAGGTGTGCCTGCAGCCAGCCTAGACGTAGAAGAAGAAGAAAATGGAGGGGGGACTTTATTAGTCCTGGTGGAGGAATTGAACGTTGCAGGAGCAGGAATTACAGATAAAACAAACAATATAGAAATAGTAAACAGTAGAATCTTTTTTAAATAAATAATATAAACAATGTCCATATGTACATAAGTATGTGTGCTTGCTTCTGCATGCACTTTTTTTTATTTAGACCGCTTGATGCAGTCATTCACAGGGAGAGGTGTTTGCTGTAGAGTATAACAGCTGCAGGAAGGCAGGACCTGCAATGCCTCTCCTCCACACACTCTTGATGGAGCTCCTCAGTGACGTGAGTGTGTAGTGGAGCGGTTGGGAGATGTTGCTACTCACGGAGGACGGCTTGACTGCCAGCCTTCCCTCTCCCGCCACCTTCACGCACTCCAGAGGGCATCCATCCCAGGACAGACTGAGCTGGGCCTTCTTGATCCGTTTGGATTTGTCAAGCCTCCTCCTATCAGCTGCTGTCACGCTGCCCCCCCGGCACGTGATCATTAGTCCGAGGGGTGACATTAGCCGCTGTGGGCTGGTCACTGCAGCATTATTTAAGTGAAAACCTATGAGAAAAAAAAACCCTGCTGCAACCGCAGCATCCACGCTAATCTCTTTAATAGCAGCAGACAATGCTCTGGACTTGAAGCACAGCTGCTTCTTCTGATTTTTTTTTTTTTTTTTTTTTCCAGAGCAGCTTGAGCAAGTCACTGCTTTCTGCAAACTTGCTTCATGGCTGAGGCCTCTTTATCTGTAAAGTTAAAAGGTCATGCAATTAATTGCAAATTATCACCCCTCTGAACTTTCATCGGGTGCTCAAAATGCAGCACTCCGATATTTTGGCACCTGGGTCACGTTCTCCCAGCTTCAGAAGCAACAGTAACCTCTGCCGCTCAGTCTCACTCCCCATTATCATCAGAGCACAGCGCCGCTGATGTGCGCTCGCAGCCAACATCCCGCCGCCGTTATTGTGTTTGCGATACAAATGAGCTCATCTTTGCCTCCTCAAGACGCAAATATTCAAATTTGGAAGGGAGCCAGCGTGAGGCCGACCCCTCCCCCCTCCAGCGGTGCTCACTGCAGCAGGAGTCGGGCCCGGCGCCACACTCAAAGGTAATGCAATTCCGCGTTATCAGATTCCGCGTACCATTATGAGATTACAGCAATCTTTTATTCCCTCTAACCCTCAAATTATTGGCGCCGCTCCCCCTCCCCTTCCCCGTCCCTCGCCCTGCTCCTGCCATCAGTTCTGGCCGCGGCACCGTTGCCGGTGTCAGCGCCGCCGCTGTCAGCCAGCAGCTCTCTCGGTAAGCAGGCCTGATTGTGTCTGCCGCAAGATAAAAACGCAGTGATTTCCTGGGCTTGTATCTCTGACGCCTTCCCAGTCCATTAGCCCGCCTGTGTGGCTGACAAATGACTGAATAACATCTGAGTGTCAGTGGCTGGCAGGCGGCGTGGTGGCCGGGTTAACGTCCCCTCCGTCTCTGTTTCCGATCGCCGTCACATTTTCTCTTGCTCTGTTCTGTCCAGGCTGCGCGACTCCTCCATTGATGACTGTTTATTTCCAGAGCACTTGCCACTCGCTTGCTTGCAACATCTCCCCACAGATGGTGTCGTCGGTTACTCTGAACATCGCCGTGACTCGTTTCTTGTATTGCCATGTTCCACAGGGTCCCATATTGACCTCTGAGCTTTTTACATCTATGAACATTTTTATAAAGTGAAGAAGAAGGAGAAGAAGAAGAAGAATTTAAAGTCGTTAAAAAAAAAAAAAAATCTACAGACCTCCAGAAAACATACAGTATTTAGCTCTCAGGTTGCACCCTCCTGCAAAAATGCTTATTCACAAAACCGTTGCTTTGTGACATCACAAAGGGGTGAATTCCAGAACTGTGTGTGTGTGTTAAAGCACATGCTCTTTGAAAAATAAGGCAAGCAAAATGAGTCAAAGATGAACTTCTGTCACTTCCTCACTCACATCAATTGTCAGAAGATTATCTATAGACTATACAAACATATGTGTGTGCATGTGTTGTGTTTTTTTCATGTACAGTTGTTGTTGTTTTGTTTTGTTGTTTTTACAAAATATACCATATAATCTAATGGAAATTAAAAAAACAATGTGAAAAAAATGTTTTAAGGAACCATTTTACTCACCAGAGGAACGAGACAACCCTCACTGCTGTTGCTACGAGCTTCACACCCTCCATAACAATTTTGACAATAATGACCTGAAAATACAAAAAAGAAGGAGATTCCAAGATTCAACAAAACACACAAATCCAAGGGCGCGCCATTGGCACAAGGAACACAAGAGACGCAGCAAACACAAAAGAAAGACATACACAAGGGAGGGCAGGGAAAACTGAGGCACCTGATCAAAAAAGCAGAGGTAAAATAAGGGGCAGGAAGTGTGAAGTCAAACATGACAAACAGAGGGCAGCTATAAAAATAAGTTAGTAAGCTGACAACAACAAAACAATATGCAAGAAAAGGGGCACAATAAAGGGAAGCAACAAATAATAGTAAAAGTAAAGTTGATGAACCCAAACTGAACCTGTGACAGTGGTAACAAAAGATAACAAGTAGCCTTCTTACATTGGCCAAAATCGGCAATGATTTTTTTTTGTTTTGTTTTTAAAGCACCAGTGGTTAAGATGTGGCAGCATCTAGTGTCAGAAAGCATATTGCAGACAATGGGCCAATTCCAATTCCTCCCTTAACTCCTCAATCTCAACCCTCACCCTTAACCCTCAATCTTGGCCCTCAAAAATAAGTGTAAGGGCTATCTTGTGACTTAGAAATGGGACACTCCTTAAGTGCAGTTACGTCTTCAGACTGTGGGGGGCGGCCTTACGCCAAAGCTACGTCCAGTCTGTCACGAAGACGACGACGACAAAGAAGAAGGAGACGAAAAAGATGACGACGAAAAATAAGTCCTCCGTCGCTACACAACGAGGTATACAAGTAACGTGAAGCCGGGACCGCCGGTCCGGCTGACAAACATCGAAAGTTAAAAAAAAAATAAATGTTAAGCTACAACGATGTCAATAATCCATTAAAAAAAAGTCTTAAACTAAGACAGTAAAATGGTTTAGTAAAATTTATATCTTTATTAACTAAGAAAATACTTCCATTTGTAGCTCGCTTTTTTCATCGCCATTTTTCGAAGATGTCTTGGCGAAAATACACAATGCCTTCTGGGTAGCCCTTACTCCCAAGGGTGGTGCCGGAGAATCTCAATATTGAGGGCAATACAGCCCTTAAACTTTTCCCTCAACTTGACGTTCTGAGAATCGGGACAGCACTTGCACTTTGCGGGAGCGCGCATGTTTGAGATTGAGGGTTGAGGGAGGAATTGGAATTCACCCAATGTCACCCCTTGTTTTCTGACGTCAAACTCCTTTGTCTTGTGTCGTTGTCACTGTAACAACACAAACCGCTTATGCGTATTGACTTCATTCCACCAAAAACAAACAAAAATGTTCCACTTCAAGCCAGCAGGGGCCTTTACATCTGACCCAGTGGACCTTTGAGAGGGGCTTTCAACACACGGCTGTGTCTCGCTTCCTCTGCCTCACAAGCATTTTTACATTTTGCGCATGCCTTTCCAGGTGGCTGCATGTGGACGGAGATCAATACTGAGAAACCTCCATCTGCCGCCAAGGGCCACCAGATGTGGCTCTAATCTCCAAATTGTTTTTTTATTTATTTTTTTCAGCAACTCTGATTTGACCAAGGTCATGGCTGGGAAGAAAAAAAAAAAGCTTGAGCTAAAAGAAATCTATAAAGGAAAAGATAAACAAATGAATAAAGGTGGCCTCAGAGTGGATTTGGATAGATGAGACTGAACGGCTTCTTTCTTTTTCCTTTTTTATTCCCTGCATCGCATCAACTAACACAAATCTCTCTCGCCCAGCGTGTTCCGAGCGGAGACATATTTATTTGCAGAGCCACTTCTCCTGTTCAAACTCTAGCCGGTTTCGCCGTCTACCTCCCAAACTTTTAATTGTATTTGATGAGCTGCCATAAAAATCCAATTTCCCCTTGGTTTCAGTGAGCATCCCCTTTTTATTACACTCTGCTGGGAAACCACGAGCTGCGTGTAAAACGACCGAAGCGCGGCTCGCACGGCGTGATTTTTGTCAGGGTCTAAGCAAGTGACTGAAGCTGCTCTGTGTCGGATCGTCTCATTCTCTAGTGTCGTGCCGGTGAATGAAGAGTTTCAGGAGAAGAATGCCGATCTCATCTTTAGAACGCAATTCAGAATACAAGTATACAGAGTTCTGGGTCAAGTTTAAGCTCTAAAATCACAATCAAAGACGTCTGACTGCTGTTTTTTCTCGGACCCAGTGCTTATATACATAGAAAAAAAGCCGTTGTCCTTGCAGGCGGTCCAAGGGTCACTGTTTTACGAGGGATGCATTCCTGTGTCTTCTCTTAGGTATCATATTACTCTGCACAGAACTTACACAGCATGTTCTGCATACATTGTCCATCTTATGCATGGATTAACTGACTGGTTTAAGCAGATTTATATCAGTGACTATATTATTATGCACAAAAATCTAGATTAAACATAATATTACCTTCATCTGTTTTCTTGTATCCAAATACAAAGTGGGACCCACCCAATCCCATTTCCTACCTGGACCTCAAACCCAACCCTCAACTGGCAATCATGTGACTAAGAATGTTGTCAGTGTGCCAGTATGTTTTGTTTTAAACATGTAAATGAAAAGAAATGCATTGAATGTTTTAAAATGACTTAACATTTGACATAATACGGGAACAACAACCATTAAAGCCAGTTTTAAAAGAATGGACCCAACTCCATTTCCTGGTCCGAAAATGTAACAAAATTTAGGCGTGTATGTAGTTTGAGTCAGTTTTGTTATATATATGTATATGTTGTGTCAGAAGGCCTGTTGCACCTCTTCTGCTCATCTGCTCTTATTATTTTCCCTCTCATCACTTCTGCAATCCACGCCGCCGTGTCGCTCTCCATCTGGCCCCTAGAGCAAAAACGCTCCATTACATTTTTAATGTTGTTTGTAATTACTCTGCAACCCTCGACACGTCGGGAGCGAGTGCACGTTTTCGGAGCTCTGTGAATCTCAATTGGTGATCCGTGAGCGTTGCGCTTAAAACAGGCTCCTTCTCATCCAAGGCGGGTGAGGAACACAAATCTCGTGAGCGTTTTGTATATTTAAGAGCCGGCACTGCCGCATGCTACGTCTCTGAGCGGCGGGGAAAGAACATTTCATGCCTCCGGCGCTATTTATTAGCATGCAGCGTGTGACGGTGTAGCCGTTTTGCTCCTGCCCACAGTTTTCATCGCCTCTTTATCGACTTCCCCTACCTCTGCCAACCTCCACAGCACGCCAGGGTCAACATCACACCGCATGATGTCTTTATGCGGCTCCGCCTCCGAGACACAATGCCTTGTGCTGCGCACGGCTTGTGTAGCTGTCTGATCCTCAACAGGCAGATAGATGGAGTTGTTAATGTAAAACTGGCAAAAATAACAAATAATAATAATAATTCTATCCTGCAATGAGCAGCTCTGTGACACGAGTTGTCGAATGGTTGGATTGATTTTTGTGGTTCATCTCTTGCAGAAGCACGAGTCAAGAGATCCACACAAGTCAACTTCACTTTGGCGCATAGCTAGTGTAGCTTAGCAGTCTTACATATATATCAGTGACGGGGGATGGAATGATTAAACAAATTCATGTATTTATTTCTCTCTCTGGACAGCAGCACAACGTCCTTGCAAAACAAATTATTCAGAGAGAACGTGTAGAAAGTGCATGAACAGCCTTCTGCTAAAACCCTCAATGTCAGCTAGTACCGACCCTGTCGTGCCCTCCACATATTCGGAAGGGGATAGAAACCAGGCAGTCTCAGCTGGACGTGTGAATCAGGAAATGTTGAGATATCCAGGGGAGCATGGAGTAAAAACGTAAATGTTCCTTGCCTTCTCTCTAATGAGGTCATCTTTATTTTATTGCTGAATTCTATTATATCTTACATTAAATTGAGAAACCATGGATAATCTGTTACCCACACACAAAGTTTCATGGACAGAGCATCACTGGCAGCATCAGATCTCAGGCTCTTCTTCTCCGCTTGTTCCATGACTTATCACCGCTACTGCTATCTAGCTAACTGCAGAGAAGAGATCTGTATTAACCCTGTGGAAAAATCAACAATATGGTCCTTGATTCAACTCAGTTCCTCTTTTCCCTCCCTGCTCAGTCGCCCACCCCACTAACAAGACTAACAATTCAAACAAAAAGAGAATAAAAATAAACATTTCCCCATTTATAACTGTTGATCTTTGTTTTTTGTGAACAATGAAATAAACTCATAGCAGGAGGACTAAAGCTGAATTCACACTGAACGTGCTTTTGCTGCCGTCTGCAGCGCGGTACAGCGCAGACATGCGCAGACCAGGCGCAGAGCGCTGTGGCAACATCTTGGTGCGTCCGATAGGAGAGCAGCCGGTTCGGGGGCGGGGGGGTACCCAAATGCACAGGAGGGCGCCAGTGTTTTAAATATGTCTTAAAAACTTCTCTACATCGAACTGTGCCTGACAATATATGAACATAAAGTTGTTGTTGTTTTTTCATATAGTATATAAGGGTCTGAAAATGATCGCATTTTATTTTATACTCTAGACAACACGGAACGTACTTTGCACGAGTTTCCGGCAAGATGGATAGCCACGCACTGACTAGCAAGCGGGAGGATGAGAGCGCTGTTGTGTGCAAACGGTGGCACAACGAGTTTGCGTTCCACCGCAGTTATTCAAGCCTCCGGTACCACCTGAATGCAAAACACGCAGCGGCTAGTACGAGCACCGGAGCTAACAAGAACATCAGCGCTGGAACCAAGCAGAGTGGCCAACCAGATACATATATTTTAAGCTAGTCTTGAGTCCCAGAGCTCGGGACACTGCAAGACACAATTTAAAAGTTTTCCTCCATTTTTCTCAGACTCCTGCTCTATCGCTAACTGGCGCCCTGCTCTGCATCTGGCCACTTTTTTCAGAACTGGCTGCTCTCCTATTGGACGCGCTCAAATTAAAACATTTTTAAATCAAGTTTCTCACGCCATCTCATCGGCAAGAAGAGCAAGGCTGAGCGACCATGAGAAGGTGTGAAGACGAGATGTCCAGGTAAAGGAGGGAAACTTAGACAGCTGGAGTTGAAGTGGACGACGGCCGCTGCGCCTTGCAAACCGCCGCTTGAGTCAAACAAACGTCATCACGAATGCAAATTGAAGGAACTCCCAGAAACACTGTCTCAGCACCAACTGAACCAATTATTCACTATCGCACTCAAATATTGAAATTAATATCTGGTGATACAGAGTTTGAGACAGCAGAGGAAGAAGGAATTCAAACTAAAGGGAAAAGAGAGGTCACAGAAAAAGGAAGGCTTTACAAAAAAAAATCTCACAATACAAGTCCTCCTCAAAGTGATGGCTTGAGCATTAATCAAAGAAAACCATGGAAAAAAAACAACAAAGCTGGAATAAGATCAACCAGTTCCACTTTGATGGAATCAGAATATGAAAATGTTTCTCAGTGTTTGACCAGCGATGATGAGAACATATGGAGTACTGGATTTAAAAAAAAAAAAAAGAGAGAAAAGAAATGGAAGCACTTTGTTCCAATGTTCATTCCAGCAATTAAAAGCGGTCACATAAGATAAGACTTCTTCCAAGCCCCTTCCGGACCTCTTGTCTTATCTCGAGTGTGCAAGCACAGGTCATGTCCCTTCCGCTGCATTAGACATGCGCACGTCCTCGACGAGGCACCGAAGCGGAGTGGGCCCCGGTGGGAGTGCAGACGCTGGTGCAAGGTAATAAAGTGGAGGAGTGGCCCCTTGCAGTGCCAACAGCCGTGTAAAACCAGGCGAAGAGTTCACGCAGAAGTATAGTACGAGATTCATTTCTTTCTTTTTTGCATTTTTAACATGGATCCTTTGGAGACTTTGAAGTCTACAGACTACAAAGGACAACTTAACCAATCGGTTGTCGCGCAGTTGCAATGAAACAAGAAACAACTGCCCCGAGCTGCCTGTGAAGGCCACAGAAGGAGGCGATTGGGATGAACAGCAGGTGACAATGAAAGATGTTTCAAGAAACTCTTTCAACGCGTCAGTGTCACAATTCTGATCGCCCAAGTCCTTCCCTGTCCAGTGTCCTTTGCAAGGAGCTCCTCCGTCTTCACGGAGACTCAATTTGATGCATTGGGGCTGGGTCACATTCAGGGCACGAGGCGACACCTACTGCGCAGGGAACAATGGAACAGCGGGTCTCCTCTTTTCCCTGGAGCAAATCGGGAGAAGAACATGCAGCTCACTTCTTCCACACTGTGGAAGCAGTGGGGTCTTCGTTCACAGTCTCCCCCTCCTCTGGAGCACCAGGGTGCAAGTCATGTGTCACACTTCACACCAATCAGAAGCTGGCTAAACTAGCAGAATAATGAATCAAACTGACGAGCTTCAACGCGACTGATGCAGGGTTTTGTCCAATCACCTTCCTCATTTTTCTCCCCACCTCACAACACTTTATGGGCTGTTCATCATATAAACAAATGTATTAAAATCCAAAAGGTTCCGGGAACGTTCCCTGTGGCATGCCAATGCATCCAGATGCCATCCAAACTGTTTTTCTCCCTCTGCGCTGTGTTTTCCATAGAACCATCGGCCTTGTTTCTCTCGATCGTGCGTCTGTCATCTGAAAGCTCCCTGACAGCTTCTGACCTGAACGCTGAACGTTGTGGCAGGTATGCAGCTGTCAGACTAACAACGAGACAATAAATAACATCTATTTTGCACCTGGAGCGTCTCCGTGCGTTATCGTTAGCTAGAGGAGAGGGGCGGGGGAGGTGGCAGATTAGAAGGTGGGTGGGGTCACAAGGCCCCGAATACCCACTTAAGTTTGGTAAGATGAGAACTGTGCGCAAAGAACTGCAGTCATGCATCCTTCAGCTTCTCCGTTATTTTAGCTCAATCCTCCCTCGCTTCGCGGCTCCTTTCTTTTTCTTTGCTTTCTTTCTTTTTTTTTCTGCTTTCCACTCCGATAGATTTCCAGACTTCAGACGCGGGGCGGCTGATGATCAGTGACATTGAGCGAGCTCTGCTCAGTGACCCCTGAGACCCTGAGCCTTAAATCTCCAAACGAGAAACGGGGGCAGAGTAGCGGAGGAGAGGAGGAGAGGAGAAGGAGGAGGAGGAGTTTATGATATCGCACCTCAGTGAGCAGCGGAGAAGAGAGAGAAAAAAATAAGTATCAATTTTACGAGGGGCTCTAAATCAGGATGGGTCTGCGGGCGGGTGGGGTTGGAGTGGTTTGCGGGGCGGGGGTGGGAGTGGGGGGGCTTTATCGTTCAATCTGGCCGCCTTGCTACGGAGGGGTGTTAGCGGGGTTAGACAACCGAGCGGCGAGCGCGGCCATCACGCTGTAACAATAATCATCTCGCCGAGCCCGCTGCTCACGACCTGTAAATTGATTAAGGAGAGCGACGGCAGCGAACAGAGCCATTGCCTGGGTTTTTATTTTTTTGCCGTCCCGCGCCTTGAATCCGCGGCCCCATCATTACCAGACGGACTGTCTGTCCAAGCGGGCTGCCTCCAGCGCCACATGATGATGGGACGGGGCATTAGGGGGTAATGGGAAAACTCAAAACTCATTGGCAGTGTTTATACAAGCTGTCTGCCACGAAGAGAAGGGCCGCAGCCTCGTCGGCCCCCGAGATGAATGGAAAAATCATCCGCGCTGTCTGTTTCATTACGGGAAATCATTTCTCCCAAATCTGAGCAGATTAATCATTTAGAGCAAAGAAAGGGGGGTCGGGGGGGGAGGCGAGGTTGCGTGCGTTGCCACGCGATGTCCGCCCCCATCTGCTCACAGGTCGCAATTCGAGTGTGTTTGAAGTCAGTTCAGTGGCCAGAAGTAGAAGTTGAGGCAGTAAATAAAAAGACAGCAGACGGTAAGATCTCTGATTTACAGGCTGTTTTTCTTTTGACAAAATCATCAAATTTTGGAACTTTTGGTATTTGTGGGAATTTCAGAATATGAAGCTGCTTCCCTGGAACTCCTGACTGAACGCACAGGCTGTTGTTATGTTAATGTGCAGGATGTGTCTTCAGTCATCTAGGGTCCTTTCTGTTGAGGCCACTGTGGTATTTCCCCCTTGGCTGCACTCTACATAATATTTTTCCCAGTGTACAAAGTCAGCCACTGGCTTGTTGCGCCTAATTAACACCTGCACCTGCAACAAGTCACCCATTTGGACTATAAAGAGACTGAATTCACACCATCTTTCCCAATTACTCTGCAAGAAGGAAATCCAAATGCAGCAGTTATTGTCTGAGCCGACTCTTCTTGAATCTCTCATCTTTCCACCTGTTAAATGCTCCCCTTCAACACATAAGCACCTAAAAGCAGTGCTAAGTCCAAGGGTTAAATTTCAAACAAAACAAAAGAAAACAAACGTGACATCTGTTTTAAATTGTCTCTTGAGGCTACCTTCTGCCCTCAGGCGGTAAACTGAAAAACTCTAATTTAATCTTTTACCTACAGCCAGGTTTTCCCTTTGATTTGCGGCACACAGCAAGAGGCGCCGTTTGAAAAGAAAAGGAAACAACAGGCGTGACTGTTTCTGAGGGTTTTTGCCTGTTTTAATATCCCGAGGGATGGTGTGTTGCGTTGCTGCGGCTGATTTTGACTGACATCAAGCCACAGGAGCAGCAGAAGCGGCGAGGAGGGTGGAAGCAAAACACCAATTTTGGTTTCTTACGTCGTCTGTAGCCAAGTACGTCTTTAAAAATGTTCATCTGTGGGAGTCCAGATGAATGTGGTATCTACAACCTTGCCGTGGTCCCACAGCTGTGCCCCAGAATCAAGAAAATATGCTCTGAAAAGAAGTCCATTTCACTCACCTCCCTCTCAGTTTGATCATTAATGTGCACGTCAGATTCTCTCCACGGACTGAGCAGCGCAATCCTGCAGATTTCGCTTATTGCACTTTGCAAGTTGGTCTGGAAAAGACAAAGAAATAACACGAAAGACATTTGCATTTGACATTTAGTGCTGTGGAAAAACTGGTCCCTGATAACTTCATTAGCTTGGGAAATGGCAGCGGTGAAACTGCGGGGAATAAGCTCACATACTTTTTGATCTGACAACTCGGGCATGAGCGGGAATTTGAGCAACGCTGGTCTGCAGACGCTATACATTAATCATGGCCTTGAGAAGGGGGCAAGACACTCGTCATGAATAAAAGTGTTGCCGGGTAAAACTGTTGAATTTTGTCCCACGATCAAGTGGTCGGTTGTCTGTGCGCGACAACTTTACGGACGTACAAGGACAATTAACAGTACGGCAATCTAATAGTACTGGCATTTCAAGTAGAAGAGATCAAGCTGATCTCCAGGATGCTTGATCAGGTGGTTGGAGCACATACATGATGGTTGTTTTGGTGGGTACAAAGTATCAGCATGGTACCAGAAGTACCAGGAAGGGACTTGAAAAGGGCTGCAGGACAAGAACAAGTATGAAATTAGGGGGCAACTCCACAAGGTGACGGGTATGCCGAGCCAAACCGTGGTTCACCCTTGCCCCTTCGACCTCACCTCAGGATTTGCAACCATTGACCACTGGGCACCACCGATATTGGTCATCAACGTGCTACAAGGTCACGAGGTGGCATTTTTCCACCACTAGATTGTATCGAACCCAATGTGCCGAGCGGACAAAGCAATAAACTTCTCCGCTGTGGGCTCGGCCGCTCCCAGAAGCTGACAGGAGGTTCTGTGGCGCTCTGACTATGGGAGGCTACAGCAGAGCTGTCAGACAATCACTAAACTGCACTATTAGACACAAGGTGTCTCCCTGAGATAAGGACGCATTGGTTTGTTGAAGTGACTGTCAGAATTATATCGGGCACCGACCGACTCTTCGATTGAAGCCCGGAAGCAATTTTTTGGGGGCAAAGAAGAAGAATGTTGTTAGTGACTAAAATATGAAACATCCTGGATTATTTTCCCAATATTCCAACAAAGCGAACAATTTGTATCCTTTTTCTAAATCAGCTCCCCGAAGCTGGGTAGTGTTTACTTTCCCACAGTGCTCCCCCCCTCCTCCAACCGTGCACACGACCCTACGGCAGTCGATATGTGATTAACGCGCATCGACGGTGGGGCACTTTAATCACAAAGTCGCAGGTCTGAATCTCTGATGAAGTGATTGAGGAACGCGAGCACCACGGGGGTCAATCCAGTATCTGGCGTGCGTGCCTGCACACTCCAATGCCTCTGTCCTTCTCTCTGCCTCTCCGTCTTCACTGCACGTCCATCGCTAAATGCACCCCACCCCCAAATTAAATTTCCCCAGCTTCCCCATTGCTTGACACCTCGGTCTCAACTCCTGATAGAATCTGATATCCAATTAAGCCGCCCTTTCTACTTCCGGTGGCCTTCTTCGTTTTTATCCTCACTCCTCTTCTCTCCTCTGCACATAACCCCAATCTCTTTTTTTCACACGAGCAGAAGTAAAAACTGCCACCTGTGCACACACACAGGCACAAAGATAAACCGCAAGCCTGTCTTTGGACCGTCTTGCACCACACAGACCAAAAAAAAAAAAAAAAGCCCAGAGCATCTGGAGCATCATCTCCCACCGAAGGACTGTATTAACCTTTTCCACAGATGTCAGGATATCAGGGGGGGTGGGGGTTTGGGGGGTGTGGGTGTGTGTGTGTGTGGGGGGGGTGGGGGTTGCCCGCACGTTGGCATTTGTCTTGAACGAGGTGCAAGGTTCTCCACGCTAAATGCCACCCTTAATAAGCAGCTCTCTGTGCTAATGTCCGAGTTAATGATGTTCCGGGGGGGGGGGTGTTAGAAAAGATATGAGAATTTTGTTTGGCTGCAATAAAAAAATAAAATAAAAAAATAAAAATAAAAAAAAGCGGGATGCAATGCCAAGTGTCGTCAAAATAATCGGGGTGGGGGAAATGTTTACAAATTGCTCTCAAAAAGTCTATAAATATTTTTTTATAAAAAAGGTCAGTAGAATCAAGTTGGGAACATAAATTATATAGAATATAATTCAATCAAACCTCTGAAGTTTTCCGCAGGTGCGTGCTGACGAGGTCCCGTGTTGCCGCCTCCGCCTCCGTTGTCGAACGTACGTGAGATGCATTTTTTATGACTTCAGCTGTAGGCAGGCGTCTGGAACAACCCCTAGAGGTTTTAGCACAAAGGCCTGCCCGCACTGCTCTGCTGTGATTCACAGACGCTAGTTGCAGTGGCGTTTACAGGAGATTTTTTTTTTTTTAACACAAATCTATCTATCTACATTATACATCTCTCTCTCTCTCTCTCTCTCTCTCTCTCTACATATGTATATTTATATATATATATGTACATATATATATATATATATATATATATATATATATATATATATATATATATATATATATATATATATATATATATATATATATATATACTATACATATACTGTATGTATCATAATTCAATAACAAACATATAGTTACATGCAGCAATCAGACACCAATTTAAAGGATAAACTATTTTTGTTATTATTTTCACTGAAAGTGGAAACCACAGGCTGCTGCCTGGTTTTGCACAAGCTGGAGAAACTAATGTTTGCTTCCTTCCTTATGTCAGCTCAATTAATTTGTAATAAATTATTTCTGGATTTCCCCGCCACTTCTTCATTTAATGAAACTTTGATTTGTCTTTGTTGCATTGTGCAAGAAGAAACAATTGCACCCACCAGACAAACGAAACGTGACTTTGGGGCTTGAATGCAGGCCCTTCTGGCTGGAACAGGTTTTCTTCTTTACAACTCACAGAACTTTTCCAGGGGAGGGTCACGACTGTGAAGCACTCTGACACGAGGTAAGCAAAGCCAACAAAGAAAGAGGCGAAAATTCAAAATCCAATTTCACAGGCAACATCCTGAAAACCCAAATGTTAAGGTCCGAGCACAAAGAACAAAACAAACACACACACACACACACACACAAAGGAAGATGGAGAGCAGGAGCCTGCTGCCTGAAGCACAGAGGGATTTTTAACAAGAAGCAGGTGAAAACGTGAGGCTACACATTAAAAGAGGAAAGAAAAGAAAACAATAAGAGCAGGAAGTGTGAGGCAAAGAACTAGAGCAAAGAATTTGAAACATATGAACAGGTTGAATACTCTCAGCAGCTTCTCCCTGTCGTACTTGTGTATTTTAAATGCAAACGATGTCACTAAACATGCATGAGTCAGGGTTAAAAAAAAAAAAAAAAGCTGACATCTAGCTAGCTCCTCATGGTTGCAATGAAGCTATTGCCACTCGCCAACATGTCAAGCAAAGAAAAGAACTTATTGTATTTTCAGAAAAGAAAAAGTTTTCAAGCATTTTCATTTCATACATGTACAGCAAAACACTGGTTTTCCGTTCCATGCTAACACACAGCAAACAAGCAGAAGTTAGAAAGAAACAGACTCTGAACTAGCTGGCAACCTTAATGGCTCACGAACGAACCAGTTCTAAGAGCCGGCTCCTAATTGGATGGGAGCCATTTTTTTTTGTTTTTTTCAGGAGCCACAAACAAAATTAGTCAAGATGTGTGGCACTGTCTATCTGCGCTGAGAACTTCACCGCTGAGCGCCAGAGAGTAAAGGAGAGAAAGGGAGAGATGGAGAAAAGGCGCAGATAATAGACGTTATGCAGTACATCCCGGAAGTAAACCAGGAAACTGCTTCATCCATATCCACTCGCAGAGTTGGCGGCGATTTAGAAGATATTTTAGCGGAGATTTTGTGTGACAGAGAAATGTTTTTTTAGAGAGTTTTTGTTGAATGCCAGTCTTGGCTAAACTGATGTGTTCAGCTGAAAGCTGCTTTTTGTTTGTTTTGCAAATGTGGTTTTATTTTGACGTTTGTTGATGTGTTCTTTCACTTGTACATAGTTGTATTAGGGTGGGTGTTTGGAATTGGTATATTATATTTATTTCTACAGTACTGTGTTCCATGTTGAGTGTATAAATAATACACATTTAATATTTTGATATAATGAACATCAGAAAAAGCAGAATAAGGAGCCATTTGGAAGCCAAAATAGCTGTTTTTCAGAAAAGAGACAGAATTCCTATCACTAATATGTATTTAGATAATGTAAACTTCAGAAGCATGGATTGAAATACCCAGGCTGAGTAATAATACCAAACCCAACTTGACTGGCAAAAGCTGGTGGGCTCATTTGTTGGATTTTTGGAACCTTAAAATATCTTTCTACATTTTTGTCTTTTGCAATATACTTTTTTAATTTTTTTTTTTAATACCAGATGGAGGGGGAACCAAAGAATTTCACAAATGTTCCATCTGCTCCACCGTCCCAGCTAACGGTCCAGACTGAAAAAAAGCCAACAAACAAATAACTCTTTGAACACACACTCAGACTTTGTTTCTGTGGACCTATTTTGGCAGATACCAGAGGTTTCAGGCAGGTCCAGCGGAGGAACTCAAGGCGCACGAGGGGGCAGACGTCAGCTCCACCTGGGCCCGTCTCTTCCTTCTGGCCTCTCTGAGACAGAACCTCTGCATGTTGTACCGAGCTGCATCATCGCTCCCCACCTGCCTCCGCTTGTCAACATTATTTCGCTTCTCGCCGAGTGGAAAACTGTAATATCTTGTCTTGCAAAAAGTGTCTGTCTCTGACAGAAAGCCCCTGCATTAACCCCCTTCTCCCAGCCCCCACCCCGCCCCAACTTAAGGCCTCGCTCTTGCTAATAATCGCACCTCCTGGGCTGATGGACTGACAATAAAGCGGTAAATGAATGACGTAATTCTGCCTTAATATGGTTCAACCTTCGGAGTGAGCGGCAAAACCACTCAGGTGCCAGGTATGAAACAATATTCCAGCGCCAGGTAATCGTCCTGTGCAGAGGCTCACATTTCCTCGGCTCCTCTCCGAACGCCGATGCTAATGGAACTTTCCTGAAGCGTGTTGCAAAGCAGAGAGAAAAGAAGAAGGACAAATATTAAGCCTACAGGACACGACACGTTTCCGCATTAATCCTCATAATGCACATTAGGACTAATAGAAATCAGCTCTTGCAATTAGATTCCAGCTGCGGAAATCAAATATTCAACTTATGACTAATTTGTTTCTGCAGGTGTTTCTGGATGCAGGTAAGAGACTCTTGGGAGCTGTAGTCATTTCCTGTCTGGTAGCCCCTCCCACCAAGCCTGCACTCCTTGAAATGTCCTTTTACATCCTGAGAATGCCGCACCAATCTTTAAAGCAGCGTAAAACTACAGCTAATCCTGCTTGCAATCGCAACGTTTTGAGGCACTTCCTGTAACTCCTGTTCTGTCTCCTAAATGTCTTATTAGTTTACTAGTTTATTATGGAGCCCCATTAGTCACTGCCCTAGCAGCGACTATTCTTCCTGGGGTCCAAAATCACATGTTAAAAAATCTCTCAACGTATATGAACATTCAACATAAATGCACAAATATACGAACACTACACTAATTATTCAAGCATTTCACAAAGTCAATTATCCGAAAGACACAAACAACTCCAAACAAAAGAATCTCTTCTGTGTGGCACTTTCTCTCTCAGTTTTTATTTATTTATTCATTTATTTTTTCGGAAACCAACTCTACTGGTAATAGAAACAAGATGTTTTGGGAGTCTGTTCCAGTAAGTGATCGCCCTACAGCAGGGGTCACCAACGTGGTGCCTGCGGGCACCAGGTAGCCCCAAGGACCACACGAGTAGCCCGCAGACCCGTTCGAAAATTGCACAGCTCTTTGCACGTCTAACATTCAATTTTTTCCAACCTTGTGAAGTCATTTTTGAAAATTATTGAGAACTCATGAGCTTGATAAGTGTCTTCACATAGATAAGTATCATTAATAATAATATATAACTCAGAGAGTTTGTTATTTCAGGAGAATCTAGCAAACTGGTAGCCCTTCATACAGCTCAGGACCCATGAAGTAGCTCTCAGTGTCAAAAAGGTTGGTGACCCCTGCCCTACAGTATACATCACAGTTCTTTTTAAAGCATCTGACCTCGGAACAGGCAGGGTAAAAACACCTCTCAAGGCCAATCTAGTGCCATGGCTGTGACTGTCACTAGCTAGCACCAACTGAGAATCAAGACAGGTAGGCTTCATGGATGTCAAGATATATTTTCAAAACAGAACTAGGTTTCAAGCTAGTCTCTCACTAACCCTCATCCATGACAACTCATTATGCACTTTTTTTCAACACTGTACCTAAATAAGCAGTAAAGTGCCAATCTGGCAGCCCTGTTTTGAGTTAGCTGAATTTTGTTTAATTGGAGTTTAGATGCATTTGAGCAAACTGCTGAGCAATAGTCAAGATGTGACAGCACAAGGGATTTTATGATTTGCTTAGTGGTTGTGTTGGTTAGAAAATAAGCACTTCTTCATAAGACTGAAAGACTTCTGCTCATTTTTGCAACAATGTTAATGTTAGCAGCCCAAGATAGTGTTTCATTGACTGTAATCCCCAGCAGTCTGATTTCCTTAACTTGCTCAATATTGGCAACAAACAAAGAAACAAATATTTTTTGTTTCTTTCTATGAGCATAATTTGACTTGATAACGAGACATTTAGTTGTTGATTCATTCAATTTCAACATTTTTTCAGTGACCTTGAATAATAGCACCAAACCCAACTTGACTGGGTGTAGCTGGTGGACTCATTTATTTGACTTTTGGAACCTTAAAATATTTTTCTACATTTTTTCTTTTTCAATCTACTTTTTTTAAAATACCAGATGGAGGGGGAACCAAAGAATTTAACAAATGTTCTCGCCGAGTGGAAAACTGTAAGGAAATAATAATTTTTTTCAACTGAAAACCTTCCTTTCCTTTCTGTTCCGTTCACAAAAATACTTTGTGCTCATTATTGGAAGGCATATTATCATTCTTTGTGTTCTTAAACTTTATTGTTAAGTTTCACTGAATCTCTGGTTTCTTAAAGCTTCAGGGTGCCCCTCACACTGACACATTCTGCAAAAATGACAGATCGAGACCATATAGATAAGAATCGAGATCAATCAATATGGAAAAACAAATTATATTCTGAAGAATTCTGAAGAATACTGCTTAGGTCTGTGTCGTTCTCTGCCGATGCATATATTGTAGTGTCATCTGCGTAAATTGCACTGCGACCATTAAAAAAAAAAAAAAAACATATGGCAGATCATTTACAAACACTGAGTACAACAAAGGTCCATTGACAGCTTCCTTGAAGGAGGCCACAGTTTAATATTTTGCAGCTTGAAAGAGATCCATTGAATGCAACACATTGCTGTCTGTTCAACAGCAGCTTTTCATCCAGTTTATAGTTGAACGTTTAAAACTATAAGCCATTAGTTTTATAGTTAGCAATTCATGATCAATACGATCAAAAGCTGAGCTAAATTCCAACATCACTGTTCCAACTAGTAATTTATTGTCAATTTGTTTGAGCCAATCATCCGTTAACTGTGTAGAAGCGGTGTATATTGAGTATCCAGGATTGTAAGAGTGTTGAAAATCAGAGTTAATATTATTAATGGAAAAGTAACTTTGAATTTGGTTCAATATAACTGTTTACATAACTTTTGCTAATACTGGTAAAGTGCTGATTGGCCTGCTATTTGATCCAGTGAATGATTATTTATGCTTTTCTGTAGAGGAGTGACCTTGGCATCTTCCATACTTCAGGATGAATTCATTTCAAGTTGAAATTATAACAAATTACACATTTTAGTTTCGATAATAACTTTCGAGTATCCAATATATTAGTGACTGAGAATTCAAATTTGCAGTCTTTGTGTTGCATGATGTGGTCTTTTGTGATCGATTCAGACAACTGACCATTTACAGACAACATGCCCTTTCTTATAGTATTAACTTTATCGATGCATTAATTATTAAAAAATAATTAGAATGAAGCCATCACATGTTTTCTTTTTTTTAAATCTCTGCCCATGATTCGGTTGAGAGTACTCCAAACCTTTTTACTGTCTTATTTGATTTTGTCAATTCTGGATTGGTAATATACCCTTTCTTCTGTTGTTTAATTTAGTCGCTTTGTTTCTTAAAGAACAATGGTTTTGCCAGTCATCTGAACTCCCTGAACTTACAGCAGTTCTTTTCAGTTGATCTCTTTCCCTCATCAAACCTCTCAGATCAGGGTCGAGCCAGGGCGCTTTGGTGGCTCTGACAGTATGCTTTCTAATATGCATGCTTGTCACAGACAGGGGAAAATACAATAGCTTCATGAATTCATATAGAGCCATTTCAGTAAGGGTGGATTTATATACACTACTATACAATACTATTCCACTGTATATGCAGATCTGCAAGAGATGTGTTTTCACACAAATGTTTATAAATTCTCTTATGTATAATTTTGGGTCTCATTTTAGGGACTTTGTCCTTCCTTGCCATCGCAATCATATTGTGATCACTAAATCCAATTGGTAGTGAAATAACTTTTGAAGACGTATCTGGTGAATTGGTGAAAATATGATCTATACAAGTTGACATATTACTATTTATTCTAGTTGGTAGGTTTATGCTTAGAAAAAGGTTACATACAGTGGCTGTGTCATTGAGTTTTCTTTTCATTGGGCGCTTTTTTAAAAGCCAGTCTATATTTAGGTCTCCCATGAAATAAATGTCCCTGTCTGTGTCAGAGGCATGCTGAAGCATTGTACAGACTGTATCAAGGTAAATGGTGTGAGAGGAAGGCGGTCTATAGCAGCAGCATACTGGCTTAAGATGGGGCAAGTGAACTTGAATCCAGCCTCCACATCTGGTCATTCCAGATCTGCTCTTATTTTTGTTGGAATCTGAATTTGCACATAAAAAACACTCCGCCCCCATGCCTGTTTCTGCCCAGTCTTATTATATTATAACCTTGTATGTCTACCTCCGTACTGTCAATAAATGGCAACTATTTGCAGATCATCATCCAAAATAATTGTTTACCTTATTTTTCAGACTACAGATATTCAAGTGGGCAAGTGGGACTGAAAGTCCCGTTTTAGGGAGATTAATGGACATTTAGTATAAAATTAGTAGAGAATATTTGCAGATTTAGTTGTCTAATTAGAAAACTAAAACCAAAAGACAAAACATAGGACCATCAAAACCATCAAAACATTTAAGCTGGCAAGCCCAAACTCCCATAAGTAAAAGCAAAAACCTATGTGAATTTGTCCAGATCTTTCAAACTGCTGACCATGACCACTTTTACTTGCTCAGGAGTGTCATTGAGCTTTATGAAGCTGGAGGTCCATGTTGGAGGTCCATATTGCTTGAATTTCTTTCTATTACGTCATATATTAAAGGGGGCAAAAACAACACATCAGAACCATCAGCTGTCTGAGGGAGTCGTCACAAACCAGGTGAGAGGGATCACTGGCCCTTGTGACGTCACAGAGGGCTGAAATTACCTATTTTTATGTTTTGGTTTCTTTGTTTTTGTTCCAAACAAGTGGAGGATGCAAAATTAGAAAGTTCACTGAGCATGAGTCACTGAAGAAAGCTTTGCTACGGAGAAGGTTGCATCGTATTGGACCTTTAATGGCAGATTGCAGCAGTTAAGTCTGGTTTTTATGGGAGCCCAAGACTGAAGCTTGGAAATACAACTTAACTCCATGTGAGAGTCGAAATGTCGACAATTCGAGGTTGCCGAGGTGAGGAAGGAACCGGGGCAGCTCAACTGCATTAACTGCAGTGTCAAAAAAGAAAGAAAGAAAGAAATGACCTCCCAGGTGCCGGCCCAACTGTGCTGCCTTGTGTGGTGGCGATGCAAAGCCAGCTGGCCGCATACCTCGACAATAAACAAACAGAACATTGTCTGTAACCCAGAGCCAAACTCACAACCCTGGCCACGGTGATGAATACCCCCCTCCCACACACACACACACACACACACACACATAACCCGCTCCTCTGCCTGCCTCACATAGCCATATATGTGTATTTATATTGAATCCCCCCCCCCGTTGGCCACGGTGGCTGGGTTTTTGGCTGCGGAGCCGAATATGGATCAATCTGGAAGATCTGTCTTGCACACACACGATGTGGCTATCACTCAAGTGCTTCATTTTCCTATATCAGAGGTCGCGTTACCCGGAGATGTGCCGTTATTGAGGTTTTTTTTTATTATTATTTTTGACGGTGACAGAAAAATCTGAAGGTCGTCTGTCATTTTGACAGGTTGCAATTCCACCCCCGACCACTTGGTGGCAATGAGCATATTGCAACGTCCCCCTCCGACACCCGGCGCTGACATGTCAGACAGTTTCTTCACGTGTCTCAGAGCTCTCTCTCACTTCCGCACTCTCACACACCCACACCTGACCTCAGCCAATCACAGGTGTGTTGCCTTCACTGGACAACGTTCACCAACACCATTAACATCAAATAAACACAGAGCAGAACAGAACGCAAGAGAACACAGTCCAACTGAGTGAACTGTTCATATTTGCACCCAGAGCCGCGAGGAATCATGGGGGAAATGTGTTGTTCTGTGTTGTGAGAATTATGTTGTATGTTACTGTTTGAGTGCGAATGTGTAACTGTGTGTGTTAGTGCATTAAAGGGAATGTTTCATGTATGTTACGTGCCATGTTACGTTCGTGGCTGCACCATGAGCCAGTGTTGACTCGGTTGGACTTAGAAGCTGGCCAGAGGCAAGTTGAGTCGTGTTACAAACAGTGTTCACAATGACAGATATACTGATTTTGTGTTTTGTATAACACAACTAGCCGTATAAAATGATACCTTCTTATTAATATTTAAATTACGTGGATGACGTCATTGAAGCATGACGGAAATTTTGTGACTGTACCAGTCAAAATGATCGGTAACAAAAAAGTCCAGCATGACCTCTGATACATACAGTATATATGTATATATATATATATATATATATACACATATATACATATATATATACATACATATATATGTGTGTGTGTGTGTGCGCACGCTACCCTGCCGCTGGCGCCATGGAGGCCGCCGCCCGCACACTGTCGTCATTTGAGGTGTTTACCCATTTAATCTCAGTGTGAGCGCCGCGCTCCATTTCAACTGGCAGTAATGAGCTGTAGCTGCAGCTCGCTGTGTGTGTGTGTGTGTGTGTGTGTGTGTGTGTGTGTATGTGTGCGTGTGTGTCCTGTGGTGAGGTGAAGCCGTGTCGAGACACCTAGCGCAGTTCCGTGCAGCGCCAGCTCATGTTTACCGTTGGAGGAGGCTCATCATGCACCTCATTGGCTCAATCGACAGAAAACAATATGAGTGACACACACACACACACACACACACACACACACACACACACACACACATACACAAACACCTGCTGCAATCGGCTTTGTTGATTAAAAGAATTCAGCTGAACCAAAAAATATAAATAAACTACGTTACCCGTTAGAGGTTATGTAGCAGTAAATAAATTTGATTATCCCATTTGTGGATATTTTCACCCGTAACCAAAGTATAAACAGGACTAATGTTGCGTTTTTTTACAGCCTCTTTGGTGATTCTGCGCCTGAATGCAAACACTGCAGGATCAACAGGTTTGGCCACATGCGGCTAGACATTACGAGCTTTATAAGAGTTAGCCACGCATGCTATTTGGAAATCAATGAGCTTCAGCCCTTGTACTTTCGGCCTCAGGCAAACAGATTTATAGACCATGAGTAACAGGGCTTTTTGTAAACTTCCATGTAGGACATTGTGACTTATTTGTGTAGCAAATGAATGGCAGAGCAAACTTAGCCAGTGCTAGTTTGAATCTTGTTTTAATGAACTCTACATGTGCAATGTAGAGTTTTTATTCTCTTGCTAGTTTTAAAATTAGATCTCAGCAGTAACTCAGAATTGACAATTGTGTAACTGTTGAGTGGTTTCTGGTTATGGGCCATTTACACTTTTCTTCAGGTTTCTTATTGGCCAGTGCACCTTTTTATTATTAGATTAACAGTTCAATACACGTGTCACCTCTGGGTTTGATTCTGTAAAAATGCAGATGAGTCTCTTAGCTAAAAATGCCTGGATGGTGAAGTTTTAGAAAAGGGAATCAGGAGGACAATTCTACTCCAATGCATGTTTGTTTTTGACAGGTCCCAAGGGAATTTACTCATGCGCTGCAAAGTTGAGGGCAGGTGCAGAAAAAAAAGGGAAAAAAATATCAATAACGGTTCCCTGAAAAGCCTTGAGTAAACTGCCAGCTTGTGTAGCGTCCCACTGGGGATGGCTGTTTGCAGGGAATCTTGTTCACGGGCCCTTTTCGGCAAACAATGAGCGCTGTGGCATAAAACATTCTGTTTGGACCTTCACACGGGTAGACAACCTGTACAGGAAAAAGACTTGACTCCATTAAATGTTTCACTAGTCCCACGAGGTCTCAGAAGCACAAATCTAGTTTCTCTGAGATGATTCATTGGATCAAAAAATCAAAAAGTACAGCGAGATTTTAAATGTAGCTCTGCATTGTTTCAGGCATAGGCTGAATAGCAAAAACAATAACAAGCAGTAAACCTTGCTGGCTAATAGCTACAAACCACATTAGCCATGTTAACCTCATTAGCTCGAAGAGCCAAACGAGAAATTCAGGCCTCAACATTCACAACTCTATCTATGCATACCCAGTAAACTAGCGAACACATTTAACATTAATGCTCGGAAGTCTAATATTGCCTGCGACTGTAATTTATTATAAAAAAAACAATTTGTGTCTTACAAATACTGTGGTTGTTGTTTTTGTTTTATTGTGGTGGCGCAGTGTAACTGTTAATTAAGCTGAGTGCAGGTTAGTTTGCATGCATGAACGTATTCACACCAAGACGTACAAGGCAATGCAGAAGAAAGTTTTCTCTGATGTCTGATTGAGTGCAGTTTCTTTGTCTTTCAAAGCAAACAACAAGTCAAAGAAGGACGCCCCAAGGAAAACATATACAAGGCGCATCAAGGCTAAACTCAGAAAATTCACTGAATACAATGCACTCTTTAACAACTCCAATTACGGTTGCTTGTTCTCACAGGGCAGCCTACGAGCTAGCCAGCTAGCTAGCATGTTGATTACGTCTTTTTTTGAACCCCAGCAGCTGAACTTCTGGTGTCTGCCAGGACTCTGAGACAGTTCACCCATAATTTGCAACTCGCCTCTTTGTTATTGCGGAATGTGTTGACATTTTTCAGTCGGTGCTACTGCTCTGCAGTTTATGGCTACAAAACAACATAAAATAATAGGCACTTGGATATGGTAACCATGGAGTCCAGCACAAATAAAAACACAACAAAAAAAATCATAACAGGCCCCTATGACAACTTCTGTAATGTCGAAGGTATTGGCTCGAAAGTGACTCAAACCTGCAACATTATTGTCATGATTTTAGCCACTGTATTTACATTGGCGTGGATGTGCACAAGGTTGGTGGCTCAGTCACAATTTGTGCATTTTCCACCACGGCTTCCACTGCACTCAAGGTCGTGGGGTTGTCGAAGGCAGCGTACACCCGTAAGAAGTCGGGGTAGATCGAGCTAACACATAAAATGAGTATGAAACCCTCTTGCCATGAGGTGACAGTGGTAAACACCAAAACCATGTCCATCTAGTTCATAATTACTACTTCAGACAGTCAGTCAACTTATACGAGGGCGATTCCTGATTGTTTGAAACCCTCCAGCACTTCTTAGCGAGTCATCACTCAATGCCCACCCGTATGAGACACACAGTCACGATTGGATGGCACGACTGATGGCAGGTCTGCAAAGTTTGCCAATTCTGGTGGCCAGAGAATTGCGAAGATACCCTCTGAGCCGGCATCTTAGAGCAGAGACTGGGACATTGTTCCTTCATAAGAGGGGGCGGACAAGGAGGCGCAGCGGTCTGAGAACACAGGTCAACACCTCGCAGCAGCAATAACGAGCTTTCTTCTCATCAGTCATCCTCCACAAACACAGAGACGCCGCGTTGCCCAGCGGGGCGCTCCTGGTTTCATCCACCTTGCGACAATTCGGCGAGCGCCTCGCGCCCACAACACGGCTCTAATGTCCCCTTAATGACAAGCGGGTAATGTGGCACAGCAGCGGCTCTGGACCAAATAAATATTTAATAACACATTACACTTTGCGCGGCTGCTCGCTGATGAGCCGGCGGAACTTCGAGGCGTAACGAGCCGTTGGCTGCTCGCTGCTCCGCCGCCGCTCTGATCCGCCAGACTGACGGACGTTACATTATGTATGAAAGGGGGCGATGAGAAGCGGCAAATTGCTGCAAAACAGACACGTTGCTTTGCTAATGGCAGGAGTTATGACACTTAATGGTGGCGCCGCTTTCTGTGGTCACAACGGGTGGCGGCGTGTCTAATCAGAGACTTCTGAGAAACAATGGCAGGCGGGGGAGGAGGGGGAGAGAAAGACATTCAAAAGTGATGTTGGTCTCTCAGAAGAAAGGAAAGAGCTTCTTTGCTGCGTTTACTTCTTTGAGATATATGGAAATTAGAGATACAAATTTAGAGTTAAATGAGTCAGTGTGTCAGTGTTTACGATCATAAACAAAACAGTTGCCATATTTCTCACTTTCGTTTGCAGTTTTGTCAAATGTGCACACCTAGCCTCGTTTTCACATAAATCCCGATTGCGACATTTAAACGCGTCATATTATTGTTTCAAAATGTTCGTCACCTGTATGAACCCTGGGAATTGGAATTTTGGGTAATATGGCACCTTTAAAATCACTCCTCTCCCGTCAGTGACTAAACCGCGTCCTTAAACTACACTGTAAAAACTGTTACATTGATATTACTCAATAAAATTAGTGCAACATTATCCAAGCATTTTTTGGTAGTTTAGTGGACTAATTGGAAATTTAATTTGTACAACCTAATAATATTAGATTCACTGTCTGATTTAATATTGATTTGATTGAAAGACAAATCATGAAGAAAAGTAAGTTCAACCAAGTCAAAAATATATATATGTTCAACTTATTTAAATTAAGTAACACTGCTTTGAATTTAATTGATTAATTACCTAATTATTTTAATTATTCTCTTTTCAAATGAAAATTATAATAATGCCTTTCGTGAGTTAATATGACCGTAATTGTGAAAAGTAAAATAAGAAATTTACCCGTTTTCAGCCTTTATTTGTAGTTGTTCTTTTAGAAGACAAACTGTGGCATTGTGGTATTGAATGCAGAACCATACATCAAGTCAGTTAATTAAACAAACAACTGACCTCGCACATTTCAAGTCAATAAGACATAAGCAGCAGTAGCAGCAGCAGCAAACTTTGGCATTGAATGCACACATCAAATCAGTTAAAAAAAAACAAAACACATCTGATGTGCGCTTACAAGTTCATTCATTCATTCATTCATCTTCTATACCCGCTTATTCCTATTCAGGGTCACGGGGGTCTGCTGGAGCCTATCCCAGCTGTCTTAGGGCGAAGGCAGGGTGACACCCTGGACAAGTCGCCAGTTCATCGCAGGGCACGATACAAATTGTACTTCAAATTATTTTGACTTCATCTTAACAGTGCATCGATTTAACATTTGTAAGAACTGTGACTGACATCAAAACATAATGCCCAAACAATTGTAACGACATCATAGCAGTACAAAACAGCATTCAAAAAAGTTGCTGGTTAGACAAGAAGCTTGTTCTTAAGGTTTGTGTACCTGCTGCTTGGCTTTGGGCGCAGTGTTTCAAGCCCAACAAAAAGTCTTTGAAAGACCTCAAACAACTTGACAAGTTTGGAGGGATATTGTAGGTCAAGGGCATATGTGAGCCCAAGGAGAAGGCTGCATGCTCTGGCCAAATTGCCAAGACCAGTCAGCACAGGGATTCCTTCGATGATGACACCCTCCTCGTGCACGCTGGCCTCTGCTCTTCCCTTTATGATATATGGAAAAAATGATTAGGACAAAAAAAAAAAATCAATGACGACTATGTGACATTGTCTTTGATGTTAATTAAGAATAGTTGATTCTATGAGGATCACTAAATAATGAGAAATTTCCCTTTAACACAATGTAACATTTCTCCCCAAAGATAGAACTTGTTCATGCAAACGTAATCACACATGTGCACACACGCAAGCGCGTGCTCACACACACACACACACACACACACACACACACACACACACACACACACATACAAATGTATATCAGTCGGAGAACTTACGTGTGCACCTTGATGGGACAAAAGGTTGTAAGGCTTCTCAGACGATGCCGTTAGTTTTCTGGAGAAGACACATTAATAGAGCAGGTGGCAATAGAACTCAAAAAGGGAAGGTGGGTGGGTTGTATACTCACCAAATCTATAAGCGTCCCCTATCCAAATAGCTTTATGGTAAGATGTTAAAACACGGCAATTTATTTTAAAATGTCGTCCATACTGTTAAAACATCCTCACATGACAAAAGTGCTAGACGCCGACGGACATCTCCGCCGAGAAGGGTAACGTTCAAAATGGCGCCAATTAAGGCGCCATCTATTAAACGCAAACGACGTTGAAATACACGGTCAATTTTATATAGAACTGTCTAACGACTGAACAACTCGAGCAGAAAACTCTTGACAATCGATAAAAGCAAATTAAGAGTAACTCGCCTGACTTTTCCGAGTAACGTCTTGGAAATTGAGCCTTTGGACGTCACTTTGTATATGGAGGACATGATGGGGCTAATACGAAACAAACTCACGGTGAAATTTAAGGATAAGCAATAAATAGCTACTTACACAGGCCTTGCAGACGATCAGCCAAAGACGGACGTCGCGAAAATGTAGAAAAATAACTGGCCACAATCCTCGGTCTGGAGGCGCAAATGAATAATGCAATTCTGTCTGCCATCTCTGAGTCAATGAAATGGTTTCCTCTTCTTCCTTGATTGATGGGCTGTTTTACTTTCAAAATAAAGGTTTATTTTAAGTTTTGTAGAATCAATATATCGTAAAGTCCAACAAAATCATTTTTTTGATAGAAAATATTAAGTTCCCAAAACGCCAACACTTTTTATTTACAGGCAACATATATATGCCCCAAAATAAGATGAAATCAATTTAAGACAATTGTTTTACTTTTCAAAAATATGTTCAATGAACAGAACCACTGAAACAGTTTTTACAGTGTACAGTTGCCCCGCTGAAATCAGGTACAGCTGATCAGCCCATTGGGTGTCCAGCGTGATCTGAAGTTTCCACCCCAGCACCAGAGAAGAGGGCAGGACCCGCGGGTGACCAGCGGTTAATGAGCTTGCAACCAGAAGCAAAGCTGAGCATCAAAGTTCTACTCAGCCGACCGCTAGGCAGGAGGTCTCCATGGTGACCGCTGCCGCCGCCGCCTTCAATCCCATGACCTTTTACGCTCCGCAGATCAATAACGCTGCAGCGCAGTCTCCCAGGTAAACAAGGGGAGCGGGGCAAGACAGCCGACGGGAGTAATTGCTGACATTTCTCAGGCAGATTTTCTGAAAGCTCTCGGAGCACAACCGAGACTCTCCCCGAGGAGCGCCAAGACGCGTTTTTAAAATTTTACGATGTGTCAGAAATCTCACTGCAGCCTCACTCATTTTTTTTTCTTCTGTCGGTTGTTGTTGCGCAACCTAAAGGACTGAACAACGAAGTGCCAAGTGTTTAAATGTTGGATCCGGCCACATGCAACAGACTCTGGAACACTCCATTGAATTCCAGCGCCATCCCGCGTCCCACTTGCAGACGCCCAAAGGACGAGTTAAGTTCAGCCCAGAAAGATAAGAGCTGCAGAGGTAAAGTGTTCCCCCCTGTATTTTCCTGCAAGAAAATGTGAAAAAAGTCTGAGGGCATGAGACGCAATCACAGAAAATGAGACAAGACAGGACAATTCGAGAACGATGCGTTCAAGGAGCACATGGCTCTCTTGAGATCCAAAGCGGGCAGAGAGTCAGATCCTGGAATGCCCTTTGTTATGCAAACGGAGACAAAAGTGTTGCTGGAGGGAGACCATACTTGAACTTAAGGGAGGTGGGGGGTGGGGCATTTTTTCCAGCAATAATATGTATCTCCAGACAGTTGGTGGGATGAAGAAAAGTCCAAACCTGACTTCCTCTGCTTACTCAACTTGCAGAGTTTATGCCAAAACACCATTCGGCATTCTGTGACGTCACAAAAGGGTTTGATAGCCCTCTTTCAGATTAGTTCAGTTAAATTAGTTAGTTGCTAAACCCCAGCAGCGATGCAGGAGGCTGTAAACAGAGGGCTAAAATATGCACTTGTCAGGACGTCCACAGAGTTTCTTTTTCTCCTTTGACCTCCTGTTGTGTGAGGCTGCCCGACTGCAGTGTGACTCTCCTGTAACTGCTTTTGTTTGGAAAAACTCCAGGCTAAGTCCAACCTCTGTGCCTTCCTGTTACTCAGCCGGAACGCCGCCGCTTCTTCGCAGCGCTGCACCGTCGCCTGCTCTCTGTCAGAACGGGCCTGAAATGAAGCGCCGGCGTTGCTGCGTCGCCATGGCGACAAGCGTTACATCTCATAAGCCGCTTTCATCGCTTTAAAGGTACATTTTTATCCCGCTCCTTCGTCATTCAGAACAGATGCATTTCTCCCCGCATATTCCCTTCTCTACTTGCGCTGTGTGCCGCCGCTAACTAATACGCTACGCTAGCGCGAGGCGTGTGTCCTGCAGTTCAAGGGGGGATAAACGCGCAACAGGTGAGAGAAGGGGGGTTGCGGGGAGAGAGAGGCGTTTGAGCAACAGGAGGCGGGATCATTTTAGAAAAGCTGCGGATTTGCGGCCGCAACCGATTTAAACACCTAATTTCAATATCAGCGCTGTGTGAGTCTGGGTCGGCGGGGAGCTGCCGACCTGCTGGTGGCAGGAGGGAAAACACTGAATCACCATTGAAGACAGCAGCAAAATGTTCACCAGTGGAAGTCACTGAGAGCATTAAGCTTCAGTTCTCCAAGCAACGTCAGTAAAATCACACTCCCGGGCCACTTTATTAGGCACCACATTCAACTGCTTGCTGGTACAAACAGCATATTTAGCCAATCACATGGCAACAAACGCTGTGCGTTTAGTATAGTGAAGACGAGTTGCTGGTGTTCAAAGCCGGCATCGGAATTCCAGAAGAAATGGGATTTCAAAAAAACGTGGCAAATGTGGTTTGTCAGTGCCAGGACTGCCAGGACTGTCGCCCCGTCACAACCGTCTCCAGGGTTTTACAGAGGATGATCACAAAGAGAGCACTTATCCAGCGACAGCGGCAGCTGTGCAGAGGAAAATGGCCTAGCTGATGTCAGGAACCAGAGCTACCCTAAGAGGGGGCTGTGAGGTGCAATTCAGACGCACATTTTTTCAAAACGTGCTGTCAATCCAAGGATGTTTAGAATGGAAGAAGGTACCCATTAATATTAGAGAGTGTCTCATATTTTTATTAGACTTTTAAAGCACAACTTACAGACTGGCTACTAGACAAACAAACTTGTGACCATGTTTAGTCTGGGTCAATCTTGTGTGTGCAGTTGTATATCTATGGCTGGTGTGTGTGCAATAGTGTATCTATGTAATTATTATGTGTGAATGTTCAGGGCCAATACATGGATGTTTATGGACTTTTGATGTCAATTGTTTTTATGTCAATTGTTGTATTATATTGTTGTATTTCTTATGTATATTGTTGTATTGTTGGGGACTCTGGATGAAATTTAGCAGCAGTGCAGCAAGTCTGGCGTATTTACAGTGAGTACTCATGTACTCAGTGTTCATCAACATGCCTAGTCCCGTCTAAATAAACTTACAAATAGAAATAGAAAAAGAAATAGGGGTCAGAGGTCACAATGAACAGACTGGTTGGAGACCATAGAAACCGGGCAGGGGCTCAAAGTGGCCACTGGTTACAACAGAAAATAGCCTCACAGAATGACCTTGAACCCACGCAGCCACTTTAGCAGTTTAGCAGCAAGACGTACCTAATAAAGTGGCCACTGAGCATCTCTCTGGAATCTGCTCGTCTTAATGTCTGTGTAATGGCACCGGAAACAGTACGAGAAGTGACAGGTGCGATACTGACATCTGTGAAACGATTTCAGCACAGCAGCCGTTGTGTGTTGTGTCCAATGGAGCATTTTTCAGTTGCGCCATTCTCCATTCCAAAGACGGTTCCCGGACGGACGAGAAACAACTCGGTGTGAGATAAAGGAACACATGCAATGTAATAAAAAGGTTTTGTGCAAAGCACAGCGTCGCCACTGTTTCCATCAACAACGAAAACCAAAGCAAACAGCAGAGGACTTCATTGTTTGACAGGGTTTTCTGTCTTATGAATGAAGAAGAATTACGTCCCGGCAGCCCACTAGCGAATCCGACTCTGAGCTCAGTGAACACAGCTGATTATGTGAGCGAGGATAAGTCAGACCCCACAACCGATGAGACGCAATGTCCGTCTGCCTGCCTGAAGGAGTCAGTCCATCCTTTTCCCCCATTTCTTACCTTACCTCAATAGCCTGCCTCATCAAAGGCTTTCAGTCTGCTGATTCTCACACTTAGGCACCGCTACCTGAGAAGAGAAAAAGAAAAAGAAAAAAAAATCTGATAGTCGCATGCAGCGTTATTAGCGATTCTCACTTCACCGATGTCCTCCA